>JAJQQW010000003.1:34637652-35311652 GCA_025583905.1 Ia io
GATGATCCACAAAAGAGGTAGTTTAGGGACATTGAATATCATGTAAGACAGGGTTTGTAAAACTTCTACTCTAGGCAAAAATAAAAAGTTGCATTAAAGCAGATTTTATCCCAAGAAAAATCACTTGGATGGCTCATTTTTGCTATTCAAAATGAAGATTAAGAAAAGTTATCTTGCTGGAAAGGAAAGAGAAAGAATGTTTTGTAACTTATATCAATACAGTTTGGGAGATTAAATGAACCAATTTGAAATCTTCGCTTATCCTAGAGTCATGCTAGTCTCCTATATGTTATTCTAAAAGTTTTATAGTTTAAGATTTTAGAATAGGCTATGATCTTTTTTATTTGATATTTGTGTATAGAGTACAATCGATCAACATAAAGCCTTATGCCTTTAGAGGCAGTTATAACTTCTAGTGAGGGAGCTATTAGTGTGCCATAGCTAAGTAGGAGGAACCATGTGTTCTTAGTTGCCTGAAACAGTCTTGATTTATGCCTGCTATTTGTACAGATTTACTGATATTCACTTTTTAGCTCTAATGTACTCCCATTTGGTGCTAAGTAGTCATCACTAGCTACAGGCCACCTTTTGACAGAAAGCTACTGAATGACATTTAGATTAAATAGTAGGTTGGGTTTAACAAGATTCACCCCAAAACACACAAAAAAAGCCCGTTTTGATACTACCATTTTTTCTGTACTCCTCTATATTTACTCCTCATGACCACCTCCTAATTATCTTTTTATTTTTTGTTATTTATTGAGCAATTTGAGAGAGAGAGAGAGAAGCATCGATTTGTTGTTCTACTGATTTTTGCATTCATTGGTTGATTCTTGTAGGTGCCCTGACTTGAGATCAAACCTGAAACCTTGGTATATCAGGACAATGCTCTGAGCTACTCAGTCAGGGCCTCAATTTTCATTTTTTAATGGGGTTTAAATGGTGATAGTCTAATCAGGTTTCATACCATTGTCAACATCAACATAATGAAAAGGTCTAAAACACAATTGAATCAGTAGAATTAGAATCTATTATTGGTTTCATTTTTGTTTATTAACAAAAATACTTTGATTTTTCTTTCCCCTGAATGTGACTATGTCCAATTAAAAATAAATGATAGTTTAATCAAATAGACTTTATTACTAATAAGTCAAAAATATTATGAATTTTAGTGTTTAGTTCATCACGGGTAGAAAGCTGGATCACATATTAGATAAAGTCTTTAAAAATTTATTGTAGATATACTCATATTCACACCTGGATTATGAGTAGTCAAACTACAACCTAAGGATGTTTGTTTAACCTTGGAAAAGACCCTGGATCAATTTAAATTTCTATGCAATGGTAGTGAAATAGCACAAGATTTATAAGGGCTTCTAATGATTGGTCAAAATATTAGTAAATGTAAAATGTATACCAGTATGTGACTGAAGTTTTTAATTCATTTATTTTTAATGTTATTAAGCATGTGACAGGATTTAACTCTACCATTTTTTTTTTTGTATAAGATTTACATCATTTTTGTTTCTCTGTTTCTTTAATACTGCCTTCTTTTGTGATAATATACATTTGCTTATACTTTTATTTCTGTTGTTTATTTAAATACTAGAAGCCGGATGCACGAAATTCATGCAAGGGCCTCGGCCCTTACAGCCCTGGCTGCCTCGGCCCTCCTTCGTCCAGAAGGTCGTCCAGATGGTCATTCCGCTGTTTGACCATTTGGTCCATTTGCATATTACACTTTTATTATTATAGATATTTTGGAATTATTATCTTAGTAGTTACCCTGGGTATTAAAATTAATACCTTAATTTAAAACAATCTAGTTTAATTAATTACCAAGTTAATTTCAATACTATAAAAAAACTTTGCACTAAAATGGCTCATTTGCACTGCTAACTTTTATGCTATTCTTATCGTGCAAATTACATCTTTATACATTGCTAGAGGCCTGATGCCCAAAATTCGTGCAAGGGGCTTGGCCCCTGAAGCCATGGCAGCTGCCTCTGCCTGGGCCTCCACCGCCAGGGCTTCATCTGGAATGTTGCCCAGTCTAATTAGCATATTACGCTTTTATTATTATAGATAGCCCATTAATGCCATTAATGCTTTTGCATTTTTTTTCTATTAACAGAGATTTGAAAAAGTTACAAGAATGATATTATTTTATACTTACCCATATAGCTAATTTCATCAGTGCTCTGTATTTGCGTGGATTTGAGTTAGTGTCTAGTGTCCCTATGGTTCATCTTGAAGGACTACTTTTGGTGTTTGTTGCAGCGCAAATTTGAAAACAATAGGCCCTCCGTTTATTTTATATGAGAATTTCTGTGCTCTGTCTTCATTTTTTATTGTAATCTCACCTGAGGATATTTTTTTCATTGATTTTTTTAGAGAGAGTGGAAGAGCAGGAGGGAGGGGGAGAAAAAGAGAGACAGAGAAACATCAATGTGAGAGAGACACATCAATTGGTTGCCTCCCACATGCACCCCAATCAGGGCCTGGGTCAAACCAGCAGCCTAAATACGCACCCTTTGACTGGGAATCAAACCCAGGACCCAGGATCCTTGTAAATGATCTAAAAAATGAGTCATACCAGCCAGGGCCTATCGTAATTGTTAATATTTTTAATTTATTTTTTAAAATATTTTTTATTGATTTCAAAGAGAGGACGAGAGAGGGAGAGAGAGATAGAAACATCAATATTGAGAGAGAATCTTCAATGGCTGACTCCTGCAGGCCCCCCATTGGGGATCGAGCCTGCAACTGGGGCATGTGCCCTGATCAGGAATCGAACCATGACCTCCTGGTTCATGGGTAGACGCTAAACCACTAAGCCACATTGGCCAGTCCTATCTTCATCTTTAAAGGACAATTTTGCTTTATATAATATTCTTAGTTGACCTTTTATATTTCTTTCAGCAATTTGAATATGCCTTCTGTAATAGTTAACATTGTGTGCCAACTTGGAGGATGTCTTTAGATGAGGTAGACCTTTAAATAGGTGAACTTCAAGTAAAGCATATTGCTGTCTGTAATGCAGGTGGGCATCATCCAATCAGTTGCAGGCCTAAATAGAACAAAAAGAGCAGCCTCCTTAAGCAAGAGAAAAAAATATCTAGAAGAGTGTCTTCGGACTTCATCTGCTCCCTAGCTCTTCTTGGTCTCCACCTGCTGTCCTTCAAACAGAAACTGCACCATCAGCTTTCCTGAGTCTTGAGCCTGCCAGCCCACACTGGAGTTCCTGAGCCAATTTCTTATAATAAATCTCTTCACATACTTTTGTGTCACACACACACACACACACACACACACACACACACACACACACACACACACACACACACACACATGCTATAGTCTATTTCTTTGGAGAACTCTGGCCAACACAGATTTTGGTACTGAGAGTAATTCTAGAGGAACAGGATCTTAAGCATGAATTTTGTGAATTTGTTCTGGAGTTTCTAGAATTGGCTTCCTAGTCTGATTAGATTTAAAGACACTAATGACTCTATTCCCAGGAGCAGAGAGATACTGTTAATGGCATAGGAGGCAATATAAATACCTAAAATATCACCATTGGACACTCCTAATCAAACATTTACTAGTATAAGGTTAAAGGTGACTATGTATATGATACTTTCAAACATTTTTTTTTCAAACTAATCAGTATAATGGGTTTGGGGTTTTGGTACTAATGTCACTAGACAATGTGGGGAAAGAAATGAATGAGTTTAGGGATTCAAATTCCCAGCTCAGGTGCTACATAAATGACCTGAAAGCTTCTTGTAGCCACAGGAATAAAATTGCTGAAAACCAAATCCAGATCTCATCTTGTAATTGGCTGACTGACAATGCAAATTGAATTTTCAGCCTCATGGGGTATGTTCTGTTTAAATGAGAACATTTATGGGAGATGAGTGGGTTACTGAAAGTTGGGAATGCGATGTATAGAAAGACGCTGATGAAACGAGGAAGCAGCATCTCCACCTGTAGTATGAACCTACTCACCATCCCTTAATGAGGATATTAATAACCATGAGTTGCCTAAGAAAACTGTAATGGAATCCACTGGGGCAGTTACCATACAAGATAATGCTGATTCTCCTCAGGAACCACCCTCAGAAAACCTCTTTGCTTCTAGACTTTAAACTAGACTCAGTTCCCAGCAGACCACCAAAAAAAGTTGCAAAGGGTGATGGACAAGGACGTGAGTTATACTCCAAAATAATTATTTGTATTTTCTCATTTGTAGAGACAGAAATATGAGGAATATCTGTGGCTGTGGATATTAAGGATATTGAATAATGATGAAAGAAACATAAAATTAGATCAGGACAAATTTGCTGATAAGGGCCCAGTAAGTGAAGATTCTAAATTTAATAGTGGGAATTAGGAAGAGCTGTAACAGTTTAGGTTGGTTATTTGGCTGAAACAAGGACTAAAAGGTAGCCCAGAGTGAGTGAGCTATAAATTCAAAACCTGCCATAGTTTACTGTAGAGGAAGGTATTCAAAGGCTTGAAGATGTTAGAATGTTAGAGAGGATTTGTCATTTAAGATCTACTCATCCATCCTGAAGGGTCCAGAAGACACAACTTTCATCATGACTGTAAGAAATTAGTTTATGTGGGGAGCCCTGCTATCTGTGAGGAGTTCCATGATTGCCATTTTCTGAAAGCCAGACCTTACAGTGGAAACTGTGATCACCTTTCAGAAACCTAAATGCAATGTGAGTAATTGGGTCCTGCGGTGATGGTGGTCAAGTGGTGGTACTTGGCCCTCAAAGGCAAGGTGGGCATGGTTACTGTAAAGGACAGCAGAGTCAAAGCAGTTAGAATCCTCTGACTCACATAGATTTATGGGTTTGGCTAGTTGATCAAGGTGTTCCTAGAAATGAAATAGATTGGAAGCTACTAAGATCTTACCTGATCTCTACAAGCAGAAGAATTCTAGGTCAAGTGAACAAAAATCTAGCCTGAATCATAAAAAACAGAGTCATATTAATCAAATAATTCCCATAATTGAGTCAGCTTATAGTCCCAGAACTCCTTGAATGAAGGTGATGCCAGTTCCACTTGAGAAAGGGTCTTGGTACAATGGCAGAAGTTTGTACTATTAATCCTTCTCCCAGTCTTGCCCAAAGGAATTTAAGAATTCATACCAGGTTAAGTGTGCATTGGGGGGCTAATCAACCCTTGGGGGGGCTACTGAATACTGGCTCTGAACTGACACTAATTCCAGGAGAGACAAAATATCAATGTCATTTACCACTCAGAAGAGAGGCTCATAGAGATCAGGTGATCAATGGGAGTTTTAGTTTAGACCTGTCTCATTGTGGGCCTGTGGGTCCTGATTCCATCCTGTAATTATCTCCCCAATTTTGAAATGCATAATCATAATGGATATAATCAGTTTCTGGCAAAATACCCAGTTGTTCCTGGAGTAAGGGCAATATGGCAGAAAGTCTGAGTGGAATCTACTAGAACTGCCTCTACTTACAGAAATAGTAAACCAAAAGCAATATCATATTCATGGAGCAATTGCAAAGATTAGTGCCACCGAATGAAGGATGTAGAGGTTGTGATTCCCACCATGCCCCATGCAACTTGCTAATTTGTCCTGTGTAGAAGAGGGATGGATTTTAGTGAATGACAGTAAATTATTGTAAGCTTAATCATGTAGTAACTTCAATTTCAATTTCTCTATCAGCTGTGGTTTCATTGTTTAAGCACATTAACACATCCCTTGGTACTTGACGCACAGCTATTAATTTAGCAAATGCTTTTTCCCCCAATTCCTGTTAATAAAGACTACCATAACATTAGCTTTCAGCTTGCAAGGCCAGCAATACCCCTTCACTGTCTCCTACCTCAGGAATATATCAGCTCTCCAGAGTATGTCATAATTTAGTTTACAAAGGTCTTATTTACCTTTCTATTCTACAAGGTTCCATACTAGTCTATTACATTGATGACATTATACTGATTGAACCTAATGAGGAAGAAGTAGCAATTACTCTAGACTTATTAATAAAACATTTATGTGCCAGGAGGTGAGAAATAGTCTACAAAAATTCAGAAGCCTTCTACTTTAGTAAAATTTATAGGCAACCAGTGGTGTGGGGCATATTGAGATATCCCATTTAAAGTAAAAGATATGTTGTTGAAGCTGGCCGCTCCTATCACCAAAAAAAGGAGGCACGAGGCGATGGGCCATTCTGGATTTTTGAAGCAACTTATTCCTCATTACTCTGGCCCATTTATCAAGTCTCCTGAAATGGGGCCCAGGACAAAAGGCAGCAGACTGCCTTTGGTCTTATCTGCACTGTTATTGCTTCTACATCTGTGTCAGCATTCAGGATGGAACTGCAACATCAGCTCTTCTGGGTCTTGAGCCTCTGGCGCACTGCAGATGTTAAACTTCTCAGCTTCTATAATCTTGTGAGCCAATTCCTCATTTTATATGTATGGTGAGTATGTGAAACAGTTTATTTTTCTATTATTTTTATTATTTATTGTATTATTTTCCACACTCACAACCGTAAACCTACTTTGTCCCACCCTGTATATCTCCTATTGATTCTGTTTCTCTGGAGAACCCTGATTATAACAAACCATCTCATTTCCTTTGTCCTTTATTGTTTCTTTTCTTTTCTTTTTTTAAATTAAATTTATTGGGGTGACATTGATTAATAGGATCATATTGGCTTAAGGTATAGATTTCTATGATACAAGATCTACATATTGCACTGTGTGCCCACCATACAAAGCCAAATCTTCTTCCATCACCATATATTATGCCCTCTTCACCCCCACCCATCCATCCTCTTCCCTCTGGCAACCACCACACTGCTGTTTGTGTCCAAGTGTTTCAGGTTTATATCCCACATAAGAGTGAAAATCTTATGGCTCTTAGCTAGTTTTGACTGGCTTATTTCATTTAGCATAATATTCCATCCATGCTATTGCAAATGACAATGTTTTGTCCTTTCTTATGGCTAAGTAGTATCCCATTGTGTATATGTACCGCATCTTCTTTATCCAGTTCTGTATGGCAGGACACTTTGGTTGCTTCCATGTCTTGGCCACCGTGAATGATGCTGCAATGAACATAGGGATGCGTGTATCTTTGAGAATACATGTTTTCAAGTTTTCGAGTAGGTGCCCAGGAGAGGGATTGCTGAGATATATGGTAACTCTTTTCTTAATTTTTTGAGGAATCACCAGACTCTTTTCCATACTGGCTATACCAGTCTACATTCCCACCAGTAGTGAATGAGGGTTCCCTTTTCTCCACAACCTCCCCAATACTTGTTGTTGCTTGTCTTGTTGATAATGGCCACTCTAACAGGCATGAAATGGTTTCTCATTAGAGGTTTACTTGCATTTACCTCATTGCCAGTGAGGTTGAACATCTTTTCATATATGCATTGGCCATTTGTGTGTTTTCTTGGGAGAAGTGTATTTTCAGGTCCTCTGCCCATTTTTTAAAATTTCTTTATTGATTAAGGTGTTACATATGTGTTCTTATTCCCCCATTACGCCCCCTATCCCCCCACTCATGCCCTCACCCCCCTGTTGTCTGTGTCCATTGGTTAAGCTTATATGCATGCATACAAGTCCTTTGGTTGATCTCTCCCCCTTACCCCCACCCTCCCCTACCTTCCCTCTGAGGTTTGATGGTCTGATCGATGTTTCTCTGTTTCTGGATCTGTTTTTGTTCATCAGTTTATGTTGTTCATTATATTCCATAAATGAGTGAGATCATGTGATATTTATCTTTCTCTGACTGGCTTATTTCACTTAGCATAATGCTCTCCAGTTCCATCCATGCTGCTTGCAAAGTGGTAAGAACTCCTTCCTTTTTTACTGCAGCATAGTATGCCCATTTTTAATTGGATTCTTTGTTTATTTGGTTTTGAGTTCTTTATTTATTTTGGATATTAAACCTTTGTTGAAGCTATTGTTTAAAATATCATCACCCATTCAATCAGCGACCTTTCTATTTTGTTGTTGATTTCTTTTGCTGTGCAGAAACTTTTTAATTTTAAATAGTCCCATTCATTTATTTTTGCATTTATTTCCCTTTCATTTGGAGGGGTCAAGTTCATAAAATGTTCTCTACTACCAAGGTCCATACATTTAGTACCCATGCTTTCTTCTTATATTTAATCTTAAATTAAATATAAGATTAAGTGTAATCTTATATTTAATTTAATCTTATATTTAGGCCTCTGATCCATTATGAATTAATCTTATATTTAGGTCTCTGATCCTTTATGAATAAATTTTTGTACATGGGGGAAAAACTGTAGTCTAGTTTCATTTTTTTTTTTTTTTGCATGTGGCTTTCCAATTTTCCCAGCACCAGTTATTGAAGAGGCTTTCTTTAATTCATTGTGTGTTTCTGCCTCCTTTGTCAAAAATTATCTGCCCATATTCATGTGGATTTATATCTAGACTCTCAATTCTGTTCCATTGATCTGTTTTTCTGCCAATACCATGCTGTTTTGATTATCATAGGTCTGTAGTATAATTTGAAATCAGGCAATGTGATACCTCCAGATTTGTTCTTTTTTCTCAGAATTGCTTTGGCTATTCAGGATCTTTTATGGTTCCATAAAAATCTGATGTTTTTTTTTTGTTCTATTTCTTTTAGAAATGACATTGGGGATTTGATGGGGATTGAATTGTCTTTATATTGCTTTATGTAATGGCCATTTTAGCTATGTTGATTCTTCCAATCCATGGACATTGGATATTTCCCCATTTTGTTGTGTCTTTTTCAATCTCTTTTAATAATGCTTTGTAGTTTTTAGTATATACCAGTAAGTCCTTAAGTTTATTCTTAGGTGTTTTATTCTTTTGGTTGC
Organism: Ia io; assembly: GCA_025583905.1. Lineage (NCBI taxonomy): Eukaryota > Metazoa > Chordata > Mammalia > Chiroptera > Vespertilionidae > Ia > Ia io. The sequence continues at coordinate 34,646,526 of JAJQQW010000003.1, forward strand.
AATTGCAACAGGAATTGTTTTAGCATTTCTTTTTCTGAAGTTTCATTGTTAGGATTCAGGAAGGCAGTGGATATTTGTGCATTGTTTTTGTATTCTAGAACTTTACTGTATTTGTTTATTGTTTCTAATACTTCTTTTTTGGTGGATGTTTAGGGTTTTCTATGTATAGAATCATATTGTCTGCAGAAAGTGACACTATCACTTCTACCTTCCCGATCTGGATGCCTTTTATTCTTTCTCTTGCCTTATTGCTCGGGCTAGGAATTCCAGAACTATCCTATAATAATAAAAGCCTAATATGCTAAGTGTCTGGTTGTCCAGTTGGCCATTCAACCAATCAAAGCATAATATGCTAATGATATGCTAAGGCCGCTCAACCACTAAGGGGCAGACACTCAACCAGTTGACCAATCGCTATGACATGCACTGACCACCAGGGGGCAGATGCTCTGACCAGTAGGTTAGCTTGCTGCTGGGGTCTGACCAATCAGGACTGAGCAAGATGGGCTAGACATGCCCTGGAGCCCTCCTATGGTCCCTCCCTGGCTGGCCAATCTCTTGTGTCCCTCCCTGGCCCCGATTGTGCACAGGTGGGGTCCCTTGGGCTGTCCTGAGCCCTCTCGCAATCCAGGACCCCTCGGGGATGTCGGAGAGCCAGTTTTGGCCCAACGGCAGAATGACCGGTCTCTGTGACACGCACTGACCACGAGGGGGCAGATACTCAATACAGGAGCTGCCCTCTGGTGGTCAGTGCACTCCCACAGGGGGAGCACCACTCAACCAGAAGCCGGGCTCACAGCTGGCTAGTGCAATGACAGTGGCAGGAGCCTCTCCCGTTTCCCTGGCAGCACTAAGGTTGTCCAACTGATGGCTTAGTCCCATTTCCTGCGGGGACTGGGACTAAGCCATCAGTCTGACATCCCCCGAGGGCTCCCGGACTGCAAGAGGGTGCAGGCTGGGCTGAGTTCGCCCCACCCCCCCCCCCCCCCCCGAGTGCACAAATTTCATGCACCGAGCCTCTAGTGTTGAATAAGAATGGTGAGAGTGGGAATTTTTGTCTTGTTCTTGAGGAAAAGCTTTCATTTTTTTGCCATTGAGTATCATATTGGCTGAGGTTTTATCATATATAGTCTTTATTATATTGAGGTACTTCTATTTCTATTTTACTCATAAATGGATGTTGTATCATAGCAATTGCTTTTTCTGAATATATTGATAAGATCGTATGATTTCTAGCCTTTCTTTTGTTAATGTGGTATATTATATTGATTTATTTGCATATGTTGAATCATCCTTGTGTCCCTGGAATGAACCCCTTTTGATTGTGATGTATTATTTTTTGGTATTCAATTTCCTATTATTTCATTTAGGATTTCTTTATTGTTTTGGATATGAAGTTAGCTGTATATTTTATTGGGGTACAGTTGTACATGATGAGTCCTATTTTTCTTTCTGCTTTCAAGATTCTTTTTGTCTTCTTTTTCCCCAAAATTTTTACTATGATGTATCTATGTTTGGATCTCTTTGAGTGTATTCTACTTCTTGGATATTTAGATTCATATTTTTCAAACTATTTGGGAAGTGCTTGACCATTATATGTTTAAATAATCTTTTTGACACTTTCTTTTCTCTCCATATAAGCCTCGTAATATGTTTATGTTGAATACTTGATGATGTTACACTGGTTTCTGAGGCTCTGTTCATTTTTTCTCATTGTTTTCCTTTCTTTTTCTGGGACTATATGATCTCAATTAGCCTGTCTTCATTTTCACTGATTCTTTCTTCAGTCATTTTAAATCTGTAGTTGTACTACTTCAATGAACTATTTTATTTACTATACATTTTAACTTCCAGAATTTGATTATATATATGATTTCTACCCCCTTATTGATGTTTTGTATTTAGTAAACCATTATTTTCATACTTTCCTTTAATTCTTTAGACATGTCTTTAAAAGTTCCTTGAACATTTAAAGTTGGCTTAAAGTGTCTATTAGGTCTATCATCTAGTCTTCCTCAGGGGCAGCTTCCATTGACTATTTTTATTGCTGTGTATGGATCATAATTTTCTTTTTCTTTGGGTGTCTTACAATGTTTGATGAAAAATCAGCATTTTAAATAATATAATGTTACAACTCTAGAAATCAGATCGCCCTTCCAGCTTCCTCAGAGTTTGTTGCTGTTGTTACTATTTGTTTGTTTAGTGATTTTCCTGGACTAATTTTGTAAAGTGTGTGTTTATGTGTGTGTATAGCCACTGAAGTATATGCTTAATTAACCTAGTGATTGGTTAATGACTGAACAGAGGTTTCTTAAAAATGCCTCGGACCTGTTTGTCACCTAGCTTTTGTTGAGGGGGATATCTGTGTGTTTGGAGCATATTTTCCACATTCCAGTAGACAGCTTCCAAATCTACCTTAGCCTTTACTTACTCCTTGCAGAGCCTCAAGATTTTTCAGAATTGAGAGATTAAGGTTTTCTGGCCATACACCGAGCTCTGGGTATGTTTTTGGAATTATAAGATCCCCAAAAATATGATGGAGCTTTATAAAGCTCTTCATGAACATCTTATTCCATAATTTCTTCTTTGTGGTGAGCTGGGAAAGCGGTCATTGTAGTTAAGGTAGCTGTAATATTAAACAGTTGCTCCTGACTGTATTCATCAAGCACTCAGGTTGTAGGCCAGTTCATATAGAGCAAGCTCTGAATAAGGTAAAACAAGCACTGAGGAAGAGCTTTACAGCAAGCTACCATGGAACTTAAATAGTGATAATCCTCAGGAAACCTAACTTTTGGGATAACCCCAGGCCTTTTGCCTCCTCCACTGGATTCCAGGCTCCAAAATTTAACAGTTAATGCAATTACTAGGCTGTAGGTATTTAAATCTATAATAGAACTGGAAAGAAGAAAATGCAATTAAGGCAAATTATACAATTTTATTAAGCTTGCTGTGGTTACCTAGATTTAAATGTTTTTCTTGAATAAATAATCTTTTTATTGTTGGGATCCATTAATTAATTTCCAGTATTCCAGAAATTTTTATTTAAATAAATTTTGTTAGTATTATTGTTGCTTTTATTGTGAAGTGGATTTTCAGAGGTGTTTCCTCTAATTCTGGAAGTCTTTTTTCTCCTTTACCAATTTTTATTTCCTCTAAATATTTACTCTAGCAATATTCCATATTTTTCTCTGTATAAGATGCTATTTTTTTCTAAAATCGTTAGACTGAAAATCAAGGGATGTCTTAAACATGAAAGTCAACTGTGGAGGGAGCTGAGAGGGGTGCATAACTACCATACCTTGTCAAACAGGCTTCCTCCAATCAGGAGCCTTATTGTTACTGATGTCAGCTGATGCCACAATTGGAGGTGGAGGTGGAGGTGGAGAGTGCACAGAAGCAACAGGGACCAGAGCGTTCTGAGCCCATAAAGATGTCAAAAAATAAAAACAATAAATACTGGTAAGCGATTGTCTTCCTTTGCAAAATTCAAACTGAATGTAATTAGCTATGCAAAAGAGCATGGAGACAGAGCTGCAGAGAGACAATTTGGACCTTCTCCCACTGAGTTTATGATCAGACAGTGTAGAAAACAGGAAGAACAACTCCTTAAGCTGCCAAAAAAGAAGAAAGCCTTAAGAAGAAAACCAGCAAAATGTTTATAATATTGATTTCTTAATTTGGGGTGGGAAAAGTGGGGAGGAGCATCTTATACATGGGGGTATCTTATACATGGAAAAATATGGTAGTTATCCATTAAGTTCTTTTTTTAAACATGATATATAATTATGAACTTTTTTTAAATTTTCATTACCACTATTTGAAAGCCAATTGTCAAATACACTGCAAATTATCTACACATTTTACATAACATTGTTTCCCAAAATATTATTTTGTATCCTCTTACTATAAGTACATAGTTATTTTCCTCTACTTAAGGATATAACAGAAAAATAATAGGCCTGGAATTGAAAACTGTCATATTCTGACCCTACTCATCTCTCAGTGCATTTGCTACTACTTATCTCAAGACTTCATAAATAAATGATGAACTTGATTTCTGATTTGAAATTAGTAAAATAACATAATTAGTTTCTACTAGCCATGTTCTGTCATTGTGAACTACTAAAGAAAACATCAAGTCTGAGTTCAACAAGTGGGTGGGCATTCAAACATTGGGCATAATATTTTGAAATCTCTGGTCCTATTTTCTGAGAATTAGTGTATATAGTAATAGTTATAAGGACCAAGGATTGAACAAGATTAGCTATAAAACACAATTCAAATATCAGTTAGTGCTATTTGTTGAATGTTGTATATTCAAGAAAAGATTTATAAGCAAAATTTTGATGCAAACTCATTTTTGCCTAAATCAAATAAGATAGCCAAGGGAATCATTACAGTTTAATGCAATAACCTCATACAGTGCCCTTAGGAGACAGTAACTGGAATATAAGTGAAGTAAAATGGCTTGCAACACATGATTATTTTTACTGTGCTCTCATCTAGCAGAGTGGTATACTGCATTCACCACTGAAAACAGAGAGTAAATGGGCAAAATTTATCAATGTTTATAGAGCCATTTTCCAACAAGAATGATAATGTTTCTGTCTACAAAATATGAATATTTCAACCCAATTTTACTTTAAAGTGGTTAATCAGGTTCCTTTATAGTTTAAATAAAATATCCTTTCAAAAATCTGATTGTGTTCATTCAATATCCAGTCTGGCCTTCTCTCTTTTAGTAATTGAATGTCTGCTATTTAGAGAAGCATATGGCCGTGTAGATTAAAGTCTAATTTAGATTTATTAATAATCTCTTTCTCTGAATGTGGGTTTACAACACAATACTTTGATTCTGATTTTATTTCCAAAATAGCAAGATGCTATATAGGATTATATAATTTCTGGGAAATAGAAGATTCCCTAAAATAAGTAGTATTTATGTTACTAAAACCTGTATAGGTAATTGTGTCTTATTTAAGATCACCAGAGAACAAAAAAGTCACAATAACAATCTATTCAACAACACTTGAGTAGTTACAGATACCTTAGGTGTAGTATGTCAAACAAATTGAAAAACCCTACTTCCCCTACTTCCAGATTGCTCACCTTCCTACATTTTTTCATTATCATTATGTAACACTACCATTTATCCAGTTGTGGAAGAAATTATCCATTACATCACATTCTCTTTCACCTCTTTATCCAATCCAGTGATATTTCAGTATATATTATATTCTAAGTAGTTATTATACATATTTACTTTGTTGTATCTTCACTACTATCAGCCTAGCCTAAATCAATATTTTTAATCTCATAGGCTAGCCTCCTGAACTAGATTTCTCTGCAGTTATTAGTTCCTCATTTTAATTCATCCTCCCTACTGCAGTGTGTGTGTGTGTGTGTGTGTGTGTGTGTGTGAGTGTGTTTCAAATTCCAATCAGAGCTTTCCTATTCTTTGAGTAAGGCCTAAAACTCCAAACATAAGGGTGAAGTGTTCTGAGCCCTTGACTATTATTCCCTTTTATTTAAAGCATCCAAACTAGTGGTGTGTAAAAAAAAAAAAAAATGGTTAACACCAACTTTCTGAGGGAAACACAAGCTGGTATCTATTCAGCAACAAAAATAAAATCCTGTCATTTGGAACAACATGGTTGAATTTTATGGGCATTATGCTAAGTAAAATAAGTCAGGTAGAGAAACAGATACGGTGTGTGATCTCACATGTGGAATCTAAAACAACAACAACTCATAGAAACAGAGAACAGATTGGTAATTACCAAAAGTGGGTGGGTTGCGGTGGAAATGGGTGAACATGGTCAAAGAGCACAAACTTCCATTTATAAGATGAGTAATTTCTGGAGAAGTAATATACAAGTTGCTGACTAGTTAGAAATACTGTATTGTATATTTGATAGTTGGTAAGAGATTAGATCTTAAAAGTTCCCACCACACCCACATATAAAATTCTAATGATGTGAGGGGATAGATGAGTTAACTAACCTTATTTTGGAAATAATTTGCAATCTATACATATTTTATATCATTTTTCTGTATGCCTTAAATTACACAATATTATATGTCAATTATCCTATATAATAAAGAGGTAATATGCAAATTGACCATCATTCCAACACACAAGATAACTGCCCCTATGTGGTCAAAGATGGTCACCCCCATGTGGACACAAGATGGCCAGCAGGGGAGGACAGTTGTAGGCGATCAGGCCAGCAGGGGAGGGCAGTTGGGAGGGACCAGGCCAGCAGCGGAGGGCAGTTGGGGGTGACCAGGCCTGCAGGGGAGGACAGTTAGGGGTGACCAGGCTGGCAGGGGAGGGAAGTTAGGGGTGACTAGGCCAGCAGGGGAGGGCAGTTAGGGGCAATTGGGCTGGCAGTGGAGCAGTTAGGCATCGATCAGGCTGGCAGGGGAGTGGTTAGGAGTGATCAGGCTGTCAGGCAGAAGCGGTTAGGGGCAATCAGGCAGGCAGGCAGGTGAGCAGTTGGGAGCCAGCAGTCCTGGATTGTGAGAGGGATCGGGCCTAAACAGGCAGTCGGATATCCCTTGAGGGGTCCCAGATTAGATAGGGTGCAGTCTGGGATGAGGGACACACATTCCTCCCCACCCATGCACAAATTTTGTGCACCGGGCCTCTAGTATTCCAAAAAAATTGAAAGTAATAGCAATATAAAGTTGGGAAGAGATGCACATAATTAGCAGTCATGAGCAAGTCTTCACACAACTGGTTCCCCAAACTTGGGATTTTTGTACGTGTTAATTAAAACTTAAATCCTATTTTATCACACTGCACCTTTAAAAAGATTGTTTTACATTGCTACTAGAATAAAATTAGGAATCCATACTTCTGATTCTCTACCAACCTCATCTCTTACTACCCTTTATCCACTTTGTTTCAACAACACAAGAATTCTAATAGGTCCAATAATTCACAAAACAATTCTCCCCTTCTGCTTATGGTATTTCTATTTCTTGTTCCTACAGTGTTTTCCCTGAGGGTCTTCTCATAGTTGCCCTCTTCTCCTTCAGGTCTCAGTTTAAATACCACCTCCTCAGAATGATCTTCTCTGTTATATACATTTGAATTATCCAGGGCACTTTTCACAATCTATAATTATTTAGTTATTTCTTATTTACTATTACTTCTTAATTATTTGCTTATTTATCTTTCATATCCTACAGAAAAAAATGTAAACAACTTAAATGCAGGGAACTGCTATGTCTTATTTTCAATTATTCCTGGACTGAGCACATATTTAGGGCAAGCATACATTTTTTAATGGATTAATGTTTTATGTGTTTAAACTATATTTTAAAGAAAAACTTAGAAAAACAGACTAATATTAATTGTGCTAAAATGCATAATTTTTTAAATGTGAAAATCATAATTTTATATTAGTTAAAATACATTAGATATTTAATATGTATGGTGCTTTTTGATGTATTATATTTAACATGTAGGGCAGATTTTTATTTAATTGAACTTTTGATTGAGAGGAACTATGACCAAGGAGCCTTATGTACACATATGCTTAATATAAATGATGTGACTTTGGGTTCTGAGACATTGTCAGAAAGCAATGAGACTTTTGAGAATGGGTGACTGTAGTATTTTTTTTAAATAAATCTTTATTGTTCAGATTGTTACAGATGTTCCTCTTTTTCCCCCCCCATAGATCTCCTCCACTTGGTTCTCCCCCCCCCCCCCCCACCCAATGCCCTTACCCCCCACCACTGTCCTCATCCATAGGTATAAGATTTTTGTCCAATCTCTTCCCACACCTCTCACGCCCCCTTCCCCCCAAGAATTGTCAGTCCACTCCTTTTCTATGCCCTTGATTCTATTATATTCACCAGTTTATTCTGTTCATCAGATTTTTTATTGACTTGATTTTTAGATTCACTTGTTGATAGATATGTATTTGTTGTCACTTTGTTGTTCATAATTTTTATCTTTACCTTTTTCTTCTTCTTCCTCTTCTTAAATACCCCTCAGCATTTCATATAATCCTGGTTTGATGGTGATGAACTCCTTTAGCTTTTTCTTGTCTGTGAAGCTCTTTATCTGACCTTCAATTCTAAATGATAGCTTTGCTGGGTAGAGTAATCTTGGTTGTAGGTTCTTGCTGTTCATCACTTTGAATATTTCTTGCCACTCCCTTCTGGCCTGCATAGTTTCTGATGAGAAATCAACTGACAGTTGTATGGGTACTCCCTTGTAGGTAACTAACTGTTTTTCTCTTGCTGCTTTCAAGATTCTCTCTTTGTCTTTTGCCCTTGGCATTTTAATTATGATGTGTCTTGGTGTGGTCCTCTTTGGATTCCTTTTGTTTGGGGTTCTCTGCGTTTCCTGGACTTGTAAGTCTATTTCTTTCACCAGGTAGGGGAAGTTTTCTGTCATTATTTCTTCAAATAGGTTTCCAATATCTTGCTCTCTCTCTTCTTCTGGCACCCTCATAATTCGGATGTTGGTATGCTTGAAGTTGTCCTTAGAGGCTCCTTACACTGTCTTCATATTTTTGGATTCTTTTTTCTTTTTGCTTTTCTGGTTGGGTGTTTTTTGCTTCTTTGTATTTCAAATCTTTGATTTGATTCTTGGGATCCTTTAGTCCAGTGGTTGGCAAACCGTGGCTCATGAGCCACATGTGGCTCTTTGGCCCCTTGAGTGTGGCTTGGCATTAGAATCACTTCTTCAAAATAGACTCACCCAGGCTGAAAACCGACTTCTGCGCATGGGCCACAAAGTTTCAATCGCACTGTACGTGTGTGCCTGCACATGGTATTTTGTGGAAGAGCCACACTCAAGGGGCCAAAGAGCCGCATGTAGCTCGCGAGCTGCAGTTTGCCGACCACTGCTCTAGTCTACTGTTGAATTTCTGTATATTATTATTTATTTAAGACAGTGTATGCTTAATTTCTGACTGATCCTTTTCCATTTTTTTGGCATTCTCATTAAGATCCTTGCCGAAACCGGTTTGACTCAGTGGATAGAGCGTCGGCCTGCGGACCGCAAAGTCCCAGGTTCGATTCCGGTCAAGGGCATGTACCTTGATTGTGGGCACATCCCCAGTAGGGGGTGTGCAGGAGGCAGCTGATCGATGTTTCTCTCTCATCGATGTTTCTAACTCTCTATCCCTCTCCCTTCCTCTCTGTAAAAAATCAATAAAATATATTTTAAAAAAAAATCCTTGAAGGTCTCACTAAGTTCCTCAGAGGTCTCACTAAGTTTCTCGGAGGTTTCTAGAAGATTCTTGAGTAACCTTATAACTGTGTTTTTGAACTCTATATCCAGTAGTTTGCTTTCCTCCATTTCTTTCACTTGTGACATGTTTCTTTGTCTCCGCATTTTGGCTGCTTCCCTGTGTTGATGGAGTGGCTTTGTGTGGTAGGTGTCGGGTGGGGTTGTAAATTGGGTGGGGCGGGGTCTCTGGGAATCACCAGGGTGGAGCAGCAAACAGCGATGGCTGCCAGTCAGCTGTCTCTGCATCTCCATGTCTCCGTGTCCCTGCATCCCGCGCCCCCACGCAGTAACAATGATCCCTGTGAGCACCTCTGTGAGAATGCCACTCTTGCTTTCTGACCTGATGCCAGACTGTCCAGTTTCTCCCCATAGGAGTCTGGGTCCCCAGAGTCTCACTGGAAACCAGAGTTCAGAACAGTCGGGAGCTTGTATCTCCCTTTGGATTGAAAAAAATAGCACAACCAGTTGCCAGCCCAATTCGCACTCCTTCGTACCTCTGCTCTTCTGCACCTCTGCACCTCCTACCCAGTCTCAATGCACTTTTTCCTTTCCTTCTAGTTGTAGAACTTCTACTCAGCCAGCTTTCCCATGGTTCTGGATGATAGTCGTTTTGTCTTTTAGTTGCAGTTTTGGTGTGATTGTGAGAGGCAGCACAAACAGGTGTATACCTTATGCCGCCATCTTCGTTTCCTCTAGTATTTTGTACATGGGAAGAATGTGAGAAAGCTTTGGCTAGATAGAAGTCTCTGGCAGATTAAAGATTAGTGAAAATTTACTCTCCCAAGAGGTGAGAGCTCTTTCTCCTCAATTATGTGTGGAAAGACATAGTGACTTGCTTTGACTGATAAAACAAGATCTAAGTGTTTTTGTGTCAACACTTGGCCACGATATCAAGAGATGGGAAGCTTCTACTTTACTGCCTCTTGGAATACTCACTCTTACAGCTCAGTCACAGATTTCTGAAGTCCAAGCATCCATGTTGAACGACCAACATGGGAGAAGCGAAGCTGCTGAAAAACATGCCTAAATGAACTCATTACCACCCAGCATTGGCTTGTTAACTGTGTGCTATGCCTTCTTGGGAATGGATTATCCAGGTTCATTTGAGCCTTCTCAGGTGATGTCTTCAGAGATGAGATGCACCAGAGGAGTGCTGCCTTATGGCAGATTTTTGAGCTAAATAAAGTATGTGTTGTTTTTAAGCCAATATATTTTGAGGTGGTTTGTATTTTAGCCTAAAAAATCCCCACAAAAAAATAGAAAGAATAACATGATGATTATATGATTATAAGAATGCCAGATCAATTAGAAATGCTTCTTTGTTTTATTTTTGTCTTTTTGGAAACCAGTTGTACACTTTACATCTATCTCCAGATATTTTAGATATCCAAATACTTGTTTTGGTAATAAAATAATAATTTAGCCAATGAATAAGTATTGCCTTTACTTTGTACTAGGAAGTAGCAGTTAAAAGATAAATGTGATGTTTTTAAAAGCAGTAATGTTTCACTTTCATAACTGTTGTTATAAGAATAGAAATAGCCCTTGCTCTCTAGGAGAAGGCTTTTATCAAATTGTGTTTTTGTACATAATGTCAAAATAGTTGAAAAATATAAAAATACTCAAATATGTATTTGCTATGATGAAGTCAAAAGCAACAGTGGTCACTTGATAAGCTGAGTTTAATTGATTATTTTAGTTAATTGACAGATTAATTAATTGGCTTGGCTAAAGATTGGGTATAGGCACAGACAAAGAAAATATCAACTCAGATAGCTATGCACTAAGGCCAAAACGATTTAAGAAACCAATAGATAATATTAATGAGTAGCACATAAATATGTATTGAAATTGCTAACATTTTAAAGTGTTTAATATTTATGTTTTATAGTAGATTTTATGAATGAGACAAAAAGTGGTAATTTTTTATCTAATTAAAATTTTTATTTCGGTAAAATACAGATATATTTTCTACAAAATGACATAGAAGATAGAAAGAAAAAGAAATGCTTTCTTTGAAGTTAAAACTCAACTTTCAGATAGTATTCAAGCGATTATTTTGAATTACCTTATTTTTCATACAATTTTCTTGTTTCTCTTCTTTTTTTATCAGCTTATGAGTTGATCAGCAGAGGACCATGAACAAAAATGTTCTAGTGGGCCCATAGATAATATGAGTAGAGAATTCCCAAACTGAGCTAGCATAGCAGTACAAAACTAGAACTTCAGAGAAATATGGAGCAGGCTCTGACATCTATAGCACTAATCAGTCCTGGGTATTGAGGTTTGCATGATTTAGAATCTAATATTGCCTAGATAATTTGAAAATACCTCTTAATGTTAATGAGTATAATACCAACTTCTGTCTTCTATTTATAGCATGCAGTATTTCAGTGAAGTTGTGTTTGTGTTATGCTGGATGGGAATAAGAAGCAGCAATATTGAATAGTTCTTGGAAAATATGATGTCTTTTGTTTTATAAGCTCTCCATATATTATCACAAGTAAGAAGTATAAATGAAGCAATGATGAAATGGATTTTACCACCATAGGACTTTATGCCTGCCTGCCTTCCTTCCTTCCTTCCTTCCTTCCTTCCTTCCTTCCTTCCTTCCTTCCTTCCTTCCTCCCTCTCACATTTTTTATTTCTCATTCCAATCTTCTTCCATCTGCATATTTTCTCCCTTCTTTACATCTATTTCTCCTTCCTCTTCTTCTTCTTGCTAGATCTCTTTCTCTGATGTACCAGAAGAACTTAAACTGATATTTACAGTGAGCATGTGTTAGATAAGTACATATTCTATATACATAATTATAGCCTTGACATACATTTTTATGTACTCTCCTAGTCAACTTTTTGTGACCACTGTGGACATATAGAGTCCCCTTTAGTCCTAGGCTAAAGGAATTAAATCAGCTCCAATCCTTGATTCATTTTATCTCATCATGCACCCTGAAAGTGGGACAGACATTTTACCTCACTTTCCAAATCTCCAGATAAGAGCTGTGTATAAAGTTTGTTCTGTTTTTCCTCAACAACATCCTGCTTGCCCATAAACTTTAAATGTGAGGCCTCCCTAGTCTCTGTCTTTATTCATGTGAGAGAATAAAAAAGACAGCATCCAAGGGTATCATATAAAGAAGGAAGAAAAATATATGTTCAACTCCAGATTTTTTTTTACAATAGGTTCATCTTTTTCATTAAACCCTCTCAGTTCATCTTGTATTTTCAATTATCAAATGTTCTGCATAGTAATAATTATTTTCAAAAATCCACAGTAAGAGTGTTAGCTAACAGATATATAGTTTTAGCAAGGAAATGGGCATATTTTTAAGCAAATTAAATATATATTAACTCAATCCATCATTTAGTTATTATAAGGGAAAGCTTAAAATGGAGAACCATCCTATATAATAAAAGGCTAATATGTAAATAGACTGAACGGTGGAACAACTGAACAACTGGTCACTATGATGTGCACTGATCATCAGGGGGCACATGTGGAATATGGCGGGTGTCGGCAGCAGAGCATGGAACATGATGGGTGTCAGCCGCAGCAGGATGGGGGAGCAGGTGAGCGGGGGCACCAGACCAAGGCGGAGTGCTGGTTACTGTCATCAGGGCAAGCCTCTGGTGGTTACTGAAAATTCTTTGCTCCCGCACACTGTGGTCCCACCAAGCGCTCACACCTGCTGCCAGCGCCAGCCCTGCTTGCACCCACTGCTGGTGCCAGAGCTTCTGCTTGCACCCACTGCTGACACCCAGTGCCAGTCCCAATCACTCGGCGCCACCAGCAGGTGCGAGCAGCAGCTGCCAGCCCCGATCACACCTCAGGGCTTCTCTACCTCCCCCCTGCTCCTGAGGGGCAATCAGGGCAGCAGCCACTGCTCACACCAGCTGATAGTGCCAGCCACACTGCATCTGCTGCTGGCGCCAGCCCCAATCTCTCCGTGTCCTCAGAAGGTGCGAGCAGGGCTAGTGCAGTCAGCACGTGGGAATGTCAGTAGTGGGAGCGGAGCTGCCAGCAGAGAGGGGACCGGGGCTGCAGTGGGAGGGGCCAGGCGGGGGCACAGGGGATGGGCCAAGACCCAGCCCTGTGTCCACTGCTGCCTCACAGCCCACAGTTCCTTTCAAGGTGCACAGATTTGTGCACTGGGCCCCTAGTACACATATAATTGTATATAGTCGGCTTCTCTCAAGCACTGCAAAATTCTGAGGTACACAGAAATGTAAAAAGAAGTTAATTGCTCATTTGCAAATGATGCATGATAAATGATGCTAATTTGTTCATGTATTGATGTATAAGGCTCAACTGTTGTTAAACTTGGGCAAAATATGGATCGCTTATACTTATCATGCAATACTCATATCTGACAAAATAGACTTCAAAATGCATGTCATCACAATGGACAATGAAGGTTACTACATAATACTAAAGAGATGGATCTAACAAGAAGATATAACCCTGGTAAATATATATGCACCCAATGTAGGAGCACCTAAATACATTCACACACACACACACACACACACACACACACACACACACACACACACAACTTCTGGAGGACTTTAAGGGCGAGATATACAGCAATACAGTCATAGTAGGGAACTTTAACACCCCTCTGTCTTTACAGGATAGAATTTCTAGACAAAAAGTCAACAAAGAATCAGTGACCCTAAATGACACACTGGATCAGATGGGCTAAATTGACATTTCACCCCAAAGTTTCATAATATACATTCTTCTCAGTTACACATGGGACATTCTCAAAGATAGACTACATGTTAGGACACAAAATTAGTCTCTACATGTCAGGAAGATTGAAATTATATCAAGCATCTTCTTGAATCACAATAGCATGAAACTAGAAATCAACTACAATAAAAACACTCAAAAACATTCAAAAACATGGAGGCTAACTAGCATCTTATTAAAAAAATAAAATAAAAGAATTACCAATGAGAAAAAGGAAGAAATAGAAAACTTCCTGGAAACAAAGAAAATGAATACAAAAGAACCCCAAGTCTATGGGACACAGCAATAGCAGTCTTGAGAGGAAAGTTCATAGCTCTACAGGCCTACCTCAATAAATAAGAAAAATTTCTAATAAACTTTCTAGCCCTACAACTAAAAGAATTAGAGATAGAACAAATAAGAAAATCCCAGAGTAAGTAGAATGAAGGAAATAAAAAAAAGATCAGAGCAGAAATAAATGACATAGAGACTAAAAAAATACAAAAGATCAATAAAATTAATAGCTTGTTCTTTGGAAAGAAAAGCAATATTGAAGAACAGCTAGCCAGAATCATCAAAAATAAAGAAATGACTGAAATAAATAATATCATAAATGAAAGAGGGGAAGTAACAACTAACACCACAGAAATACAAAAGATTGTAAGAAAAGATAACTAACAACTATATGCCAACAAATTGGACAACCTAAGCAAGATGGAAAACTTCATAGGAATAATACAGTTTTTCAAAACTGAATCAGGAAAGATTAGAAACTCTTAACAGGCAAATAACAGCTAATGAAAATGATGTAGTGATCAAAAAAACTCCCAGCAAACAAAAGCCCTGGACTGAATGACTTCACTGTGGAGTCTTAACCAATATTCAAAAAAGAACTGTTGGATTTTCCAGTGTATAAGACTCTATTTTTTTCTAAAATTGTTAGACTGAAAATCAAGGGGTGTCTTATACATGAAAGTTAGCCAGGAGGGAGCCGCGTGGGTGCCTAGCTTCCCATACCTTGTCAAACAGTCTTCCTCCAATCACGAGCCTTATTGTTACTGACATCAGCTGATGCCATAATTGGAGGTGGAGGTGGAGAGTGTACAGATGCAACAGGGACCAGAGCATTCTGAGCCCATAAAGATGTCAAAAAATAAAAAGATAAATACCAGTAAGCAATTGTCTTACTCTGCAAAATTCAAAGTAAATCAACTATGCAAAAGAACATGGAAATATAGCTACAGAGAGACAATTTGGACCTCCTCCCACTGAGTGTATGATCAGACAGTGGAGAAAACGGGAAGAACAACTCCTTAATATGCCAAAAAAAGAAGAAAGACTTAAGAGGAAAACCAGCAAAATGGGCAAACTTGGAGCAGAGGCTTAAGACTTGGATTATGGAGCTGCCCCAGAGTGGCTTATGTGTGTCAACCAATCTTATTCAATGCCAGGCAAGAATATTTGCAAGGGGAATGAACATTTTTGATTTTACAGGAAAGGCAAAATGGTGCCTCAATTTCATGAGGAGAGAAGGGTTGGCAATGAGAACATGAACAAAGGTCACCAGTTTATAAGGATGATATCACATATATAGACAGTGACTCAGAAGACAGCAGTGATACAATAGAAGTTGAAGAAATTGATATGTCTGGAACTAATAGTGATGAAGAAGAGAGCAGTGATGCAACAGAGGCTGAATAAAGTGATATGCTGCATAATATCATAGTACTAGTATTGTAAACACTACCTGCAGTAATTACTAAATAAAAATGTGTTCTGCTTTATGTTTAAAATATTGATTTCTTAATTTGGGGTTGGAAAAGTGGGGAGCGACTTATACATGGAAAAATATGGTAATATCTATCCTCCTCAAAATATTCCAAACAATTCAAGAGGAAGGAAGTCTTCCAAGCTCTTTTTATGAAGCCAGCATTATCCTAATTCCAAAACTAGATAAAGACACAACAAAGGTAGAGAACTACAAGCCAATATCCCTGATGAACATAGATGCTAAAACCCTCAACAGAATTCTAGCAAATTAGATCCAGCATTACATTAGAAAGATCATATACTATGATCAAGTGGGATTTATTCCAGGGATGTAAGGCTGGTACAATATTCACAAATTAATAAATGTGATACATCACATAAACAAATTGAAAGACAAAAATCATTTGATCATATCAATAGATTCAGAAAAAGCACTCAACAAAAATCCAGCACTCATTTTTGATCAAAACTCTCAGCAATGTGAGAGTAGATGGATCATACCTCAACATAATAAAGGCCATATATGACAAATCTACAGCCAACATCATACTAAATGGGCCAAAACTAAAACTGTTTCCTTTAAGATTAGGAACAAGACAGGGATGTCTGCTTTTACCACTCTTATTCAACATAGCATTAGAAGTCTTAGCCACATCAATCAAAGAAGAAGAAAAAATAAAGGGCATTCATATTAGAAATGAAGAATTAAAATGTCATCATTTGCAGATGACATGATATTGTACATAAAAAACCCTAAAGACTCCACCAAGAAACTACTAGATTTAATAAATGCATTTGGTATGGTAGCAGGATACTACATGACAGCTAGAAATTAATGGCATTTTTATAACCGATAATGAACTCTGAGAAAGAGAAACTAAAAAATATTTTGATTTGCTATTGCAACAAAAATAAGATACCTTGAAATAAACTTAACACAAAATTAAAAGACCTGTGTTTGGAAAACTACAGGACATTGGGAAAAAAGAATAGAGGAAGATATAGCACATGGAAGAATATACCATAGTCATGGATTAGAAGAATTAACATCACCAAAATGTCCATACTACCCAAAGCAATCTATAGGTTCAATGCACTCTCTATTAAAATACCAACAGTATATTTCACATATCTAGAACAAATACTCCAAAAAATTTATATGGTACCATAAAAAGATGACTGATTGCTGTAGCAATCTTGAGAAAGATGAACAAAGTAGGAGGGATCCCAATAATGGATATCAAAGTATACCACAAACCATTGTAATCAAAACAACCTGGTACTGGCAGAAGAACAGGCATATAGATCAATGGAACAGAACAGATAACCCAGAAATGGACCTGAGCCATTATGACCAATTAATATTTAACAAGGCAATAGCATACAATGGAGTAAAGACAATCTCTTTAATTAATGTTGTTGGGGAAATTGGACAGTTCCATGCAAAAAATGAAACTAGACCACCAGCTTAACACTATGCACATGAATAAACTCAAAATGGATAAAAGACTTAAATGTAGGTCAGAAGCCATAAAAATCCTAGCAGAAAGCACAGGCAGCAAAATCTCAGACATCTCTCATAGTAATAAATTTAGGGATACATCTCCTAGGACAATGGAAACTAAGGAGAAAATAAACAAATGGGACTACCTCAAAATAAAAAGCTTTTCTGCCTAGAAAAAGAAACCATCAACAAAATGAAGAGGGTGCCCCCTTTTTGGGTGAATGTATTTGCCAATGATACATCTGATAAAGGGTTGATTTCCAAAATATATGAAGAACTGATGCAAATTAACAAAAGGAAGACAAGCATACATGCATAATGCATGGATACAGATAATAGTTTGATGAAGGCCTGGGGGGATGGTGTTGAAGGGGTCAATGGGTTCGCTCCCCAGTGGGGCATGTACATACAGGAGGCAATTGACCAATATTTCTCACATCAATGTTCCTCTCTTTCTTTCTCTTTTCTTCTCTCTCTTAAAAAAACCCCACAATTAAAATATAGAAAAAAATGCCTTCCTCAACTTCCAGTTCAGTTTTATCCTCTATTGAGGAAGAGGAGAAGGCCTGGGCTAGGAGGATACCTAGGCTGTCACCAATTGAAGGACTTGTACTGTAAGAGCAGACTTTGGGACAAAGATGATTGATAAGGATTGAGTGAGAGGCGGCTAGCCATTCATATGTGAGAGGTCATCATATATGAGAAGCAGAGGGTCCATGATAATAGAAACCTTAAATAGAGTTTTTAAGAATTGAATAATATACCCTATGAAGGAAACTTGGCACAAAACTGGTATCACATAAATTTTAGTTGTTAGTTTTTGTGTTATTATTAGTATTTTATATTTCTCCATGTGGATTCTGCCAACAATATCATCCTGCCATACTACAGATATAATTTTATTAAAAGTACATTATATTCTGTGTTAGATAGTAAACTTCCAGAATAGGTCCTTATTCTTCCTTTAAAATATCAGATTTCATTCAGAGGTGTATTTGAAGGACATCTTGATTATAAATAGCATATTCAAGATAATATTAAAGAACATTTTTAATGTTATAAAATATTCAATAAGCTAGTGCTACATGACTGCACTATATTCACTTATTCTACACATACTTTTATTTCAACTTGTTAAATTAGCATATTTGAATATTGAGTGTTGATTATGATAAAAATTCTGACTTCAAAAGACTTTTCAAAATGTCCTTTTATTAAACAAAGTTGAGGTGGTATGTTAATTAGCAAGGCTGGCATTACAAAGAGATCCAATAATACTGAAATTAATCCAGATATAATTTTATTCTCCCTCATGTAACAGTCCAGAGGTTAACAGCTGGTCCAAGATGGATTGGTCATTTGATCCATATGGTCCTTCAGACATCCAGGCTAGCAGAATTTCCTTCCATTTTTATCACTTGGTTTCCATGAGTGAGCCTAAGGTGGCTGCTCTGATTATTACCTCTTTCTGTAGTAGGAAAGCAGAAAAAGAAAATATTTTCCTCATACCAATATAAACCCAAATTTGTTCATATTATGTCTGCTCACATTCAACAGTTTAAAACGTATTCATAGGGCTACAGTTAGTGAAAGAGAAGCTGGGAAATGTCAAGTGTCCAGCTAAAACTCAAAGACAGGCCTTTTTTATTATCTAATGAAAGAAGAGAGAGATGAATTCTTGGGGACAATTTCTTGTCTCTTCCACATAAAATGTCTTTCATATCCCAATATTTTGTTTGCATCAATAAAGTTGCCATAGTAATCAGCATGTAAATCCTAAAGTATAGAATGACTACTTAACTGCAGGACACCACACATATTTAAGATCTACTTAGTTTCCTGGATAAAAAATCTTACTAAGTCCCTGAAGAGACATTGGCACTGAACACTCTTGCCCACTTTACAGATGAAGGCATTTCACTTTGTCAGAAGTTACAGTTATCTCTGAAATACATTAAAGATTAACCTCTGGTTTATCAGAATTTATGCCATCATAGCTTCAAAAAGAATAAGGATGCATTATATAACCATAGTGCTTCCTATTAGACTAATCAGCACAAACATAGAACAATGAGTAAATATTAATATTAGTGAAAAAGTTTTCTGAGAAACACATTTAAAATGAAGGAATGTAATGACATTTTTTTCAGCAGATTTTTCTTATGGTATCCAGAAAAATCATTAAATTATAGACACATTTGTTTAAGGGAGAGTCTAACTTTTAGACAGAAGCCAACAGTTTATCTAAGTTGAGATTCTCAAGGACCACCCTGTAATAACTCTAAATTTTTTGGAACAACTACATCTGTGACTAAATCACTTGGTTAACAGGCTCCTGCCCTTTGCCTTTGGTGTTCAGGTAGAAGGGCCATGGCTTGCCAAGGCTGGCTCGGGGTTTCCTGAGGAGCAGAGCCCTCTGAGCCCTGCTCATACTGCCAGTCCTGGATCTCCACTCCACTGCAGACAGGAAGCTTGTAGTCAGGCTGTGTCTTATCATTGGCTTCAGGTTCTTCCCATTTGGCCTAGGTACCAGTGGGCACCTGGAGTGGTCTTCTAACTGCTCTGATATCATACATTATTTAACAGGCTATTAAAATTTGGGTTAAAAAGCTTTACTGCAAGAATGTGTGTGAAAATAGATGGTTGTTTTTTAATCCTGGAAGACTTTTTCATTTTATCTATTTTGTGAAAATGTGTGTTTATGTGTGTGTGAGAGACAGCGTGTCATAGAGAGAGAGAGAGAAATTGTGGTTGGGATATAAAGATTGAACAGTTTAATTCTCAGGTTCAGTTTTCATAATCAAATACACATACGTGATTTCTTCACATGGTTATTGTTAAGAGGAAATGATAAAATTGATGTATATAAAGGTGCTTGCAAATTGTGAGGTGTCATTAGATTAAAGATTTATTATATTAAAATATAATAAATTATGAAATCAGGTATAAATCAAATAATTCAGTGGGAGGTGATGTTTGGTAATTCAAGATGATATGAAAAATAGCTGATTTACAACTTGGAGTTAGGGCATGAATCTATGGTTTTAAAAAAAAATCTTAGCCACGATCATCATTGTAATTTTGTCATATGCTGATGGTACATATTTGCTTTCTTTAATTTGTGTCCTAAGCAATTTTGTATGTTACAATACAGACTAGATTTGGTAAATTTTTAATCAAAATTGTTTGCTTATAGTTGCTGAATCAGAAGTGCCAAACATTCATAACGGATTTTGTTTTATTTAAAATAACTTCATAATATACTCAGTTCCATGGCAGTAGGAGATATTTACTCATGTCTATGTTATGTCTATGGGAAGTATTTCTGTTTCAGTCCAAGTATACCACTTCTGCTTTGCAGAACATAGAAGATAATGGAGTATAGCTGTAGTTTGATCACCTGCATGTCTTTAATTTTCTCATGGGTTTATATTCATTATGGCATGCTTTAAATGCTTCATTGATAAGAGAAATAATTCTTTTATTCATATCAGTGACTATAAACTCCCTCTTAAAATTTTTATTTCTATGTTTGAATTAAAGATTAAATATCAAACCATCAATTCATATGGACTTGAATAGAAGCAGGCCTGCATGAATTGCATGGCTTTTTCATGCTCTATAGAACACAGTGGTTCAGTGATGTATTTAATATAATAACTGTAACTAGTTTCAGGTAAGAATTCAACACTCTTTAGTGAGTCCTGTACAGTCTTGGAGAACTTTGTGAAGCAATAAGACATTGCCTTAGACATGTAGGAAATATGTTCATATGCAGATTTCAAATCAAAAGGCCTCTTATTTGGCAATTAGATAAGAGCATTAGCTTTCTACCTCTTCTCCAAGCTCTAGGGAGGGATATGAATTCTGTACTCATTTCTCAGAGAACGGCTGACTGTAGGACTTGTAAGGTTTGCCTCTCACTGCGAATGGTCAATCAGGCCAAAAGCTTGTACATGTCACATTGATATACTTCTCTCTGATTTCAAATTAAATATCTTGCATTCCATTAATAAGAATGTGTGGTATCCTAAACAGTATCTTGGTACTAATAAAAGGTAGAAACTCAAAAACAAATTTAAATTATCTATATCTGTAGCCATGTCATATTATTTTTTAATGAGAGAATTTTACCAAAGTCAACAATTAGTAGAGCATATGTACTTGAAGCATGCACGTTTATTTAGGTAATAACCAATGTCACATGTTCTTTAATGAGCACTTTTTTTTTTCTTCACTGATACAATTTGTAACCTGAAAGCCTAATCAGGTTGCATTTTCTTTACTCTTTCTCAGAAGAAAAAGTCACTTACATGTTTGTAGTTATAATATTTAGTATGTAAATATGCATTTAATGTAGAAAATTTCATTTATTGGGAAATAGCAAGAGACTGGCTCTAAAAAAAAGTATTAGCTCAGCATTGTATATACATCTGAGACTGCACTAGCAACAATTCCCATGAAGGAAATTTCATTTCCCTCTGGCTACTCTCCCAGATTCAGTGGCTTCATCCTGCAGCCATATCTTTTATGCAGCCACATTCTTCATTCTGAAGCATTAGGCAGCTACCAGCAAAATAGGCCCATATGCACAGTGACTTTGTCCATAGGAAAAAAAAAAATCTCTACGGAGCTTTGTCATGGTGCTTGACTCCGTACAAGATGTCATGCTTTAGATTTTGGTTTGCCATTAATTTTCCCCTCTTGAATTTCTCTGGTCAGTGTTATATACCCCTGGCTATATATACCTGATGATAAAGCATAAGCAAAATATCATTCTACTTCTTGAATACCTCTGCACTTATCTGTCAGAGTTCTACACTTCCTTTTTTGTAGCAAAGTTCACCCTCTGTTTTCAAAGAGAAGTAGTGGAAAATTGACTGCTGATCATCATATAGGATGTAAATGTTCTACTTCTCCTGAAATTTGTGGAAATAATGTGAACATTCATTCATTAGTTCTTTCATTCACTAATATTAAGGATCAATAGCCCTGAACAGGTAGCTCAGTTGGTAAGAGCATCATCCCCATATGCCAAAGTTGTGGGTTCAATCCCCTGTCAGGACACTTACAAGAAGCAACCAATGAGTGCATATACAAGTGAACAACAAATGGATGTCTCTCTCTCTCTCTCTCTCTCTCTCTCTCTCCCCGCCTCCCCCACCCCTCTCTCAAATCAATAAATACAGTTTTTACAAAAGAACCCAGAATAATTTTGGCTTTGTAGTAAGCTGTGAAAAACAATTTTTTTGTGAATCAGAGATACTGCCTTTTGAGAACTTAAACTTGAATAATCCAAATACAAAGAAAATACAAAAGAACAAACGTATGCCAACATGGCTGATACATATTATGCATTTTACTAATATCATACAAATTGAGTCTGTTTATGCCATGTATAATGCATCAACATTGCATACTTTTTAAATTAATAAGTAATTGACATTAATAGTTTTGGTTAATGACTGAGACCATATACCAACTTTGTTTTTAAGGTTTTGTGGCGGTTGTTTTTAAAGTTTTAGTATTATGATTCTATTAATTATGTGCCATAATTTAAAACTATTATTGAACTAGTATTTCCTTAAATGTTAAGTGTTTATTAGGAGAAATTTTTAAAAAATAATTGCATACTGGAAAATTTAATATAGTAGTGTAGCTTTCATCTTTGGCTTATATGTTGGTACCTCCAGATAGCAACAATTTGTTGTATCTCTAATCTCTTTTTCAGCCTGTGAGCCACATTTGGAGGTCCTTTTGTGTTTGTTTTGAGAGTTATGAAGCAGAAAATATATTTTGACTTAATTCCTAAATGTGTTTCCCATTTTCTCCTCACTATGAATTCTGTGTTTCAAGACTAGGATTCTGAAGAGTTTGGCTTCTGATGATCCTGAATGCTTTCAGGGTGATATCTAAATACTTGCTTTGAGCTTTCTAAAAAGTTTGAATAAGAATGACCCTGCATTTTTAGTGAGTGTTACCTAAATGCAGACGCTTCCCATACAATGTATGTACACTGACATTCCTACACACACACACACACACACACACACACACACACACACACACACACACACACACTGCTAGCTTTGAAAGTAAAAGGCTCATAAAATATTTATAAAAAGGTTAATAAATCACATTTAAATAGAATGACATCAGATTCTCTGGGATACCCCATAAATATTATAAATAAATAATATTCATGTTTCAATAAGTTATAACATTAGTTTAAAAATAATGGATGTAATTGAAAGAACTATACCTGAAGCAAAAAAAGTTGGGTGCCTGAATAATGAGAAAAAATTAAATCAATTCTTTGTAAATATTTCTATTTGTGAACCGTGGGCAAGTCAGATAACTTTGTTGAGCTTTGAATTTTTCCGCATCTTATAAAATATACTAGGAGCCCAGCATGCGATTCGAAATTGCGTGGCACTGTCCACCCTCGAGTCTCCAGTCGGGCCCTGCCTCGCTCCCCAGGCCCCGCAGCAGCCTCGGCTGCTGCTGATCAGGCCCTCCCCCAGCGCAGGGGCGCAGAGGCCCCTGCCACCCTTCCCCTGATGCTGCGCATGCAACCTCCTCCTGTCTGGTTATGGTGTCCCAGTTAATTAGCATATTTCTCTATTTTATATATATAGATATTTGAATTTGGTGTCAGGGTGGCTTTAGTTAAAATACATAAGTAAATAAAAATCTATATTATGTTAATTATGGAAAACATTAACTCCAAATGATAAACTATGTTTTATAATAAAAGAGTAACCAAAAACACAAACAAAAAAAGAATGGTAACCATGCCATTATTTCTAGTATTAAAAAAAGAGGAATCTATTTGAATCTCAGATTTTCTTGTCATACTTAATTGAATATATTAATTTAGAATTGTAAGATTTATTGAAAAATGTAGAAATTCTGAGTTAATGTAAGAAGAGAAACTACATATCCATATTATTTCAATAAGTTAATATTTGCTCTTAGTACCAAATATGGTATTTCATGATCCCAATATTAGTTTCAGTGATGTGTTTCTTGAGAAGTTCAACTATCTAATAACAAGTTGTATTCACATATATAAACACTTTGTAACAGACAGCAGAAATACAAAACAAGTTAAAAATACAAAATTAAATATGTAGATCATTATCCAAATCTTTCCAAATAATTTCTTTGCCTAAGACAAATTTGAAAATTGAAGCATCAATCAGAACTTTATTAGACATGTAATGTATTGATTTTGGAACATAGTTTCCCTATGTAGTCATTAAATCAGGTATCCATGGAAACTACTGTGCTTTAATACCCAAGACATTTTTATTTATTTATTTAAATTTGTATGATCAAAATAATGTAATCATATTGCTTCCTGCATATTAGTTTTCTCTGAAAAAACTATAAAACTACATAATCATCTTCTTCAGATTTTGAGACAAACTTTTAACTTTTACCTTTATTGGGAATTTTGATATCTATGGTATACAACTTCCCAAAACAAAGGTCCTCACATCTATATATATAAAAGCCTAAGTGACTGTTACGACTGGACGACCGGACAACTGGATGACTGGCCAGTAGCTATGATGCGCATTGTCCACCAGGGTCAGATGCTCAACACAGGAGTTGCCCCCTGGTGGTCTGTGCACTCCCACAGCCAACCTCCTGTGGCCGGCCAACCTCCTGTGGTCCTTCCTCTTGGCCAGCTGGCCCTGATCGGCCCCAATCAGGGCTGGCCAGCCAACCTCCCTTGGTCCCTCCCCCTGATCGGCCCCGATTGCCAGACAGGCCAAGGGACCCCATCCATGCACAAATTTGTGCACCAGCCTCTATATATATATATATATATATATATAAAATCCTTTTTCTGTCACCTAAGTTTTGCATTTAATATTAAATAATTTTGAATGAATGAACCCATTACTTATTCTCTTACTCTTAAAATATTTCTACAGGAATATGTAGGTTAATATTCTTTCTGATTTATGAAGAAACACACTAGATATTTAAAATAGACACATATGTGATATGCTGTAATTCCACTTGTATTACAATAAATAAAGTCTAATATTATTTTAGGGCCTCAGTATTAAGTGATTACTTATTACGTATTACCCATATTTTAAAAGATTGATCAATCTGTATAGAAAGTTTCATGATTTTATGATAATGCTATACCCTCTTAAAAAACAATATATACATACTATATATACTATATATACTTATATATTATGTATAATAATTATGTAAACTATATTAATTCACTTTGTAGTAATTGGTACCTAGAATACCTGAGTTAGAAAATTTGCATGATTTTTAATTTGAGAAGCAAAGGATAACTTAGGCAATAAAATGATAACTGCTAAAAGAAAAAGCCAAGTGATAAAAAATAATCTGTTACATTCAGATAGGATGGTGTGACCAAATTGGATAGGATTACAAGACAAATAGTAACTTTATTAACTGTGAGCAAACTGTATTAAAGGTTGCCTGACCATACGATACTATATATATTCGGTGGGTATTAGTATACCCATTTAAAATTTTACTCAGAATGAACAGATATATTTTATTATGGGAGGAATAGGTATCAAATTCCACAATGCTAAATTTACTGAATGATGTATTTTATGGTAGGCAAGGCAAAGATGCAAAACCAAAACAAGCAAACAAATCCTAAAAAATTGAAAACATGTAAAAATTTTAAATGGCATACTTTTGTATCTTTAACTTATCAATGTTTAAAAATGTTTTGGTAGGAGGAGAGATTTGTGAATGAGAAAATTTTCAATCATTAATATTTGTTACAGACAAGAATTCATTTATTAGTACTCTTTGTTACAAATATACAAGAAAATCATTAGTGGTAGTTTGATAATCTTGAAATGATTAGACAAAATTTTTAATGGCCATGTTAGATTTTGGTTCTTAGGTTTGGCTAAGAAAGAATTCAGAGGCAAGAACTGTAATACAAGAAGTTTATTTAGAAAGTCACAGAGGTAAAAGTGAGCCAGCTGTGCTGCACGGACTCAGGAAACAAATTACAGAGGTGAAATCAGGGAACTTGGAGCTTAAGAGAAAGAAAGCATAGGTAAGTGTCTGAGAAAGGAGACATGGCTGTGCTCTAGGGAGAGAGAGCACATGCTGAGTCCCTTACCTCAAGGGTTCTTAGCTGCTTTCTAAAAGCAGGAATTTTAGGGCAGGTCTCAGGGGAAGATTTCAATAGAATATCCATCACGTTTCAAGGTGTGTCCTTTTAGGGTCTTGGTCTCTATTGATTAGTCTGCACTAAGGTAGGTCATCATTAGTCATTGCACCTGATCCTCTTGTCAGCCATGGTATTGCTTCATCTGGTTTTGCTGCTTTTCTGGACCTGGAGCTGAACACAGCTGAGGCCAAGATGTTATCTCTAGTTTGATCAAAACTGTGTCTCCGTGGGCAATAGACTGAAGGCTTAGTTCTTAAAACTATTAGGCCAGGGTGTCTAAATCACGTGACTATAGATATGCTAGAGGAGGAAAGGGTGCAAGATCCTAGCCTATAATAATTGTTTATCTGGTTTTACTATTGCTAGGCACCTAAGACATGCCATACCTGGTTTTTCTTTCCTGCTCTGCTCATGCCTGACTAACTGCCTACTCTAACTAAATAAAACTATAACTTTCATATTACAGGAGACTTAAAAAATATGTCACAGAGATAAAGGATTCTCAGCATTTATCTCAATTTTATCACAGAAGAAATCCACAAATGTAAAAAAAAAATGGTACTTTACATTATTAATTTCACATTGCAAATTACACTTATTATACAACTTCTATTTGTGCAAAGTAGATGTATTTTATATTTTATTTTTAGGGTTGTACAATAAATACTCAACAGAAAATCACTTGTAAGGACTGATCATTGTTAAGAACAGCAGCACTGTAAAATTTTACAACAGTATATACATTTTGGTAATTGAGATATTTTTTCATCTTGAAGTACATAAAATTTAAGGTTCAAGTTTTTTAAGATTTATATCATATCAAAACCTACACACAACTATGTTATTTTATTTTTTTAAAATATTTTAAATGTATTTGTATTGATTTCAGAGAGGAAGGGAAAGGAAGAGAGAGATAGAAACATCAATGATGAGAGAGAATCATTATTTGCCTGCCTCCTGCATGCCCCCACACTAGGAATTGAGCCCACAAACCGGGAAAGTGCCCTGATAGGGAATCAAACCCAGATGACGTCCTAGTTCATAGGTCAATGCTCAACCTCTGAGCTATGACAGCTGGGCTCATCTATGTTATTTTAAACTTCATTTTAAAATTCTTTAATCCTCCTAAGTGCTATAGCAGGCAGTTAGACAGAGGAGCATAGCAGGAACAATAAGCCAGGTATGGAAGGTCACCCAGGACAGAAAGCTCCGGGTACCTTGCAATGGACAACTGGAAGATGGGACCTCGCCCCCCAGGCTGACCTTTCCTCCCCTAGCATGTCTGGTCATGCAGTTTAGACCCCCTGACCTTTCATAACACTGGTCATGCAGTTCAGAATCTCCTCTGACCTTCCCTCCCCTGGCATGTCACTAGCCATGTAGTTTAGATCTTCTTAGAGGAGCAACAAGGGGGCCAGAGAAAAGTTTCATACAAATCCCATATAAGCCCCTGCATGACTACTCCCTTAAGCATTAAGCCCTCAGGTCCATGTGGTTCTGACTTCCACCAAATACTCTTAGGAACAAAGCCTCAGGTCTGTTGACCACACAGACAGAGTTGTGGACAAATTAGAGATAATATTTAGGCCTCAGTCGCGTTTCATCTCCAGGCCCAGAGAAGTTGCAAGGCCAGTCAGGGCAACACCATGCTGACATCAGGACCACCTTCAGTGAGTAATTATCCAGGCTCTGGCAGTGACCAATTAGTGGAGACTACGACCCTCAATACACACACCTGGAAAGCTGATGAATATTCTATTGATATCCTCCCCTGAAACATCCAGAAAAAGCCCTTATGATGGACCTAACACAGCTCTCTGTCTCTTTCTCTGTGGACCATGCCCATGCCTTTCTCCACCCCTTCCTTTGTTTTTCAAGTGCGCTCTTTCTGGAGCACACCTCTGCCTTTTCCCTTCCCTTGTCCCAGGCATGTTCTCTTTGCCTCCTCCCCTCTCCCCCCCCCCCCCCCCCCCCCCCCCCCGCTAAATTCTAAGTGCCCTTCTTTTGCCTCTATAACATGTTTCCTGAGTCCTTGCAGCCCATCTGGCTCCCTTCTTCTATGGCTCTTCCTACCTCTATGCCTTCCTAAATAAACTTTTGCTTCTATTTGAGTCTTGTCTCTGAATTCTTTCTTAGCCAGGTGCAAGAACCAAGGTCTAGCATCTGGTACAATCACAAGGAAGGTGATTTTTTTTTTCTTTCTAAACAAACAGTGAATTCTCATATCCCTAACACAAATGAATGAACGATTGTCTGAGAAATCTGACTCAGAAGTGGGGATTCTAATTCCAATCATACTCTTTCAGTTTCTGATCTTCTGGAACAACTTTTATAATGCAGTGAAGGGCATATGGCCTTGCAATTCTTTCAACACAACTCTTTAGGGAAATATTTCAACCAGAAGTCCTGAAAATTATTGGAATCAAAGTCAAGATATTAAAAATAATCTGGTCCAGCAGTCTCATACTTTTGACTATAGCTCATAAATATAAAAGCACCAATAATTAATTTTTATTAATGACATAAATTACCACAAATTTTGTGTCTTAAAACAACATATTTATTTTTACAGTTCTGTAGGTCAGAAATCTAAAAGGGATCTCAGCGGATTAAAATCTGTTTTGGCAAGACTGAATTCCCTTTCAGAGCACTAAGAAAGAATCCATTTTTTTAAAAAATTTTACAACTACTACTGGCTTCCCAATTTCCTTGGCTGATAGGGCCCTACTTCTGTCTTCAAAGACAGCAACATTGAATCTCTGTTCCTTTCTTGGAAGCATGGACACATCTCACTATCACTTCTTTCTGCCCCTCTTTTTAGTTTTAAGGACTTTTCATGATTACATTGGACCCACCTGCATAATTGAAGATAATCTCTCTAAAGTCAGCTGATTAGCAATTTACTTTCATCTACAAAATCCCTTCTGTCACATAAAGTAACCTATTTACATGTTCCAGGGATTAAAATGTGGTCATTTTATTAGGGGCCTTGGTTAGGGGACATTATTGTTCCTTACCACATGTACATAAAAGCAAGTTGCCCTAGCAATGTGAGTTTTATTATCAGTTTTTTAAAAATATTTTTTTTATTGATTTCAGAGAGGAAGGAAGAAGGAAAGAGAGATAGAAACATCAATGATGAGAAAGTCATTGATTGGCTGCCTCCTGAATCCCCCCCACTGGGGATCGCACCCACAACTCAGGCATGTGCCCTGACTGGGAATTAAACTGTGACCTCTTGGTTCATAGGTTGATGCTCAAGCACTGAGCCACACCTACAGGGTAATTAGTAGCCACCTCCAGTCCCACCCCCAGATCACATGCCAAGTTTATGATGTATAGAGTAGAATATGGGCTATATTTCAGCCCTCACTCATCTCCTTGACAAGGAGCCTTATTCAGGGAACAACCTGTAAACTAAGTATTATCATATGTAAAAAAAACTTTTAGTGCAGCATCATTCATAGAGATGAAGAACAAACAAACACAACTGGAAAACTTAGAGCAAAGTCAATGCTCAATACAAGGTTATGTTTGAATAAGTGATGGTATATCCACAATATGGAATATTACGCAGCTTTAAAAATAATTCATTATATGTATACACCAGAAAATGGATAGTTTTCCACAAAGTATTCTTGAGTAAAATGACAGTAAGTCATAGAGAAGTATGCATAAAATGATATTAAGTTAATTATGTATGTAGTGTGTGAGTATATATATGCAAGTGATATATATGTGTGTGTGTGTGTGTGTGTACACATATATTAATATTTATATACATGTAATATTAATTTTTTTTTCATGGGCTGGGGTGGCTGGTGACTAATAAAGTGCAGTGAAAGTGACACTGTGCTTGTTCCAGGCATTGTCTGTAAGATTAGTGGAACTCAATTCAGCCTTGATCATATTTGGAAAGCAGCTACCAGGTAAGAAGTGTGACCTCCCTGAGACCACCATGTAATGGGGAAGCTCAGAAAACTGTAAAGACTCCACAAAAGAACGAAGTTGCAGGATACAAAATCAACATACAAAAATAAATTATGCTTCTATACATAGACAACAAACTAGCTGAAAAATAAATGCAGAAAGCAATTGCAATAAAAATACAGCAGCAATATAAAAGACTACAATAGCATCAAAAAGAACAAATTACTTAGGTATAAACTTAACCAAGGAGGTGTAAGAGTTATATACTGAAAAATATAAAACACTGATGAAAGAAATGAAAGCAAACACAAATAAATGGAGACAACCGTGTTCATGGATTGGAAGAACTGTGAAAACATCCATACTGCCCAGAATGATTTACAGATTAGGTGTAACCCCTGTTAAGTCTCCAAAGGCATTTTTTATAGAAATAGGAAAAAAATCCTAAAATTCATATGAAATCACAAAAGGCCCTAAATAGCCAATGCAGTCTTGAGGAAGAAAAACAGAATATATTTCAAAATACATTAGCAAGCTATGATAATCAAATAATATGGTACCTGACATTAAAGCAGATCTATAGGTCAATGGAACTAAATAGAGAGCCCAGAAATAAACCCTCTACATATACAGTCAACTGATCTTGAACAAGGATGCAAAGAATACCACAATGGGGGAAAGGATAGTCCCTTCAATAAATGGTGTTGGGAAAATTGGATATCCACATGGAAAATAATGAACTCTTACCTTACATAATTAGACCATATATTATTCTCTATATTAAATAGTCCCTTTTTAAAGGGACCCCTAGCATATTTCCAAGAATATTTGGTATTTTTGAAGTCCTACTTACCTTACCAAAAAAAAAAAAAAAAAAAGAGAGAGAGAGACTCACTTTTAACCATGTTTCACTCCAGTTACTACCCAAATTTCCTACAGACTTTCACAACCAAGGACTCAAAACAGAATCAATATTCACTGAAACTTTTATCTTTCCACAAATATTCCTCAACTCACCTGATAAGACTTTCCATTATCACCCTCCAGAATACTGCTTTTTCAGTGATCATCAGTAACTCTTTCATCTCATGCCATACTTTTGTTTTCATCTCACCTGAACTCTCAGAAATATTTGATAATGCTAATCCCCTACTTCTTTCTGAAACATGATATATTTTAATATCCATGACTCCACTCTCTCCTGGCTTTTCTCCTACATCTTAGGTAAATCTGTTTTAGTTTCACCCTTCATTCTGTCATTAAACATTGGGAGATTCTCAACAGCAAGTCCCAGGTTCTTACATCTCCTTATACATTTTCCCTGACTCTATTTTCTCATTTAAGTACAGTGTCTAAAATATTACATGTGTCAATGACTTTGAAATTCACATCTTCTAATTTCAAGTCTTGTCTAAATTTGTGAACAATATGCCCAACTCACTACTTGAAATTTTTATTTAGATATCTCAAATAAAACCATAAATCTAATATGTACCAGGTCACCTCATAATCTTTCCCTCTTAATAGAATCCTTCCTATGTTATCTGTCTTGTTAAATGGCATCCCTATATAATAAGTTATTTTAAAAATAAATTTAGGCTGTTTTCATGAAGAATTTAGTTTATTTTTTTTAATTTAATCTTTTTTCATTCAGTATTATTTTGTATTAGTTTCAGATATACGGAATAGTGATTAGACAATCATACTTTACAAAGTGTTTCCCTCAATATTTCCAGTCCCCATCTGGCATCATACATAGTTATTACAATATTATTGACTATATTTACTATGCTGTAATTTATATCCTCATAACTATTTTGTAACTACCAATCTGTACTTCTCAATACCTTTACGTTTTTCAACCAGTTTCCTAGCCTCCCTCTAGCAACCATTAGTCTGATGATGAATTTCTTGAGCAAAAATTCATATCTACTTTACTTTCCAGTACCTCTAAAACTTAACCATTTTCACCAACATTACTTTAGTCCAATTGAACATCATCACTTACCTGCTGAGAATACTTTAATTCCTTCCTACCAGTCTTTCATTTCTCTAACCAGCTATTTACAATATACTCTCAAATTATAAACAAAAGCACACTTTTCAAAAATTCCAGCCTTTTTTTGCAAAAATAATTCTGACTTGATGACTTTCATTTTGTTTTAAGCTGAATACCAAAATTCTTAAAATAAAATGCAGTGCCCTGTGATCAGGCTCCTGCTTCTAAACCTCAAGCCTCATTCTCAGACACATTCTTACCTCTTCAGCCCAATGATCTTTTTGTAGTTTCTTAAAAGAACTACCTTTCTCCTGCCACCAAGTTTTGTTGTACTTTCTGTCTGAAATCATTTCCCCTTTTTTCATCTACACAATTCTTTATCTTTCCCATGTCAGCTTAATAATTAATTCATTCCTTCAGAGAAGTTGTTTCCTACAACCTTAAAAACTAGGAACAGTTTAGTATGTATAACTTCACAACAATTTACATATTTTCTTCATAAGATTATTAAAAATAAATTATAATTATATATTTATTGTTATAATAACTATATTAAATAACCTAATTCAGGACCCTATCTTTTGTGTGTTCACTATTTTAAACCCAGAGCCTACTCTAGTGATCATGAGTCCTAGTTAGAGAATAAATAATTTTTGAATCATTTCACTTAGTAATAAATTATAAACAATTAAGCTTCTGATTTGTAGTGGTAATAGTCATAATACACAAGCTAAATTGATTAGTATGCTTTAAAAATTATAATGTATGATATACAAGATGAATAATAAAGACTTGTATTGCCTCTAGAACACTTGAGTTCAACCTAATAAAAATCTATTACTCCTCCTCTGAATTATTCCAAATAATAATTGGAGGAGAAGGACATAATAGGCACAAAAGTACTATAGAACTGGAAAATTTTTTGAAAAATTCCTTTGTGCTTTATTATCCACTGTGTCACATTGATAGAATGAAATATTTTATTGGTTTTCTCTTGCTAAATAACAAATTATAAAAACATTGAGGCTTAAAACAACACCAATTTTTTATCTCACAGTTTCTTAGGTATGAAGTCCAGGTGGGCTTAACTGATTTCTCCACTTAGGGTTTCATAAGGCTGGTCTCACATCTGGAGGCTCTCAGGAAGAATCTATTTCCAACTTTCTACTGCATTCAAATTTTTGACAGAACCCAGTTACTTGCAGTTGTAGGACTGTGGCTTCTATTTCTTTGCTGGCTATCTCAGGGGGTTGTTCTGAGTACCTACAGCCCACTCTAGGGTTTTTACATGTGACCCCAATCGTCTTTAAAGCCAGCAACACCACATCAAGTTCTTCCCGTGTTTGAAAGTCTTTGACTTTTGCTGCCACTTGGAGAAAATTCTGCTTGTAAAGGGCTCGGGTGATTACATTAGGCACACATAATCTCTAAAACAAATAACTGATTAGTAATTTTAATTACATTGGCAAAATTCTTCACAGCAATATCTAGATTAGTGTTTGATTGGATAACCAGGGGCCAGGAGTCTTAGGGGACTATTTTAAAATTCTGCCTACCACAGGTAGTATACATATTCTTCCAATTATGTATTCAGTTTAAGCCTAGTGATTACACTTGAGCAGAGAGAAGTGCCTTGAATTGATCAGAAGGTGGAGGTAGACAATAAAGCATTTATAAATATGTAAACATATAACAGTTTTGTTGACATTCTTCATGGATTTCTCAGAGTTATTAGTTTGGATGAAATAATTGCCTATACTTTAAAAATATTTTAATAAATTAATGCCATTAAATTCTATGAATCATAAAAACAAAGTGATTATTGACCCATAAGCAAGGTATCCAAAGCTATGCATAGTAAAAATCAAAAGAGGAAATGTTTTCCTTCAGATAGTTCCTAAAACAAAAATTATAACCATGAATGATAAAAAGGAGATTTTCTGTTCAATAATAATTTGGTCAAAATTTCAGAATTTCTTATTTAGACTGACATATTTTTAAAAAATACATCTGAGTTGTTGAGTTCATATTATATTTCATGGCATATTTGTGAAATTTTTGGGTTTTACAAAGAAAGGATACATGTAAATTATGAAATAATAAATTATGGGAACTATTTCTCATATATGACATGCTTTAAGGCCGATGAAAATATCTAAGTTTTTAAAATAGCTCATTTGACCATGTTTTGCATATGAGTACTTAAGAAAAATGCAATCACTATAATGTTAAGAAAGCCCCTTAAGTTGGCCTTTTCAAGAAAGAAGATAACATCTACACAGAGTGAAAGATCTCAACTGACCTTTAAAAGTGACATTTTTTGGACTGGAATTTACAAGGATGATAGTGGCATGACATTTTATTTGCAACAAGATATTGGAGGAAAAGAACTTAAGTACAAACTCTGCTATACATTCAATTAGTAGATAGAAGTGAGGTGAAATTAATGAATGCAGGCACACACAAATACTTGAGGAGATTTTTGTTGACTGTGGTTAAATATTTGAGCTTTGTAATGCTATTAGAGGGACAGAATCATAAAATGATAAAAATGCATTTATCTGAGAAATGTATTTGAAAATTTCTGAAATTATTCAGAAAATTATCTGAAATTTATCTTAAAATACAAATTTTTAATATAAGTACAACTTTTTAAAGATATATTACTTCTAGAAGTAAAAAAAAAGAAAAAGGAGATAAGGTTCAATGTTATGGAACTGACTATGAAATGATTTACAGATTTTGGTCAAGTAGAAACTTAGTAGAGAAACGGATCTCAGGAATTAGACTGCATGTGTTTACTGTGAATTCTGCCACATACGAACCATGTGACACAGAAAAAATATTTAGAATCGTTTTCTTCATTTGATAGGAAGCGTAAGACTTGGTGCATGAGTTAATATAAATGCCTATAACAGTGCCTGACACAGAGTAGGCACTCACTAAATGTGGAGAGTATCATTAGTAACCTATTCTACCTTTATTTAGTAGTAATAGAAATATCATTATAGTCTTTCTGAGAAACATGTTTGAAGTTTTCTCTGATTTAAAACTCTGCCTGGTAGTGGGCTGTGTACTACTACTGGATAGAATGTATAAATTCATGAAAAGTTTCCATAAAAGGAATAAAAATTGAATAAATTTTTAAAAATAAAATCTTTGAAACACAGCAAAGAATAGAAATGGTAACCACCTAAATAAAACTCTAGGACCTGAGACCTACAACTTATTTCATTGGCAAAGAAGGAAGAAGACTATGCTATGGATGGGAATGGGAGGAAAATAGCTTAACACCTAACAAACATTTAGTAGTTCCACATCAGCTATCATGATAAATTAGGATCCGAAAGAGTTCATTCACAGAGAGGGTATACAACTACCTTCCAACTTCTTATGGGTATTTTTCATTACATACGAGTAGTGTGAGGAAAGCAGGAAGTGGATAAGTGAAAAGAAAGGAAACAGAAAGTCAGGAGCAGAACTGGAGAGAAAACATAACTTTCAGGGACCTTCCCGTTGCTCTCTCCAGCCCTAAGCTATACTTGGGGTATAAAACAGGATTGCTCAGTGTTTAGAAAGCTGGACTCTAAAGCGTAAAGAGACCTTCAAAGTCTCACCATGCTTAGATGTCAAAGACTATAGAAGGGAAATACTTGAATGCACTCTCAAAAGATTCATACCAAGGGACCACATTTGGGTACACAAAAAGGAAAGAAGAAAACTAGGGGCCACTCTTACTTCTCAGACGCCATTCTCATTCCTTGGCACGTGGCTTCCTCCATCTTCAAGTCAGCAGCTGGTGGTAGAATTCTTTGCATACTTTAAATTTTTTACTTTCTCTTCTGCTACCAGCCAGAAAAATCACTATTCTTTTAAAGGTCTCACCTGGTAAGGTTAAACACACAGAAGATAACCTCTCTGTTTTAGAGTCAAAGAATTAGAGACCTTAATTATATCTGCAACTTTTTTTTTTTTCCCAATAAATAATCATAGATGTAACATGAGAGTCATCTTTGAATTCTGCCTTCCATAACAGAGTTTATTGCAAATACATTCTTTCATTAATCATAAAAGTAACTTGGCAAGATAGATGAAAACTAGTTTTAAAAGTACAAGGAAATGGATTCTAGAAATGAAAAGGATGAACTTGGAATCAAAATCCATCCACACCCTCCCATCTCCCATCCCAGATCACCCAAAGCACACTCAAGTTCACCAGTTTCAGCAGAGTAGCCATCCAAGGATGTTCAACTTCTTACTCACAGAACTGTGAGCTAGTGCATGGAGTTGTTTTAAAATATTTGTGGTAATTAGTGATATAGCAATAGAAAGCTAAATAACTACCCTGTCAACTAAGAAGTGTTATACAAATATAGCAATGTATTTTAGTTTTTGGATTATTCATGAATAAAGACAAGTATTTTCCTTTAACACAATGACATTTTTAAAATTAATCAAACATTTTTATATTATTTGGATTATATTATTCTGTTACCAGTAGCTTTGCACTTTTACTGTGCTATAATTCATAGGGCAGAATTAATCCGTTTTATTATACAATCTTACGAGTTTTGACAAACACATACAGTACTGTCAAGTTACGACCACCACCACAACTAAGATATTACAGCCTAGCCCCAGTAGGGAGCATGCAGGAAGCAACCAATAGATGTTTCTCTCTCATTGATGTTTCTATCTCTCTATACCTCTCGCTTCCTATCTCTCTAAAATCATTAAAAACATATAGAACAGTTCTAAAATCAATAAAAACATATTTTAAAAATATATAGAACAGTTCTATCTTGGACTCTTTTTTTAAAAAAAAATATATTTTATTGATTTTCTACAGAGAGGAAGGGAGAGGGATAGAGAGTCAGAAACATCGATCAGCTGCCCGCAACCAAGGTACATGCCCCTGACCGGAATCAAACCCGGGACCCTTCAGTCCACAGGCCAACGCTCCATCCACTGAGCCAAACCGGTTTTGGCTGTCTTGGACTCTTATTCACCACTTTCCACTAGCTCCAGACTCTGAAAACTGATCTGTTTTCTGTTCCTCCAGTTTTGCCTTTTTAGAATAACATACAAATGAAATCATACAGCATAAAGCCTGAGTCTAATCTTCATTCAATTAGCACTATGCATTTGAGATTCATCTATTTTGTTGTATCACTACTTCATTAGTTTTATTGCTGAATACTATTTCATTGTCTGGATATACCAGTTTGTTTATCCATTCACTAGCTGAAGGACATTTGGGTTATTTCCATTTTTAGTGATTATGAATAAAAATTATCTAAAAATTTTGCGTGGATTTTTGTGTAAACAAGTTTTTAATTCTCATGGCCAAATACCTACAAGTGCAATTGCTGGATATATGGAATGTTTACTTTTATGAAAAATTAGCAAACTCTTTTACAAAAAATTGTATCATTTTGTATTCCGAACAGCTGTGTAGAAATCTTGTTGCTATGGATCCTTATCATTACTTTACCTGATTTTCTTTTTTTTAATTTTTACATTTTTGCCCACTTTAAAAAATTTTTATTACTGAGTATTGAGAATTCTTTGTATGTTATGGATACAATTGTTAGATATCCTGTTTTCAACTATTCTGCAGCATGTCTTTTCATTCTCTTAACAGTGTCTATCATAAATCATAACTTTTAAATTTTGATAAAATCATTTTTTTCTTTTTTTTTTTTTTTTATAAAAGTATACTCTTGCCCAGCTGCATGGCTCAGTGGTTGAGCATTGACTTATGAACCAGGAGGTCACAGTTTGATTCCCAGTCAGGGTATATGCTCAGGTTGTAGATTCAATTCCCAGTGTGGGGCATGCAGGAGGCAGCCAGTTGAAATTCTCTCTCATCATTGATGTTTCTATCTCTCTTTCTCCCTTCCTTTCTGAAATCAATAAAAATATAAATAAACAAATAATACTGTTGTTGTACCTAAGAAATCTTTACTTAACTCAAAGTTATGAAGATTCTCTCCTATATTTTCTCCTACAAGTTTTATATTTTTAGGATTTAGTTAGGTCTGTGATTCATTTTGAGTCATATTTGTACATTATATGATTATGGGTAAAAGTTCAATTTTATGTATGTACATATCTAATTGATCAAGGACTCTTTGTTGAAGGGTCTATTATTTCTCCACTGACTTGCCTTGGCATCATTTTCAAATATCAATTGGCCATGTGTATGCAGGCCAATTTCTGGATGTACATTACTTTCTATGTCTATCTCTTGTTAACACTACCCTGCAAGGATAACTGGAGTTTTATAGTAATTCTTGAGAACAGACAGTGAGTGTTCTCAACTTGGGTCTTATTTTTCAAAATTATTTTGATTATTGTATTTATTTTATCTTTCCATGGAAATCTTGGACTTGACTTATGAACATCAACAAAATATTGCTGCTGCTGTGACTTATTTAGGTATATTTTAATTTGTTCAATCATTTTTGTAGTTTTCAGCTTACAGATTTTGCATATATTATCCTATACTAGAGGCCCGGTGCATGAAATTCGTGCATGGGCGGGTATGTCCCTCAGCCTAGCCTGTACTGTCTCCAATCTGGGACCCCTTGAGGGATGCCCAACTGCCCTCTCACAATCCAGGACTGCTGGCTCCCAACCACTAGCTTGCCTGCCTGCCTGCCTGATTGCCCCCTAACCACTCCCCTGCCATCCTGATCGATGCCTAATTGCTCCCTGCCGGCACGATTGCCCCTAACTGCCCTCCCCTGCTGGCCTGGTTGCCCTAACTGCTCTCCTCTGCTAGCCTGGTCACCCCAACTGCCCTCCCTGTAGGCCTGGTCCCTCCCAACTGCCCTCCCCTGCTGGCCTGATCGCCCACAAATGCCGTCCCCTGCTGGCCATCTTGTGGTAGCTATCTTGTGTCCACTTGGGGGCGGCCATTTTTGACCACATGGGGGCAGCCATCTTGTGTGTTGGAGTGATGGTAAATTTGCATATTACCCTTTTATTAGATAGGATAATAAAAGACTAATATGCAAATTTGTCCCTATGGATGTGCGCTGACTACCAGGTGGTGACGCGGAACATGGCAGGCATCAGCGATGTGGCACTGATAGCAGGTGGCAGTGGAGGCACTGCCGGCCCGATGGGCACCAATGAGAGCGGGACTGCGGCGGGATGGTGGAGCAAGTGAGCAGGTGGCAGCAGGCCAAGGCAGGTGCAAAGGGAGGCCCCAGCCAGCAGCTGGGAAAAGGGAGGCCCTGGCCAGCAGCCGGTAGCCGGCAGCCACTAGGGACCCTACCTTTGCATGAACTGCATGCACTGGGCCTCTAGTTAGATATATAACTATATATTTCATCGTTTTGATGCTACTGTAAGTGATACTTCCTAACTTTTACTTTCCAAGTTTTTATTTATAGTACATAGAAATACATTTGATTTTTGTATCTTGCAACATTCAAATTCATTTATAAATTCAGGAGCTTCTAACATATTTCTTAAGTTGTTTATTTTTTTTATTCTCATTTAAAGATCATGATTATTGATTTATAGAAAGAGGAAGAGAGACAGAGAGAAACATCTAGCAGTTATCTCTTGTATGCACCCTGAACTGACCAGGGATTGAACCCACAACCTAGGTATATGTGCCCTGACTAGCAATCGAACATGCCGTCTTTTGGTGTATGGGGTGGCACTCCAACCAACTGAGCCACCCAACCAGGATGCTTTTAAATCATTCTGAAGATTCCTTCAGATATTCTCCATAATTATGTCATCTGAGGATAGAAACACTTTTTAATTCTTCCCCTTCAACCTCTGTGCCCTTTATTTATATTTTTCTCCCTTATTCTACTACCTGGGACTTTCAGCACAGATAGTAGAATAGGAGTGGTGAGAGTGTTGAATAGTAGTGGTGAGAGTTGACACCTCTGTATGTGTCTATAATTTTAGGGGCAAACATTCAGGTTTTCACTTTTGTTTATTGTATGATCCATAAGATTTTAGTAGATGCTTTACTCCATGTTATTTCTAGTTTGCTAAAAGTGTTTGCCATACTTTTTTTCTTCATTTGTTGAGATTGTTGTATGGCTTTTTTTTTTTTTTTTTTTTGTATTTACTTATTGTGATTTCTTAGATTGATTTTCTAATGGTGAACCATCTTGGCATTCCTGGGACAACCTTATTTCGTTGTCATTATCCTCCTTTTTACATATTGCTGGATTCAATTTGGTAATGTTTTGTGAAGAATGTTTGTGTTAATGAGACAGATTGGTCTTCAGTTAACTATGCTTGTAATATCTTTGATATTGTTGTCAGTGTTATTCTGACTTGATAAAATGAGTTTGGATATGTTCATCTTTTTTTGTTTCCTGGAAGCAATTTCTTCTTATATGTGTATTAGAATTTCTAGAGCAATCTGAGTCTTTAATAGTCCTTTTAAGAAGGATTAAACTATAAGCTTAATTTTACTGGTTGATCTAGAGCTATTCATATTATCTACTTTTTTTAGTTAACTTTGGTAGCTTGATTATTTAAAGAACTGCTCCAATTTTCTCAGTTTTCAAAATCATGAGTTTAATATTTTCAAATATTTATTTATTATTATTTTAATGACTGTTGGTTCTGTAATGTCCAAATCCCAGATTAGTAATCTGATATTCATTAGAATTCATTGGGTATTAGATAAGCCTCTCACAAATTGTATATGTATGTTTCCTATATTTCTTACCATATGATAGTTTTTAGATTTTCTTTTTGTACTTCATTTTTAATTAAATATGAATCCATATTTATATTAGAACGTTGGATACCCAGATAGTAAGATAATCTTTTCTGAAATTTGCAATTTATTTTCTCTCTCTCTCTCTCTTTCTCTTTTTCTCTCAGCACCCAGAAGATGATCAATTTTATTGATTTTTTTTAAAGAACCACTTTTTATCTCGTTTTCAAAAATTGTTTTTCTCTTTTGAATTTTATCAATTTCTGGTCTCATCTTCACTTTGTTCTTCATTTCTAAATGAGGCTAGATTATATAAGGTAATATGCTCCCAAACAGGTCTCTTACCCCTTTAATACAATCACAATATTGTGAGAAAGATAAGGTTAAATAGAGAGGCAAGAGTGTGAGTGTTCTCCCTGACAGTCCTGGGTAGGCCTGCAGGTAGCAATCAACATCATGTGTCAGAACTGTGAATGAAGGAAATTATTTCAGGCCCAGTTTTCATGTATTATAATGGATCCATAGACTTCATCAAGCAAATATAATCTATCCCTATATGACTTATGTGAAACATGGACTACAGAAACTACAGATAATCAATGCTTATTATTGTTTCAGATGACTCTGAACTTTTTTGCAGAAATACATGCCTAATTTATATGGAGTGACTAGTGTATAAAGAGAATTTTTTTCTTTTGCACTTAATAAAATGTTGCTGGTTGATATATTAAGTGTTCAGCCAAGTATGCACTTCTAGACCAGAGTTTTATCCTATCTGAGTTCCAACCTTACATATTTGTTCTGTAATGAATATATCTACTTTTACATTTGACAACTTGAAATTAATAATTCTAAAATTTAAGTCAATATATTTACCCATATATCTAACATTCTTTTAGTGCCAGAATTTCCTCCTACTCATAATAACCAGAAACATTTATTTTAATTTATTCCTGTTCTAAAGTAAACTCAGGTACAAAGTCAATTAAATGGATTCTAAAACTGAATATGTATCAAGACTTCCACTCCCTCTCCATTGCAATGGCAAATGCGTAATGTAAGGCCTTCATTAGCTCTCACACAGATTTTGTTATAGTTCTGTCTTGCCTCTTTGGCTTTGGTTTGGGTTCTCGCTCAATCCATCCATCAATCAAAATCAGAGGAGTCCTAAGGCACAAATTGTATCATGCCACTCATTTTGTTAAAGTTTTATTAGTTTCCTCAGTATCTGCAAAGGACATTCCAAAGTCCTCTGTTTTAAAAACAAACAAACAAACTAAATAGATACTTTATTTCCCCTAATTTCTTCTCTACACCCCCAAAGCTAGGGCGTTCTTAATTTGTGTACCCAAATACAAAGCAAGCTTCTGATGGCAAAGATTACTTATTTTTCCCAAACTTATACTAAAGTATTTTTGGTCAGTTGGTGATTGCTGATTTTAGGATGCCAGTTTTAATTTTAATTTTTAAATGGCATACTAAATAATATAATTTACTTGAGAGATTTAAGACTTTTCAAAATTTTATATAATATAAAATTGCATTTTGAATTTATTTCCAAGTTAATTGGTGAAATCTAACCAATTACACAGATTTTTATGAAGATGATGTGTACAATTAACAGATGGTCAACTTGGGCTGGCATAGCAAAGTGCCGTAGACTGGGTGGCTTAAACCAAAGAAATGCATTTTTTTCACAGTTCTAGAAGCTAGAAGTCCACAATCAATGGTCTAGTTGATTTAGATTTGGTGAGGGCTCTCTTCTTGGCTTCCAGATTTCCATATTCTTCCTATGTCCTCACATGGTCTTTCTTGAGCTCTCTTGTATCTTTTCTTATAAGGACCCTAATCCTGTTGCATCAAGACACCATCTTTATGACCTTATTTAACCTTAATTATTTTCTTAGAGGTCCTATCTCCAAATACATCTACACTGGGGATTAGAGTTTTGGCATATGAATTTTGAGGGGACATGGACATTTATTCCATAAAACAGGTTTACCATAATTTTTTACAGTGTGACTAGAATAAAATTCTCTATTATTATAATTATTTTCTTTCTTTGTATCAATCTGATTCCTGCTGCTAAAGACCTTGCTTTCACTTGATCCTTTTAGCAAAATCTACT
Source organism: Ia io (assembly GCA_025583905.1). Lineage (NCBI taxonomy): Eukaryota > Metazoa > Chordata > Mammalia > Chiroptera > Vespertilionidae > Ia > Ia io. The sequence goes on from JAJQQW010000003.1 coordinate 34,689,754, forward strand.
ACCCCAACTGTATGAGAGCTTGAATAGATGTTTTTGGATTGCTTAAAACACCAAAGTAATTATACTCTTCATGTAAAATATTTTGAAATGTAACCAATGTTTGTCTTCTTTATGGATAGTAGTTTACAACACTACTTATAGACTTTCATGTTATCTAGACTTATGTGTTTACTGCCTACTTAATAGGCTTATATATCATGCCAAATCTCAAAGGTTATATTCTAGTGATTAAAAAAGAAATAGTTTCTGAACTCAATAGTACATAGTTCTTACCAATAATTATAACTCTAACCATTTGTCTTTTAATATCTATCTGATATCACATATGGCAATTCAAAGGACTGAATGTTATAATTATCTAAAAGTAAGTTAGACTTGGAATAAAAGTTAATATTAATAGAGTATGGGATTTTTCTTTTTTTTAATTTAAATCACCATCATCTACACTAATAAAAGAGAAAGAGGCAAATTGACTGTACCTTCATAACACTCACCAGCCAATTAGGAGTGAATATGCAAATTAACCGAACAAATATGGCAGGTTAATTTGCATACACAGGCACAGAGTGGCCAGAGACGGGGTGGGATGCCCCAGCTGCTCAGGGCCTCTGGGCAGTGTGGGAAGGCGGGGCTAGAGTGGAAAGAGGCGGCTCCAGGGCTGGAGCGGAAAGGCGGTGGCGGCATCCAGGGAAAGGAAGGCCTATTCTTGCACGAATCTTCATGCATTAGGCTTCTAGTCTATATATATAAAAGCATAAGTGATCATTTTGACCAGGTCGTCTGGTCACTATGAAGTGCACTGACCACCAAGGGGCAGAAGCTCAACACAGGCACTGCCTTCTAGTGGTCAGTGTGCTCCCACAGCCAACCTCTCATGGCTGGCCAACTTCCCATGGTCCCTACCCCCGGCCGTCCGGCCCCGATAGGCCCGATTGGGATTGCACAAGATGACCCCGATCAGCCCCAATTGCCAGCCAGGCCAGGGGACCCCACCTGTGCGCGAATTCATGCACTGGGCCTCTAGTATTCAAATAAAATAATATTAAAAAATAGTAATCTAGACCTGCTTTTAAAAATACATGTATATATTGTTATATCTCTTTTATACTATCAGATATATTCAGTTTAATGTGATCTGATCTAAAAAATATTTCCCTGTAAATCCTACAAGGAATTATTTGAGTTAATGAGGATTAGTTAAGACTTGCTTATTTTCCTCATGTAAATTGCTTGAAACCCCAGAAATTATGTAAATTATTAGTTTAATAAAACATGTTATTGCCTCCTGAAGCAAGTAGTAGCTACATATATTTTTTTCACTTTTGGATAAATTGGTATCTGAAGAAAAAGCAAAATACTAGTACATTATCAAGTAGCTACTTGATCATTTCTCTGAGACCAATTTGGCTATTTTGTTTATCCTGTAATTAAAACCATAGCAGTTTATGTACAATTTACTACCATACTATAAAACTAATATTTTTGTGTGTGTTTTTTGCTTGAGTAATTTTTTTGGCTTGAATAATGTTTAATTATAATAAGAATATTGTTTAAAAAAGTAAAAGCTGTAGTAAATGTTTAAATATCAAATGTACAGCTTTCAGGATATTACTCATTTCTAATGTTATCACAGAAATCTTAACAAATGTTTAGAATCCAAGTAGATTGGCTCCTGACTTGCCATTTTTAATTACTGGCCACTTAAAACAGGATAATGATCAATTATTTTTTATTTTCTGTTATAGTAAAATATGGAATGCATTTTAACGTGCCTTTTTCATAGATAAATTTTGAGTAATTTATCTATAAGCTTATAAATGTTGATTCAAGTTTTAATTTAAATTGCTTTATCCTCGTCTCCTGGTGGATGGATAGACACCAGTGAAGGAGAGCATCCACCTCATCAGCAGAGACCAACCAGTCCACACCCATCATTGAGATTGAAGCCCCTTCCCTTTCAGACATTCGGGTCACATTTAATCTAAGGATGCCAGCGCAATGCCAGAGTATCTCAACTGTACACTACATCTGCAAGTCGGCGTCCCTTCTGCTTTTCTTCTCCATGCACTGGGCCAGGTCAATCCTAGCTTTTCAGGCACTTGGATAAACTTCCTGGCACCCCAATAAAGCAAGTCATAGAGCACATGTGGAAGCCTCAGGAGTTCTGTAACAGTATGGCAACGCTGGACATAGCTGGCTATGAGTAAGCATACCTTAAAGCTATAGTTCTCATTAGCCCCCATCATCCAGGTTTGACCAGCACAATCCAGACTGAAAATTTCCCAAGGAAAGATACAGATGGAGTTTCAGGACTATGTATGTTCAGAAAACCTACCCAGAGGATGCCTACTGATGAGAGGCACAGGCACACACACCTGTTCCAGGTGGGGAGGAGTGCATTGCACCTTCCCATTTCTAAAACAAACAAATAAAAACATAGCTTTAATGATTGTATCCTAAACTGATATCAAGTGTCAGATAAACTTAATTTAACAAATGATCCCTTAAAAAATTTTTAACAATTCTAATTTATACTTAAGACTTTCGAAGTCTCTATGAGTGAATCTTAACAGATGATCTGTTTAAGAATGGGGAGGGGGGAGAGATTATAGTTAGTGAAGTTTTAAATAAGTCTCTTGGTAAGTTTTATAAATTACTAGCAATAAAGAAATTAATTCAAATACACTGAGTAGCAAATTTTCTACTCTTAGGTCTTTATTAAGTTTTTTTCTTGCTACCTTCCTTGCATTTATTCCTATTTTATAATATTTTTGGTACTTTGTGCTCTTAGTTCATAACAAAACACAAAAGCAATATATATATTTCATTATTATGTGATATAACTAAACCTTTGAAAACTCTCAGAGAAAAAGCCAATCTTTTTATTGTTGAAGTTATCTAGCTTTTCAGAAAGACAAGAATTCTTATTCAAAATATATTTATCCTGTACTACATTGTCTTTCAGTTCTTTTCATTCATGGAGTGCTAGATTATCACATCAACGCCCTCTTCTATCCTATATAATAAAACCTTAATATGCAAATTGACCAAATGGCAGAACGACCGCTATGATGCACACTGACCAGCAGGGGGAAGATGCTCAACACAGGAACTTCCCCCTGGTGGTCAGTGCACTCCCACAGGAGAGCGCCGCTCAGCCAGAAGCCGGGCTCATGGCTGGTGAGTGCAGCGGCTGCGGTGGGAGCCTCTCTGGCCTCCGCTGCAGGCAAGCGGTAAGGAGGACAGGGTCCCAGACTGCAAGAGCACCAGATTGTGAGAGGGATGTCTGTCTGCCAAATTAGGCTGGTGGACATCCCCCAAGGGGTCCTAGACTGTGAGAGGGTGCAGGCTGGGTTGAGGGACACCCTCACCCACCAGTGCACAAATTTCGTGCATTGGACCTCTAGTATATACATAACAATTTTTTGAGTTAATTCTTGGGAGGTCAGGGTACAGCTATTACCATTGGTCACTTGAGGGTTCCATTGTTTTTTGTTGTTTGTTCATTCTCTTTTTATAATATTAACTCCTTTCTCCACCCTATCAAAGCTAATCATTCTAATGTGATTGATGTAGAATCTTGATTTAATGTGTATTCCTTTGTAATATTTGTATATTATATAGTATGTAATTTATATATATATTAATGTTTTTATACAAAAGTTATATTCTTTTTTTTTTTACTGAACTTTTTTTCAATCTACCTATATTACTATGTACATCTAGTTCATTGCTTTAATCATCTGCAGTGTTTCATGGCATATATAAATTGCACTTATATCCCTCTGCTAGTGGTAGACACTTACAGTAGTTTCTCTCCATTTTCCCATTACAAAAACAATGTAACCATGAACAACTAAACATGTGTTCCATTAGAGACCTGTCAAGCAATTCACATGCTTTTATTTCTAGAAGAAGGATTGCTTTTTATAGGATATAGAAATTCTCAATTTGCCCAAGCACTTCCAGATAGTTCTCTGCAGGCCTGATTGGTTTGTTCCTATTTCTCCCACCTCTTCCAGTGATAAGAATTACCTAATTTTGAAATTTTTACCAATCTCTTGAGTAGAATCTAGTATATCTATTGGTTTAGTTCTCATTTATCTAATTGCTAATGAGTATGAAAACCTCTATTTGTATAATTAACCATTTGGGTTTTTCTTTTGTTGATTACCTGTTTACATTTCTTGCATACATTTCCCAGTTTCCTTTTATTGTTGATTTTAGAATGTCACTAAACAGTCTTTATTTTTTTTCAATTTAGTTTTTTTTAAATACTTGAGGACATGCTTATTGATTTGAGAGAGAGGAGAGAGGAGAGAGAGAGAGAGAGAGAGAGAGAGAGAGAGAGAGAGAGAGAGAGAGAGAGGAGAAAAAAGCACCCATCGGTTGCCTTCACAACTGGGTATTGAACCCACAGTTTAGGTATGTGCCCTGATTGGGAATTAAACCCTCAGCCTTTTGGTATATGGGATGATGCTCCAACCAACTGAGCCACACTGGCCAGGGCTCATTTGGTTTTCAATGTTACAAATATATTTGCTCAACCTGTCACCTGCCAATGTCCTTCAACAACCTAATCCTAGCTAATAAAAGAATAATATGCAAATTGACCATCACTTCAAGACACAAAATGGCTGCCCCCATGTGGACACAAGATGGCCACCACAAGATGGCCTGCAGTGGAGGGCAGTTGTGGGCAGTTAGGGGTGAACCAGACCAGCAGAAGAGAGAAGTTGGGGCAGACCAGGCCTGCAGGGGAGGACAGTTGGGGGGACCCAGGCCTGCAGGGGAGGGCAGTTGTTGGCAATCAGGCCAGCAGGAAGGGCAGTTAGGGGTGACTGGCCTGCAGAGGAGGGCAGTTGTGGGAGACCAGGGCAGCAGGGGAGGGCAGTTGGGGGTGACTGGGCCAGCAGAGGAGGGCAGCTGGGAGAGACCAGGCCTGCAAGGGAGGACAGTTAGAGGTGACCAGGGCAGCAGGGGAGGGCAGTTGGGGGCAACCAGACTGGCAGGGGAGGGCAGTTAGAGGCAATCGGGCCGGCCAGGGAGCAGTTAGGCATTGATCAAGCTGGCAGGGGAGTGGTTAGGGGGTGATCAGGCTGGCAGGCAGAAGTGGTTAGGGGCAATCAGGCAGAAGCAGGTGAGCACTTGGGAGCTAGCCATCCTAGATTGTGAGAGGGATGTCCAACCACCCGTTTAGGCCCTATCTCTGCTGGCCTGATCCCCCTAACTGCTCTCCCCTGCCAGCCTGATCGCCCTAACTGCCTAACTGCTGTCCCCTCCTGGCCTGATCGCCCTAACAGCTTACCTGATCTCCCCTTACAGCCTAATTCCCCCTAACTGCTCTGCCCTCCTGGCCTGATCCCCCTAACTGCCTATCTGCTCTCCCCCCCTGGCCTGATCCCCCTAACTGCCTAACTGCTCTCCCTCCTGGCCTGATCCCCCTAACTGCTTACCTGCTCTCCCCTTACAGCCTGATCCCCCTAACTGCTCTCCCCTCCTGGCCTGATCCCCCTAACTGCTTAAACCCTACCTTCTCCCTTCTCCCATGGCACTGCCTTCTCCCTTATGCCTTCTCCCTTCTGCCTTCTCCTGCAGCACCTTCTCCCGCAGCCTCTGCAAAAGGGACCATGGTGCTGGACCGGCCCTCACAGCTGCCGCAGCTGCCAGCCCTCAGCCCTTGCAGCCACTTGGCTTTGTCTGGAAGGATATACAGAAGGATGTCTGGAAGACGTCTGGTCTAACTAGCATATTACCCTTTTATTAGTATAGATCAAGGTGATCAGAAGTTGACAGTGAAATATTCTCACTAAACTGACTTAGCAAGATTCTTGTTAAATGTGGCCAATACAGACAGATAAGGGAGTCTAAATGTAAGGTCTAGTCAAGCAGATAACTCAAAGAAGCTTGACTAAAACTTTGTCAAGGACAGAATCTTTGTCAATACCAAGATTTTTACATATTTTGGATGTTTTGAGAATTACATCTTATCTTTAGGCTATAAATATAGTCTCAAATACTTTCATTAGATTTACAATTTTACTTTCCACTTTTTTTTCTTTTATTTATTTTGACCAGTAATATTGGAATAAAATTCTTTATATTAATAGATTTTCTTTAAAATGAAACAATAGCAAATAAAGAGTTCACTTATCCTTATTAATTTGCAGTAAAATTTTGGTTATATCAAATTATTTTCTATGTAAAACTATCTCTGGGCTCTCTGTTCTTTACCATTGGTCTATTTGTCTATTATTATGCAGGTCTCATATTTCTAATATTACTGTAGCGTTTTCAGTATTTCATTATACTTGATAAGTAAGAATCTACTCTTTAATTTCCCTTTAAAATATTTAAATCCTTTTATTTTAATTCTTTTATACACATTTTTTAAAAAACATAACTGTATTGTGTACAAATCATAGTATAGGGTGCAGTTAGTGTTGAGAAACTGAAAATTCTACTCTACAATTAGCTCAATCAAGTGATTTTACCTTGATCCTAGAAGCCCCCTTTAAATCTCCCTCCAGTTGCTACTTGGTGCCCCACTTGTAACCAATGTCTAGTCTCCTAATATCATAGATTAATTTAGCGTGTTTTTGAACTTTATAAAATATGGCATACAGTTTATACTCTCTGTGCCAGATTTTTTTCCTTAAACTACTGTTTTTGAGATTTATCCAGTGTTAGTAGATACAGTTGAAATTTCTTTATATTTATTGTGAGAATCCCATATAATAAAAGCCTAATATACAAAATGACCGAAAAGAGAAATGACCAGTTGGCAAGGGCAGGGCTGGTGAATGTGTGGCAGGAGGCCAGCCAAGGCAGGTGCCAGAGAGCAGAGGGAGGGGATGGCAATCGGGGGGCGGTGGTGACCAGCAACAGTGGGTCGATGGGGGGCAGGGCCAGCCCATTGCCAGCTGGTGCTGTCCCCCGATTGGCTCACCGGTCACCTCCTGCAGAGCTCAGAGGGATGCCACCTGTGGTGGCAGCGATTGTCCCACCAGTCGCCTCCCACAGAGGGCATGGTGGGGCAATGGGGAGTGGGGCCGGCCCCTCACCAGCTGTCACAGTTCCCCTTGTCACCTCCTGCAGAGGGAGGCCACTGGTGGTGACAGTAGGGTGGTGATGGGGGAGCAGACTGGCAGCTTGTCAGCTGGCACTGTCCCCCAATTGGCCTGCCAGTCACCTCCTGCAAAGAGAGGCTAGACTGCGGTTTAGACAACTAAGCCATCAGCTGAACATCCCCTGAGGGCTCCTGGACTGCGAGAAGGCGCAGGCCAGGCTGAGGGACACCCTCCCCCACCCCAGCGCATGAATTTTCTTGCACCGATCTTCTAGTATATTATAATTTACTTACTTTATTAATGAGCATTTAGGTAGTTTTTATGTTGACTATTATAAATACCACTACTATGAATCTATTTTTTGAATCTTTTAATACTTGTGTTTTTGTATGAATATATGTGTACTATTTTGTTGGATACATAGCTAAACTTAGAATTATTGATCATAGTATATGCACATTTTTTACCTATATTGGATAATCTGGAACTATTTTATACTAATTTATTGATCCACCAGAAGAATTTGAGACTTTCATTTGTTTTTTGTTGCTAACAAGTAATATTTTCTGCATAGATGGTGCACTTGATATCTCATGGTGGTTTTAAACCACAAATGATGTTGAGAACATTTGCATATATTTAATTCCTCTTTGAATGTTCTCTCTCTCTCTCTCTTTTTTATTTTAAAGTGTCTTTTCTAAGATTTGTCCAATTTGGGTGAAGGTTCTGTCTTCTGTTATTTATTTGAGTGCTTTTTTATATATACATATTATAAATATCTTTCCCAGCTGGTAGATTTTTTTTTCAGTCTCTTAACAGTATCTTCTGATGAATGGACATTCTTAATTTTAATTTAGTCAATTTTGATGTGGAAAAGCAATGAAAATGTAACATTTATAAAACACTGTATTTATTAAACACTTAAGTATGTCTAATAATGTTGCTAATGTGTTTGTGGATTTGGTACAATGAGTACATTACTTATGTGATATAGGGATTATTTACTGCTGTTTTAATTATGGGTTTCATTAATTTATATGGGTATCAATTTATATGGAGGTTTAGAAAATTGTTGAAGTTAGACCACTTATAAGTGAATGAGAAAAAATAAAGATGTCAGTCTATTTGTCTATGAGAATTTTTAAAAATAATTCTAGAAGCTCAAAAATGAGTTTATTTCTAGAACCTTTTCCTTATACGCTGGGATTTCAGTTTAAGCCTAAGCTGAATTTACATTTGATTTATACATGTCTTGACCTGCCTTAAATGAGCTCCATATGAGCTTTATACTTGTAGTAGCCTTACAGATTTCTTTATCAGGGAGTAGGTTATTACCAGTGGATAATTGAGATTAATAAATATCCCCAGTGGCTTCTAGATATTGCTGTCAGATGGCACTATATTTACTATGTGGTGTGCTCTAGGGGAAAATCCAATTTCTAAAGTGGAGTCTATACAATTAATTAAATTCTCTTTAGGAGAATATGTTTTTTACTATAGCTTTAATCCAAATGCTTTCTGATTCTAGTGGATATAATGTGAATGAAACTATGGAAGATATTTGTATAGCCATGAATTCAAGGTAGGCTTCTTCTATCTTTTTTGAACATATCAACCAAACTTACCCCTTTCCACATACATATTTATTTTTCATGCCTTGTAAATTTTGAAAGATGAATAGGAATTTTGTATTTTATTATATGTTTATGGGATCCTCATATATAAAATAGTGGTTTATAGTATTCACAAAATTAGAGAAGTCAAAACTATGTTGAATATAAACCCAATAATTGCATGTTTCATAATTGATATGAGCCAGAAAACATGAGTTATTGAGCTATAATTTAACTTTTGTGTCATGGTGAGTATATAAAAATAAAACATGCTTTTATGTTTTATGATATCACTAGAAGTCCCTGATAGATATATAGTTCTGTAGCTCAGAGTAACCTGTTACTTAGCCCATGTTTAATTTTATTCAACATATAAAGGCATTATTATTATAAGAAGTGTTCTCAAAGGCAGACAGGAAAAAATGACAGTGCATATATCATGACTCATATTTCAGTGAAAAGAGAGCATAACTTAGATTAATCATTAAAGAAAAACAGAAGGGAAACCATATAACATAGCCACTTACTTTATGGATAACAAAACTAGGATTCAAATTTTTCTCATATAAAGTAAACACCTAAGATCACACACAAAAAAGACAGAACCAAATATAATTTTCTGGCTCATTCCTTCTGATGTACTTTAACATGAAGTTGGAAGAGGTGAGGGTGAAGGTATAAATTACTTCAAATTCAGGGACATTTTGACATGCTAATATTTATATTATATGAATTGAACTATGGCAGATCAATAAGTTAACAAACTTAGATTTTAAAAAGTGCCACTTCAATCTTGCTACAGAAAATACTTTTTGAAATATGTGTATTGTTATAAGCTAAAACGGTGGAAAACACATTTTTCCAGTAAAAGTGACAAAAAATCATCAACTAGCTAATATCTGCCAGCAATTGCACATTAACAGACTGCTACTAATTTAATTGAAATAATGGCTTATTTCATAAATGATGACTGACTTTATTTAAAATAATAAAAAGAATTATAAACTCTGAGTGTATCATTTATTCTTGAAATTTGGACTGAAATATTTTATAAAGGACAAATAACATTAAAAAACTACATGATTAAGCATAATTTCATTTTATTCTACCACTAATATTCCACATTAATAAGAGCTATTTAAAGTTAGTATGGGTTAAAATTAAATACTTCTTGAATTTACAGTAAGTAATGGCTGACCAACAAAAGATAAGAGAAATGATTGCTTTGCTATGGATCTATTTCAAAATGCTGTCAAATAATACAGCTATTTAAATTGGAGATTTATAACACAGACTGGCAATAATACAGGTGGAAAATGTCATTTTTATGAAATGTATCTTAAAAGAATTAAGATAAAATAACCTAAAACACAGTATTTACTAGCATACATACTAGTAATTGATTTATAAGAAAGTAGTCATTTTTCCAAATCTTGGCTATTGTAAAAAGTGCTGTTAGGAACATAGTGGTGCAAATATTCTTTCAAATTGTGGTACATTTACACAATGGAATACTACATGGCTATTAAAAAAAGAAGGAAATCTTACCTTTTGTAACACCATGTATGGACTTGGAATTATTATGCTAAGTGAAGTAAGCCAGTAAGAGAAAGGCAAATACCATAGGATCTCACCTATATGTGGAATCTAATGAACAAAATAAATTGACTAACCAATTAGAAACAGAGGCATGGATACATGGAACTGACTGATTGGCTGTCAGAGGGGAGAGGGGAGGGAGGATAAAAGAGAGTGAAGGGATTATCCAAAGAACATATGTGCATAATCCATAGACACAGATGACAGTGTGATGATGGCCAGAGGGAAGGGTAGGCAGAGGCTTGATGGAGGTGGGCAAATGGGGGGGGAAATGGGGACATCGGTAATAATAGTGTCAATAATAAAAATAAATAAATAAATAAATAATTTTTGTTTGTTTCAATAATGGCCTTATTTGTAGTGAAAATCTAATACTTTAGAAAACTGAAATTCCAAGATTATGTGGTGGTTTACAGTTTAATAATAAGGATATATTGACTCTCAGTAGTGCGCACTACGTATTTGCAAACAAGAATTATCAAAAAAAACTTCCTATTTGGTTGTCATATTCTCTTTATCAGAAAACAGGACACTATTTAATATATAGTGAACAAATTTACTCCTTCAATCATTTATATATATAATCCTTTGCTGAAGATCAATTCACAGCTCTCCTACCACTGCTTTTACTGATTTTTCTGTTTGTTAGGCTGTCCTTGCTGCAAATATTGTTAGTATAGTGGGCCCCTCTTATATATGGTTTTTCTTTTTGTAGTTTTAGTTACCCATGATCAATTGTGGTATGAAAATTTTTAATGGAAAATTCCAGATATTTTGAGGGAAATTACATTCACATGGCTTATTACAGTATATTGTAACTGTTTTGTTAGTTATTGTTAATATATAAATGAAACTTTAGGTATGTATGTATAGGAAAAACATAGTATATATAGGATTTGGCACTATCCATGGTTTCAGGCATCCACTGGGAGTCTTGGATAGTATCCTCCACAGATAATGGGGGACTACTGTAATTCATTCAGTGGATAGTCTGATGGTCTCTCTCTCCCTGTCTCTCTCTCTCTCTCTCTTCTGCTATATAAAACATATTTACTTACAAACTTATAAAAACATAACCCTAAATAGTTTGATAAGAACATCATGCATAAAAGTGCAGAGTAAAAAAAATTAATGCTGACTCTTTAAAGATCAATTCAATATTTTATATTTCAGGGAAAAGAACAATTTTAGTCATACATTATTCAGAAATATTTGAAAATCAAGACAAAATGATTTATTTTTATTCCAAGATGACAGTGAAAAGAGCTAAAATGAATAAGAGGGAAAAAATCCAAAAGTCAGTGTATATAAAGTTAAGTTGGAAAAACATACAAAAGAAAAGCAAAAGTGCACATCAAAACATCCCTGTGTTTTTAGTTAGTGGAATACTTGAAAATATGATTTCCCCCCAAAATATTGAATTTTAAAACTAATTTTATAGTAAATATAAGCCATTATCCTATCTAATAAAAGAGTAATATGCAAATTAACCATCACTCTAATACACCCACAAGCCACACCTACAAGCCATGCCCACCAGACAATCAGGAGAAATATGCAAATAAACCCAACCAAGATGGCTATGGCCACAGAGAGCAGGAGAGAGGCTTGGGTTTCCCTGGCAATGAAGGAAGCCAAGCTTTCCACCTGCCCTTGCCAGCCTAGGCCTCCACTCAAGGCTACAAAGTTTCAATAATAGAAGATACAAAAATCCAAACAGAAATGGCGGCAGCCACGGAGCTGGAAAGATCAGGAGGCTAGGGTTGCCCCCGGCAATGGAGGAAGCCAAGCTTTCCGCACACCCTGGACAGCCTAGGCCTCCACTTAAGGCTACAAAGTTTCAATTATACAAGATAAATAAATCCCAACAAAAATGGCTGCCACCATGGAGCAAGCAGAAGGCTTGGCTCTGCTCCAGGCTACGAAGTTTCAATTGTAGAAGATAAAATAAACCCAGATACCAGGGCCTCTGCTTGGGTCGCCGGGGGGTGTGGCCAGCCTGCAAACCACCACAGGCCCCTTGCCCAGGCTGCCCCACGCCCCAAGGGAACCCACCCTGATCCAGGGACATCCTTCAGGGCAAACCAGCCGGCCCCCACCCATGCACCAGGCCTCTATCCTATCTAATAAAAGAGTAATATGCAGATTGACCATCACTCCAACACACAAGATGGCTACCCCCATGTGGTCAAAGATGGCTGCCCCCATGTGGACACAAGATGGCTGCCACAAGATGGCCAGCAGGGAGGGCAGTTGGGAGGGACCAGGCCTGCAAGGGAGGGCAGTTGTGGGTGATCAGGCCAGCAAGGGAGGGCAGTTGGGAGGGACCAGGCCTACAAGTGAGGGCAGTTGAGGGTGATCAAGCCTGCAGGGGAGGGCAGTTAGGGGTGACCAAGCCAGCAGAGGAGGGAAGTTGGGGGTGACCAGGCCTGCAGGGAAGGGCAGTTGCGGGGGACCAGGCCTGCAGGGGAGGGCAGTTAGGGGTGACCAGGCCTGCAGGGGAGGGCAGTTAGGGGCAAACAGGCTGGCAGGGGAGCAGTTAGGCATCAATCAGGCTGGCAGGGGAGTGGTTAAGGGGTGATCAGGCTGGCAGGCAGAAGCAGTTAGGGGCAATCAGGAAGGCAGGCAGGCGAGCAGTTGGGAGCCAGCAGTCGTGGATTGTGAGAGGGATCCCAGATTGGAGAGGGTGCAGGCTGGGCTGAGGGACATACCCCTCCCTGTGCACGAATTTCATGCACTGGGACTCTAGTATTTATATAAAATATAATGTTTCTCTCCTCTCTCTCTCTCCATACATATATATAAAAGCAAACTCTAATACTACCTTTAATTAATAGGAAGGTTAATTAAAGATAGTATTAGAGTTTCCTTTTAAGTTTGTTCTAAATGATCGTAATGCCAGATTTATGGAAAGAGTAGCCAACTATTTGATCTAAAACCAGACCAGTGGTGATCATTGGTGGATTTTCTTGTCTGAAGCTAGAATGATGTCAAAATGAAACAAGGTGGAAAAAGAAGGGGAGAAAGTGAAGGTGTTTTCTGATGGAAATTTCATGGAAATCTTAGAAAATTACACAATGGCAGTCTTACTTCTCTATATCTTTTTATGCTGCTTGTGGTAAAGAAGGGTTTTCCTGCTTTGAATTCTACTTATAACAGATGTCAGTTCACGAAAAGTTTGATCTCCCTTTATTCTAAACTTTGCTAACATCTCCGTGTATGTTACTTTATAGTGTTGTGCTGTTTTTGTTCTTCTTGGTTTAGCAATGACACACTTCATTGATTTGTGTAGATACAAATATATAGCCAGTATCATTTTCTTTCTGTGTAAGGAACTTCCTATAACATTTCTCATCATGCAGATCCAATAGTACATTTTCTCTGCTCTTACACTAGAGATTCTTTACTTTATTTGCACTTTTTAAAAATTTGTACTCAACATAGAATTCTAAGTTGTAGTTTATTTTGCTCTTTCCCTTTCTGCTGTTCCAGTGCTGGTTTGTATAGATTCTGACAGAAGTCTGAGGAAGTCTTGAACAATGTTGCTCACTATAAAATGTATTTTTCCCTCTATTTACTTTTAAAATTTTATTACTGATTTTCAGCAATTTAAGTATAAATTGTGCCTTGGTTTGATTTTCTTTGTGTTTATTTACCTTTAGGGTTTTTGAGTCTCTTGGATTTTGGGCATTAGATTGTTTTTGATAAATTTAGAAAATATTCAACTATTTTTTTTTTCAAATATTTTCTATTCCCTCCCCAACCAATCTTTTCTTCTAAATATTGCTTAATGTTATACTTTACATCACTAATGATCTGTTAAATGTTTTCATTATTTTTCACTCTTTTTTCTCTCTCTGTGTTTCATTTTTAATATCTCATCTATTTATCACAAACAATATTAAATTTTTTATCTTCAGGAATTTTATTTTTTAATAGCATTTGTTGCTCACCTCATTATATTCATGTTTCACTTTAAAATATTTAAGCATATTTATAATATTGAGAATAGTTGGTTTTAAACATTCTCTACTAATGTCATCATTTGTTTACTTTAATAATTTATTATTAAACTAGAGGCCTGGTGCACAAATTCGTGTATGGGTGGGGTCCCTCATGGTGGCCTGTGGGGATCAGGCCAAAACCCACAGTCCAAGCCTACCTGCAGCTCCTGCCTGCCACTGCTGCTCATCCTAGCCCCACTGCGCCTGCCATGGGCTTGCACCCAATCAATCCCAATCGGGAGAGGCTCACACCAGCACAACAGCACTTGCCAGACGTGAGCCCTGCATCTGGCGCCCTCCCAAGTGAGTGGCCTGTGGGATTCAAGCCGAAACTGGCTCTCTGACATCCCCTGAGGGGTCCCAGATTGCAAGAGAATGCAGGCCAGGCCAAGGGACCCCACCGGTGCACAATCAGGGCTGGAAAGGGGCCATGGGAAGGCTCCAGGGTGTGTCCAGCTCTATCTCGCCCAGTCCCCATTGGAGCCGGCCATCTGGGGAGGGACTTGGGAGGTTGGCCAGCCAGGGAGGCACCACGAGGGGGCTCAAGGGCATGTCTGGCCCATCTTGCTCAGTCCCAATTGACCAGACCCAAGCAGCAAGCTAACCTACCAGTTGGAACATCTGCCCCCCTGGTAGTCAGTGCATGTCATAGCAAGTGGTTGAGCAGCCTTAGCATATCATTAGCATATTACACTTTGATTGGTTGAACAGTCACCAGTCACAGGATGATGGGACATTTAGCATATTAGGCTTTTATTATATAGGATTTTTGGGGGTTACATTGGTTAATTCATAATTTCTTTGCCTATTTTTATTGACATGTTGTTTACCTGATTATGGGACATATTTTATTGCTTCATAGCACATTGAGAAGTTTGGATGGAATGTTAAAATGTGAATTTTATGTTGTTGTAGCTGGATTTGATTAATTTTTTAAGTAGACTTTTGGGAATTAATTTACTTGTAGACCTAACCAATATTTATTGAATAATTATTGTGCTGAATACACTAGATTTATGAACATGAAGCATATTTTTTTACTTCAACTAGACAGAAAATGGTTGTGAAAATACATGATTTAATACAAAGTAATTATTACTTTATTAGACATTTGACAGAGTACTGTAAGAGTATCTGAAAGAAATACTATGTTTCTTAGTAAAAGGCAGGAAAGAATTTAAGATAGCAAATGCTGGAAATAATCCCTGATGAATTAAATATGAATTTTCCAAGAAGAAAAAGTAGGAAACATAGTATGTATTTTGGAGAATAAAAACCAAATTGGCTTTATTCTCTTAGTACTAAGACAAATAATAGATGCGAGGGAAGCAAAGTCAACAATGATTTGAAAGAGGAGAGTTGTGATCTAGCCATATTTAAACTGAGCCAGGTGCCTTATAGAAGATATTTAGTAACTTGGAAAATATATGTCCAAGGCACCTTTATGTAATTACAGTGTCTTAGTCCATTCAGGCTGCTATAACAAAATGACACAGACTGGATAGCTTATTAACAACAGAAATTTATTTCTCACAGTTCGGGACACTGGAAGTCCAAAATCAAGGTGCCAGATGATAACGATCTGGTGAGAGCCCATGCCCTGGCTCAGAGCCAGCACCTCCTTTGCTGTGTCCTCACAGGGTGGAAGGGACTAGCTAGGGATCTCTCTGGAGTCTCTTTTATAAGGCACTACTCCCATTCATGAGCACCTCGCCCTCATGGCATAAGCCTCTTCCAAAGGCCTCTCCTCCTAATACTACCTGCTTTGGGGGTTAGGATTTCAACATATGAATTTGGGAGACACAAACATTCAAACCGTAGCATATGGTTAACTGGTAATCCTGACAAACGACTTAAGTGGAACTAAATAAGTTATTCACATTGGGCCACATTGGGAGGACTCTTAACTGAACTACAAATAATTGACTCATTTATGCAAATTACATGGACTGGACTTCCTATGTAAAAAACAAACAACAAACAAAAAAACACACACATATTTTTAAAATTAAAAAAATAGCTACAGATACAGAAATATTCTAGAGTTATATCTCAAGTTTCTCCACCCACAGTGTATTCTTTCATTCAGTGGAGAATAAGAAGTAACTACTTGGTGACAACAGTATTCTAAAGTTAGTGACCCATTGGTAAACAATGCAGGCACTTTTCAAACTCTAAGCTTGCATTCTAATTATGGGTTATGGAATCACACAAACTAATAGATAAGTACAACTGTTAGGAGGAAAGTCCAGTAAAGGAGGCAGAAGCAGGATAAAAACTGAGAGTGAGAAAACATTAAGGTAGATGTACTATTCAGGATAGGCAGAGTATATTTCTGTAACACATCTCTAATCTACCAGTGTTCAACATTACAAAAGCTTATTTCTAGCTCATGTTTTCTGTCCCATCTGTATTAGCAGGGAACTGTGCCCCACAGCCCCACAAAGTCAAACAGAGATCTCATTGATAGATGATAAGCATCTTTTAATTTTAACTTTAATATTTGGTGTTGAGATTATTACAGATGCCCCCCCTTTTTTTCCCCCTCATTGTCCTCCACCCAAATCCCATCCCACCCCAGGTCTTCACCACCCTCTTGTCTGTGTCCATGGGTAATGCATATATGCATATAAATTCTTTGGTTAATCTTTCCTCTCCCCCTGTCCCTCCCCTCCATCCCCCACCCTGCCTTTTTCTCTCTGAGATTCATCAGTCTGCTCCATGTTTCCATGCCTCTGGGTCTATCCTATTCATTAGCTTATTTTGTTCATTAGGTAACTTGTTCATTTATTTTGATTTTTAGATTCAATTGTTGATGGATATGTATTTATTGCCATTTTATTGTTCATATTTGTTATCTTTTTATTTTCTTCTTCTTAAAGAAGAGCTCCCTTATAAGTAACTAATTGCTTTTCTCTTGCTGCTTAAAAGGTTCCCTTTTTGTCTATAACCTTTGGCATTTTGATTATGATGTGTCTTGGTTTGGGCCTCTTTGGGTTCCTCTTGTTTAGGACTCTCTGTGCTTCCTGAACTTGTAACTATTTCTTTCACCAGGTAGAGGAAGTTTTCTGTCATTATTTCTTCAAATAGATTTTCAATTTCTTGCTTCCTCTCTTCTCCTTCCAGCACTACCATGATGTGAATGTTGGTACCCTTGAAATTATCCCAGAGGTTCCTTACACTATCTTCATATTTTTGGGTTCTTTTTGCTCTTCTGATTGGGTGTTTTTTGCTTTATCGTATTCTAATTTGTTGATTTGATTCTCAGCATCCTCTACTCCATAGTTGATTAACTGTAAATTATTCTTCATTTCAGTTAGTGTATCCTTCATAGCTGAATGGTCCTTTTTATGTTGATGTTCTCACTAATTTGTTGAAATTTTCACACAGTTCCTTGAGCACCCTTACAACCATTGTTTTGAACTCTGTGTCTGATAGTTTTCTTGCTTCCATTTCATTTATTTTTTTCTCTGGAGATTTTTTCTGTTCTTTCATTTGTGACATATTTCTTTGTCTCCATATTTTGGCTGCTTCCCTGTGCTTGTTTCTATATATTAGGTAGTGCTGCTATGTCTCTTGGAATTGTAGAGTGGCCTTGTGTAGTATGTATCCTGTAGGGTCCAGTGGCTCAGCCTCCCCAGTCACCTGAGCTGGGCACTCTAGGTGTGCTGCTGTGTGTACTGTCCTGTTGTAGTTGAGCCTTGATTGCTATTGGTGTCACTGGGAGGAATTGGCCGCCAGGACAATTGGCTGTGAGGATCAGCTGCTACTACAGCTGAAGAGATACAGTGTAGGAGACACCCCTGTGGAGCAGGACTTGCTTCAATGGGGCTTTGGTGCTCACCAAATCCACTCTTTGAGTGTGTCACTCGTGGATGTGTTAGGGTTGTAATATGGCATGGTCTGAAGCTATCCACAGGGTACACTTGCTCTGGAGCCTCCCAGGAGTTGAAAAGTGTGCCACTCCCTGTGCTCTGTCTGAGGCCACCTGCAGGAGCTACAGAGCAACCTTCAGATGGCTGCTACTTGTGGTGGGCTTGGAGGTGCCTGTGAACATTGGCAAGCTGCTGCTAGTTCAGGGCCTCGGGCCACTTCTTGAGAGGTATGGGGCACCCTGAGTCAAGCTGCTACTTGTTTGAGAGATTTTAGGAAATCTGAAGCCTGAACCAGGACAGGTTATTTATATGAACAAACCACAGCAAACTGCTTGATTGGGTCTACAAATTGGGTGGGACTGGATCTCAGGCAATCACCAGTGTGGGTTTAACAGTGTGGGCCAGGTTGGTGGAGACTCAAATATGGTGCCTGCCATTCATCTCTGGGGGTAGGGAGATCTCAGCAGAGGAACAATGAGCTCTGCCAGTACTTTTGGCTAGGGGAAAGCTGCCCCCAGTTCTTACCTTGATGCTAGACAATTTACCTCCTCCCTGTAGGGCTCTGTATCCTTTCACGCTACTGCCCCAGCACTGGTGTTCTGAGGGAGTGAGTCTGAGTAAGTCTGTCTGTGGGCCCTTTAAGAGGAGACTTCCTGAGTCTCTGGCAGCCTCTGTGTCACTCAGCCACAATCCCATTGGTTTTTACAGCCTGAAGTTATGGGGACTTAATTTACCATCATTGGAACCCTGACTTGAGGGGTCTGGTATGGGGCTGGGACCCCTTGCTCCTCACAGGAGGCCTTCTCAGCCAAGATATCCCTCCTGATTAAAAACACACCACATGTGGGTGTTGAGCCAGCCTCTTCTGCACCTCCACTCCTCCTACTAGTTTCAATGTGGTTTATTATTTAATTCTCTAGTTATACGTCTTCCAATCAGCCAGATTTTAGTTGGTTCTGAATGATGGTCGTTCTGTATTTTAATTGTAATTTTAATGTGGTTATGTAATGAAGTGAGTATCATATTTACCTATGCTGCCATCATATATGCTGAACATCTTTTACAGTTATTTTTATTATTGACTAGAGGCCTGGTGCATGAAATTTGTGCACTGGGCAGGAGGTCCCTCAGCCCAGCCTGCACCCTCTCGCAGTCTGCAACCCCTCAGGGAATGTCTGACTGCTAGGGAGCGGGCCTAAGCTAGCAGTCAAACATCCCCTGAGGGCTCCCAGGATTCCAGAGGGATGTCTGACTGCCAGCTTAGGCCCGATCCCCCAGGGAGCTGGCCTAAGCTGACAGGTGGACAACCCCCAAGGGGTCCCGGACTGCGAGAGGGCGCAGGCCAGGCTGAGGTACCCCCTTCTCCAAGTGCCTGATTTTTTGTGCACTGGGCCTCTAATTAGAAATAACATGGAGAATGTAGTGGAGAAAAAGGAAATGTGGTAAGCATCACTGCAATTGATCCACCAGGAGAATGAGATGTCATAAGAACAAATAAAATACAATTTTGAAAGAACATGAGATACCTTTGCTGGGTGCTACTGATTGAATGGTCCAAAATGAACTTCATAAGACAATATAGATGGCATTGGTAGAATGACATGTATTATTTGTTGTCCATCTAGGTGGCTTTAGAAGTGAAAAGAGATGTTATTAATAATTAGCTAATTAGAACATTACTTGTAAAGCAAGACTGCCCCATGCAAACTGTGTCCCTGCCCCTAGTCATTGATGATCTATAACCCAGAAGTTTCAATGAAATAGACAACACTAAGGTCTTCCTATAATAGATTGAGTTGAGACTAGTGTGGGTGGGAAATAATGAGATAGGAGAAATCATGGGAGCCCATCTGATAAGTTATTTTGTGAAGGGGATCAGAAATGCAGGAAGTAGACATGGAGTTACAGTTGATGTGTGTGTGTGTGTGTGTGTGTGTGTGTGTGTGTGTGTGTGTGTGTGTGTGTGTGTGTGTTGTTGTTTTAATTTTGTTTGTTTGTTGTAATGACAGAGATACTAGAGGATGTTTGTATTTCTAAGGGGAATGATTGACTTGAGAATGAAAAAACACACACTCGTGATGATCCAGATGATGCATAATAGGAGAAGTGAAGTCCTTAAGAGGTCATGGGTAAATTAGGAGAGAGTGATATATGTTTGATAGAAGTGATGCCACTTCTGTAACAGAAGAGAAGGCAGGGAGCAAAGGTTGAAAGCAAGGTAGGCCTATAAATTCTTTAATTTTCAGATGAAGGTATTTCTTAAGAGTATTTCTATTTTCACAGTAGAGGATAAGACAAGATTATCATTGGGAACATCTGCACAAAAAGAAATATGTGTAAAATATCATTTAGTAAGGTGAGAAAGTAAATTAAATAGTTCTATTAGTGTTTACTAAAAAGCCAGTTCCTCCCTCTCTACCAGTCTTGGCTTCAGGAAGTCCTTTTATAGGAGGGCCCATCTATTTGTAATCTCTTGTTTATCTCATCTGTTAGTTTGAAATTTTATAAAATTTCCCCAAATTTCTGGGAAATGCATGCATAATTGCGTGTGTTCATAAATTGGACTTGGTAGGCATTCAACACCTCAGTCAGCCGAGTCAGGGCTATGTGCACAGTTCTAGCCATATGTCTCCATGGAGGTGAATTTTGTGGGTGACATTATGCTCCATTGCTATTTTCTCAACTGTCTCATTGGTGATAAAAGTGAAATGCTATGATGATCCTTGTTGTCTGAGGTTCTTTTTGTGAAGCTTTGAATTTGGTCCAGTCCTCCTTTGTGTTTTGCTAAGCTCTAAGAGTCTCCGCAAATCTGCTACAAAGTTTCTTTAGCCCTAAAAGATTAAAGTGTTTCATGCTTTACTCTTCAACCTCCAAACAAAGGTTCTTTCTCACAGGTATTTACATACTTCAAGTTTCCTGAGACATGAAGCATTTTGCTACTAATTGACACACATAGTCTATGCCAAATCAATGTTTTCATGAATATATAACTAGAGGCCCGGTGCACAAATTCATGAACAGGTGGAGTCCCCGGCGGGGGGGGGGGGGGAGGCTGGGACATGATTGGCCCTCTGGGTGGGCAGTGGGATGCCCTTGCTGGCCCAGGATCTGGATCAGACCTGTTGACATTTGTGCAAGTTGTCAGGAGCCACTTGGCGGCTACTTTTATATTGTTTCTTCCTTGCGGAGCGTCTAGGGAGGGGAAGCAGCCACAGTGCTTGAGAATGACTCCCAGGAAGCCAGCAACACTGTCTGGATCATGCTGGTGGTGCTGGCCTGTGGGTGCCTGGCCCGTTCTCCGGAGATTGGACCTGCTGTACTACTTAGGGTGTGAGTGGCTGCTGCCAGGCTGGTGGCCACTGGGTTGGGTCAGTCAGCTGAGCGGCTTTCCTGCTGTGAGAGTGCACTGACCACCAGGGGCAGCTCCTGCATTGAGTTTCTGCCCCTTGGTGGTCAGTGCACATCATAGCGACCAGTTGTTCCTGTTGTTCTGGTTGCTTAGGCTTATATATATATAGATATCTATCCTATCTAATAAAGAGGGAATATGCTAATTGACCATCACTCCATCACAAAGATGGCTGTACCCACAGCTGAGGCCAAGTTCCCTTAAGGAGCTTTAATGAGCAATCAGCAGGGACCTGAGGCTACACCCTCCCCCGACCCCGTGGGGCTTGACAGGGGACCTCAGGCCATGCCCACTACCCGGCGGGGCTTGACGGGGACCTCAGGCCTCGCCCCCTGCCCTGGCACCAGGCCAGTGGACCTGAGGCCATGCCCCCCACCCAGCGGGGCTTGACAGGGGACCTCAAGGTGCACTACCCATCCTGGTGCTGGGCTAGGGGACTTCAGGCCACATCCCCCACCCTGGCACCAGGCCGGGGGAACTCAGGCCACATCCCCTGCCCCAGAACTGGGCCAGGGGACCTGAGGCTGAGCCCCTCTACCTGGCAGGGCTTGACAGGGGACCTCAGGCCGTGCTCCCCACCCAGTGGGGCTTGACAGGGGACCTCAAGGTGCACCCCCAGTGCTGGGTCGGAACTCAGGCCATGACCCTGCTGGGCTTGATGGGGGACCTGAGGCTGCACCCCCCTCCCAGTGCTGGGCCGGGGGACCTGATGCTGTGCCCCCCTGCCTGGCGGGGATTGACAGGTGACCTCAGGCAATGCCCCCTGCCCAGCGGGGCTTGACAGGGGATTTCAGACCATGTCCCCCACCTGGCAGGGCTTGACAGGGGACCTCAGGCCACGCTCCCCCATCATGGCGCCAGATCAGGGGAACCTGAGGCTACGCCCCCTGCCCGGCGGGGCTTGGCAAGGGTGGGACTGGCCAGGTCTGGATCTAGCCCAATGAGCGGGGGGAGGCCGGGTCTGGGTCTCATGCGATTTTGAGGCACATGTGGGTGGGCAGGGACTTGACTCTGGGTCCCCCTTTTAATGTGCAAAAATTTCATGCACTGGGCCACTAGTATCCTACCTAATAGAAGGGTAATATGCAAATTGACCACACCTTTGCTACCCCTATGCCACACCCACCAGCCACGCCCACCAGGCAATCAGGGTGAGTATGCAAATAAACCCATCCAAGATGACTACAGCCACAGAGAGCAAGGTTTCCCAGGCAACGGAGGAAGCCAAGCTTTCCACCTGCCCTTGCTAGGCCTAAGCCTCCACTCAAGCTACAAAGTTTCAATAATAGAAGGTAAACAAAACTTAACAGAAATGGCGGCAGCCATGGAGCTGGAGAGAGCAGGCCAGGGTTGCCCCCGGAAATGGAGAAAGCAAAGCTTTCCACACACCCTGGCCAGGCCCAGGCCTCCACTTAAGGCTACAAAGTTTCAATTATAGAAGGTGAATTAACCCCAACAGAAATGGCTGCCAGCCATGGAGCGAGCAGGAGGCTTGGCTCTGCTCCAGGCTACAAAGTTTCAATTGTAGAAGGTAAATAAATTCCAGATACCAGGGCCTCCGCTTGGGTTCCAGGGGGCATGGCTGGCCTGCAAACCACCACAGGCCCCTCGCTCAGGCCGCCCCATGTCCCAAGGGAACCCCCACCTGATCCGGGACACCCTTCAGGGCAAACCAGCTGGCACCCACCCATGCACCAGGCCTCTATCCTATCTAATAAAAGAGTAATATGCAGATTGACCATCACTCTAACACACAATATTGATGCTCCCATGTGGTCAAAGATCCTGCCCCCATGTGGACACAAGATGGCCACCACAAGATGGCCAGCAGGGGAGGGCAGTTGGGAGGCGCCACCAGGCCTTCAAGGGAGGGCAGTTGAGAGGGACCCAGGCCTGCATGGGAGGGAAGTTGGAGGCGATCAGGCCTGCAGGGGAGGGCAGTTAGGGGTGACCAGGACAGCAGAGGAGGGAAGTTGAGGGCAAACAGGCTGGCAGGGGAGCAGTTAGGCATCAATCAGACTGGCATGGGAGTGGTTAGGGGGTGATCAGGCTCGCAGGCAGAAGCGGTTAGGGGCAATCAGGAAGGCATGCAGGCGAGCAGTTGGGAGCCAGCGGTCCTGGATTGTGAGAGGGATGTCCGACTGCCCCTTTAGGCCCGATCCCGTGGGATCGGGCCTAAAGGGGCAGTCGGACATCCCTCAAGGGGTCCCAGATTGGAGAGGGTACAGGCTGGGCTGAGGGACACCCCCCTCTCCATGCACGAATTTCGTGCAACAGGCCTCTAGTATATATATAAAACTCTAATATGCAAATAGACAAAACAGTGGAACAACTGAATAACCGAACAACCCGTCACTATGATGTTCACTGACCACCAGGGGCCATGTGCAGAGCATGGAGGGTATTGGCAGCAGGTGGCAGAACAAGGAACATGGTGGGTGTCAGCTGCAGCAGGATGCTGTGGTAGGTGAGTGGGGGGCACCAGACCAAGGTGGAGCTCCAGTCACTTTCATCAGGGCAAGTCTCTGGTTGTTACTGAAAATTCCTTTGCTCCCACGCACCACGGTCCTGCCTGGCACTCACACTGCTGCTGGCACCAGAGCCGCCCCTTGCACCCACCATTGGCACCCAGCGCTGGTCCCAATCGCTTGGTGCCATCAGTGGGTACAAGCTGAGCCTGCTGGCTCTGATCGCCCCTGAGGGCTTTTCCACCTCCCCCTGCTCCTGAGGTTGCGATCAGGGCAGCAGCTGCCATTTGTATCCACTGACGGCACTGGCCCTGCTCACACCCGCTGCTGATTCCAGCCCCAATTGTGGTGTGAGTGGGGCTGGCACTGTCAGCACTGTCAGCTCGTGGGAGCTGTGGAAGTGGGAGTGGGGCTGCCTGCAGACAGGGGACCTGGGGCCATAGCAGGAGGTGCCAGGCGGGGCCAGGTGGGGCCAGATGGGGGTACAGAGGATGGGCTGAGACCTTCCCCTGTGCCCACTGCAGCCTCGCAGCCCACAGTTTCTTTCAAGGTGCACAAATTCGTGTACTGGGCCCCTAGTAGATATATACGTGTATATATCTATATATGTTTAAAAGAAGATTGCCAACATTTTATTGTTCCAAGTTAGTAAATTAAAATATCATCACTCATAGTTAACAGAATTTCATGAAGCCAAGGACATTTTAACATAAAATTGGAAAACACATAATTTAATTATGTAAAACATTCGTGTAGACTGAATACCTTTAGTTATTCAAACTCACCACATTTTCCTTTTTTTTTGGAAGCCACCCTAATCCACAATTCTTCAAATAGTATGGCATTGTTGCGTTTAGTCTTTTATGTGATATCTATTTCAGTGCTTTATGTACTAACATTTTATAAATTTTTGTCTATTTCTCACACTAAAATATAAGTTCCTTGAACATATGGAACTTTATATTCTCATTGCCAAACTATTGTGCCACCTAACAGCCACTCATATGGTATTTTTTGAAAGAAGAATATGTGACTACGAATTAAAATCAAAATTTAGTTATCTAAATGACTCTATTTTGCTTTCTCTTTTCCTTCAGAGACACAGCGTATGATTCTGTCTCTGTATCATTTAGATGGACTTTGTTTTACATGCAGTTTTATATTAGAGTTACATGCAATTCAAATATAGGGAAGGACAAAAGTAAGATTATAGTTTTAATACAAATAAGTAATACAATAATCAATAAGTTATAACACAAGAAAAAACTGTTTGGCATACTCATAACTGTAAACCTACTTTTGCCCACCCTGTGTTTCCATGTTTCAACGTGCTGACCATATACCACATATATTTGCACCTGTTACCTTCTATTGCCAGAATAAAACATTTATAATTTTTGGCTCATGTTCAGACTTTATTAACAAGAATATACAGTTGCAACTAGCACGATTTGCATTAGTAATTGTTAACAAAGATATAGTAACTTCTCTGTTCTCAGAGTAGCACAGTCACTGCTTAAATACATTGGACATTCTGTAAGGCTAATTTCCACATTTTTCAAGGTGAGATAAAGATTTGATTTTTTGAAACAACAGTAGGCCACCACTGTACTTATTACATAATTGAAGCTGAATTGTTATCATCGGGGTAGCCCATTATAAGTGGCTTACAGAAATAGTCCTTATCTTTAGGAATCTGGGGTTCATAACTAAGCTGAGTTCTTGTCTAAACTTCTGCTTGAATCATAACAGAAAACAATTCAGTAACAGGATTTCACATATTCACTTAAGGCAATGATTGCTACAATTTTATCTGATATAAGAACATAAGCCAATTTCACACTTTTGTACCCAAAAGTCCATGGGGTAAAGTTCATATATGCTATTTCAATTTGTTGCATTGTATGTTTACTTCATTGTGTTTCTTGCTGGCTTTGTCAGTGTTCCTCCCTGACCTCTGTGCTATATGCCTCTGTTCTTCATCTTAGGCTGAAACCAGGGAAGCAGAGCACAAGTCACAGGCCTTCAGCTCATGACAGTCACACTGGTGCTTTGTGCTCAAGTTCCCATGGTCCCACATGGGCAGTGGCTCAGCTCTACTTAGTCTAACTCAGGGACAGGATCTGCTAGGACCTAGGCCTCTCTACACTCTTTTTCTCCTGCCTGGTCTCACTGCACAGCTATTGTCTCTGAATTCTAGTACCACACAGATCATGGCCCTGGAGCAGAACTCGAATCCCCAATCCAGGCCTAAGGTATTTCAATATATATATTAGGGCAACTAAGAACTAATGTACTTTTTGAGTTAATTCTTTTAGTGTTAATTTGGGGAATATATTAAAGGAGTAAATTATTTCAGCTTATATATCTCACATTTCATAATCTTACCATCTTTTATCTATTTTAGATTTTATGCATAATAGTCTCATTCTGATAACTCTGTTAGGAAAAATTGCACAAAATTATGCTCTTCTTCAAAGATACCGAAGAGGAACTAAGAGAGTATAACATTCTGAAGATTTTTTGGACAGATTTAAGCAGACTTTCAAACATTGGTAACATAAATTCTATGTGGTTAAAGATAATTGTCCTTTGCCTCACTTGTTGATGTATTATTAGGTATTCTAGGGTGCAGTTAGTTCTCAAGATCTTTGATTATAAAATATATTCCTGGTTTCATTTTTTCAAATGCCTGCCAATTATTTTAACATATATAACTAGTGGCTTCTGATGTTGGTAATATTTTATAAAATGAAATGAAATAAATTTTTGATGGGATGCAGTATCTAGTTGGTACATAACAGCAACAGGTTGTTCTTCATATTGGTGTCACCATGACATTTTAAAATAGAATCATGAAAAGAAAAATGAAATGAAATTTTGTTTCTCTTTACTATATCACATTTTTTGCACTGGACTTTAAAAGACCCTCTATATTTTAGTGTAGTTTATTTTTCCTACTTGTTTCATAAAAAGTGTCAAGAATGGATCTCAAAAACATTATGCTAACTAGCAAAGCCAGATTAAAAATACCACACATTGTACATTTTGTATATTTATATAAATGTTCAAAAAGAAATGTTTATAGAGATAAAAAGATTTGTTGCTGCCTAGGGCTGGGAGAGGAAATGGACTTGAAGATTCTTGTTGGGTATAAGGTTTCTTTCTGGAGTGATGAAACTCTTTTAAAATTAGTTAGTTGTGATGTATTTTATAAATAGACTTAAAATCCATTGACTTATATACCTCAATGGGTGTGTTTTATGACATGTAAATTATGTCTTACTAAAACTATTAAACATGCCAGTCATCAAAGGCTCATCCTATATCAGTGATGGCGAACCTATGACACGCGTGTCAGCACTGACACGCGTAGCCATTTCTGATGACACACGGCCGCTGAGGTGGCTGCATGCCAAGGATGAAACATTTGCTGCTCCTGAGGATGAAACATTTGTGAAATAATGTTTTTTCCTCAAAGTGACATACTACCCGAGTTATGCTCAGTTTTTTGGCGAAGTTTGACACACCAAGCTCAAAAGGTTGCCCATCACTGACCTATATAATAAAAGCCTAGGTGGTGTCGTGCGACATCGTCACAAGATGGCCACTGAAAGGTCATCACAAGATGGCCACCACAAGATGGTTGCCACAAGATGGCCTGCAGGGGAGGGAAGTTGGGGGCGACCAGGCCAGCAGGGGAGGGCAGCTGGGGTGAGATCAGGCCAGAAGGATAGGGGAGTTGGGAGTAACTGGGTCTACAGGGGAGGGCAGTTGGGTGAGACCAGACCTGCAGGGGAGGGGAGTTAGGGGCATCCAGGCTGGCAGGGGAGGGCATTTGGGGGCAATCAGATCAGCAGAGGATCAGTTAGGCTTCAATCAGGCCAGCAATGGATCAGTTAGGGAGTGGTTAGGAACCAGCAGTCCTGGATTGTGAGAGGGATGTCCGACTGCCCCCAAGGGTCCCAGATTGGAGAGGGTGCAGGCCAGGCTGAGGGACACCCTGTCCCATGCATGAATTTCATGCACCAGGCCTCTAGTCATTCTATAAGTGTACTAGGACCTACTCCTTGTCAGAATTACTGACAGGGTTTGCTTTATTATCCCAGACTCTTTCACTCACCCATCTGGAAAAATAAAGAGTATAATATATAAGCATGGATTTCATAGATATATTTCCAGCACAAGTTTATATATGTATCTCATAAATGTATAGATCCAAAGAAATAATAAAGGATCATTTTATATTTGCTATTAAATTTACATAAACACTATGATATTTATTCAGTGTGGATTTAATAATGCATAATAACCTCCTCTGAATGGTTGAAAAACATTAGCAAACAACAGAGACAAAAAAAAAAATCTCTTCTTTCATGTAGTGTACATTGAAGTGAATAAATGGCACATTAACAAATAATTAAAATAGATAACTTATTATATGGTGATAAGTACTATGGAGAAAACTGGTCTGCAAGGGAGTAGACTGATGAGTTAAGTAGTGTTACCAGCAAAGATTTTAATGAAAAGGAGATAGTAATAGCAATACTTGAATAAGTTGAGGGAATGGTCCTTGTAGTTAGTTATCTTGGGCAAAGAGTATACCAGTCAGTGGGAACAAAAAGTAGAATAACTCGAAGGAAGGAATGTGATATTCTGGTTGAAAGTTAATGAGACCAGTGCATCAGTCTTGGGATGGGCAGCAGGAAAGTGATGGGGATAAGAATCAGATATAATGCAAAACCATATTCTCTAACGTGTTGCTGGTCATTGTAAGGATTTTGGATTTACCTTGAGTGAAATGAAAAAACACAAAGGTATTGTGTGAACAAGTGAAATAAATTTTTAAGACGATTTCTCTGGCATTGTCTTGGTAAAGATTATAGAACAAAAGTGAGAAACTATTAAAAGTTGTTAAAGTAATCTACATATAGATCTTAGTCTTATCAGGGAGAGACAAATCAATCCACGCTGGAGTTTCTGATAGGAGGGGACACCATTGAGGGTATATTCATGGTGCACAAAGTTAATGGAACCTTGTAGCATTGGTCAACACAGCAGCTGACTGAGGAGTGGTTTACCCAAATTGTTACATCTGCAACATGCAAATTGATTTGTTGCTCCATATTAAGTTTTTAAGATCTACTTATATTGATTCATATAGCTGGAGTTCATTTTTTTTAATGGCTGAATTTGATTCCATTGGATGGAAATACACACACAGCACACAAGTTAGTATATATTATAGAAGAACTAGAGGCCCAGTGCATGAAAATTCATGCACTGGAGGGAGGATCCCTAAGCCTGGCCTGCCCCCTCTCACACTCTGGGAGCCCTCAGGGGCAGGAGGCAACCTGGTAATCAGGGGAAGGTGATGCCCCATCACACCTCTGCTGCTGCCACTGCCAGCAGCCCAAGCCTCAGCTGGCCCTGGTTACCTGAGCCTCGGCTGGCCCTGGGCAGCTGGGGGACTGAGGGAACTGGGGTACTTCAGAGGCAGGTGTGCAGAGCGGCCGGGCCCGCCCCAGTGGGCCCAGGCTTGCCAAGCGCCTGCCGCCCCAGTGGGGCTGTGGGAACTGGGCACCACCACCTTGTGGCTGTGGGCACTGCCATCTTTGAGAATGTGGCAGTCAATTAGCATATTCCCTCCTTATTGGCTGTGGGTGCCACCATCTTTGCAATGGTGTGAGGGTCAATTAGCATATTCCCTCTTTATTAGATAGGATGATTGTTAAGTTAGTGGCTTCTAGAGCATATTGTGTAATTTGGATCTTGGCCCTGCTTCTGACTAATTTTATGATCTTGATCAATTTACGTAATTAAACTGCATCAGTTTTGCTATCTTTGAAATGGGATTAATGATAGCACTTTCTTCTTAGTGTTTTTATGAACATTAAATAGCTTAATAAAAGTAAACTATTTATAAAGGAAATTGCTCAATATAGACTAAGTGCTATTATTATTGTTGTTGCTGCTATTGTTATTTATCAATACCCTCATAGATGGACATTTATGTTCTCAATTTTTCACTGTTATAAACAACACTGCCATAAACAGCCTCTATGAGTGGCAACAAACATTTTATTCACTTTTGAGTAAGATGTTCCTCTTAGGTATATATTTTATGTATTCCATATATTTCTATATATTTCATAACACCGGGTGAGTTTCATTTTCTGTATACTGTAAAATTGTTCTTCACTGTGATTGTAAAAATTTATACTCCTACCAGCAGTGTGTAAGACTTAGAGTTTAAATATGTTGTTTCCATCAATTGGTATTGATTGTCACACATGGCTCCATAAAATGGTGTGTCATTATTGTTTTAATTTGCATTTCCCCAATTAATAGGTTAAATATCTTTGTATGTGCCTTTGTCTTCTTAGAAATTTTTGTTTATATAATTAGCTTGTTTGAAAATTTTATTCATAGTCTTTATATATTACAATTTATCTTTTTTTAAAATTTATGTTAGAAATATTTACTCAGTCTCTGTGGTTTGTCATTTAACTTTGTTTACATTATCATTCTGTATAACTCATTTTAGTTATAAGTAATAAAATATAAAAAAAATACATGTTTTAAAAATAGATTTTTTTTCTTGATTTCAAAGAGAGGAAGGGAGAGGGAGAGAGAGAAATATCAATGATGAGAGAGAATCATCAATCAGCTGCCTCCTGCACACCCCCTAATGGGAATAGAGCCCACAATCAGGGCATGTGACCTGACCAGGAATTGAACCATAATCTCCTATTTCATGGGTCAATGGTCGACCACTGAGCCACACCGGCTGGGCTAAACTTAGAGTTTTATTCTTTCCTTATATTTTCAATTTTAGGCCACCTAAAATTCATACCTGTGAATGGCTTTATATACATTTTTATTTTATCTTTTTTAAATTTAGGTGGAAAGATAATTGTATATCCTATTTTATAGAATAGGTATTTTTCCATTAATATGGAAGGCGATGCTATCAAGTTCCCCTTTATATTTGGTTATATTTTTGTATTCTTAGTCTCTTCCATTTATTTAGTCATCTATTTACTCATTACTTAGTATGTCAATTCCCAATGTGTTAATTAGTATGAGCTAATCAAAGGGTTCTTATGGTAGGCCATTTCTCCTTTTCCAAAAATGTCTCAAGTTTCAGGTGATCTTTTATATTTCCTTCTTTATTCTTTTACTAGAGGCCCAGTGCACGAAATTCATGCACTGTGGAGGGTGTCCCTCAGCCCAGCCTGCACCCTCTCCAATCTGGGACCCCTCGGGGCATGTCCGACTTCAGGTTTAGGCCTGATAGGATCGGGCCTAAACCTGAAGTCGGACATCCCTCTCACAATCCGTGACCACTGGCTTCTAACCGATCACCTGCCTACCTGATTACCCCCTAACTGCTCTCCCCTGCTGGCCTGATCAACCCCAAGGCTTTCATTAGTACAGATATGACCCATCACAGAAAATTTTACTAACCCTGCTTTACAATAAGGGTTTGATGATTAAATCATTAGGACCAGACACCAAGATTTTCTTTATTTGAATAGTGGAGGGAATAATTATCTTGTCTTTAAGTTGCCCTGAAATTAAAATGAGATAATGACTTAGAAAAGTATAAAAGCACCATATAAAGACAACTGTCTTTTTCATGTACTGAAAAGACAATAAAGTGGTAAAATGAAAAACACTATTTTTATTCTCCCCTTCCTTCCTTTACAGCCTTTATTTAAACTTTGAAATTTATAAAAATTTCACTCCAATTTTCATTTCTTTACATTCAATATTATTTTGTATTGGTTTCAGGTTTTATATTAGTTGCAGAATAGTGGTTAGACAATCATATACTTTACAAAGTGTTCCCTGATATTTCCAGTACCCACCTGGCATCATACCATCATTACAACACTATTGACTATATTCCCTATTTAAGTGACAATGGGTTTACAGGTTCCTTCCAGTCTTTCTTTTGTGTTGTTCACCTTGCCTTTTCTTTCTCACTTCTTCATCACTTTCCTTATATAGTATCTCAATTGGCCATCAAAGCTCAGTGAAGGCACTGGGACACGCTTAATCCATTTTACAGACCAAGACACTGAGGCCAATTCCAGTTGGCTGTGGAACTGGACTCAGTGCACAGGGAGCCCTCAGAGCCATGCTCTCTGCTCTTCCTAAGGGGCAGCCGCCGGGCAAACAGAACAAACCTTCCAGTCAGGCTTCCGAGCCTCTTTCTCAAGCACCTTTTCATTGCAGACGCTCCACATTCTTTCCTCTCCCCAGTCCCCTGCCCCCATTCTTTACTGCTCCCCCACCACCACCCCCCCCTGGTCTCTGGAACAGGTGGAAGGCTTCGCACTCACCGCCTAGGCATGCTCTGCTGTGGGGCAGGGCGGCGCGGGCTTGCTTTTGGGTCAAGGTGGGAGCAGGAGTCGCCGCCTCTGAATTGCGAAGTCCGCCTGGGCGAGGCCAGTTAGCACTGGGAGCTTCTCTGAATCTAGTCAGTCAGTCCAGTACCCTGCAGTGCAGCACTCCTCCACTGAAGTGGCACTGCCCCTCAACCCCCGTCTCAGAGCTGCGGGTCCTTGCCCCTCCCCCTGGGCTTCCTTCCATGCCCTTTGATCCCTGGCCTGGCCCACCCACGTCTTGGGGCCTCTGCAGAACCTCTCTCGCTGCAATGAGGCAGATCCCTGCCCTTGGTCTCCGCAAAGCTGTGAATTTGTGGCCAGAGGCCTGGTCTGGGTCTCAGCAACCCCGTGCCTGTGATGTTCCTAGGGCCCAGCCGCTCCTCCCCGGGGCTGCGATGTTCCCAGGGCCCCGCAGGCGTGGTTAGGCAGGCCACTGCCCCTCCCAGGGCCTGCGATGGACCCGGACCCCTCAGGTGGAGTCTGATGCTGCTCAATCCCCCCTCCCTGTCCCGATGGACTGGTACCTTGTGAGCGGTGTCTGGCACCAGCCTTACTCGCCCAGATGGACCCGAACCCCAGGAGCTGGCCATGGTGATGACCAACCTGCTGTGTATGCAAATTAACCTCCATCTTTGTTGGGTTAATTTGCATACTCACTCTGATTGGCTGTGGGCATGGCAAAGGTATGGTCAATTTACATGTTTCTCTATTATTAGGTAAGATTCTTATTACTGGATTTTGTACTTAGGGGCACTATCCATCCTTGCTTTTCTGCATATAAGTTGGTTATTTCACTGTGAAAAATGGCAGCAATAAAAATATCATGGCTAATAAGCAAAAGCCAATTCTAGCTAATAAAACAGTAATATGCAAATTGACCATCACTCCAACACACAAGATGGCTGCCCCTATGTGGTCAAAGATGGCTTGCCCCCATGTGGACACAAGATGGCCGCCCCAAGATGTCCAGCAGGAGAGGGCAGTTGGGAGGGACCAGGCCTGCAAGGGAGGGCAGTTGTGGGTGATCAGGCCAGTAGGGGAGGGCAGTTGGGGGTGACCAGGCCGGCAGAGGAGGGAAATTGGGGGTGACTGGGCCTGCAGGGAAGGGTAGTTGGGGGGGACGAGGCCTACAGAGGAGGGCAGTTAGGGGTGACCAGGCCTGCAGAGGAGGGCAGTTAGGGGTGACCAGGCCTTCAGGGGAGGGCAGTTAGGGGCAAACAGGCTGGCAGGGGAGGGAAGTTAGGGGTGACTAGGCCGGCAGGGGAGGGCAGTTAGGGGCAATTGGGCTGGCAGGGGAGCAGTTAGGCATCGATCAGGCTGGCAGGGGAGTGGTTAGGGGGTGATCAGGCTGGCAGGCAGAAGCGGTTAGGGGCGATTATGAAGTCAGGCAGGCGAGCAGTTGGGAGCCAGCAGTCCTGGATTGTGAGAGGGATGTCCAACTGCCCATTTAGGCCCAATCCTACCAGGATCAGGCATAAACGGGCAGTCGGACATCCCTTAAGGGTTCCCAGATAGGAGAGGGTGCAGGCTGGGCTGAGGGACACACACCCCCATGCACAAATTTTGTGCAGCAGGCCTCTAGTCCTATATAATCCTATATAATAAAAGACTAATATGCAAATCAACTGAATGACCGATGGAATGACTGGTCACTGTGACACGCACTGACCACCAGAGGGCAGACGCTCAATGCAGGAGCTTCCCCCAGGCCACAGGCCCCAGGCCAGCCAAGGTGGGTGCCAGCAGGGGTCCCCCAGTCTCCCCACCAGTTGTCCCACAGAGGGAGGTGACTGGTGGTGTCAGTGGGGTGGTCAGGGGGTGGGGCCAGCCGGTGAGTGGGCCAGCACTGCCCCTGATTACCCCACCAGTTGCCTCCAAGGTGGGTGCCAGCAAGTGCCCCCTGATCACCCTGCCAGTCACCCCGCAGAGGGATGTGACTGGCGGAGGCAGCAGCAGCAGGGGGCGAGGCTGGTGAGCAGGTGGTGCCAGGCAGGCCAAGGCGGGTGCCAGCAGGGGCCCCCCAATCACCCTGCTGGTTGCCCCACAGATCAGCCCTGATTGCTGGCCAGGCCTAGAGACGCTACCTGTGCACAAATTTTGTGCACCGGGCCTCTAGTTACACATAAAGAATATTAAAGGCTCACATGTTTTGAGAAATGCAGTAAGATGATACTGAGATCAAAGGGATATCCAGGAAGTCATGACGTCTGAAGCAGGAAGCCTGTGTCTGGGACAGCTTGGAAAACAAGCTGGTGTGGCATGCTTCTTTTCCACCTCTATTGTCGATGCCAAGTGCTTAAAATCTAGTCTTGTGGAAGGGCATGTTCTTGATGGTCTTGGACTTCATTCTCTCCTTCTGGCTTTAAAAGAGCTGCTAGAGGAAGGATCAGTGCCCTTGGCTTCTGTAGCAGCTTCTGTGGGAGGGTGGAGGAGGAAGGCGAGCACAATGGGACCTTATATACTCCTGTTGCAGCACTTGAGCTCCATTCTGTCTGCTGAAATTCAACATCTTATTTCAGGTCCTCTTCACAGAGTCAGAAATGCATTTCATATCCTTGGAGGCACAATCTGGATTTCAGATCATATCCTATTCTTTTTACCTTTTACACAGTCCATTCACAAACTAAATATCCCTACTCATCAACCACTTCCATAGCCAGTACCAGCACCGAACTTACTGCCTATCATCTTCACTTAGGTGGACTGCTGGAATGACCTTTAAACTGATATTTTTGCTGCTGTTTCATTTTATTTTGAACCCTGTTTTCCACACAGTCTCCAAACCGGCCTTTTACAATACAAAACATATCCTATCACTCTTTAATTTTAAATATGCCTGTGTCTTCCAATTCCACTTCAAATAATATATCAACTCTACTATAGTGTGCATGATCTGGCCTCTTTCCCCTCTTTAATCTTGTTCTCTGGCTTGCTATTGCTTATTACCAATCTAGTCAGGAAACAGATGAACCAGTTTCCCCTCAGGGCCTTTGTTCTTCCTCTGTCCTCTCCTGGGGGTGCTCCGTTTCCTAATCTTTGTCCCATCAGATCTTTCAGGCTAGAGTTCAAACAGTGTCACCTCAGAGTGGCCCTGCCACCCTACCTGAAGGAGTCATTCTCTCACCCTACTTACTCTCCATCACATTATCTTGAATGATTTAGTTAAATCATTTATCATCGCATGAAATAGCCTATATTCTAAGTTTTATTCTGTATTTCTCTTACCCCATAGAATTTAAACTCCATGAGAATGGTGACCCCTGCTATCTCACTTTTGTCATGGAACTGTGTGGAATAATTGCTATTACTTAGCAAGTACCCTGTGCAGGTATGTTAAATAGATGAATGAATGAGTGAATGTGTGTAGCCTCATGCCTATGCTTCAGACAGGGGCAACCTTTATGTTTGTTCACATTGTCTGTTTGACATGACTCTTTTCAGCAGGTACTTTCATTAATAGTCCCCACAAGAACAGAACCCAGTACAAAAATAATAGAAAGAAATAGGATACTTTTTCATTATTTCTTTTCAGCAACTCAAATTCTACTTTTTTCGAAGTGGTGAGGAATTTCTGACAATTTTGAGGTTTTCTCTATTTACTTTCCTTTCCCCATTCAGTACTTTCTTTTCTTTTCAGGGCAGATATTAGGAGACTTGCTGGTCTATGCCAGAATATTTTCTTTTGGCTGCTTTATTTTATTTTTTTCAAATTTCATAGAATGCCATTTGTTTGTTTTTTCCTGTTTATTTGGCTGGCTCATATGAACAGTTATTGGGAGGGGGGAAAAAGAGAACGTCTATAATCAACTTCACCATCTGTTGGTAGAATCTCAAATTTTGTTTCTAAGTTTAACGGATTAGAAAACTGAAGACACTTCATAATATTCCTGTGTGTGTGTAGAGGGTAAGGTTTTATACAGATGAAAATAATCCTGAGAGAACATAACCCAAAATAGCAGTAGTTTGTTTTTTTCTGATAATAGTAAGGTCAAACATAAAATTAGATATCAACTACAATAAAAACAATGAAGAAAATCAAGCACTTGGAGGCTGAATAGCATGCTATTAAACAATGACTGGGTTACCAAAGAGATCAAAGAAGAAATAAAAAGCATCCTGGCAACAAAGGACAATGAAAAACACAACAATCCAAAAATCTATGGGACACAATGAAAGCAGTGTTCAGAAGGAAGTTCATAGCTCTACAGGCCTACCTCAAAAAACCAGAAAAAGTGGTAATAAATTATCTAACTATACAACTCAAAGAGTTAGAAAGCGAGCAACAAGAAAAGATCAGCATAAGCAGAAGGAAGGAAATAATAGAGATCAGAGCAGAAATAAATGACATAGAGGCAAAAAAAAAAAATACAAAAGATCAACAAAACCAAGAGCTGGTTCTTTGAAAGGATAAATGAGATTGATGAGCCTTGGTAGCCAGGCTCACCAAGAATCAAAGAGAGAGGACCCAAATAAAATCAGAAATGAAAGCGGTGAAGTAACAACCGATCCTACAGAAATACAAAGGATTATGAAAAAATACTTTGAACAACTATATTTCAACAAACTGGACAACCTAGATGAAATGGACATATTCTTAGAAAAATACAAGCTCCCAAAACTCAATCAGGAAGAATTAAAAAACCTGAATGGACTGATAACTACCGAAGAAATTGAAGCACCGATCAAAAATCTTCTAGCACACAAAGTGCTGGTCCAGATGGCTTTACAGGGGAATTATACCAAGCATTCAAAGAAGAACTAAAACCTATTCTTCTCAGACTATTCCAAAATATTCAAGAGGAAGGCACACTTCCAAGCTTTTTCTATGAAGCCAGCATTACCCTAATTCCAAGACCAGATAAAGACACCACAAAAAAAGAGAGATACAGGCCAATATCCTTGATGAACAAAGATGCTAAAATCCCCAACAAAATTCTAGCAAATTAGATCCAGCATTACATTAGAAAGATCATACACCATGACCAAGTGGAAATTATTTTGGGGATGCAAGAATGGTACAATACCTGAAAAATCAAGAAACGTGATACATCACTTAAACAAATGGAGAGATAAAAATCACATAATCATATCAATCAATGCAGAAAAAGCATTTGACAAAATCCAACACCCTTTCTTGATAAAAACTCTCAGCAAATTGGGAATAGAGAGATCATACCTCAACA
The DNA here is from genome assembly GCA_025583905.1 of Ia io. Taxonomy (NCBI): domain Eukaryota; kingdom Metazoa; phylum Chordata; class Mammalia; order Chiroptera; family Vespertilionidae; genus Ia; species Ia io. The sequence continues at coordinate 34,727,371 of JAJQQW010000003.1, forward strand.
TAATAAAAGCCTTCTCTGACAAACCTACAGCCAACATCATACTCAATAGGAAAACTAAACCCATTTTCCCTAAGAACAGGAACAAGACAGGGATGCCCACTTTCACCACTCCTGTTAGATATAGTACTGGAAGTGCTATCCATAACAATCAGACAAGAAGAAGAAATAAAATGCATCCAAATTGGAAAAGAAGAAGTAAAACTGTCCTTATTCGCAGATGACATGATATTATACATAGAAAACCCCAAAGACTCCATCAAAAAACTAATAGACTTAATAAATGAATTTGGCAATGTACCAGGATACAAAATTAATACCCAGAAATCTATGGCATTTTTAACCAATAATGAACTCACAGAAAGAGAAACTAAAAAAATATAGTATTTACCTTTGTACCAAAAAGATTAAGATACCTAGGAATAAACTTAACTAAGCAGGTAAAAGATATGTACTCAGAAAACTACAGGACATTGAAAAAAGAGATAGAGGAAGACATAAACAAATGGAAGAACATACCATGTTCATGGATTGGTAGAATCAATATCATTAAAGTCTACATACTACCCAAAGCAACCTACAGATTCAATGCAATCCCCATTAAAATAGCAACAGCATATTTAAAAGACCTAGAACAAACTCTTTAAAAATTCATCTGGAATAAAAAAAGACCCCAAATAGCCATAGCAATCCTGAGGAAGAAGAACAAAGTTGGAGGGGAGGAATCACAATACCAGATATCAAGCTATATTATAAAGCCATGGTTCTCAAAACTGCCTGGTACTGGCATGAGAACAGACATATAGACCAATGGAACAGAACAGAGAACCCAGAAATTGACCCAAGCCATTATGCTCAATTAATATTTGACAAAGGAAGCAAGAGCATACAATGGAGTCGAGACAGTCTCTTCAATAAATGATGCTGAAAAATTTTGTCAGATACATACAAAAAAATAAAAATAAATATAAATAAATAAAGAAAGAAAGAAAGAAAGAAAGAAAGAAAGAAACTAGATCACCAGCTTACATCCTACGCAAAAACAAACTCAAAATGGCTAAAGAACTTAAGTGTAAGATGAGAAACCATAGGCAGCAAAATAGCAGACATATGTTGTAGATTCCATAGGCAGCAAAATAGCAGACATATGTTGTAGCAATATCTTTACCAGTACAGCTCCTAGGGCAATGGAAACTAAGGAGAAAATAAACAAATGGGACTACATCAAAATAAAAAGCTTCTGCACAGCAAAAGAAACCATCAACAAAACAATAAGAAAGCCCACTGCATGGGAGAACATATTTGCCAATGCTATTTCAGATAAGGTTTAATCTCCAAAATTTACAGAGAACTCATACAACTTAACAAAAGGAAGATAAACAATCCAATCAAAAAATGGGCAAAGGACATAAATAGACACTTTTCGAAAGAGGACATACAGAAGGCCAAGCGACATGAAAACATACTCAAAGTCACTAATCATCCAAGAGATGCAAATCAAAACAACAATGAGATACCATCTCACACTTGTCAGAATGGCTATCATCAACAAACAAACAAATGACAAGTGCTGGTGAGGATGTGGAGAAAAAGGAACCCTCATGCACTGCTGGTGGGAACACAGACTGGTGCAGCCACTGTGGAAAACAGTATGAAGTTTCCTCAAAAAATTAAAAATGGAACTCCCATTTGATCCAATAATTCCACTTCTAGGATTATACCCCAAGAAACCAGAAACACCAATCAAAAAGGATATATGCACCCCTATGTTCATAGCAGCACAATTTACCATAGCTGAGATTTGGAAACAGCCTAAGTGCCCATCAGCAGATGAATGGATTAAAAAACTGTGGTACATCTACACAATGGAATACTAACCCGCTCTAAAAAAGAAGGGACTTTTACCATTTGCTACAGCATGGATGGAACTAGAGAGCATTATGCTAAGTAAAATAAGCCATTTGGAGAAAGATAAAATCACATGATCTCACTCATATGTGTGATATAATGATCAACATAAACTGATGAACAAAAATTGATCCATAGACAAATGGCAGGGGAGGGAGGGGGGGTTAGAGATCAACCAAAGGACTTGTATGCATGCATATTAGCATAACCAATGGACACAGACACTTGGGCAGTGGGGGCTTGCCCTCGGGGGTAGGAGTGGTGGGGGAGGGGCATCAATCAGGAAAAAGGAGACATGTGTAAAACTTTAATCAATAAAAAAAATTTTTAAAAAGGATAAAGGGCAAAAAAAAAAAAAATAAGGCCAAATAAATTTTTGATTCCTTTATTGAACTATCTCCTTATTTAAGATAATATATAAGTTGCATTTTCTAAAATGAAATAGAAATACTATAAACATTAGAAAAATATACTAAATGTTATTTAAATATTCATAAAGTTAAAAATCTGCCTCATTTGTTATCCCTAACTGTTCATAGAAAAAGAATTGATAGACTGAATATCTTAATTTAAGCACTTATGCATGTGAGATTTCCAATAATAACTCAATAACAAAATAATCTTTTCAACACCTAGTGTTAGATATTATGTGATAATTTCACAATTCTAATTACTTGGGGAAAAAGTATTTATCTTAAACATCTATATAGATTTAAAATGTGAAAGAGCTCTGATTGTGCATTTGAGTTGCAGTCTCTATAAATAAATTGTGCACAATAAGTATTATATTGTTCAAATTTCTTGAAGAGATATAATTTATAATACAGAGACTGTGAATGCTTTCTGAATCATATTTAAGATACTAGCACAGGAAAATGAGTGAAGGACATTGAAATTGGTTGAGGACGTGTGGCCATGTAATGAAATCACAATGAATGTCCCATTAATAATTTTACTGCAGAGCAGATAAAATTAACAATGGATACCCATTTTAAAAGACTGTATTTGGAATGATCTTGATATAGTTACAAGGAATATTGCAATTAAAAAACTGTTCAACTACACACTTCACTAAGTATAGTGAAATCAGCTATAATTATAACTTAATTTTAATTATATAATATAAAGGATCTGAATATTAAAGAATCTGAATAAAAATTTATAAAACAGAAATTCAATAAAGCACATAAGGGAAAGAAGTATAAAGGGGTAATTTGGAGAAGTTGAACAAAATGCATACTATATATCTTAGTTCAGCTGAACAAAAATGCTATAGATTGGTTGGGTGGCTTTTAAACAATTTATTTCTCACAGTTCTGGAGGCAGGACATCCAAAATTAGGGCGCCACCAATGAACGGGTTCTAATGACAGTCCCCATGTAGGTTGCAGAAGGCCATTTCTCTTCATGCATCCTCAGGTGGCAGAGAGCAGAGAGAGGAAGTTAGGTCTCTTGTGTCTCCTATAGGGCAGTAATCCCATTCATGATGACTTCACTTTTAAGATCTCATGTAGTCCTAATTGCCTCCAAAGGCTCCATCTCCTAATGCTATTGCATGATCGAGGTGAACATGGGGGCATTAAGCATTTAGTGCAGAGTTTCATGAAAGGAAAGTTACAAATTATGAAAAATTAGAATTTTAAATTCTAATTTTGGAATCTTGCTATGTGATATTTGACACTATGGCTTATATTGTAATCCATTTATAACATCAGTACAAAATTATAAAAAACTAGAGGCCCGGTGCATGAAATTCATGCACGGGGGGTCCCTCAGCCTGACCTGTACCCTCTCCAATCCGAGAGCCCTCAGGGCATGTCCTGCTGACGGCTAAGGCCCACTCCCTGTGGTTCTCTGCTCTCTGTGGGGCTTGCCTGCTCCACACCATAGCGATGGGCAAGCAAGCCCTGCTGGGTGCTGCCTGCAGGCCCACTTGCCTGTTGTGGGTCCCCGGCAGCTACCACCAAACAGGCCCTACTGTCTGCTGTCAAGCTGCACCACTGGACCCACCCCCAGGCCCACCCTGAGGTTGCCTGTCCAGCCCTGCCTGGCTCCCCGACCCTGCAGCAGCTGCGGCCGCTGAGGTCTGGCCCTGCCTCCCTCTTTGGCCCTTGAAGCAGCCTCGGCAGCTGCTGACCAGGCCCTCCCCCAGTGCAGGTGCATGGGGAGGCGGGTCCAGGCACTGCCGCCCCAGACCCGCAAACGCTGATGGGGGCGGGTCCGGGCACCACCGCCGCCGCCACCGCCCCCAGAGAGACCCCGCCCCTGGGGCGGCGGCGGCAGTGGCGGCGGGGGCAGGGTCTCTCCTGGGGCAGTGGCGGCAGCGGCGGTGGGGGCGGGGTCTCTCCGGGGCGGTGGCGGTGGCGGCGCCTGGACCCGCCCCCATCCGCCACCACCGCTCAGACCCGCAAATGCTGAGGGGTCTCCCCTCAGAGGCGACAGATCCGGCCATTGAGAGGTGACGGATCCGGCCATTGGATAGGCCACCCCAAGTCCCGCCCCCCAGCCTCCCGCTGCCCAATTGTGGGTGTAGTGGAGTGATGTTTATTTGCATAGTACTCTATTATTAGATAGGATAGTAAAATAAATATTTAATATTGCCATATTTTAAATGGTCTTATTGTTGTATAAAGAACCTACAATATGCCCTAACTGGTTTGGCTCAGTGGATAGAGCGTCGGCCTGCGAACTGAAAGGTCCCAGGTTTGATTCCGGTCAAGGGCATGTACCTTGGTTGCAGGCACATCCCCAATAGGAGGTGTGCAGGAGGCAGCTGATCGATGTTTCTCTCTCATCAATGTTTCTAATTCTCTATCCCTCTCCCTTCCTCTCTGTAAAAAATCAATAAAATATATATATTTTAAAAAAGAACCTACAATAAACTGCAATATAAAAATTATACAATTTGATAAATGTTTATGTTTATGTACTTCCAGAAAGTCAAAACAAAAGTAAGTAATAAAATAATGGACAAGTTTATTACTCAGTGTTCCTTAACCCCCAAACAGATCTTTCCATCATTACCCCCTTTCCTGTTCCGAGGCAACTAGTTATTAGTTTACATTTTCTAAAAGTTTATATAAATGGAATAATAAATCAAGCATTATGTAGTTTAATAATATTGTTTCTTCTACTCACAATTGTTTTACATTTTATCCATGTTATTGCATGTATCAATGGAATCTAATTTTTTAAATGCACTTTTAACCCAATTTTTGAAAAATATTTTTTACTGATTTCAGAGAGAGGAAGGGAAAGGGGGAGCGGGATAGAAACATCAGTGATGAGAGAGAATCATTGATTGGCTGCCTCCTGAAGGCCCCCTGCTGGAGATCAAGCCCACACCTGGGCATATGCCCTGACAGGGCATTGAACCCTAACCTCCTGGTTCATAGGTTGGTGCTCAACCATGGAGCCATACCACCTAGGCACTCTTAACCCCATTTTACAGTCCTGGCTAGAGGCTGGTCAGCACCTTTTTAAAAAATTGTTGACAGTATTACCCCTTCTTGAACAGTAGAAATCCCTACACCACTTCCCCTATAAAACACTCACACTAAAGGGTCACTGTTCACCGGCCCTAATGACCCCGTTCACTGGAGGGGCCAGGTACCAGATTCAGTGGGAGACAGCCCCTCTGCCCTGAAGCTGGAAAGTATATTCAAGTTAGCCAACCCGCAAAGAACCCTGGAAACTCACCCTCCTTGCCAAACATAATCTGCCCCTGCAACTCCAACTTGCTATTACCCTGTTTTTGGTGCCACCACCTGTGAGGCCCTGCCTGCCAATCCCGTCCCTTCTGGAGCTATAAATAGCAAAGCATTCTCAGTTTTATCTATCGTGTGTGTGTGTGTGTGTGTGTGTTATATTTCACTATTAAGAAAATTAAGCCTTATGAAACCATCAGTTTCATGGTTTTTTGTGGGGTTATTTTGATGAGTAGAATTACATTGTATAGACATAACTGCAATTTGTTTATCCATTCCCCTTTTGATATATTTTTCCAGGGTAGGCTAATAAATAAACAAACAATCAAACAAACAAATACATTAGTAAATTAAACAAGTAAATGAACAAATCAACATTTGTATAGACATGTGCTTTTATTCTTCTTGGGTTCATACCTAGAAGTGGAATGGCTGTCATATGGCAGGTGTATTTTTTCCTTTTTAAGAAACTACCAGTTTGTTTAACAATTAGTTAAAAAAATTTAATCCCAAATAGCAGTGCATAATAGCTTTAGTTATTCCACATTCTTGGCAACACTTATTTTTCACATTCTAACAGACTTGTAGTGGTATCTCATGAGGTTTTAATTTGCATTTCCCTAAAGACTAATGATATGGAACATTTTTTCATGCACTTAGTAATCATCTATGTATTTTCTTCAGTGAATTATCTACTCATTTAAAAATTGTTTTGATGAGCTGTTTGTTTTATTTCTTATATTAAGTTGAAGGAAACTGAAAAATTAAGTTTTAAGTCACCTTTCTTCATTGAGGATATAAGGCTTTTATCAAACATGATTTGCACAAGTTTTCTCTCAGTTTGTGGCTAATATTTTTAAACATTTAACATTGTCTTTGAAGAAGATGTAGTTCTTAATTTTGATGAAGTCCAACTTTTCACTTTTAAAATGGGTCTTTTTTGGAATCTAAGAAATATTTTCTTAAATTGAAGTCACAAATATTATTTTCTACTAGATATTTTAAATTTAGATCTATAATACATTTGAGTTAATTTTGATTTCAAGGTAGGGTCATGCTGTACTTTTTGCATATTGATATTGAATTTTGTTTGCATATGGATATTTAACTTCTTAGTAGTATGTGTTGAAAATAGCATTATTGTTTCTCCAATGAATCACTATGCACCATTGTCAAAAGTCATCTTTAAATCTTTATTATTTTCCCCAACAATATTTATAATTTTTAATGAAGAGGTTTTGCACATATTTTATCACATTTATTTCTAAGATTTATTTGCTCCTATTACAGAGAAACCTTTTAAAAAGTCAAATTTCAAATCTTAATTGCTATTATATAGAACTAGCAGCCCGTTTGCACGAAGATTCATGCAATAGACCTTCATTCACCTGGCTGCCTGCACCAGTTTTCTGCTGGCACTGGGGACCCAGGCCTTGGCTGTGGCCACCGCCTTCTGCCTTCTTTCAGGGTCGGGGCTTGGCCCCGGGCGGCGGCCTTGGGCTCTGCTGCACCCAGCCTCCCTGTTAAGGATCGCAGGAGCGGACCCCGGTGGTTGCCTGCGATCCGTGCAGGCTCCCCGCTGGTGCCCAAGGCCGGGAAAGCCTCTGCCCGAGGCTTTCCCAACCTTGGGATCAGCCGCACCCAGCGTCCCTGCTACGGATCTTAGGAGCCGACCCCCTGGTCGTTGCCTGCGATCTGTGCTGGCTCCCTGCTGGTGCCCAAGGCCGGGAAAGCCTCCAGCAGAGGCTTTCCCGGCCTTGGGCTCGGCCGCACCCCAACCTTGGGCTCGGCCGCACCCAACATCCCTGGGACGGTTTCCTGGTGGGCGTGGCTGGTGGGTTTAGCGAAGGTATGGTCAATTGCATATTACTCTATTATTAGGTAGGATTACAGTTGAATTTGGTATTGATTGTTGATTGTGCAAATTCGGTAAACTCACTAGTTGTAGTATGCGTTTTGTAGATTTCATAGGACTTTGTACATAGCAATTTTGTCATCTTTGATTAAAGACAGTGTTACTTTTTCATTTATAATATGTATGCATTTCATTTCACTATCTTGCCTTACTGTAATGGCTACAATCTTTAGCACAACATGGAGTGGGGGGAGTAGAGTGAGAGGACAGCCTTTCTGTGTACACTGGAAAAAATGTAGGTTGTGTTGTGTTGTTGTTTGGTAGATTATTTATCAACTAGGGGCCTGATGCACGAAAATTCGTACAAGATTAGGCCTTCCTTCCCCCGGCTGCCAGCACTGGCTTCTCTCCGCCCCGACTTCATTAGGAAGGAAGTCCAGAATGATGTCCGGAAGATGTCTGGTCTAATTAGCATGTTAACCTTTTATTATTATAGTTTATTGGGAGATGTTGGAATTACATCTTTCAAGGAATTGGTTCATTTTATCTAGCTTATGGGATTTGTGAACACAGAGAGGTTATAGTATTCTTTTATTATTCCTTTAATGTCTTTGTTCTCTTTGCTTTTCACTTTTTATGAAGTCTATTGACATATCCTCTAGCGTAGAGATTCTTTCCTCAGCTGTGTCCTGTCTACTAACAAGCCCAGCAATGTTTTTATCTCTAGCATTTCTTTTTGTTCTCGTTAACAATGTTGCTGGTATATATATTTTTAAATCTCTATCATTCCTTTTCGGTTTTTCCTTAGGATTTCTATTTCTCTGCTTAATTGCCTACCTGTTCTTTCATACTGTCTGCCTAATTCATTACAGCCCTTAGCATATTAATAATAGCTGTTTTAAATTCCTGGTCTGATCACTTCAACATCCCTGTTTTGTCTGGTTCTGGTGTGTGCTTTGTCTCTTCAAATGTGTGTGTGTGTGTGTGTGGTGGGGGGGGAAGGGGTTGTTTGTTTGCTTGTTTTCTTTAGCTATGTGTTGTAATTTTTTCTTAATAGTGGAATGTGATGTACTGGGTAAGAGAAACTGCTGTAAATAGTAATATGGTGGTGAGGTGTGGAGGGAGGGCAGCATTCTGTAGTCTGATGACTAGTCTCAGTGTTTTTTTTTTTTTGTTTTTTAATATATTCTATTGATTTTTTACAGAGAGGAAGAGAGAGGGATAGAGAGTTAGAAACATCGATGAGAGAGAAACATCGATCAGCTGCCTCCTGCACACCCCCCACTGGGGATGTGCCCGCAACCAAGGTACATGCCCTTGACCGGAATCGAACCCCGGACCCCTGAGTCCGCAGGCCGCGGCTCTATCCACTGAGCCAAACCGGGTTCGGTGTAGTCTCAGTGTTTTAGTGAGCCTGTTCCTCTGGACTGTGAGCTCCAAAGGCTTTCTCAGTTTTTCTCCCCGCCATTAGCTCGGACAGGGTGACTAAATGGGCTGAAATTGCACTTCTCTTCCCCAGGTGAGTTTGCTTCTGATAATACCTCCGCAGGTCAGGCTTTGATTGACTAGTTTCACCTGCAGGCGAGCCTTGGTAAGAACAGGGTGCTCTGGTGTACTTAAAAGTGGTTCCTTTCCTCGCTTTGAAGGAGGAAACCAGGAGGGGTTTTCGGCTGTGTTTTCTGCAGAAACCTGTGGGCTCCAGAAGGTAACTCTCACAATAGCGTTGGCTGGACCGCCCCAGAGGTTGGAAGATTCAGATTTGTCCGCACTGAGCATCCAGCAATTCAACTCCAGGTCCGGGCTGCTGACGCCCGCACTGACTTCGGAGGCCGTTTCCACGGAGCCTGCTGGGTAAGCCATGCTTCCCTGCGTGTCTCCACCCCGGGCAGTGGTTTGCCCTGGGCCCCACCTGTTTCACAAATGAAAGAAGACCTGTTGATCTTTCTGTCTGTTCAGCTTTCACTTGTTAGGAAAATTTGCAACTTCCAAGCTCCTTACAACCAGAACTGGAAGCCCCAAGTCCCGGTCTTGACCTCTGCTGTTAAAAACATATTATTTTAAAAACATTCATTATTTTGTTTTTTGTTAATATACAGAGAAATGAGTGTGTATATTTACACTTTCCTGGAGACCTCAAAAATTTACTCATAATTCTAATAGTTCACCCATATGTTATTTTGGACTCGTATGTAATTACATCATCTGTATATGAGGATATTTTTATTTTTATTTTGAAATTTTATAATTCTGTTTAATTTGTTCCAATTTTATTTTACCTCCCAAATAATTTGTAATAGAAGTGATAGTTGGAGGCATCTTTGTCATACGTTGGTTTCAAAGTTTGGATAAATTTTTAACATTTATTCGTTAAATTTATTAGGTAGACTTAACATTTTGTTTTTAGTTTTCTAAAACTTTTATTTGTTAAAAATAAATTTTAGCAAGCACTTTAAATCTATTGAAATTTTATATATTTTTCTCTCCTACTTTGAAAATATGTAACAGTACGTAGATGTTTAAATGTTATACTAATCTCGCATTCCTGAAATATATCTAATTTAGACTTCTCAAATTATATTTTTACATATTTCTGAATTGTTTCTGCAAATATATTTTAAAAGAATTTTACATTTGAGAGCTGTATTCACTTGTAATTTTTTTTTAATGTTATTTTCAAATTTTGTTATTGAGGTTATTCTGGACTTTTACATCTTTCTCTATTGATTTTATTTGTGTAGCTTTTAAAAACCATGGATTGATATTTCTCAATAGAAGCTTTTAAATTAAAGATAGAATTTATTAGAATAGTCAGGTATTTTATTGCTTTTTGTGTCAGTGTCACATGATGTGGTTTTCCAGGGATTTGTATAATTAAATTTCAGATGTACTAGAATAGTTTTTAAAATATATCATGAATTTATTAATATCAGAAGGGTGTATAGTGAATGTTCTTTTCATTCCTGGTATTAATTATTATACTTAACAATTTTAGTTTTGATCAGTCTGACTAGGGGATTCACCAATTTGCACTAGTCTTTTGCAAAGAAACAACTTCGGCTTTATTTTCTCAATTGTATAATTGTTTTTCTTTCATTTATATTTCTCTTATCTTTACTTTGTTATTCTTTCTCTGACTTTCTTAAAGATGTTTGTTGTTCTTTTACTTGTACATGGAGATGGATTCTTAACTCAGAGACTTGGAACTTTTCTTTCAATTTATGGTGATGGATTTTCTTCTAAGCAAGTTCTGGATTAATGGAACAAAGATGAATTCTCAAAATCAGCTGTATGTTGCTTCATTTAAAGTATGTGAAGAATATTTGGTTTCACAATGACAGAGAAGAGAGGCATTCTTTCATAGTTTTTTTTTTCAGATAAATATGGCATTCTTCTTTAATACTATAACAAACTTGGAAAGTGGTAATATCTAAAAGGTCACTTGACATACAGATTTTGAAACCTTATCAATAAATTTCACACCCTATTGCATCAAATTATTTGCACTTGGGTAGAATTTTTAATGTCTGCTTAACTTTGTAACATCATATATTGTTCATTTGAAAATATTAATTCACGCTGTTATGCAGAGCATTCAAATGCTGACAGTTTTTATTCTGCAGTGCCAAAATCTCATTCATAAGTACAATGATGAATCTTATCTAACTAGTCTTTAAATATTGGAAAACTGTCAGGCTCATGGTAGCAGATAGAAGCTTTCCAAAATTATGTTTCCACTTGAAAGCTGGAATTTAATTATTGGCAACAAATGCCTTCAATTATTTTGAAAAGAGAAACTCACTTTATTCATTTTCAAGAAATTATCAGCCAAATGCCTGTCTTTATTACTATAAAATTTATTCCATCTATACTTTCAAGAGAACACCTTGTGGGGTGAAATAAAAAGCTATCTCAGCTCATAAGTAAAACAAGTACACAGGTGCTTTCACTGTAAACAGTCATTGAACATTGATTTTTCAGCTAAAGTACTTGTTGCCTACTTCCCATTTTGTTGCATACAACAGGTGTAAAAATGAACACCATTTAGAGTTTCATTAGGATGTTTGTAAGTAAAGTTGTATTTCAGTGTGCATGTCTATTTCAAATGCATAGCAGAGAAGAATTCAGTGAATTCTGGTATCAGTAATGCCACTGAATTGATTTGTGCTAAAGTGCCAGCATATTTATATGCTATTACTTTTGCATCATCAGTGCAAATGCTAATGCAGTGAATATATGTACTAGTATACACACACACACACACACACACACACACACACACACACACACACACACACACACACACACACCCCACAAGTTAAATCTTAGTATAAAAACTGTTTTAAGCAGGGGAAAAAGATTGTATTTTGAGATTTACTGGTCTGGCCCCTTTGAGACTCAGGAGCTGGGGAAATAATATCATGGATATATTGGGTTCCCTGTGAGATGGAAATTGGCCAACATTCCATTTATCACATGACCTCCACAGGTCCTCACTCTGACCCATGAATGGTAGCAGCCTTCTGTGCCTCCAGGGGTTAATGAAGACTCAGAGCCAGTGATTCGTAATTGAAAAAACATCTCAGTCTGTCCCTCTCCCATATACTGTATGTATTAGTATGGATTCAGGGATATGTATTTTATACTTTGAGCTATAATTCAATAGAACATTTTTTTGGGGGGGTTGTGTGGGGCATGGTTACAGTGTTTGGACAGGTTCAAGCCTTGGACTGATGAGAAGGCACAGTCCTCTCATGGCCAAGTGCAAGTCCCAGCTTGGAGGACAGAGCCCTCCCAGTACAATTATAGCCAACAGCTATAGTTGCAAGCTTGAACCTATGGTCTGAGCACGTGGTCCTGTTGGTGTCCCCTTGTTAGGGCACCAACTGTTGGAGCCCCTCGTTCAGGCGTTACTTGCCAGGGTTCTTTTTCCCCAGTCTTACAAAGGGTTCAGCATTCTGGAGAAAGGGGCTGCGCACAGATGATTAAGAAGGAGTCCGTGGACGAAAGATATTTTTGCTAGGCATTGGGGGTCAGAGGAGCTTCCAGCTGAAGGAGCTAGAAGACTCTCCTCCTTGACCAAGGACCCTGCTTTTGTTAAACACAGTTTGTCCCAAGGCAAGGTGGAAATATACACTTCAAAGGGTACGGTATTAAAGGGTTTACAGAGATTGTCAGTTTCGGGAATAGCCTACAGCTGTTCAGGTGTTTGGCCAACAGGAGCCAATAAAATGCTCTGAGCTGTCTGGCAGTTAACAATCATCCTATTCAGGTTTGGGGGAAATGCTTTGTAAACTACATTTGACTCAACCCTGTTGAGCACCCCAAGCTTCACCAACCTTTGGGTAAAACTCTTGTAATTATTACATGCTGAAATTGGTTCTCAGCATGGTCCCACCTGCCTAAGTGATATAGGCTGCAAGTAAACAAAGCTTGATCAGGTGCATGTAATTAAGTAGGATCGAAACTCACGAGAATGCTGTAAACATCTTTATCACGCCCTTACTTTGCCTCATGGAAATCTGGCTATAAAATAAAGACTTGGATTCTGGGTGTCGGCACTGTCTCTTCATGAGGAAGCAGCGTCCCACCGAGACCCAGCTTTCATTCTCTTGTCTGTCTTTTCTAGCCTTTCAACTGCCCCCTCTCAGGGTCACTGAACTTGGCTGAGCTGGTGTAGCACATAAGGCGCCCTGAGGCTGAGTATGCCATGGCCCTGCCGGCTCACCACAGGGTTGCTCAAATTGTTTCAGCTTTTTCCATCAGAAGCTTTTTTTTTTAATTTCTTTATTGATTAAGGTATCACATATTTGTCCTCATCCCCCCATTCCCATCCCACACCCCTTCCCACATATGCCCCCACCCCCCTGTTGTCCTTAACCGCTGGTTAGGCTCATATGCTTACACACAAGTCCTTTGGTTGATCTCTCCCCTTTACCCCCACCCTTCCCTACCCTCCTTCTGAGACCCGACAGTCTGATCCATGTCTCCTTGTTTCTGGGTCTGTTCTTGTTCATCAGTCTATGTTGTTCATTATTTCCCCTAGATGAGTGAGATCATGTGCTATTAGAAATACACTTATAAGAACCGAAAATGAGACAATCAATAATGGTTATGGTGACAGGCAAATGAATCGGTCTGTAGTGAGTTTCTTTCTGGGCCAACAGTTCTTTTGAGACCCAATTTCAATGTCCAACAGTTCCTTATGTGTACATGTCAGCACTGACATTACAGTTCTGGATGGTGGACAAATGGTGGTAATGCAGGTCCGACTCTGTCTGGTTTGGTCCTGGGCAACCTGCAGTGATGCACAGCTGCTAACTGCTAGTATGGGAAGGCCACGTCAGGGTCTTCCATCTCTGGACTGCTTCTCTTCTGTCTTCATGGCTGGAGTAGTCCTGTCGATTCCTCTCTGTTGCTGGAATCCACATGGTCTCGGAGTTGTTTTCTGAAAATATACAAACATATTCTCGACCAAAAGTTAATAAAGGAATATTTTCTATAAATTTGACTTGGGATCCTATTTCATTTTTTGCCCAAATGATTTTCCTCTGGCTTGTTTTGACACCTTGTGTGTTTTTCATGGGTGTCTTGCTTTTAGCCTTACAATTAATTTTCTAAAGTATTAATTTTCTAGATGTAATTTACTTACAGGATATTTTTCCTTACATGATATTCCTCTACTATCCCCTCCTTTTTTGATTTAAATGGTAGGAGGCTTTTGAAAATTTTATAATGTAGTCTTGATGGCATCAGAAGCTTTTTAATTCAGCTCCTGTATCTGTTCAACATACCTTCATCAACATGCTTTTGTTGTTCTTGTTGCTATTGTTGCTGTTACTTGTTTTTTGAGCACTTCCTTTCTTTCTGACATTGTAAGGTGCGCCAGACTCATCTCCCATTATTCCATACTAAGTTGTTGATGTTAAATCTTGCTGTAGGAGTTTGGATTAATATAATTTAAATTGGATTCTAATTTTTTAAAATGTTTTTGGAATTAACAGCTTCAAATGCTGAGATTTTCTTTAAGGAAAACTCATTATTTTTACAATGTAAAGGGGTCTATCTAGGAACCTGAAAGTTTTGTTATTTGTATAGATCTTTTATGCCTTTCATGAAGCATTCATAGTTTGTGTGAGACACTTCCATATTTTTCAGATGATATTACAACATTGTTGCCCCTTTCTCAGATAAGTCATTTTCCACAGAGCCCTAGTTCTTTATATGAGAGAAAAATATTAGAAACTAAGATGAGGCAATAGATGTGCCCTTTGCTAATAGGGTGTCTTTCTAATTGAACTCTGCTGACAAAGTATGTGTGTGTGTGTACTCTAACCTGTATATACTCATTTGTATAAATATTTCTAAATGTTAGCATTTATAACTATTAAACCATGGGAGTTCAATCTTGGTCACAGTAAATACTTTAAAAATACTTTTTTGGAGGGTTTAACTTGCTAATATTTGGTGAGAACCTTGTATCTATGTTCATGAGAGATCCTGGTCTATAGTTCTCCTTTCTTTTAATGTCTTCATCTGTTTTTTTATTTTTTTGTTTGTTTTTTAGTGCTAGGGTAATGCTTGTATCTTAAAATGCATTAAAATATGTTGTTTCTGTTTTTATTTTATGGAATACTTTGCTGAGAATTCCTATCACTTTTTTTTTAAATGGTTAGAATTTGCCAATGATACCATCTGGGCCTGATGCTTCATTTTTTTGAAGATTATTAGTTGTTGATTCAATGTCCTCAATAGATGTTGGCTCTTCAGATTATACATTCTTTTTCTATGGGTTTTGGTAGTTTGTGCCATTAAAAAATTATTCCATTTCACCTAAGTTTTTGAATTTGTGGACAGAGTTGTTAATAGAAGCTGTCTGCATAATTCAAGGATTTATTAAGTTATACTTGCAAAACATGTTGCCAATTGCATTAGCAAAATATCTATGTAAAAACACTTCACAATCCTGCAACTACCCATTAAAAATTGTTGTTCTTTGAAATGATTGAAAGGTTCAATATTGTGTTCTTCCTGTAAGATGTACTAAATATTGTTCTAACTAGCAATGAGTTTTAAGACACAAAGAAACATTTTAGGTAAAGCAACAGTAGAAGTGTGTATCCATCTAGTTTAGGTAAAGAATTGGATCCATATTAGTCAAATTGCAGTGTTGGAAACCCTATAAGACAGTGATGTTAAGATTCATAGTTTAAGAATAAAACATTTTATGAACTGTAAACCTGCAACACATGGGGTATACAGCTAATTACCAGAAAACTAATGAAAGCATGTATTAACTTTGAATAAAGTAACATGAAAACAGGGATGCATATTTTACTAATCTATAAAAGGAGTTCTACATTATCAGAAATCCTATATAATAAAGAGGTAATATGCAAATTAACCCTTACACCCTCACAAGATGGCTGCCTATGACCAGGCTGGCAGGGGGGTTAGTGAGAGTCAACCAAATGACTGAACAAGCAGGCTGTGTGGGGCAACCAGGCTGGCAGGAGGGTTAGTGGGGGATGACCAAATGACTGAACAAGCAGTCTGTGTGGGGCGAACAGGCTGGCAGAGGAGTCATGAGAGGCAACCAGGCCAGCAGGGGGGCGCAGTTAGGGGCAACCAGGCTGGCAGGGGGTTCATGAGGGTTGACCAGGCCAGCAGCGGCGGGCAGTTAGGGGCGACCAGGCAGGCAGGCAGGTGAGCAATTAGGAGCCAGTGTTCCAGGATTGTGAGAGGAGATTGGGCCTAAACTGGCAGTCAGACATCCCCCGAGGGGTCCCAGATTGGAGAGGGTGCAGGCTGGGCTGAGGGGACCACCCCCTCCTGTGCACGAATTTCGTGTACCATGCCTCTAGTATTTTATAATACACAGAGACATACTGATCCTTAACCCTTTGCACTCACTTGCTTTTTTCTCGATTCCTGCTACTGATGCTAACCGTGTCGAGTCACACTCGACATCCAAGTGCAAAAGGTTAATGAGAGGTTCTATATAAAAAGCACTTATTAGATTAGCAGCTATAGGAATCACCAGTTCAGTGTTGAAAAAAAGCCCAATTTGGGGAGAGATGACAGGTGTAAAAAAAAAAAAAAAAAGGAAAAGTTTAAGGTAACAATGATAATACCAACTTTTCTTCATCTATTGCATTTGACAGAAATTACCCTTTTAAAACTTTTACCCATAACACTTTTATTCTGCTCAATTACTCCATGTACAGTGTAGTGTAAATTAATCTCCACTTCATATTTTGTCAAAACACTGTCTTCATATTTTGATCATGTGTTTCACATTTAACACCCATGCCTAGGAGCATCATACCTTATTAGAGGAAAAAGGAGTAAGATTTTTAATCAGAATCTTGGCAAAGTTAATGAACTATTTTAATTGACTACAATTTTTTTAAAAAATTGAGTTGTTACTTATTCCATAATGATATATAGTACAAATTATGTAATGGACATTGGTTGATAAATTATTGAATACATTAAAACTCAACAATTTATTAAGGCGGGTGTTTTACCTTAGATATCTGAAAACTAGTTAGAAAGTATATGAATTTCCTAATAGTGGAAGCTACAGTCTTCTTAAAGAAAAAGATCTGTAAAACAGTGTAGTGCTGCCGAAACCGGTTTGGCTCAGTGGATAGAGCATCGGCCTGCGGACTCAAGGGTCCCAGGTTCGATTCCGGTCAAGGGCATGTACCTTGGTTGTGGGCACATCCCCAGTAGGGAGTGTGCAAGAGGCAGCTGATCGATGTTTCTCTCTAATCAATGTTTCTAACTCTCTATCCCTCTCTCTTCCTCTCTGTAAAAAATCAATAAAATATATTTAAAAAAAAATTAAAAAAAATAAAAAATAAAACAGTTTAGTGCTTAGTGTTTGTCATGAACAATGAAACTTAGTGCAGAGGGTAGGTTGGAAATTCAATCTCAGCTAGAATAGGAGATACTGGAAAATAGGTATTTAAGAAGGCTTATCATTTTAAGGCTAAATTTTAATAGAATGTAAAAGTTTTAACACATACTTTAAACAAACAAACTGGAAAGTTCTCACTGGTTCAAAATGGTTTCATGGTTAAAAAAAATCCGTACCAAAATCCATCCCCTCTGAGACTCAACAATCTGTTTATGCTTCTACTAGAGTCCCGGTGCACTATATTCCTGCACTGGAGGGGGGAGAGTCCCTCACCCCGGCCTGTGCCCTCTCGCGGGGACTGGGCCTAAGCCGGTAGGCAGACATCCCCCGAGGGGTCCTTAGTGCTGCTGCAGAGATAGGAGAGGCTCCCGTCACTGCCGCTGCACTCACCAGCTCTGAGCCTGGCTTCTGGCTGAGCAGCACTCCCCCTGTGGGAGTGCACTGACCACCAAGGAGCAGCTCCTGCATTGAGCGTCTACCGCCTGGTGGTCAGTGCGCCTCATAGCAACTGGTCTTTCTGCTGTTTGGTTGATTTGTATGTTAGGATTTTATTATATAGGATGTCTCTGGGTCTATTTTTGATCATCAGTTTATTTGGTTCTTGTTTCAATGTTCAAGGGACAATCATTACTATAACTTCTCAGTTTTCCCCCCACATGGCCTATAACATTTATTATTAATCTTTTCTGGGGTATTAGGAGCAATATCCCCTAGGGGTCCAAAAAACAAACAAAATGGTAGTTTCTTCACTTAAAGGGAAATGTTAATCCATTTGTAGTCAGCAATACTTTGTACATAGCACAGACACTTTTCTGTCCTGCTCCCTCAGGGGAGGACTCACATCTGAGACACTGATACTTGGGTTTACAAGGAGCCCCAGCTGTTGGAGGAACTTTGGGTAAAAACTTCAGTGCCTAAACTGAGATTCACTTTTCAGCAATAAATAACCAGTATAACATTTCTCAGCCAGTGACAGATTTTGTTATAAGATTATATTCATCTATCCTTAGGACATGGTTTTTTAATTAAATAACATGAGTAAATCATTTGTACTTTATTTTGCTTAAAGAGAGAGGTTATTTCTATCAGATGTAGTTTAAGTTTGGAGAAGGGTATAAGTTTTGGAACCACCATTACTTATGCAGAGATTTCAATGCTATAGTGATTACACAAAGCTTAACCTCTTCAGAGGGCAAATGTCTCAAGGAAACGGTAACAAATCCATAATGTATAAGAACTGAAAACATCAGATAGTGTAAAACATATACTATTCCAGCCATTTTAAATTGGTCAAGAAGGTACATAATGAACTTTCTTATTACGTTTTATGAAGAATGCACTTTGCATGATAAATTATTTTTCACTTATAAAACCCAAGCCTGATCAGGGTATTTGCCCTGTTTTAAAGAAAGGATTAACTTACTGTTACTTAAACAAGTAATGTTCTAAATACCCAGTGGAATATTAAAGTGTCTGTGATTACTTTGGACTTAAAAAAATTAAATGTATTCTACTTAAATTAAGTATAATTTCCCAGTTTTATTAAAATTGACCTAAATCTGAGCCTAATTTGCTTCAAATGTTTTAATTTGCAAAATCCTTTATGGTAAAAAGTACCTAGTAAGAAGTATGTGTGAGTGTGAGTGTGTGTGTGTGTGTAAATCTGTTAATTACAACTCTGCATGTACATCAGTTATATTATTAAGGTATAAATGATTAAAAAGTGTTACGTTTGAAAAAGGAATCTCTAGATTGAGTCTTACGCAATTGTAATTATAGTTATCTTCTGTGATAAATGGGTATAATATGCCACTCAAGTGAGTGTAACTATAATGGATGCATCACCAATTAGTATACATTTGGCACAGCTTGTGATATGAGATAATTTGTAAGCAGGTACATTTAAAAATCTAAGACCTTTTAGATTTGCTTCTTTCTGATGATGAGTGACTTTGAGCATTTTTTCCAATGTCTCTTAGTCATCTATAAGTCCTTTTTGGGAAAGTGTCTACTTAGGTCCTTTGCCCATGTTTTAATTGGCTTATTTGTCTTCCTTTTGTTAAATTGTATGAGTTCCTTATATATTTTGGAAATTAACCCCTTATCAGATGTAACATTGACAAATATGTTCTCTCATACAGTGGGCATCTTTTTCATTTTGTTGATGGTTTCTTTTGCTATGCAGAAGCTTTTTATTTTGATGTAGCCCCAGAAATCAATGGCATTTTATACACCAATTAAAAAGTGGGCAAAGGTACTAAACAGACACTTATCCAAAGTGGACATACAGATGGTCAATGTAGAAAACAAGGGAACATCTTTAATAATTTCAACAACAAAGATTATTTAAAAATCTAAGATCTTTCCCAGAATAGACAATAAAGTGATTAAACAATTATTTGGGGCTAAGAGCCAGACTAGACCCATGAACTGTTAGAGCACAAAATCACCATTTATGTAAATAATATATTGATATATTATTGACACATATATTCTAAATGAGGAGTCAGAAGTCTGAAGGTAGGTGTGGCAATGACACTCTTGGTCACATCAAAGAGGAAGGGATCCTAACCAATGGTGGTGTCATGCCATTTAGATGGGCTTCCAGACTGCTTACTTCTATATCAATGCCAGAGCCTTGGCTAAAATGACATAGATAAATTAATGTGAAATACAAGCTGTATTGCCAGAGTTTGTTTATGTTTGTGACTATTTTGCAAGGGTGAAAATAAAATAAAGATTGCTTTGTGACTAGGGAGTTTTGCTCAGCAGTGTAACAAGTCTCTGGGCAACCATTCAGCATGGGGCGAGAGGCTGGTTCTCTGACCAGGACTGGCACGCTGAAGACCCCCTCAAATGATATATGTCAGAGGAGAATTTGCAGAGAAAGATTCATACTAGAGAAAATTGGTAATATTGTCCCTAATATTTTGAGCCTGGAAGGGAGGAATTTGTTAGGTGGTAGAGTATCTACAAAATTTCATCCACTGCACTACGTTTAGTTTTAAAATAAGCTTGCAATTCAAGTTTCATTTTTCTAAAAAGAATCATTGAGTAAAGTAATGTGTTGGAAAAGAATACATCTGCATAAAGTTGTGTAGTTATTTTCATATCAGTGAAAATTGCTGCCTCCTGATCTATATAACTGAATGCCAGTGCCATACTATTTTAATTACTGGAGTTTTATAATATACTAGAGGCCTGGTGCATGAAATTTGTGCATGGGTGTGTGTGTGTGTGTGTGTGTGTGTGTGTCCCTCAGCCCAACCTACATCCTCTCCAATCTGGGACATCCCTCTCACAATCCAGGACTGCTGGCTCCCAACCGCTCGCCTGCCTGTCTGCCTGCCTGATTGCTCCTAACCACTTCTTCCTGCCAGCCTGATCACCCCCTAACCACTCCCCTGCCAGCCTGATCAATGCCTAACTGCTCCCCTGCCAGCCCAATTGCCCCTAACTGCCCTCCCCTGCCGGCTCAATCGCCCCCACTGTCCTCCCCTGCAGGTCTGGTCCCCCCAACTGCCTTCCCCTGCCCACCTGGTCACCCCTAATTGCCCTCCCCTGCCAGCCTGATCAACCCCAACTGCCCTCCCTTGCAGGCCAGGTTCCTCCCAACTGCCCTCCCCTGCCGGCCATCTTGTGGTGGCCATCTTATGTCCACATGGGGGCAACCACCTTGTGTGTTAGAGTGACGATCAATTTGCATACCACCTTTTTATTGGATAGGATTTTAAATATTAGAGGCCCAGTGCACAAAATTCATGCACTTGGAGGGGAGGTCCCTCAGCCAGGCCTGCACCATCTCGCAGTCTAGAAGCCCTTGGGAGATGTCCAACTGACAGCTTAGGCCCAATCCCCGGGGTTAGGGGGTGGGGAACGGGCCTAAGGTGGCAGTTGGACATCCTTAGTGCTGCTGCGGAGGAGGGAGAGGCTTCCTCTATTGCCGCTGCGCTTGCCAGCCATGAGCCCAGCTTCTAGCTGAGCAATGCTCCCCCTGTGGGAGCACACTGACCACCAGCTCCTACATTGAGCATCTTCCCCCTGGTGGTTAGTGCGCATCATAGCAACTGGTCATTCTGCTGTTGGGCCAAAACCGGCTCTCCAACATCCCCCAAGGAGTCCTGGATTGCAAGAGGGTACAGGCCAGACCGAAGGACCTACTGGTGCACGATCAGGGCCAGGAAGGGACGCAGGAGGTTGGACAGCCAGGGAGAGACTGCAGGAGGGTTCAGGGTGTGTCCGGCCCATCTCACTCAGTCCTGATCGGCCAGACCCCAGCAGCAAACTAACCTACAAGTTGACTATCTGCCCTTGGTGGTCAGTGCACGTCATAGTGAGCGGTTGAGTGGCCTTAGCATATCATTAGCATATTACGCTTTGATTGATGACTGGCCGACTGGACAACCGGACACTTAGCATATTAGGCTTTTATTATATAGGATATAGGATAATATATGAGATGGGCAAAAGTAGGTTTACAGTTTTGAGTACTCAGAACACAATTTCTTCTTGTGTTGTTATTTAGTAACTAGAAGATTCATGATAGAATGGGCTTTCCTTTCCCTGGCTGCCAGCACCACCTTTCCACTCCGGCCCAGCCCCTTTCTGCTCAGGCCCCCGGAGCCGTCTCTTTTCGCTCCGGGAGCCGTCTCTTTTCGCTCCGGGAGCCATCTCTTTTTGCTCCGGGAGCCGTCTCTTTTCGCTCCAGGAGCTGCCTCTTTCTGCTCCGGGAGCCTCCTCTTTCCGCTCTGGCCCTGTCTCCCCACACTGCCCAGAGGCCCTGAGAGACTGGGGGTGGGGCAGAATGCCTGCATCATCGTCATGGCGACGACGCAAGCGTCCTGTCACTCGGTGCCTGTGTATGCAAATTAACCGCCATCTTTTTTGGGTCAATTTGCATATCACTCCTGATTGGCTGGTGGCATAGCAGAGGTATGGCCAATTTACATGTTTGTCTATTATTAGGTAAGATTATTTTACTTTTATTTTAAAATGAGTAAATATGATACCTCTTGCTTTTTGGTTCTTATAAGTGACCTTATTTTTAAAATGCAATATATATCCTATATAATAAAAAGCTAATATGCTAATTAGACTGAATAGCAGAACAACTGTCCAGACAACCTTCTGGATGATGCCAAGGCTGCGAAGGCCGAGGTTGCTGGGGCTGCAAGGGCTGAGCCCCTTTCACAAATTTTGTGCATCGGGCCTCTAGTTTAGTTATATTTATCATGTAAAATTTTAAGTAGTCATAGAAATAATACATATTTCACATAAACTTCAAACTATAACTGTTGATCATATTTTTAACCTATTCTTGTGATCTTCCCTATGTTAGAACTTCTTTATTTTCTGTCTTTACTACACACACACACAGACACACACACACACTTACCATGAAATTAGAATAATTCCATTGTATACATATAATAGTTTTGGTTCATTGAAGATATAATGCAAGAATTTTTTAATATGTTGATAATATTCTTAATAACCATGAATTTTTTTATTCTTAATTATTTATTTATATCAGTATATTAAAGTTTCCTAAATTTCATATTGACAGAGAATTTAGATACTTTCCCTAAAATATTCAATTATAAACAATGCTATAATTCTCGCTTTTCCAGTTGCTTGGTAGTCAATCCCCTGTCTCTCATCCAAATCTTCTGGGCTCTATTCCTCCCACCCCTACTGTTCTCTTTCTACTTCAGCTTTACTTAGCTCATGCTTTATTTTTAAAATTTGTACCTTTATTGTTGAAATGTTACAGATGTCCCCCTTCCTCCCCCATTGACCCCCTCTACCCCACTTGCTTTAATCACCATCTTGAAAATCTATTTTGTCTCCCTGTCTCCTGCATTATATGGTTCAGTATGTAACCAATTGTTTTTTGAAAAATCAAATATATGATTATGTCACTTCCATACCTAGCGTTTTCAGCAGAATGTCAGTGCTCTCAAGTTAAAAAAATATTATATCTTCAAAATGTCTTATAAGATGAGGTATATTTTGATGTATTTCCTTTCTCCTGCATATGACATTATATTCATTACTATGACATGCTTCCATTTTTCATGGCTTCATTATCAATTCTCTTTCTTTTTCCTGGGATATTTACCCTTCCTCATGTCCTGCCCTCCACACATACATAAACATAAACTAACTTGACCGATTTCTTCTTTTATTTTTTAGCTTATAATTCATTTCCTCACTATTCTACACAATTTTAAATCCCTGTTTCTTGCATTGCCATAGCATACTATATTTTGCCTTCAGTTTTCCAAATTGTTTATTTTTTGTTTTAACTTGTTGATGCTAGATTTCATAAAATTACTGTTTATTTATAACTATCACAGTACGTAGAACATCATTTATGCTAAATTAATATTTTTAATGCTGACTTTAAAACTATAGGGAACTACTGAAGATTACAACCAATATAGACACAGTAAATTGAATATAAAAGATGCAAATTCACTATTCATTCTTGATATCTGCTTTGCTTCATTTTTACTATAAAAGCTAGAAAATATAAACTATATTTTATATACACTCAGAATTCTGGATGCAGAATAGATCACATTAATTAAATGCATTCATGAAATATTTGAAAGGAGAAAGACAGGTACCTTTTTGATGCTTTAAAATTTCCTGCTAATATGCACAACTGTAGATATATGAGTTTCTCATGGCAACTTGGTGTTAGGGACTGTTCTCAGTATTCCCATGTCTAGTTTCGGTCTTCTGGACCACAAGAGGAAAGTACGGGAGCAAAACAGGAGGGGCTGTCTATTCCATGTTCCTTTCTTGAATTGTAGCTATTGCAGAGTATTTTTTTGTCTTGAATGTACTAGTTATAAGATAGCTTATTGAATTCCATTCCATAGAGCCTCAAAGATTGTATAAGCAAGTATATTCTTACATTAACAATGTTCCCCTAGAATACCGAGGGTATTTGCTCTTTTCCAATATCAATATTCAATAGCACATAATTGGAGCCAGAAGTGGTTACAGGCACTTAAGAAAGGAAATCAACTTGATTATTTAAATGGCTTATCATTGAAGGCAGTTATTCTCTGGTTATTGTTCTAAAATGGGACACTAGTCGATCATGGCATGCAATGACAAAATAATTAAATTTTTGTCAGTGGTCATCTGAAATAAAGAGTCAATTAAGATAACTCTTTGAAAGACCAAATGAAATGTCAAGTGCCTGCTTCAATAAAACATATTGATAAAATGTGCATAGGCTGTTCCCTTCTTTTTTATGAGAAACGCTAAAGAAATAAAATGGCAAGAGCAAGATTTTAAATTTGTAGCTCAAAGCACAGAGAACTGGAGATGTTCAATATCCAAACTAATATCTTATTTCTTGTAATTATAGAGCTGTTTTTACAAAATATTAGTACAAGGTCTGATAATGCGGGTTTTGCTGAATTACTATGTGTTTAATTCCTATTCTTGTCTTGGCAATTATCTAAAATTAGGAAATGTATGGAATAAAGTAGGACTATGAGAATTTGGCCTGAAATATTATAAATGAATTTGGATAACTGTGAGTATAATTATATGATAGACTTATCTGATGGTCTAGTCTTGGCTTATTTAAAAACCATTCAGTGACTAATCCTAGGGGAGTCACCTTGTAAGGGAACAATTGACCTCATGTTGCACCCCAGCTATTCCAATTGCCACCACATCCATAAGTGGACAAGTACAATGTTCTACCTGAAATTAGAAGGCTTACATGCCACAAAAATTGAAGCATTATTTTATCATATCAATACAAACCTTAGTGATTGTGGCAAGTTATTTTGTTTGTTAGAACCATAAAAAAAATATTTAAATGAGGCAAAAAATAAGGGTGTACTGAACAGAGGTTCTGACTTCAAAGAACTAAATAGAACACCTGCAAGCAGTTTTTAAGTTTCCTCATGAGATTGAAATCCAAACTCAATCAGCTATTCCTTTTATATTTTAATAACTGGAATGCAAAAGATGAATAAAATAAAATTTTTAAAATAGATTATCAGATAAGATCTGTCTCCCTTAATCTTAACTACACCTCACAGAAAAGCCTAAACACTTAATTTAACAAGGTGGTAAAAAATAAATTGAAGACAAGGAAACCAGCATCCTTTAAAAGCTTTGCACTGGCTATACTTGCAGGCTATAAAGGGTACTGAAGGACAAATGGGATCCTGAACTGATAGAAGCGAAAGGCAGCATATATCACCAGAAACTTTACTGTAATAATTGGCAGTGCTGATTAGTTACCAGATGGTTTGATACAGTAAGATTTCTAGTTAATTAATTATGGGGTTTCAAAGAGTAAAATAAATAGCCAACCTCTCAAAATCTTATTTGATTTTTGTATATGTATACACACACACACACACACACACACTTTGAATAATTATAAAGGCAGTGTTTGTTAAAATATATTTCATTTTCAAATTTGAGCTATGATCTGTTAAAGTGTGTATACATTTTTGGGGACACCCTGTAATTATATGTGAATAGATATGAAATAACTCTAAATTACTGCATAAGGTCTAGATATAAGACACTATAATCCTGTATAATAAAAGCCTAATATGCAAATTGACTGAACGTCAGGATGACAGGTGGAATGATGTGCACTGACCATCAGGGGCAGATGCTCAACGCAGGAGCTGCCCCCAGCCCGCAGGCCGCAGGCCAGCCAAGGCAGTTGCCAGCAGGGGCCCCTCTGATCACCCCTCCAGTTGCCCCACAGAGGGAGGCGACCATTGGTGGGTGTCAGGACCGGCTGGTGAGTGTGGGGGGGGAGCAATGGGGGATGGGGCCAGTGAGTGGGCGGTGCCAGGCCAGCCAAGGTGGGTGCTAGTGGGGGCCCCCCTGATTGCCCCTTTATTCACCCTACAGATTGGCCCTGATCACCGGCCAGGCCTAGGGACCCTACCCGTGCACGAATTTCATGCATCAGGCTTCTAGTAGAAAAAATAAAAACCTTTCTTCTAACAGGCATGGATTAATTTACAGATGCAGAGGAAGAATATACCTAGGACTCTTGAAAAAAGGTTTTATCACAGTGCCACAAGGAAATACTGAAACTCTTCTTTCCAACATTTGCCAAAGGTACTCAAGACCATTTCTGAGGATAGGATACATACATGCTACTAAATGGAAAACATGACTGGAGGACAGAGATAAATCCCCATGTAGAACAATTCCAAAAGCATAGACATTTTGCCTTCAAAGGAAGAAAAAAGCATTCCTCCCCACTCCTTAAATATGGGCTACACATAGTGACTTCCTTTCAAAATTACAGAATTAAAAGGGGAAGAGAAAAGAAGAGCCTTCAAGTGGTGAAACTTGACAACACTGTTATCTCAACCAGGTGATCAGGTCAATATGAACAGTGATAAATTGTCTATTGTATGTACCCTTAATACGATCTTTAAAACATGACATTTTAGTTCCCCCATATTCCTCCAAAAACATATAACACTAGTTTATGAGGAAATTATCAGTAAATTGCAATGATAGGCTATCCTACGAAAATACCTCACAAGTATTCCTAAAAACTTTCAAGGTCACTAACAATAAGGAAAGTCTGAAAAACTCTCAGCCAAGAGGGGGCTAGGGAGACATAACAACTAAATGAAATATGGTATTCTGGATGGGGTACTGGAACTGAAAAATGACATGAAAAAGCTAAGGAAAACTGAAAAATTAAGAGGTAAGAATGGAGGTGATAGAATCTCTCTCAATAAAAATAATTCATTCTTGGGCAGCATCCCCTATGTGTATCAATAAGGATCTCATAGTATGGATTTAGTGGAGGAGGAAGTACTTCTCAAAAGTGCTCAGAAAAATGACCTTATATGTAGCATCAAACCAGCATGTTATTTCTTTTGAAAATAAATATAATATGCCATTACATTGTCTTAGATTTTGAAAAATGAATTTGATAGTAACCTGTTGGAATCCACAAGGATTCATTAGATGTGAAGAATGTAAGCTATTGATATTTTTATTTCCCTACCAAGAATTTCAAAAATTTTCTCAGATTAAAAACAAAACACAACAAAATAAAGTTCATTGATTTTTTTTAAAGATCATTTAATGAATCATTTAAAGTAGACTCTCACTTCAAACTTCATGCTTAATTAATTGCTCTAATTTAAAAAAGTGATAATTCATTAGAAAACTGGGAAGAAAAGTAATATATTTAGTTGTGTCTTTTTAATTCTATATTATTCTTAAAATGTTTCTGCTAATCAGTATAAAATTATCATTTTGTAAATCATGCTTCTATGTATTCATATATGAATATATGAATGATCTCTAGTTCATTGTGAAATACTGTATCATAGGGAATTATAAAAATACTAATATTTACATATAAGTAATTTAAAATTTTATATCACCAAAGCAAAATAAAACTAACATTTTGTATTGACAATAAAAATATTAATGGAAAATGTTAACTTGCTATACCAATATAATAATTTATTTTATAGTTATATAATTACATATTATAATAATTTATTGATTTGTGAGCCATCATTTCTTATTTTTCCTCTGAATTCTTTTTTGTGGCTTCAATTGCATATATATGAAAAAGTAGATTCCTTTTACTTTATTTAACAACTCTTGGAATGTTGAGTATTCCTAAATTAATGCATTTGTTGTAATGGGTATATATATTGAATAATATCATGTATGTGATATTCCCTAAATTTAAATGGAGATATAACAATAAATGGCTGTTAACATCCATCAAAATTGTAACAAACCAAAAATTGTTAAGAAACAATTATTTTTCTTTGTGATGAAAACTTTTAGAGTCTACTAACAGCAACTTTTAAATATATCATACAGCAGTCTTAAATATAGTTATCATCTTGAACATTACATAATTTAAATTATGGTTGTTTTGCAATATATGTATGTCAAGTCATTATGCAGTTAATCTTAAACTTACACAGTGCTGTATGTCAATTATATCTGTACAAACTGAAAGAAAAATGGTTATTTTGAACAACTCAAATATGATAATTCAAGGAAAAGATTTTATGGATTCAAGTTTATTTACTTTGGGTAAATACCTAAGAGTGGGATTGGTACATTGTATAAATTTTAAATATAAGAAACTGACAAATGTTTTCTACTGTAGCTGTACAATCTTCATTCTGAAAGTTCCAGTTGCAACACATTTTTCCAATATTTTATTTTATATTTTTAAAATTTTTAATAATTCTGCCCTATGCTTAATAATTTGTTCAGTCTTCTAGTTGTTTAAGTGGATGGAGAGGGAGGGCTTACACAGTCCTTGTTATTTGATCATAGACAAAAGCATTAAGTCTTTCAATTTGACTTAATAATGCACTAGCATTGTATTAAAATTAATTTTTAAAATAGCAATCTGAGAAAAGGAAATACTATTGTAATCAAAAGAGAAAATAAAATTGCTGAAATTAAATTTGTGTGTGTAGGTAGGTTGTAAACAATCAATATTGCCAAAAGCAGAACTAATTATTTGAAAAATTAATAAAAGGAGAAAGAAAATATGGAGGCAAATAAACTTGGAAATCTGATATGAGAATAAATGTAGCTGCAAGAGGAGGAAAAGGATCCATGAGTAGCATTAATAATTAAATGAAGATAATGAAATTATAGGAGCTTAAGAATGAAGTGGGGTCCAAGATGGGAATGATGATATCATCAAGACCCAAATAGTCTTAACACAATAATATTCTTAATTGTATCTTTTTTTTCCAATGATGGCAATATTTCTCTCTACCGAATTCGTTGATGATCCTCTGAAGGCTGACAAATACACACATAAAGGCAATTACTAAGACATTTTTGGTTCAAGACCTATCTTGTAACAACAGTAAACATTAGCCCCTATTAATGACAGTGTCTAAAAATTGTTATTTCTTCTTCTTATACATAGTATAGGAGCTATTACTAACAATACACACCAAGTAATCTCTTAATTAACCTACCTGTGAGTTATTTTCACATCAATTTGGATAACTATCCCAAAGTCAGAGAGCTAATAAGCATCCTGTCCCAAATGTGAACTCCATGCTGGCTGAGCACACCATTGGAGTTTCAACCTCTATTCTACACGGAGGCAATTAAAATAGAATGTAAAATCAGTCCCCCTAGCAATGCATTAAATTTCTAATTTCTCTATGTCCTTGCCAACATTTGTTATTCTTTATCTTTTGTTTTAGTCATCCTAGTAAGTGTGACACATATCTCATTGTAGTTTTGATTTACATTTTCCTAATAATAGCGTTGAGCATTTCTGCCTGTGCTCATGATCTACTTACATATCTTTAGAGAAATCTCTATTCAGATTCATTTTTTCCATTTTCCAAGTGTATTGGATTTTTATTGTTGAGTTATAAGTATTATTCATATATCCTGTATATAAGTCTCTTATCAGACATATGATTTACCAATATTTTTTCCTATCCTGTGGATTTTCTTTTGATTTCCTTGATGATATCCTTTACTGCATAAACATTTTTAACTGGGATGAAACTCAATTTATTTTGTATATTTTTGCTTGTGTGTGTGTGTGTGTGTGTGTGTGTGTGTGTGTGTGTGTGTTTCCTGTTTCAAAAAACTATTGCCAACCCAAAGTCATGAAAATGTGTTCCTATGTTTTCTTCTAAGAGTTTACATTTACCTCATGATTAATTCTATGGCCCCTTTTAGTTAATTCTTCCATGTTGCATGAGACAGGGGTCCAAATTATTTTTCTTACCTTCCCCCTTTTTCTCCTTCTCTTTTTCCCTGTCTTCTTTCCCCTCTCCTCCCCTTCCTTCCCCCCTTCCCTCTTCTTCCCCTCCCGTTCCCTTTCTTTTGTATGTGCATAGCCAGTTATCCCAGTATCACTTATAGAAAATAATATATTTCCTCATTAATTGTTATGGCAGTCTGTTAAATATCAGTTGATGATGAATATAATGGTTTATTTCTGGACTCTCAATTCTAACCCATTGATCTGTGTCTATCCTTAGGCCATTAGCACACTGTCTTGTTAACAGTTCCTTTGTAAAAAGATTTGAAATCAAGAACAGTGAGTTTTCTAATTTGTTCTTTATCCAGATTGTTTTGTGCAGTCCAGATCCCTCAGATTTCTCTAGCAATTTTAGGGCAATTTTTTCAATTTCTGGGGGAAACGGCAACTTAAGTAGTGTTAGGGATGAATTTAGAGGTTATTGCCATTTCATCAATATTTTTCCCTATCCATGACCTAGGATATGTTTTTATTGATTTAGTTCTCAATTAATTTCTCTCAACATTGGTTTGTAGTTTGTAGTGTACAACCTTGCACTTTTGTTCAATATAATGATAAGTATTTTATTCTGTTTTATGAGATTACTGTTGATTTTGGTATATTGAATTTGTATCCTGCTGCATTGCTGGACTCATTATTTGTAGTAGTTGTTATTGTTTATTTTGCTTTTTTTAATATGTTCTTTTCCCTTAACATTCTCTGTGTACAAGATCATGCCATACTCAAATAGAGATAGTTTTGTTATAGGTGGATTAGTCTCTGTGTTCCCACCTGTTGACAGTGGAATTTGGCTTCTTGAGGTGCTGAGGGAATAAGAATTTCCTGAAGCCCCCACGGGAGGATGAGGTGTCATGGAAAGCTTTATTTCTGTGGAATAAAACCCCTGAGTTTCCAGGGTCTCATCTCTGTCCCACATGGAAAAGTCCCATTTTGTCTAAATGCTAAGGTCAAAGGCAGTGCCCAAAGTTTCTGCTACATGTTTGCATAGGCCATTCCGGCATCTGGCTAGGTTATTTTGTGTTTCCAGCTGCTGTCATGGGCCATGTGGATTCCAGGGCCACGTGGCTAGAGGCATGTGGCAAGTGCAAGGAATCAGCAGCGAAGCAAGAGGAATAAGAGAGTGAGAATTCTGTCTGGCCAGAGTGGTTCAGTTGGTTCATCAGCATCCTGTGCACTGAAAGGTTGCTGGTTCGATTCCTGGTCAGGGCCCAGACCTGGGTTGTGGGTTTGATCCCTGGTCATGGCATGTACCTAAAGCAACCAATCTTCCTTCCTCCTTTCCTTCTTTCCTCTTTTTCTTTTTTCCTCCCCTTCCCTCCCCTCCCCTCCTCTCCCTCTCAGCATGTCCTTGGCGAGAATCAAAAAATAAAATAAAAATTACTTATTTTATATATAGAGAGAATGCATCCTATCTAATAATAAAGTAATATGCAAATAACCTTCACTCTGCTACGCCCCCGATTGGGCGGTGGAAGGCTGGGGGGCGGGACTCAGGGTGGCCTATCCAGCCATTGAGAGGCACAGGGGGCGGGACTCACGAGTCCCGCCTCCTGCACCTCTCAAAGGCCAGATCGGTCGCCGCTGAGGGGAGACCCCTCAGCGTTCGCAGGTCTGGGGGTGGCGGCGGCACCCGGAACTGCCCCCATCAGCGTTTGCGGGCCTGGGGGTGGCGGCGGCATCAGCAGCGGCGCCGGGGGGAGGGCTTGGTTAGCAGCCACCGAGGCTGCTTCAAGGGACAAAGAGGGAGGCAGGGCCAGACCCCAGCGGCTGCAGCTGCTGTGGGGCCCAGGGAGCCAGGCAGGGCTGGACAGGCAACCTCAGGGTGGGCCTGGGGGTGGGTCCAGCGGCGCAGCTTGACAGCAGACAGCAGAGCCTGCTTGGCTGTAGCTGCCGGCGACCCACAACAGGCAAGTGGGCCTGCAGGCAGCACCCAGCAGGGTCTGCTTGCCCATCGCTATGGTGTGGAGCAGGCAGGCCCCGCAGAGAGCAGAGAACCACAGGGAGCAGGCCTAAGCCGTCAGCAGGACATGCCCTGAGGGCTCTCGGATTGGAGAGGGTACAGGTCAGGCTGAGGGAACCCCTGTGCATGAATTTCATGCACCGGGCCTCTAGTAAAAATATAATCATACACAACATTTACTTGAGTAATCTTTTTATGATGTTGCAAAATACAGATATACACATATTACATTTTACTTTTTAGTAGGACTGCGTTTCTGTTCTCATCATATTTCTTTGATATCAAATAATGTCCAACTTGGTTAAGGAAAATCACACTTGAAAAAAATCTCACTAATTTATTTCCTGAGTAGATCAATTGAAGTGCCTAAATTGGTGGGATCACCACTAAAACCAAGACTTAAACAACTGAAACCTTGATCTCTGAGAACTGTCACCACTTAAAATGAACTTATATATGTTTGCTTAGGTTTATTTTCTTAATGTTTCTTTCAGAAATTTTCATAATATTTATATAGTTTGGGTCAATAATATTAGCATTCATATATCACAATATACTTCATTTCATGGCAACTCTTTAAGCTAGGCTTCATAATTCCTCTTTTCCAAGAATCCTCTTGTCTAAAATAACTAAATATTGGCAAGATTTAAAGGGAAGTTAACATGACCTTGGTTCTCTGATTCCAATCACTATAATCTCTCTAAACAGTACTGGGATTTTGCTATTTAATTCTCTTCCCAGAACAGGAATTGTAATTACATCCTCTAATAAGAAGTACTGTAAATTGAAAATGAAAATGGCTTTAGAATATCTGACTAATCCTATATAATAAAAGCCTAATATGCTAAGCATCCGATCGTCTAGTTGGCTGTTCAACCAATCAAAACTTAATATGCTAATGATATGCTAAGGCCCCTCAACTGCTCACTATGATGTGCACTGACCACAAGGGGGCAGACAGTCAACCTGTCAACCAGTTTCTATGACATTTACTGACCACCAGGGG
The DNA here is from genome assembly GCA_025583905.1 of Ia io. NCBI lineage: Eukaryota > Metazoa > Chordata > Mammalia > Chiroptera > Vespertilionidae > Ia > Ia io. Next base: position 34,760,536 of record JAJQQW010000003.1, read on the forward strand.
GCAAACGCTCCAACCAGTAGGTTAGCTTGCTGCTGGGGTCCGGCTGATCGGGACTGAGCAAGATGGGTCGGACATGCCCTGGAGCCCTCCTGTGGTCCCTTCCCGGCGGGCCAACCTTCCATGTCCCTCCCTTGCCCTGATCATGCAATGGTGGGGTCCCTCAGCCTGGCCTGTTCCCGCTTACAATCCAGGACTCCTCAGGGGATGTCAGAGAGCTGGCTTCAGCCCGAAGGCAAAATGATTGGTTGCTATGATGTGCTCTGACCACCAGGGGGAAGACGCTCAACACAAGCTGCCCCCTGGTGGTCAGTGCGCTCCCACAGGGGGAGCACCACTCAGCTAGAAGCCAGGCTCACTGCTGGCAAGTGCAGCGGCGGTGTTGGGAGCCTCTCCTGTCTCTGCAGCAGTGCTAAGGATGTCTGACTGCTGGCTTAGGCCCACTCCGTCAGTCGGACATCTCCCAAGGGCTCCTGGACTGCAGGAGGCCGTAGGCCGGGCTGAAGGAACCCCCCCCCGAGTGCATGAATTTCGTGCACCTGGCCTCTAGTATCCTATCTAATAAAACAGTAATATGCAAATTGACCGTACCTTCACTATGCCCACAGCCAATCAGAGCGAACAAGATGGCGGTTAATTTGCATATGCTGATGGAGGGAGGAGTGAAGAAAGCAGAAAGCATGGCGGCTGCGCGGGTTGGTGGTGGTGCAGCTGTGGAGCACACAGCCATGGTGGCCTCTGAGGCGGTGGCGGGCAGTGTGAGCGGCGGTGACGCGGCCACAGCGGTGGCGGCGGCGGAGGTGGGCGGGGCGCGCAGTGGAGGCGGCAGGTGGGGCATGGCAGACGGTGTGCGACTCTGCAGTGGCCTTGGAGGCGATGGTGGCTGTGGGTGGGCCGTGGCAAGGCGGGTGGGGCGTGGCGGGGCAGGTGGTGCATGGTGGGGCGGGGGGGGTGGGGCACGCAGCAGCAGCGTGTGGGGCTGAGGAGGCGGCAGCCGTGTGCGCGGCGGGTCGGGGTGATCAGAGGCGGTGGCAGTGCAAGGCCACAGAGGCAGCTGTGTCAGTGGGCGCAGAGTCGGGAGTGAGGGGCGAGGTGGGCTGGGTTGGGTGGGCAGGACGGGCGGGAGGCGCCCCGCCCATTTGGCCCGCCCCACCCCCGCCCGCTGCAGTGGGAGAGGTGGGGGGGCGGGAGGGAAGCCCGCTGCCAGAAGTCTTGCAGGAAATATTCCTGCAATGGGTCCCTAGTTTTATATAAAACTAGGGGCCCAGTGCATGAATTTGAAAGGAACTGTGGGCCGCGAGGATGTGGGGGCACAGAGGCGGATCCCAGCCCATCCTCCATGACCCCGCTTGGCCCCTCCCACCACAGCCCCCCGATTCCCTGTTTGCCATCAGCCCCGCTCCCACTGCCGCTGCTCTCACGTGCTGACAGCGCCGGCCCTGCTCGCACCCACTGATGGTGTGGAGTGATTGGGGTCGGTGCTGGCAGTGGGTGCGAGCGGGGGCTCCAGCACTGTCAGTGAGTGCAAGTGGGGCTGTCACTGGCAGCAAGTGTGAGAGGCTGCTTCCAGCCCCGATCACCCCTCAGGAGCAGGGGGAGGTGGAGAAGCCCAGAGGGCTGATTGGGGCTGGCAGCCATCACTCGCACCCACTGATGGCACTGAGTGATTGGGGCTGGCACCAGGTGCCAGCAGTGCGTGGGAGCAGGGCTGGCACTGGCAGCAGGTGCAAGCACTGGGCGGGACCATGGCGCAAGGGAGCAAAGAATTTTCAATAACCACCAGAGCCTCACCCCGATGACAGCGACCAGCGCCCTCCCTTGGTCTGGCATCCCCACTCACCTGCTCCACCATCCCCCCAGGGCCAACGCCTGCTGTGTTCCGTGCTCTGCCTTCTGTTGCTGACACCTGCCATGTTTTGCATGTGGCTCCTGGAGGTCAGTGCATGTCATAACGACCAGTTGTTTAGTTGTTCGGTTCTGCTGTTTGGTCTATTTGCATATTAGTGTTTTATATATAGATAGATAATATGGATAAAGTTTTAAAAAGCTCAAAAATATTTAGGAAGCTAAAACTTTTATTGAATTTAATCACAGTATTTTTTAGAAAGGCCTTAGAGATTGTCTAGTTCAAGCTTAATCATTACACACATGAGGAAATAAAACGCAAAGAGATTAAACCACTTTCTGGTTGACAATAGCAAGAAACGTTGCCATCAGGAATGTAAATAAAACAAAATGAAAGCCTAATGGGAAACAGAGCAGGTTGTACAGCCAAATTGCTAGGGTCTAAAAACGGGGTCTGTTGAGTGCCTGTCGGGTAGCATTGGGCAACTTCCTAAAACGTCTTTGCTTCAATTCATCATCTGTAAAATAGGAATGGCAATCATAGCACTTTCCTCTCAGTGATGTTTTGAGGACATGTGCTAGCTTAATAATTAAACTACATAACATTGTTTTGATCAAGATATTACTGATTCAACAAATCTATGTTTTCTAAGAAAAATAAATCAATAAGCATTTAATAAAAATAAGTATTTTCAAAAACATAGTCTGAGTTATTTTAATAGTACAATATTCCCTGACTAATGGTAAATGACCTAAGTATTTACTCCTTTTTAAATTTAATATTGCTTAGCAACAGCAATAACAATGTTGGGTAGTTAATGTATGAAGACAACTACTTAAATTTGGGGGTTGTTAGTTTAATATAGATTTATTATAATTTGTCATAAGACAAATATAATTTGAAATATGAGTAAAGATAACAACTGAAAGTTTCCTTCAATAACTTTAATATGTATTTTATTTCTCAAAAAGTTTCCTCTTAAAATACATACATATTATTTACTCCATTAAAGGTTCAGAAATTGGTCATGGAAGAGATTGTAAACATTCAAAATTCTGAATAAACTGTAGATAATTTGTAAGTAATAGTTACTTTATGTGGATGCTTACTGTTAAGCCAAGAGGACAGTGGTAAGTCTGAATGGATCAGTGTTTCTATAGCACTGCCAGGAGAGAGCATGTACACACTGTTAAAGGAAGAGTTTCCTGGTGAGGGCTAGAGTGATATTCCCTCACGTGTCAACATGTTCTCTATGGACTTTAACATCTTTTTTTTTTTTAATGTAATTACTAACTTGATTTGACAAGAATATTGATTTTGGGATAAGGCTGCTAGCATTCCAGCAACTGTAATAAAGATACCATTGTGAATCAAAGAATTGTATTTTGTTTTATGAAATAGGAAATAATAAGTTATTTCTCTTAATCACACTAGTCCATTCATCTTACTGAACTCCAGCAACAGATGTTAAACATTCTATTGACAGATTCAATTGTGTACGTAGTATAAATCTTAAACTCAGTTTGTCCAAAAGTGAATTTCTTTATTTTCCTCAAAACCCCTTTAGAGATAATGGCACCCACAGAGACCACTGCAGCTGAGAAAGGAGAAAGGACTCATAAATCATGACCATAAGTATGGGGCTCAAATTCTTCCATTTCAGGAAGATGAGATGCCTTACCAAATGTCTTTTGGTCACTCAACTTCTCTTGTTTTGAGCACTGTAATCTATAATAATAAAAGTAATATTCTAATTAGACTGGACATCCTTCCGGATGTCATTCCGAACATCCTTCCTGACAAAGCCAAGCCGGAGGGAAGCTATCCCGGGTCCCAGGTGCCTGCAGGCGGCCCGAGGGAAGCCAGCCCGGGTCCTGGGTGCTGGAGGGAAGCTGGTGCCAGCAGCCGGGGGAAGGAAGGCCTACTCTTGCATGAATTTTTCTGCGTCGGGCCTCTGGTATACTATGAAACCTAATTTTATTAGCAATTTTCCTGTTGCCCAGACAAATATACTGGAAAAGATAGGTAGGAGTTGTATGTGTGTGGATCCCATGTGGACTTAAAATGTATCTGCCACTGGTGATTTCTTCCTCCTGCTCATCCTGAATTTCTGTCACTTTGAAATAATGTGCTAGATATTCTAAGCAAAGACATTGTTACCCAGGAGTATTTCTTGTGAATGAACTGACTTATTGTGATCCATTTTCCTTTGAGTACATTTCCAGCTTTTTTTTGGAAATCAAGAAGAAGCTAAAATGTTTCTTAAAAGAAAATACCAGTGTGGGCATTTTAGTTTGAAGAGGCCTGATTATTCAAAAGTTATTTCTTTAAAACCTTCTGACATTGAGTCATTTCTGATAAATTTTTAATTAATACATGTACATTTGCTCTACATTTCCTACATTTAAAAGATAGAAACTCAGAGCTTGTCATTTTTTACCTTGTTGATCGGTAAAGGGAAGGGATAGTTATTTTTGTTTTTCTAAAGGCTCTGTTTTGAGTGTTTTCATTATAATTACTTGCTTTGAACAGTTCAAGATACAATGCTCTGTCTCTTGACCAGGTAGGTAGGTGCCTAGAAGTTACCAAAGTAAAGCCACAGAGAAAATGAAATTATTTAACTTCTAAATTAAAAATTTTAAAAAGTATTTAAATAAAAGCTAACCACAGAGTAGTATATGACAAAATATCTCATACAATATGATATTATGTCAAGGCAAAAACAATAAAATATAAATTTAGGGAAATCTATGTATCTATCTATATATATACTAGTATATGATATAATGAGGAATTACTCTTGGTGGGAAAGAAGAAATGATGAAATGACTGGAGGCATAGAGGCATATACTGAAGTACTGATAACATTTTTTTCTTAAGTCATTTTATATGCATAAAATATTTTATAATTTTATAGTTTAAATATACATTTTAAATATAGTTTGATGTAGATAACATGCTGCATAATAAAAGCAATGACATTTGATAACATACCCAAAATATAAATGGATAATTTCCTGAGTTTTCATATGACAGCCTATTTACTTTTTCTTTGGTAGATAAAAACATCAATAACTAGACAACTAGGAGAATGGGCAGAATACTAGGTCATATATCTAAGGGAAAGAGATATAGTGGCCCTGGCCAGGTAGCTCAGTTGGTTAGAGTATCATCCCAATATGCCAAGGTTGTGATTGTGGCTTTGATCCCCAGTCACATGCAAGAATCAACCAATGAATGCATAAATAAGTGAAACAACAAAAATCTCTCCTTTCTTCTTTCTTCTTCTTCTCCTTCTCCTCCTCCTCCTCCTCCTCCTCCTCCTCCTCTTCCTCCATCTTCTTCTTTAGAGCCTGGATTGTAGCTTAAAATGTTAAGATTGCACATTATCTCTGATTTTGGTCCTGACCACCTGTTCAGATATTGTAACACATTCAAACCATTTCATTTAAAGGCCTTCCTTACTATTCCAATAAAATGCCTGAAGAAAGATAAGGGATGCTTTTTATTTTTATTTCATTATACATAGTGCTTATCAGAATGTGGATTAGGAAAGTCTATACAAATATAAAGCATGCACACATTTATCTTTTAACAATACATACATTGAGTGGCCAGATTATTATGATCTCTGAACGCATAATAATATGGCACTCAGTGTATATCCTATATAATAAAAGGCTAATATGCAAATTGTCCCCTCGACCAGGAGTTCGACCAGCAGGCAGGCTGGCCAACCGCCCATGTCCCCATGTCCCCTCCCCCTGGCCAGGCTGGCCAGACCCCACCCATGCACGAATTCATGCACCAGGCCTCTAATATATATATGTACACACACACACACACTGAGTGGCCAGATTATTATGTGCTCAGAGATCATAATAATCTGGCCACTCAATGTATGTGTTGTTAAAAGATAAATGGAGACATACTATAAAGCATAATTGTTGGGAAGTTTATTTATACACTCTTATCTTACATCAATTTAATTTACTTGTTCTTAACAATTATGTTTACATTACTCATGAAAATGTATATTTCTTGCTAACCTCATAAATGAATAAACTTTTATAAGATGGTTAAAAGTTCTCCAGGGGGGGGCACTATAATTTGATTATCTTCAGTAAGGTCAACCTACTTGTTCAGCCTTAAAACAAAATCTTACTCATGTGAGGCCTCACATTGGACCCAGTCCAGTTTTTAAGTCAGACCCAGCCCTACTCCAGCTGGGTTCCTGACCCAGTCCAGAAAAAGAAATGCTCAAAGAAAGACTGAAATCACATAACACAAAAGTTTCAGAACTAGGATCAGAACTAGGCTCTTACCCACCATGGCCTAAGGGAACAAGAAAGCAGAGAGCACAAGGGGCTCAGCAGGGACCTATATCTGCTTTTCCATTGCTCCTTGCAGGTCTAAGGGATGTCTTTTAGTTCTCCCCTCTAACACCAGAACTTAAGTTGAGCCCTAGCTGGTTTACTCAGTGGTTGGAGCATCAGCCTGCTGACTGACTGAAGGGTCATCGTGAGGGCATGTACAGGAAGCAACAAATCAATGTGTCTCTCTCATGTCGCTGTTTCCCCCCCACACACACTTCCACTCTGTCAAGAGTTTTATAGGTGGAAGAATGCAGGAAGGAGGAAGTTATACTAGATTTGAAATCTATAATAATAAAAGGGTAATATGCTAATTAGATTGGGAGACCTTCCAGACAAAGCCATGGTGGCAGGGCTGAGGCAGAGGCAGTTAGGGGCAATCATCCAGGATGGGAGGGCACATGGAAGTGAGCAGGCCGGCGGGGGGGGGGGGGGGAGTTGGGGTTGAGCAGGCTGGCAGTGGGGTAAAGTTGGGGGCAAGCAGGCTGGCAGAGGGGGAAGTTGGGGGTGATCAGGCCAGCAAGGGGGGGCAGTTGGGGTAGAGCAGGCCAGCAGCTGGGGGGAAGTTGGGTGCGAGCAGGCCGGCAGGGGGGGGGGCAGTTGGGGGCGATCAGGCCAGCGGGGGGGCAGTTGGGGGTGAGTAGGCTGGTGGGGGGGAAATCAGGCCAGTGGGGTGGGAAGTTGTGGGCAAGAAGGCCGGCAGGGTGGGCAGTTGGGGGGGAGCAGGCTGGCAGACAGAGTGGTTAGGGGCGATTAGGCAGGCAGGCAGGTGAGCAGTTAGGAGCCAGAGGTCCCGGAATGCAGAGAAGGATGTCCGACTGCCGGTTTAGGCCCGATCCCAGGTATCGGGCCTAAACCGGCAGTCGGTCATCCCCTCAGGGTTCACAGATTGGAGAGGGTTCAGACTGGGCTTAGGGACACCTGCCGCATGCACAAATTTCATGCACCAGTCCACTAGTCCTATATAATAAAGAGGTAATATGCAAATTGACCATCACTCCAACACACAAGATGGCTGCCCCCATGTGGACACAAGATAGCCGCCACAAGATGGCCAGCAGGGAAGGGCAGTTGTGGGTGATCAGGCCAGCAGGGGGAGGTCAGTTGGGAGGGACCAGTCCTGCAAGGGAGGGCAGTTAGGGGTGACCAGGCTGGCAGAGGAGGGCAGTTGGGGGCAACCAGGCCTGCAGGGGAGGACAGTTGGTGGGGCCAGGACTGCAGGGGAGGGTAGTTGGGAGTGACCAGGCCAGCAGAGGAGAGCAGTTAGGGGCAACCAGGCCAGCAGGGGAGGGCAGTTAGGTGTGACCAGGCCAGCAGGGTAGGGCAGTTGGGAGTGACCAGTCCTGCAGGGGAGGGCCGTTGGTGGGGATCAGGCCTGCAGGGGAGGAATGTTGGGAGGGACCAGGCCTGCAGGAGAAGGCAGTTCAGGGGGACAAGGCCTGCAGGGGAGGGCGGTTAGCAGTGACCAGGCCTGTAGGGGAGGGCAGTTGGGGGGCGACCAGGATGGCAGGGGAGGACAGTTAGGGGTGACTGGGCCAGCAGGCGAGGGCAGTGGGGGGCAAACAGGCCTGCAGGGGAGGACAGTTAGGGGCAATAAGGCAAGCCGGGGAGGGCAGTTAGGGGCAATCGGGCCAGCAGGGGAGCAGTTAGGCATCGATCAGGCTGGCAGGGGAGTGGTTAGGGGGTGATCAGGCTTGCAGGCAGAAGTGGTTAGGGGCAATCAGGCAGAGGCAGGCAAGTGGTTGGGAGCCAGCAGTCATGGTGGGATCGGGCCTAAACGGGCAGTTGGACATCCCTTGAGGGGTCCCAGATTGGAGAGGGTGCAGGCGGGGCTGAGGGACACCCCCTTCCCCCGTGCACGAATTTTGTGTACCGGGCCTCTAGTAAATAAATTTAAAAAATGGCATTCCAAGGTTACTTTCCTTCAGGGGATGGCAGGGGATCATCAGCAGGTGACCTATCTAGTGCCTATGAGGGGATACCTGATTGACTGATGTAAGATTCCATTCATGGGAGAGCCAAAGTTATAGTTAAGTCTTGGTTTGCTGATGTGTATGTAGCTTAGCATAAGCTACTCAATTTTAGTCCTAGTGCTTTTTTTTAAAAAAAACTCTTTGTGTATGCATGTGTGTATATATCCTATCTAATAAAAGAGAAATATGTAAATTGACCGTACCTCCACTACACCCACAATCCACGCCCACAAGCCAATCAGGAACGGATATGCAAATAAACCCAACCAAGATGGCTGTGGCCACAGAGAGTAGGAGGGAGGCTTGGGTTTCCCTGGCGATGGAGGAAGCCAGCTTTCCGCCTGCCCTTGCCTGCCCAGGCATCAACTCAATGCTACAAAGTTTCAATGATAGAGGATAAATAAATCCCAACAAAAATGGCAGCAACCACGGAGCTGGAGAGAGCAGGAGGCTGGGGTTGCCCCTGGAGATGGAGGAAGCCTTGCTTTCAACACACCCTGGCCGGCCCAGGCCTCCATTTAAGGCTACAAAGTTTCAATTATAGAAGATAAATAAATCCCAACAGAAATGGCTGCTGCCATGGAGCGAGCAGAAGGCTTGGCTCCGCTCCAGGCTACAAAGTTTCTATTGTAGAAGATAAATAAATCCCAGATACTAGGGCCTCCACTTGGGTTGCCGGGGGGCGTGGATGGCCTGCAAACCACCACAGGCCCCTCGCCCAGGCCACCCCACGCCCCAAGAGAACCCACCCTGATCCAGGACACCCTTCAGGGCAAACCAGCTGGCCCCCACCCATGCACCAGGCCTTTATTCTATCTAATAAAAGAGTAATATGCATATTGACCATCACTCCAACACACAAGATGGCTGCCCCCATGTGGTCAAAGATTCTGCTCCCATGTGAATACAGATGGCCACCACAAGATGGCCAGCAGGGTAGGGCACTTGGGAGGGACCAGGCCTGCAAGGGAGGGCAGTTGGGGGTGATCAAGCCTGCAGGAGAGGGCAGTTAGGGGTGACCAGTCTGGCAGATGAGGGAAGTTGGGGGTGACTGGGCCTGCAGGGAAGGGTAGTTGCGGGGGACCCAGGCCTGCAGGGGAGGGCAGTTAGGGGTGACCAGGCCTGCAGGGGAGGGCAGTTAGGGGTGACCAGGCCTGCAGGGGAGGGCAGATCGGGGCAAACAGGCTGGCAGGGAAGCAGTTAGGTATCAATCAGGCTGGCAGGGAAGTGGTTATGGGGTGATCAGGCTGGCCGGCAGAAGCAGTTAGGGGAAATCAGGCAGAGGTAGGCAAGCGGTTAGGAGCCAGCAGTCCTGGATTGTGAGAGGGATATCCGACTGCCCATTTAGGCCCGATCCTACTGGGATCGGGCATAATCAGGCAGTGGAACATCCCTCGAGGGGGTCCCAGATTGGAGAGGGTGCAGGCTGGGCTGAGGGACACCGCCCCCTCTGTGCACGAATTTCATGCACTGGGCCTCTATTATTTACATATCGAGATAGAAAATTATAAAGTAAGTGAGGGAAATGTTTACACTTATCTCAAAATAAGTAGTTTTCCCAAAATAAGCTGTGTTAATTTGTAGTTTGAATGATAATATATGTGCAAGTAGAAATAATCTCAAAAGGCACATAGTATTGTAGAGGTCATTGATATCTAAGCAAAATCTGTGTTTAGAGGCATGAAAAAATATTACGTGGGAATATAGAAAAACAGTGGATTAATTCTATCCTTGGCATGGGTCAGATAACACTTAAGATGGGCTATATTTAAGTAAATGTTGGAGGTTAAGTTAGGTTTCTCAGAGTTCATTAAATATACTCCTGGAAGTCATTATAATATGAAATACATGATTTCATTTTATAAATGTTCAGATTAATTAACATATAACATACTAGTTAAAAATTAAATTGCAGTAGAAATGTTTGATTCTCTAACAACCTCTCTATATGCTCCCAGAGCCAGGGCCATTACTGCTGGTAAGTGTGGTTCTTGGAGGCTTAAAAAAATGTAGCTTAAAAAAATGGTAATGGTGGCATGACTTTTAGATGTCAGAAACTATCCAGATTTGGAAAAGTAAATTTAGAATATTTTAAATTCCATTCATTACTTTTCTCTCATTGCTCCCATTTTTACCACTTTTAGTTCCTTAAAATATCACAGGATGAAAACATTTTATATTTTATCCAGACTTATTGAATGATTAATATTTAATCTTTCACCAAAAAGTGTAGAGCTACTTCTATTTTACATATCAATGAAATGTTTTCTTGTCAGAGGAATGCAGAAAATTACAGCATTTCTATTGCAATTAACTGGAAATGAAAGGGAAGAGACAACCCTGACTCAATGGTGTGACAACTCAAAGCTCTTTGTTCTTAAGAACATAATCAAGTAGACAGGTGATTTTTCTCTTGATTATAGGGCTCTTTAAATATTAAGTACCTCTAATAAACATCCCTTTACACTAAAAAGTGTTCAACAGTGTATGAGCACTAAACTGTTCTACACTGGCTAAGAAAAGTTTACAGTTTAAACCTAAAATTTCTGTTATTTTAAAAGAAGTACACAAAGTCTATATATTCTTATCTATTTGACATTGCAGCTTATAAAAAGAGTTTCAGAAAAGTCTGTTCAAATACTTGTCATGAATGAAAAAAAGCAAACAATTATAACTACAAACTGATAGTTTTGGCTTGTCACTCTTCAAACTGAGCAATGGATAGAAATCATTTAGATTCAGGATGTGATTTTTCTAGTATTATTTTTAAAATCCTTTTTTTTTTTTTTTGGTGGGAAATTATTCTTATCAGGAAAAGTACTATAGATATGGCAAACAAATTCTATGACAGTTAATGGTCCACACAATGTTAGGAGGCATGGGAATAAAATCATATATTGAATCATTAAACACAAAAATAAAAAGAGCAGTGTTCAAGAAACTGAATCCTAGAGATGGACTATTTTAATTTTCTTTCCTATTATTTACCTTAAATGTTACCTAGCTTGTTCAAACAAATGATATTACTGGCTTCTGCTTATGAATAAAAAGAAAAGCATTATCACCCTATCCTCAAATTCACTAGAGACTTGGATCCTCATTCATATCATGACCTGATTCAAAATTGCCATCATTATTTTGAAGCCCTCTGAGGCTGTTTCACCACCTGCTTCACAGCTGTTCACTTTTTTCTGCTCTCTTGCCTATTCCTAATACACAAAGTGTCCTTCTCACTTCACGTAACTGGCTCTCTTCTCTGAAGCTTATTCGATGTGTGACTCTTTCCCAGTACCTTATCGTTGCAGATATTTTCTTCTATTTAAGATAAGTTTTAATATAATGTAAACTTGTTTTATAGTCTGATTTACATTTCTGATTTAAGATTTTATTGCAATATTTTAATATAAAAATAAGTCACCAAAGAATAATTCTCTATACAAACTCTTTGAAGTGTTTTATCCAAATGAATTTTTTTAGAATAGGGAATAAGAGTGATTAAGATATCTATTTAATTATTGAACAATAAATCTATCAAGTTGCCTACAGTATATTAGATGCTATGCCAGGAACATTGGCTTAAGAAAGGAACTTTGGCTTAAGAAAACATAGTCTTATTCTTCCTCATAATTTATTAGGAGGATATAAAATCAGCAATAATGGCATAATATTCACAACTAGAGGCCCGGTGCACAAAATTCATGCACTCGGGGGGGGGGGAGTGCGTCCTCAGCCTGGCCTGTGCCCTCTCGCAGTCCAGGAGCCCTCGGTGGATGTCCAATTGATGGCTTAGGCCTGCTCCCCACAGGAGAGGCTCCTGCTACCACTGCGGCACTTGCCAGCAGTGAGCCCGGCTCAGGGCCTCTGGCTGAGCGGTGTTCCCCCTGTGGGAGCACATTGACCACCAGGGGCAGCTCCTGCGTTGAGTGTCTGCCCCTGGTGGTCAGTGCGTGCCATAGCAACCGGTCGTTCCGCTGCTTGGTCGATTTGCATATTAGCCTTTTATTATATAGGATAGTCCTCCATAACAGGTTTAATGGATCATAGAAGAAGGTGGGTTGTGCCTGGATACATAAAGTATGTTTCACAAAAGAGTAAAGAGAGATCTTGGGATGAACTTTATGGTAATTTAGTTCAATTTCTTGTGAAACAAAAAGAACCTTAGGAATACAGTGCTTAAGTGAATTGTTAATGTTTGCCAGGTTATTAGTTATTATTCAGAACTACAATTTATGTATTTATTTTTAATATATTTATAGTTGAGAGGATTACAGATGTCACCCCTTTTTCCTCCCATTGCACTCATCAATTGGGATCCTGTGTCCCATCCCAGGTCTTCACCACCCTATTATCTGTGTCCGTGGGTTATGCATATCTATATATATATATATAAAAGCCTAAGCAAACAGCCAGTAGCTATGACTTGCACTGACCACCAGGGGGCACACATTCAATGTAGGTGCTTCTGAGTGACAGCAACTTTGCAATGCCCTCTTGCACTCCAGGACCCCTCAGGGGATGTTGGAGAGCCAGTTTTGACCCGATCCCCACAGGCCAGGCTGAGGGACCCCACCTGATGGAGGGACCCTGCTCACTCTGCAGATGCCCTTTGAGCTCTAGTGCCACCCCAGGTGCAGCCAGCCAGGGAGGGACTGCTGGAGGTTGGCTCCAGGGCATATCTGGCCCATCACATCCAGTCCTGCCCCACCGCCACCTTCTAATTAATTTACTTTCAATGTGCACAAATCCATTCACTGGGCCTCTAGTGTGCATATAAATTCTTTGGTTAATCTCTTCCCCCCACCACCCCTTTCCTCTGAGATTCGTCAGTCTGTTCCATGTTTCCATGCCTCTGGTTCTATTTTATTCATGAGTTTATTTTGTTCATTAGATTCCGGTTCATTTATTTTTATTTTTAGATACAATTATTGATAGATATGTATTTATTGCCATTTAAATGTTCATATTTTGGAAAAATTTTTCTTCTTCTTAAAGAAGACCCTTTAACATTTTATGTAATACTAGTTTTGTGGTAATAAGCTTCTTTAGCTTTCTCTTGTCTATAAGATTCTTTATCTGACCTTCAATTCTCGATGAGAGCTTTACTGGGTAGAGTAATTTTGGTTGTAGGTCCTTGCTTTCATCACTTTGAATATTTCTTGCCAATCCCTTCTGGCCTGCAAAGTTTATGTTAAGAAATCAGCTGATAGTCATATCAGAGTTCCCTTGTTTGTAACTAACTGCTTTTCTCTTGCTGCTTTTAAGATCCTTTATCTTTAATATTTGGCATGTTAATTATGATATGTCTTGGTGTGGGTCTCCTCTTGTTTGGGACTCTGTGCACTTTCTGGGATGTATGTCTATTTATTTCACCAGGTAAGGGAAGTTTACTGTCATTTTTTCCAATAGATTATCAATTTCTTGCTCCCTTTCTTCTCCTTCCGGCATTCCCGATACAAATGTTTGTATGCTTGAAGTTGTCCCAGAGGCTCCTTACACAATCTTCAAATTTTTGTATTCTTTTTTTCTTTTTGTTCATATTCCAGATTCACTGATTTGATTCTTAGTGTCATCTACTGTACTGTTAATTTCCTGTAAATTATTCTTCATTTCATTTAGTGTTTGCTTCATTTCTGACTGGTCCTTTTTAATGTTGTTCATGTTATCTCTAAATTCCTTGAAGTAGGCACGGAGTTCTTTAAAGGTCTCATTAAAGCATGTTTCACAAAAGAGTAAAGAGAGATCTTGGGATGAACTTTATGATAATTTAGTTCAATTTCTTGTGAAACAAAAAGAACCTTAGGAATACAGTGCTTAAGTGAATTGTTAATGTTTGCCAGGTTGTTAGTTATTATTCAGAACTTGAGCATCCGTATAACCATTGTTTTGAACTCTGTATTTGGTAGTTTGCTTGCTTCCATTCCATTTCTTTTTCTAGAGATTTCTTCTGTTCTTTCTTCTCTGCATTTTGCCTGTTTTCCAGTGTTTGTTTCAAAATATAATAGGAAGAGCTGCTATGTGTCTGGGAACCGGTAGAGTGTCCTTGTGTAGTAGGTGTCCTGTAGGGCCCAGTGGCTCAACCTCCCTCATCACCTGAGCTGGGCTCTCCAGGTGAGACCTTTGTGGGCTGTGTGCCCGCTCCTGATGTTGTTGAGCCTCGATTGCTGTTGGCACCACTGGGAAGGAATTGACCTCCAGGCCAATTGGCTGTGAGGAACAGGTGCAACTACATCAGAAGAGCTGCCATGCAGGAGACATCCCTATGGAGCAGGACCTGCTTCAGTGGGACGTTGGTGCTTACTGAGTCTGCCCCGTGAGTGTGTTGCTTGTGGATGTGTTAGGATTGTAATCTGGCATGGTCTGAAGCTCACCACTGGGTTAACTGGCTTGGGGGCCTCCCAGGAAGTGCAAAGTCAGCTACTGCCTATGCCCTGCCTGGGGCCACCTGCCACGGGCTATAAAGCAATATGCAGAGGACTTTTACTTGTGTTGGACTTGGAGGTGCCCAGAAGAGGCCAAGCAGTGAACCAAGGGAGACTGCTACTAGTGCCGAGCCTGTGGCCTCTTATTTAGAGGTATGGGACACACTGAGGCCAGTTGCTGCTTGTTTAAGAGACTGGAAATGTCTAGAGCTTGAGTAATGACAGGTTATTCATATGGGAAGACCAATGCAAACAGCTTGGGTAGGGCTGCAAATTGGGTAGGGCAAGTTCTCAGGGAGTTACCAGGGCCAGCCAGGGTAACAGTGTGAGCCAGGTTGATGGAAATTAAGACATGGTACCCACCAATTGTCTCTGTGGTGGGGGAGCTTTCAGCATAGGAACAATAACCTCTGGGAGCACTTTTGTCTGGGAGAAAACTGCCCCCAACTCTTTGCCCTGATGCCAGACAACATATTTCCTCCCCATATGTCCCTGGATCCTTTCAAGCTGCTGTCCCAGCACTGGAGCTCAGAGGACATGCATCTGAGTAAGTCCATGCATTGGCCCTTTAAGAGGAATATGTGGGACTCCATCAGTCTCCGTGTCACTCAGCCACAATCCCAGCTGGTTTTTATAGTCCAAAGTTATGGGTGCTTCTCTTCCTGGCACTGGAAGCCTGGGCTGAGGGGTCTGGTGTGGGTCTGGGACCCCTTGCTCCTCACGTAGACCTCTACGGCCAACATATCCCTCCTGATTAAAAGAATGCCACACGTAGGTGTCGGACCAGCCTGTTCTGCACCTCATTTCTGAACCTCTGTGGTTTAGTTGTAATTTTGATGTGCCATAGCTACAATTTATATCAAGAATCATACTCTTTTTAAAATTTTTTTTTTATTGTTGAGCATATTACATATGTCCCCTTTTCCCCCCATTGTCATCTCCCAGCCTGCTCCCACCCCCCAGCCTGGCCTTCATCCCCCTCATTGTCTGTGTTGATTGGTTATGCTTATATGCATACAAGTTCTTTGGTTGTTCTCTTACTCTCACCCTCCACCCACCCTCCTCTGCCTTCCCTCTGAGGTTTGACAGTCTATTCCATGATTCTGTGTCTCTGGATCTATTTTTGTTCATCAGTTTATGTTGTTCATTATATTCCACAAATGAGTGAGATCATGTGATACTTACCTTTCTCTGACTGTCTTATTTTGCTTAGCATAATGCTCTCCAGGTCCATCCATGCTGTTGTAAATGGTAGGAATTCCTTCCTTTTTATAGCAGCGTAGTATTCCATTGTGTAGATGTACCACAGTTTTTTAATCCACACATCTGCTGATGGGCACTTAAGCTGTTCCAATAAAAAAAAATCGGCAAAGGACTTAAATAGACACTTCTCAAAAGTGGACACACAGAAGACCAAGAGGCATATGAAAAAATGTTCAAAATCACTAATCATCTGAGAGATGCAAATCAAAACAATGAGGTGATAGCCACACCTGTCAGAATGGCTATCATCAACAAATCAACAAATGACAAGTGCTGTCACAGATGTGGAGAAAAGGGAACCCTCATACACTGCTGGTGGGAATGTAGACTGGTGCAGCCACTGTGGAAAACAGTTTGGAGTTTCCTCAAAAAATTAAAAATGTAACTCCTATTTGACCCAATAATCCCACTTCTGGGAATATATCCCAAAAAAAACAAACACCAATCAGAAAGAACATATGCATCCCTATGTTCATAGCACCACAATTTACAAATGGCTAAGATTTGGAAGGATCATAGCCTCAAAATCCTCATAAGTCTTTAGAGAGAGGACAGGATGAAGAATGATAAAAATATATAGCCTTACATTCATTATGTAAGCATAGATACTGGAATGAGATAGAGAGCAAGCAGAATCCAGGAATCTAGGTTGTTAGGTTATATGTTGGCTAAGAGTTTTGTTTGTTCAATTGGTAAAATTATATAGCCAAACATTCCTTGCAAGGGTAAAAACATTGTCAACATTTCGGAAACCTATAGAAATTTTCAGATTATACAATGATTCAACCCCTTGCTACTTGAGACTTTACCAAGAACAGGGACTGATAAATATGCAGTCATAAAATCAATATAACACTGCAGTTAAATATTTTACCATTTGTTCTCCCTGCATGATCTACAATAGTAATCTGCTTTGTGTTGATATTTACTGCTATGTTGCTTACAATTACCTGAAAGAAAAGTTGGGGTGCTTCACTGGGCTGAAAAAAGTTTAGCCACATCAGAAAGCAGGTCTAATTAAGCAAATTTATTCTATATACTAGAGGCCTGGTGCACAAAAATTCGTGCACTGGGGGTGGGTGGTCCCTCAGCCCGGCCTGCCCCCTTTCACAGTCTGGGAGCCCTCAGGGGATATCTTACTGACAGCTTAGGCCTGCTCCCCACAGTGAACGGGCCTAAGCTGCAGTCCAGCCTCCCTCTCCAGGAGGCAACCAGGCTGATCAGGGGAAGGCCCTGCCCCCATCACCCTGCTGCTGCTGCTACTGCAGGCTGCCGTGGCAGCCAGCGCTCCTTGGCCCTTGCAGCCGCTGTGGCTTTGTCCGGAAGGACGTCTGGAAGACATGTGGTCTATTCGGTCTAATTAGCATATTACCCTCTTACTGGTATAGATATAAAAGGCTAAGTTGACTTGCACATGTGCAATACATAAAAGCTCTCACTGGCACCAATCGCATGCGTGTATTTTGATCTGTCATTGTCCATCATGAATTTTGTTGACACTTCTATTATAGAGAAAGGGCAAATAGTGATATTAAAACATTTCTTCTAATTAATTTCCTTTCAATGTGCATGAATTCATGCACCAGGCCACTAGTACATATACATTAGGCTCACCTGAGGAAGGAAGAGAGGGAGAGAGAGAGAGAGAGAGAGAGAGAGAGAGAGAGAGAGAGAGAGAGAGCTGAGAGATGTGAGAGAGATACATTGATCAGTTGTCTCCCCCAGGTGCCCCAACCAGGGATCAAACCCACAACCTAGTTATGTGCTCTGACTAGGAATTGAGCCCGCAACCTTCTGGTATATGGGAAGAGGCTCCAACCAACTGAGCAACCCAGCCAGGGCACTCTTCTGATATTTTAAATGAAGAATAGAATGTAATATCCTAACAGTGGTCGGCAAACCCCTTGAGTGTGGCTCTTCCACAAAATACCACATGCAGGTGCACATGTACAGTAAAATTGAAACTTTGTGGCCCATGCGCAGAAATCGATTTTCGGCCTGGGCGAGTCTATTTTGAAGAAGTGGCGTTAGAATACTCGAGGGGCCAAAGAGCCGCATGTGGCTCGCGAGCCATGGTTTGCCGACCACTGGCCTATTAGAATCTCTGCATTTAACAAATCAGAGACCTTCTGTGGCCCTCACTTGAGCAGATCCTTTTAAGGTTAATCAAATGTCTTTAAATCTTTCTCCATAACAAAATGACGATTGATCACCTTCCCTTTGAAAAACAACTTAGTTCACAAATTGAGTACTCAGCATCAATATATGGCTTAGTAGTTAAATTATTATAATATATTTTTCTTCTTGTAAAGGAAAAGCAAATGTTAAATCCAAAAAATGCTATTTGGCTGGTCAAAAATTTCTCATTTCAAAGGTAATTTGTTCATTCAGGGCTATCAGCTATATGGCTTTTTTTCATATACACCTCTAACTTTGACTCAACAGTCTTGTTTTATAAGATGTTCAACAAATTCTCCCTGGGAGGACAGTGTTTCTAGATTTTTGGTGGGAAGTAGTTTGTTTTCTTACTTGCTAAATATTATTCACAACGTTGAAAGTGACTGTTGATTTATTATTTATTTTCATTAAAGTTTTTATATTCTAATAACTTCTTAATGTTTTCAAAATAGTGGAATTATGTTTTAGGTTGCAGCTTATAAATGGCTTCAGCTTTGTAAAATTCTGATTTGCAACTCTCTGCTTCTTCTTTTGTAAATGATATAAAAATTACACATACAAAATTCTGAGTTTTCCTACAGAATTTTAGAATTAAGCATTCTTTTAAAAAATATACCTTATTATAGTGTAAATTCAGTCAGTATGGTGACTTAGTGTTTTTTCTAACCCATCTAGAAAGCCATAGAGAAACATACATTTCTTCTCCAATGTTTTCTTTTCTGTTTGGATATTTTCCTTGACAGCCCATAATTCATTATGGCTTTGGATTTTTTCAATATTTCCTTCCCTGGCAAGTTTCTCTTCACCCTGTGTTTGTGCATGTTGTTATTTTATTTGTCAATTTAGAGTGCTGTTCTTGAATATTATGTCACTTCTGTTGGGTAGTATTCAGCATTTATCATCCTTTGTGTTAGTCTATAGGCAGTATTCCTTGGAGGCATGTAAAATAACAACAGCTCTTGGTTTATATCAACATTTGACAAAGAATCCCTTATCTTGCAAAGCACTTTTGCTCAGAGACAAATAAAATGGATTTATTGAATATTTATTTTGAGTCTATGGGGAGTGAAAATAAAATATAAATTCATTGTAAAGCATCAGGCAAAAACAAAACAAAACAAAACTGCATTTCCAGTATGTTTTTAATATAACAAGAAAAATATCAGGTGCAATAGAAGTGACCTTTCTACATGTGTTAATATAGTGTTTAAATATTTTTTAAATTCAGCATTGGTATTATAAATACAGAAATATATCCAAGCAGTGTAATATTAATGATGGATTTAAAAATAATCTAGAATCAGATTTCTTGTATAAAAATGACATGAATTTGAATCCTTAAATAAATTGTTCACTTAAATTATGCCCAATATTATATATTTAATATTATATATACTGTATATTTAACATTATAGATTTAATATTATTTTAAAATGCAACAACTTAGTTTTAAATCATCCTATAAATTTAAAGAATTCAAGTTTTAATTGAAATTAATTTTTCTTCTCTTAGTGTATACTAAATAGTTCTGTTGTTTCAGCTTTTTACAACCACCAAGTCCTATTACCAGTTCTGCACGTGTAGATCAATTAATGTTAATGCAATTGATAAAAATTAACTTTGACTAATTAGATCCCTTGTTGTAAGGTTAAAATATTCACTTGTTTCCTTACTCATCAGAGATATAAACTTAGTGTATGTGTTGTTCTGAAAACAGGAGATATCTGAGTTTAGATTACTGATAAGTTGTACAGTCAAAGTTTACTGAACACTTCTTTCTAGATATGCAGGAACTTCAAATTCATTATGACCAAAACAGGGCTTTACTTTTTACATATCAACAAGGTTTTGACAATTCTAATTTTATTCTTGGAGAAAGATATACTCATCTATTCATAAATCCAAACCATAAACTTATAAATTATTGAAACACCTCCTTCTTAATCATTCTTACCTTTTACCCATTCTCCTTTATTCAATCAAGTCATCAGACTTCATTACCTACTTTCATTAACTTCTAATATTTTACCACTTCAAATATATCAGTATTAATTTACAATTTTGATTAATAGACAAACCTATTTTCTGACATGCTTCTTAATTTCTTAACAGTGTACTTAGATGAGCATACATTTTTAATCTTTCAATCTTCTAAAGGTATTGTCAAATTCAACATTTTCAAAAATATGCTTGTATTCTATCTTTTTTCTTTTTTATATTATGTATTTCATTGTAACAACTTTGAATTTTATTTGATCTTTTTTCTAGAATTTAAAGTAAAAACTTAGATCATTTATATTAAGACTTTATTTAAGAATACAAATTTTATTTACTTACTCTTTCAGTTACATTCCATAAATTTAAAAATGTATTTTTAAGGTTTAGACTAAAATACTTTTTATCTTTTTAATGTAAGGGTTATTTAGAAGTATATATGTATATTTCTATAATTTTAGTGTCAATAACAAAAAGCCAAAATTTTTTAAAAAATAAAACCCAAAGAGTTGAATGGGCATTTTAAAAAGGTATAAGAATGACAAAGATAGGTAAGTGCTAAAATTATTAGGCATTAGAAAAATACAAATTCAAACAATGTTATACTGCTATGCATCTTTTAGAATTGAAAATACTAACATTACACATAACACCAATTGTTAGTTATTATGTAGAGCAACTATAAATTTCATACATTGTTAGTGAAAATAAATAAATAAATAAATAATAAATATAATTTTCCAAATATTTGGAATTTATCAGAATTTGTTTTTAATTTCTGATAAGGCCAATGTAAGGGACATATTTTATATATTGTGAATATTTTAAATTTATTCAGATATTAGGACCATGTACATATAGAAGTAGTCTATATTTTTGTTGTTGCATTTAGTGTTCTATAGAGAGAAGTCAGTTATGTGAGGCCCCTTAATTATCCAAGCTTTCTATGTTCTTACTGGTTTTCTCACTGTTGTTTGGTGAAGGGTTTTGAAATCTCTAGCTGTAATTGTGGATTTCTCAATTTCTTCTTGCAGTTTAACCTGTTATTACTTGCATAAATATTTAAAACTAGTGGCCCGTGCATGAAATTCATCGATGGGGGAGGGTTTCCTAAGCCAAGCCTGCACCCTCTCCAATCAGAGACCCCTTGGGGGATGTCCGACTGCCAGTTTAGGCCTGATCACAGACCAGCAGTTGGATATCCCTCTCACAATCTGGGACCACTGGCTCCTAACCACTCACCTG
The DNA here is from genome assembly GCA_025583905.1 of Ia io. Classification (NCBI taxonomy): domain Eukaryota; kingdom Metazoa; phylum Chordata; class Mammalia; order Chiroptera; family Vespertilionidae; genus Ia; species Ia io. The sequence goes on from JAJQQW010000003.1 coordinate 34,781,825, forward strand.
CCTGCCTGATCACCACTAAATGCCTCTGCCTGCCTGCCTGATTGCCCCTAACTGCCTCTGCCTGCCTTCCTGATCACCCCCAACTGCCCTCCCCTGCTGGCCTGATCTCGCCCCCAACTGCTGTCTCCTGCTGGCCTAATCTTGCCCCCAACTGCCCTCTCCTGCCGGCCTGATTGCCCCTAATCCTTTGCCAGACTGATCTCATCCCCAACTGCCCTCCCCTGTTGGCCTGATCGCCCCTAACTGCCTCTGCCTTGGCCCCCACCACCATGGCTTTGTCCAGAAGGAAGTCGGCTGTCCGGAAGCTGACTGGTTGACCCAGTCTAATTAGCATATAGATTATATAAGATTGGATTGCTTAAATGTCGGGGGAGCCTTTTTCAGCAGGAGGAGATGCTCTTGGCAGACAAAAATACATAATCCCTATATCTGGACTGATAGCCAGCCATATGCACTATACTGCCAAAGTGGTCATTAAAAAATTGAACCATTTTCTTACACCTTACACCAAACAGCTGTTGCCCTTAAAACCCCTCCTCGGCCCCCACCTTAGGTTCTGCCTTTGCAGTTCACCCAGATTAGGTTCATACTGGTCGGTTTCTATGCCAGTCAGTGTTAAAACCTCCGCCTCCTAGGCAGCCATTAGCTTTCTGCAGTTCACCCAGATTTGGTTCTGATTGGTCAGTATCTGTGCTAGTCATTGTCTCTGGGCCTATCTCCAGGCCTGATCAGAGAGGTGGGGCTGATCAGCAGCCACCCCAGGCTGCTGGCAAGTGGGATGAACTGCTGATCTCTTGGAGAGAAAGAGAGAGGTGCAGCTGCTGGTGAGGCCCAGAGAAAGAGAGAGGCAAAGGCTGATCAGCAGCTGCCACGGAGGCTGTGGATCAAACCCTTCTCTCTCTGGGCCTCGCCAGCAGCCATGGCAACTGTTGATCAGCCCCCTCTCTCTCTCTTCTCCAAGTGATCAGCAGTTCAGCCTGCTCACCAGTCCCTGCCCACCCGTGCCTGCTGAGCATGCAGCCTGGCGTTCAGGCATTACTTCAGTTGTTTTGGATATTATGGACCCTGGCTCTTTATATAGATAGACTGTTATGTTTTTTATGATGAATTGATCCCTTTTATCATTATGACAAGATTATCTTTATCCCTGAAAGTATTATTTGCTCTGAAGTAACCTTGTTGTTATTAGCCTTTCATCTTCTCTTCAATTAATATTGTCCTTAAACATTATTTTCTATCCTTTCACTTCTAGACATTTAACTCTTTTTTGTTTTTGTTTTTGTTAATCCTTACCCGAGGATATTTTTCCTTTGGTCTTTAGAGAGTGGAAGGGAGGGGGAGAGACACAGAAAGAAAAACATCGATGTGAGGGAGGCACATGGATTGCAGAATCAAACCCAGGACCCTTCAGTCCATGGGCCAACACTCTATCCACTGAGCCAAATGGGCTAGGGCTAACTCTTTTATTTTAATTGTATATATTTTTACAGAATAAATTTGGTTCTCATTTTATCAAATAACTTTAAAAATCTGTCTTTAATTAGAGTGATTTTTCCATTTAAATTTAATAAGACTTTTTATATGGCCGCTAGAGGCCTGGTGCACAAAATTGGTGCACGGGTGTGTGTGTGTGTGTGTGCGTGTGTGTGTGTCCCTCAGCCCAGCCTGCACCCTCTCCAATCTGGGACCCCTCGAGGGATGTCCGACTGCCTGTTTAGACCCAATCCCACACCCCTCTCACAATCCAGGACTGCTGGCTTCCAACCACTTGCCTGCCTGCCTGGTTGCCCCTAACCACTTCTGCCTGCCAGCCTGATCACCCCCTAACCACTGCCCCGCCAGCCCGATTGATGCCTAACTGCTCCTCTGCCAGCCCAATTGCCCCTAGCTGCCCTCCCCTGCCAACCTGGTCACCCCTAACTTCCCTCCCCTGCTGGCCTGGTCACCCACAACTGCTCTTCCCTGCTGGCCATCCTATGGCAAACATCTTGTGTTCACATGGGGGTGGCCATCTTTGACCACATGGGGGCTGCCATCTTGTGTGTTAGAGTGATGGTCAATTTGCATATTCCTCTTTATTATATAAGATGGTTGTTTTTTGTTTGTTTGTTTGTTTTTACCTTTCAACTATTTAATACTTCTACACACACGTTACCAACAGGTATCACTCTCAATTTATAAATGAAAAGTTCAAGTCAGGTATCGGTCCAAAGGCCTCTTTCTTCCTCAGGGAAGTTTGCAGAGGACCCCCGGCCTTGATACCCTAACTCCTAGAACCTATTAGGGAGGTTTTGGAAGTACAGGTAGGGAAATACAGATGCCAAAGGACCTACACTTAGACCAGAAGACAAAAAGTACTTGGGCATTTTGATGAACTTCCCTCCATGTAGCTTAGCTTCAAGCTACCAGGACACAGGCCCCACCAACACCCTTAATCTTCTCCTTGGCTCTTCTGCTGAAGAACTTGGCCTTCACAATGGCAGGCTGCTTTGGGAGCTTTCCCTTCCCCAGAACTTTGTAGTAGCCCAATCGCACCACATCAATGATAGGAGCAACTCCAGTCTTGCTTTTGGCAGCATTTACCTGTGTCTGCTCACTGACCAGGGTCCATAGTTTATCAAGATTGACCATTGGGCAGAAGTTCCAGTTCCTCTTCAAGTGGTAATGCCTCACACCAACTTTCCCAAAAGTAACCTGGGTGATATTTGTCGAAGTTGATCCTGTGATGATGCAAGCCACCAGCATTACCGCGGCCCCCCAGGTGCTTCCTGTGCTTGCCGATGCGGCCGTGGCTGTGGTTCACATAGCCCCGAAGTTTTCAGGTCTTCCTGAGTCTGGATGGCATGTCGGTGGCCGAGCTGCAAGAGCAGGATGGTTGTTTTTGCCCCCTCTATTTTGTTTTTTCTTGAGTTACATGAGATTTTTAATTTTTATTTCTAATGTTAATGACAAAATTATTTTATTAAGTAAATTAATTTATTAAAATATATAAAATAAATTTATTAAAAGTTATTAATGTATTGTTTCTCATTCGTTGGCTTATTTACCCTAGTCTTTGTTGTATTCTTCTGGTAGTTGCTTTAGGATTTCTAGTGTGAAGTTTTCATGTATTATAGTCTCACTTTAAGTAACATTATGCTATTTTATATAACCTAAAAATTCTACAATGGTATACTTCATTCCCTGTAGATGTTATATGTATTAATAACACTAGACATTCATTACTTTTTTCTATATAAATGATGGCATCCCATCCTCAGTGGTATCATCCTTTCAGACTTCCATGATATCCTCTGTTGGAGTTCTCTTCCATACAATTGAGGATCATTTCCATAGATTACCATGTGTAATGAGGCTGAATTAGAGACATTGTGTTTGGCGGCCAGTAGACCTCTTCAGAACACTTCCTTGCTGTTGAGCTCCTGGGGTTCTGGGTGGCCAGGAGCATTGTCCAATATCCAAAGAACTTTAAAGGGCAGTTTCTTATCGGCAAGATACATCCTGATTTCAAGAACAAAGCATCCATAGAACCAATCCAGAAATAAAGCTTCTCATTGTCCAGGCCTTCTTGGTTTACAACCACAAGCCTGGCAGCTGTTGTTTATCTTTTCCCTTCTGGACTCGGGAGTTAGCAGTTTTAGAGATGAAGCCAGCCCTGGTCATGAACCCGACTGCATTTGCACAAAGCAGTAGAGTTAGCCTCTCCCTCTTGCCTTCAATCCTGGTGTTCACTTCTCTGCCATACTAATAAATGTCTTTGTGGCTTTTTTTCTTCTTTTTTTTTTTTTCCCCTAGCAAAGGGCACTTCTGTCTGCATTGAAAACCTGTTCAGGCAGATAACTTTTTTCCTCAACGATTTCCTCATTGGTTTTCTGGTAACTTGTCTATGGCCTGTTGGTTGGCAGGAGCTGCTTTTCCCGTTATCTCTACATTTTCTAAAACCAAACCTCTTTCTAAAATTATCAAACCACCCTTTGCTGGCATTATATTTTCCAGCTACATACCCTTGACTTTCCTTTAGTTTTAAGTTATCATATAATAAATTTGCTTTTCCTCAAATGATATTAGAGTCTATAGTTATGTTTTCTCATAGCAACCCTGTACCCACATAAAAGCTGCAGTTTCAGTCCAGGAAAAAAGGTATTTTGCCAAAAGTGCAAGGTTATTGTGAGGTAGCTGCGCAATGACTTAACAAATTTCCTCTCTTTTATACAATGATCTTTACGATAGACTTATTATCTTGAAATGGTGGGCAAACCTCAATCTACAGTACATATCAAGCAATTCAATTTTTTCTTGTAATGTCATGACTTTTTTTCCATTTCTTGGGAGCACTTCTAGCAGCATTAGTGGCACTTTGTGTGGGTCCCATGGTGTTATTTAAGGTTTATGGTATTGCACTAAACATGATGAAAAATACATGAGAACCGCAAGAAATCACTTTTAACTGTGGTATGCAATTTACTGAAGAGACAACTGCTCATGCAGAGATGATTAGCATCACACAGTTTTTTAAGCAGACATTTGCAACACTTGAGCTCACCACAATAGCAACAGGAGGTGGCTATGAAATTATTACAGTAGTATAGTATGCACTACAGTTAATTTTGTGCAGTTATGATTTAATACTGCATTTTTACGTGTGTTTACATTTCTCTCCACTGCAAACGGCACCATGTACATTCTATAAGTGTGTGTATACGTTTTGATAAATGTTATCCCTTTATAATAGATTTATGTATATTTTATGTAAATGATAAGATATAGTATCCATATATATTTTATGCATTCATGACATACTTTATTCTTTTTTGTTTTGTTTTGTTATTTCCAGGCTACATGGTTCATCTGAGGTGTTTTTTTTTTTTCAAATTGTTACAAATCTCCAAAAATTTTTCCAATAAATTTATTGAAAAAAATCCACATGTAAGTGGACCCATGCAGTTGACAGCCATGTTAATGAAGGTCAACTGTACAGTAAACCCTCTATTTTGGGGGCCTTGATTTAACAAACTTCAGATTTAATGCTCCATATGTCATATGTGAAAAATAATACCCTGTTAATTTTAGAATGCTTTTATCCCAGATTTGCATATAATTGAATTAATGGGTTATTTTTTTGCTATTAATTCACTGTTATTTTTAACAAATTTTAGCAAACCATATTTTGGAAAAAAACACTGTAGTAAATTGCCGACATAAATACTACATATCTACAACTACAGTTCACATCTTTAAATCCAAGAGTCACCGTTCATCAATAAGGTTCAGTAACTAATTAACACGTGATAATATGGCATCCAGAAAAGTAATTGGTTCTGTTGTTGCCTGGCATGACTTTTTGTAGCAGTTTTAACATGTGCTACCAATGTTCTGATGTGCACTAAGCCACAACCTAGCCATGTGCATTTGCTTACTCATGGTGACTGGTGAATTCAGGCATGTACTAGACTTATTCAGCATACATTTAAAATTACTGTAATATATATAAAAACTTTTTTGTTAATTTTAACTTTTCATATATACTTAATTTTAATTACACAAACATGTCTACAGAAGTAAAAACAGGTAAACTAATATGTCAATATTTTAACATAAGAAACCTTTATTATATAAAGGATTTTCAGCTTTAATGGACACCCCTTCACCCGAACTAGACTGTTATATCGAGAGTTTACTATATTTGCAGATTTTTGTCCTATTTTGAAAATCCTCACCTCATTAGCCAACTGCAACTATTCCTATTTGCTTTTAAAAACTGAGTTTAGGCTTCAGGTTTTCTTGGAAACTTTCCCAGGGCGCCCCATCTACTCTCTTTTTTGGGAGTGCTCTCATAGTCTCACTGATAGCATATTTCAGCACAGTTAAAACTGTTGTATTTGCTGATCTACTTGTCCATCTACACTCTTTTTGAGCATTTTCTTTAGTATCTAATAAATAAGGGTTGAACAATAGATAAATGAAATAGTATAAATAAGCATCTTAGCACTCATATTGTCTTATATCCAAAAATATTGCTGAGAATTTTAAATTTACCTTTGGGAAACTTTGTTAAGTAACATACTAGCAAAAGGAAAGCTTCTTTGCCCATTAATTTTAGTCTACAGGGAGGTGAAAATGCTCAGGCCACTGTATAGCATTGTTATTCTCTGTCCTTTAATGCAAATCAGGGTCCCTCCATAACCCAAGGAATAACATTTAAATCCTCGGTGTCCAACCTTATACATTTTCAGAAATATCATACAGTATTTCCTTTACATTTACTAAAAAATTGTTTAAAAAGAAAGCAAACAAATAAAATTACTATTAAGATAATATTTAAGAAAAAATCCTTAATGATCTTTGCAGATGCAGAAAATAATCCAAATACTGTGTTGGAACGGTTTTAATCTCAGTGTAGGAGAGAAAATTATTTTCACCCTCAATATATTCCCCCATCTTCTCTTTCATTACTTTGCATTTTTTTCTTTTTTCACACCTGTGGTCATGATGCCATAACAGCATCACGACCACAGGCCTTTTTTTTTTTTTTTAACACTTTTTATTGATTTTTTACAGAGAGGATGGGAGAGGGATAGAGACTTAGACATCGATGAGAGAGAAACATTGATCAGCTGCCTCCTGCACACCCACTACTGGGGATGTGCTGGCAACCAAGGTACATGCCCTTGACCGGAATCGAACCTGAGACCCTTCAGTCTGCAGGCCAACACTCTATCCACTGAGCCAAACCTGTTATGACAACTTTGCATTTTTTGTGATATTTTTTCTTTTAAAATTCTTTTATCAAATAATGTCCTTCCATAACTGGTGAAGTAACACAAATAAGGAACTCTACTCAGTTAAGACAAGCCCAGAAGCATTTATCTTCTCACCATCATTTTTCCATTATTGTCCCTTGTTTATTTGAAAATTAAAATGTTAGCTAGAGTGATGCCAGGGTAAATATCAGAGCCTGCTGATTTTAAAAGATGATTTTAGGTTTTTAGGCCTTAAGCAAGCAGAGCAAAGGAATATTCAAGGCATGTTTCAGCTGAGTTAACTAAGGAGTTGACTACAAAGGGGTTGGCAGCCAAGTTTTTCCCTAGAAATGAAGTGTTGCATATGTCTGAAGTGTCTTCTATACACTTATTCACCAATACTGACAGGGATGGTATAGCCACAGCATACAGCTAGCTGGCAAGTCAGAGATTAAAGAAACTGGTCAAATCTTCTCTTGGGAAATGTCTGACATCTGGTGTAGTTTGGCTAACTTAGGTGAGGATCTGTGAGGCTGACTCACTCAGGAACTTTAAAATTCAAAACCAGCTGCTAATTATATGTCAGGAGACTGAAGTAACACCTGGGCAGTACAAAGAGCAAGGGGGCTTTTGGATAAGTTAGGTACCTAATGCTGAACATTTCTAAATGTTTAAGAAATTTATTTATTTTTTCCAAAATAAGCATGAAAAGTTTAGCAGATCCTTGTTTCATATAAGTGGGCCACTTGTCATTGAATTAGCTTACATTAGAAATGTTTCTCTCTTAGGCACATTTTAATATTTGAATTGTTTCTTATTTTTGAATATAATATACCAGATACACTAACATTTATCAGGACTTCTGTATTGTGGATGGTGCCCTATTACTTAAAATTTTAGAATATAGGAGAGTCAAGATACTATTTTTCTTATAATTTAGGCCTTAAGCTAGCAAAGTAAACACAATTTCTATTAGCTTAGAGATTGACCTAAGTAATGCACCAGAGTGGAAATTTAACCTAGAATTGTGTGGACCACATGCCGCGTGGCTTAGGGTTCAGGATCTGGAGAAGGGCTGCAAGCAAATGACAGAGACTAGACAATAAATAATAATTTGGAAATAATGGGGAGTCAGGCAGAGAGTCCAACACAAGGGGAAGGACTTCACTGGTGCCCAGGCCTTGCCAACCTTTTATTCAATTTTGGATACACATATTGCCCTTAGGCAGGCAATTTTGGTAACAGACAGACTATCTTAAAGGTCAGTAAATATAAGTAAAGATTTACTTTGAGACCATTTGATCAGGAAATTGCTTGTGCCACCATTCTCTTGACTAAACAATCGGTGCATAGCTCTGGCCCTTGCCAGAGCTGAAGGTTTACCAGCATTCCAAGCTCCTTGTTTACACTTTTCTGATAGTGAAGACAATGGGTAGCTTCCAACATAGAATATATAAACCAGTTTCCACAAAATAACCAGGGATCAGGTCATAATAGCAACAAGATAGTGCATATACAAAACATACGCAAATTTTGTCCTTTCCAAGTAGTGGAAACTGTACCATTACCTTTCTGAGAATGTAATTGGATTGGAGAAAAGAACAGATGCTTTCTCCTTCCTGCCTTTGGATATTTCATGGGAGCACATGACATTTGTTATTACCTAAGTCATCTTACAAATGTGAATGGAGATGATGGAACAGCTAAGATATGAGAGCACCAGATACTTGATCATTGTATCATTGAATCAAACTTAGAGCTAAAATATGAGAGCACCAGATACTTGATCATTGTATCATTGAATCAAACTCAGAAGCTCCCCGGACCTTATTATCCGAGTAAATAAATGACTTGATTGTTTCATCCACTAAGTTCCTTTGTCTTCCTTCCAGTAAAAATCATGTTTATACATCTAGGAAAGAAGGTGTTTCAAAAAAAGAGTGTTCTGCCATATTAAATAATATAGAGAAGTCTTTTACATTGCCAATTGAGAAATAAAAGCTGTTTAGAGAGAGGATCATACCAGAGAAGGCATTAGAGTGCTCACTACATGTGAATGCTGAGCTGGCAAGATAGGCCTAAACCCAAGACGTGCCATGTCTTGTTGCTATTAAGCCTGGTCCCTGGTTATGCTAGAGAAGGAGGCCATGCTTTCCTAATCTTGTGATTATAAGTCCCACAACCCAATCTTTGTGATTCTTCTCCTAGAGTTTATGTCACTCTTTTTTAGATTTCTGTTAATTACCATAAAGGAATGGATGGCGAAAAGGTGGTTCACACACCTTCTACTGATCCTGTTTTAAGAATGTAATGTTGTTTTTGAATGTATTTTTCGGCTGTTGCCATTGATCTTTCTGAACTGCTAGATATTTTTATGTTCTTTATTTTTGTGATGGTTGATTAAAGAACTATGAGTTTTTAATCAGAAAAATGCAAATGAAATACTTGTATAATGAAAACAAAATATTCACTAGGAAACTGAGCAACTGATAGGAGCATAAAATTCAAAACAAAGGCTACACCTAGAGATTGCAAACCTTCGGATAGAAAAAGCCCATCTAAGTAACACAAGGGAGCTTAGAACAGTGGCTGGCTGATGGCAGGTGCTCAGTAAGGAACTGTAAGTGAATAATGAATCAAATACAAACCAAAAACTTGGGGCAATTTTGTCTATAAGTCTGTCAATAATTCTAATAGCATTATGTGTTCATCTTTATTTGGAAACAAAATTACAATATTTATTATGAATTTTCATTTATATACTTCTTTCAATAATCACATTTCTACTATTTGGAAGACATAATGCTAAATATAAAGAGAAATTATCCCATATCATAGACTTTATTTTATTACTTGTGCAACAAAAATTTAATGATTAAAAATAATTAAATAAGAATTTATAAAAGTTGGAATTTAAACAAAAAGTCCTCAATAACATTTCAATTATGTTTTCATTATTATGTAGACACTTAAATGTAATAAGATGAATTAAAAGAAAAGGCTGCAATTATATTGTTCATCAATTTTTCATTCATATTACAGAAACAGACTGAAGATACTTCACACTGAAGAGTACCTCTACTTTGGTTTTATGTATAAGTAGACATATACTCTTTGTGGCATTGTTTGGAGATGATGTTTAGTAAAGTTGAGTCAAAGATAGAATTGTCAAGGAAAGAAGAATATTTAAGTAACGTATTCTATCCTAAGTACATTATTTTAAAAAAATTAGAGAATTTGACCATTAAACATTTTGTTGTTTCTTTGTTAAAAATAGTTGTGTTTTGAACTATTTTTGAGCAAAAAGAACATAAAATGTATAAAAGACTTTAGTTTTTAAAAATGTGAATTTTCTGTAGCATGAAAATGACAATGCTGATTATGAACCACAGAAAATATTTTTTCAAACAATAGCAATTAAACAATTGGTAGGTTATTTGGCAAAACATACCATATACATTTGCATATAAGAGTATATCATTAAATGCATTCCAGTTTATACATGTATAAAGTTTATATATAAAATATAATAAAAGAGTAATAATCAAGTTACTAATATATAAATAATAACAATTCTTGAGTAAATACTTGTAATAGTTAAACTAATTTCCTTCCTTTCTCTGAGTCTCTGCTTTTTTCTTTCAGTTTGATATTTCATGATTTTAGTAATATGAAAGAAATACATCCATGATTTCTAAAAAGTCAGAAAACAGTAATTTTAAAGTGTTCTCGGTGATTGTTTTAATCACTGTAAACTACTTTATTTCATTTGAATAATTTTGTTTATTATGAAACATTAATAAGTTCTTAATAAAATTTTAATTTATTAAACAGTCACCTTATGTGTAATCCTCAGTAAATTTATGAACTCTCTGTGCCTTGTTTCCCAAGTTTTTAACTTTCATGTTAAATACACATTGCATTTTTTTGTTTTTGTTCACCAGAATAAGAAATTATTGTACGGTAGTAGGTGTAAAGTGCCTGTCTCTATATATTTATTGTCAGAAATAAATGCTATAAAGAGCTAATACTATGCTTGCCTTATCTTAAACCCTCAGTAATTACTAGCACTCAGTGTAGCTAATAGGATTAAATGAGATAACAGATATAAAACACCATGTAAAATTAATAGCACAAGATGAAATAGTAGTTTTATTATTATTATCATTATTAAGAAGGATTTAAAAATCAGAAATATAATGTGTTGGTAGGTTGTATTTTAATCTCTATTTACTACACGTACAGAAACATGTAAATAACACTTTTTATATCCTTAAAAATATTTGGCATTTTCATTTTTAATGTTTAGAGGGAAATAAGATAATTCTGACCTACCAATAACTCATATACATAATGTCACAAAAGATTTTACGCCCTTCCAGCCAGTGTCATTGGTGGTCAAGATTAGTCTTGGAATTGTCACAGTCACACCTAATTTAACATATAAACATAGAAAGTCTTCATATTGAGCAAAACAGTGAAGTATAGAACTGGAAAAAATTAGAGAGATTCCTGCACTAAGCCCAAGTTTTGCAGCCTGAGATAATTAAATGGCTTGCCAAAGTCAAACAACATTTGTGAGATAAGAAGGAAGTCAATATTGCAGTCAATAATGAAAAAAACATGTAAATTTTAGCTTAAAACTTCTAGACATATGGTGAACCTCAGAAAAAATTGAGAGATGAGATGGAGCTACTGGAATAAAAGTCTTTGTCAAAAATATCTGAATTTCAGGATGGGGTTCAATGGGAGCATATGAAAAAATAAAAGTGATGCAGTTGTAATTATCTGGTGAGAATTTTATGATTTATTTAATTTAAATACTAAGTAGAATTCAGTATTTGCATAATTGACCTTTATTCAATTATGCTGTTTTTAATATTTCATTCATTTGCCAAACATATTTTTCATTCTTTAGAAGTCACTGAGTTTACAATTCACCAAAAAGTCTAAAAATTAATGAGCTATAATTTTTATGTCACTTACTGAGATGTTTAAAAATTGAAGTTAATCCTGTGTGGAGAATTTTAATATTTCCTACTTTCAGTCATATGAGAACATTAAAAGAGCAAACACATATTCAGTGCTAACATGTGCCAAACAGTGGGTTAAACATATTAAGGCCTTGTCTCATTTAGTCATCTACAGTCTTAAAAGTTTAGTATTAGCGTGTTTACCTATAAACTATTAGGTAAATAATAACCTCCAAATCATACAGCTACCACTGGGATGTACAAATGAGTCTAAATATTTTTCTGACACTTATCATTGTCATTATACTGCCCTTATTGTGTGGTATTTGTAAATGTATGTGCAATTATATGCATTTTCTCTAATATTGAATATAAATTCAGCACTTTAAATTACAGTGTCCTTACAGGATCACATCTCCCTAATTGAGGATTAGGAGTTATATTTACTGACCATGGTTGAAGATATTTGATCCCAAGAGGAGCAAAATTTGTAAATGTCCAGATGCAGATCATAGCCACCATTGGTTTTGTTCCTTGAGGTGGGCTAGAATTCTATTGAAGTCATGTGATATTATCAATTAGGTCATGCAACATAAAAATATAACACAAAAAGAACCTGTTGTGTTTTTTTAAAATTCCATTTTACAGAAATCCAATACAAATAAGAGTATAGTAAAAAAAAAAAAAAAAAAAAAAAGTCAGAATGGAAATATAGGGTGTCCCCCCCAAATTCATAATAATTATAAAGGCAGTGTTTATTAAAATACTTTTCATTTTCAAATTTGAGCTATCAGTTGTTAAAGTGTGTATACAATTTTTGGACACCCTGTATTTCTTCTTTTTTACCTTCCTTTCTCCAATAAAGAATATGTATGGTATTGCGGCTTCCAGTGTAATCGTTACTTCTTTCCTTGAGACATTTTCTTATTGCCTCTTTAGATATTTTCACACTTCAAAATTAAGGAAATTCCATAAGGAAATTTAAGAAAAATCGTATTTCTACAATATATACTTATTTGTATGTCATAAATCTTTTATTGTTTAGGAGGTAGATAATAAACTTAAATATTCTATACACTTATCATCTCAAATGCTTATATTCCTAAACTCACACTAGCAATTAGTATAATTAACGTGAAAAAAATATGTTCACAAAACAAATGAATTATTGATTATACATTGAGTTCCTTTGATTTCTTAATTAGGAAAGATTTTTTTCAAGATATTCATGAAATTAACCAAGTCCTTTAACATTTAGAGAAACATTGCCAGATGGGTAAAACTTGTTCTGTATATTTGTTTTGTCTTCATTGGAAGCTTGTTTGTAAATGTTTATGCATCATGAAGAGATGAGCTACAATGTTTCTTTGTTGACTTAGGTCAAAATTAATAAATGAGTCTTCTAGGCCAGTGGTCGGCAAACTGCTGCTCGCGAGCCACATGCAGCTTGCGAGCCGCGGTTTGCCGCTCTGTTGACTAGTGAGTTTACCGACCACTGTTCTAGGCAAGAGAGGACAAGGAGAAATTCTGAGTAAGAGTCATTTGAAGATTAGCTTGCCCACCTCTGTTGCCTTAGGAAAGTTGCGCATTGGGAGGCATCCTCCTGAAGCATTACCTGCCCCTCATATCCCTTCTGTTCACAAGTTATGCCAATTGGCAGAATTCAATAAACATAACTTGCATTTCCTCTGCATTCTAGAGGTCATGGTAAGACAAAAATAAAGTTATTAAACTCATTTTCAACCTTAAAGGCATAAAGTATTTTCATATATTACTGTCTACATTGGCCTCTTTCAATTCAAGTTTATCTCAAAGCAAGAAGCGTCCAAAGGTTACTAAATAGCGTTCAGTAATTTTAGCAAATGTTTGACATTTTAAAAGTTATGCTTTGCTAAACTATAACGACATGTTTTAATAGTACATTCTAGAACTGCAAATTATAAGGTATGTGGGATTCTAACATAAATCATGCTGATTTTTTAAGAAATGGAAATGTGTTTCTGGGGAAATATATACATGGGATGAAGCATATTTAAAAATACTCCCATATAAATTAAATATTTGATCTGTCAGTGTTATGCTAAATGTTCTGTAGTAGACAACTTGGAAAAATGCAGCCTGTTGATTTTTAAAAAACTTGTCTTAAATAAGGTGGTAGGTTGTCAACTATCTCAGTGTGGGGATAACTGGGCAAAATTTTAGCTATCTATAAACTTGTATCTACTACAGAGTTGATCTGGTTAACATCAGCTAGCACATCTATCTAATCTAAGAAATGACTGTGCCATAGGATTCACATCCATAAGTCTTGTTAGGTGTGGAAAGGGTTAAGAATGACAAGACTAAATCAACTGGTGGAGTTGAAATAAGAGGGCTTCGAGTTACATTCATGGATATATGGTCTAAAAGAAATAGTCCTAAGAAATTTAAAATGGGTAATGATTTGGCCCATGGCTCACTGATTTGAAACTTAAAAATGGTGGGGATTTTTTTTTTTTTTTACTGTCTGTGACTGAGACAAATAACTTCATCTTGAAAACATATTATTTTTTAAAAAATTATAAAGATTCATTTACTAATATAACACAGAGCAGAGTTCTGGGAAATCAAAACATTGGTTTTTTCCATGACCCCTAAATTGGTCAAATTGTGAAAATAATTCAAACCGTCAGGATCATGAGACATGGTGGATATTAGGGAATAGTAATCCAATAATTTCCATTGATAAATGTAGACCAGAATATTCCTTTTGACTAGCTAACTCAATCTATGGCTTACATAGATTTCGTGTGAAGTAATAATTAAGTAAAATTATAGAGAAGTGACAGAAGCTTAACAGCTATAAAACACATCCTATGGCCCACCCAGCCAGGGAGCCAAGTGAGAAGCCCTGCCCCACAGTTGAGCCTAGACTCTGGTCCTTCATGGGGCCTGAACAATGATCCTGAGAAGCCACAGAGCCCAACCTACAAACCTACTCAGCAGCAAACCTCAGCCCACGACCCTGCCTGATGGCTGAACACAGCCTTTGGACCCACATGATTAGGGACCCCAGAGAGCCACCCAGTTCAAATGTGGAGCACAGTCTTCAGTCCTATACATTTGTGGGGTAAATCTGGACGCCATTCCCTATCACAGAACTCTACCAATGACCACACCCAACAGCCAAGGATAGTCAATGGCTGACCCAATCACAAAGCCCAGCCTACAGCCCCTCCCAACCTCAGGACATAGCATGTAACCTTACAAGTCTCTGAACAAGACCTGAAATCTTGTCCCACTATGAATTCTGACTTGTAGCCCCATCTGGACAGAGTCCAGCCAGTAGCACCATCCAGTTGGGTAGCATAGCCTGAGACCCCACCAAACCAGGTGCAATTGTAATCATAGCCTGTAGGCCTACCCAATGGCAGATTCCAACCAGTGGCACCTCCCTGTCAGGGAAAACAGCCTGTGACTTCTCCTGACCAGAAGTGATTTCAGAGCCCAGCTAACGGCGCCACCTGACCACAGAACACAGCCAGCAGCCCCACCAAACTGAGGAGCCCAGGCAGTGCTCCAACTTTAGAGTGCAAGTCATAGTCTCCTCTAACTAGAGACACCAATGGCAAGCCCCACCTGCTCAGACACTATTGACCTATCCAGTACCCAAGAGGAGCTGACTGGTGGAGGTCTTTCCTGCCAAAGTGAACCTATCGTATCTAAAAGAGGAAACTGCTAATTTAATGCATAGACAACAATACAAGATACACGGGCCATGAAGAATCAGGTAAAAGAGGAGCTGCTGTGCAGGAGTCAACACTAGGAAGTAGGACTTGCTTCAGTGAGGCTTTGATGCCCTAGTCTGCTCCTTGAGTTTGTCACTCGTGAAGGTGGTAGGGTTGTAATCTGGCGTGGTCTGAAACTGTCCACTATGTCCACTAACTCTGGGGTCCCCTGGGAGTTGTGAAGTCAGCCACTGCCTATGCCCTGCCTAGGGCTACCCAGCAAGAGCTGTGGTGATCTGCAGATGGCTGCTTTGTGATGGGCTTGGAGGTACCCAGGAAAGACCAAGCTGTGAAACAAAGCCAGTTGCTGCTAGTGCTGGGCCTATTGCCACTTAGCAAGAGGTACAGGGTACACAGAGGCCAGATGCTGCCTGTTTGAGAGATTTTAGGAAAGTATGTCACATGAGGAAATAGAGGCTATTTGTATGGAAAAACCACTAGAAATGGTTTGGATGGGCCCATGAATGTGGTGGGGCAGGGTCTCAGGGGAGTCACCAGGGCTGGGCAAACAGTATGAGCCAGCTTGATGGAGACTCAGATATGGCGCCCACCTGCTGGCTCTGTGTGGAGGAGGGTCTCAGAAATGGAACATTGGCCTCTGCCAGCACTTTTGTCTGGTGGAAAGCTGCTCCTAAGCTTTTGCCCTGATTACAGACAATTCTGTTCATCCCTATATGTCCCTGGTTCCTTTCAAGCTGCTAGCCCAGCACTGGAGCTTAGAGGAGTGATTCTGATTAAGACGCGTGTGGGCCCTTTAAAAAGAATGCCTGGGACTCCAGAAGCCCTCTGTTTCCCTCAGCCACGATGCCCACCCCCCCCCACTTAGTTTTTACAGCCAGAAGTTACCTGTCCTGCACCAAAAGGTTGCGGGTTCAATTCCTGTTCAGGGTGCATATGGGAGGCAATTGATAAATGTTTCTCTCTCACATTGATGTGTTTTTTTTTTTTTCTCTTTCCCTCCCTCTCTTGCTAAAAATCAATAAGAAAGCATATCCTCTGGTGAAGATTCAAAAAGAAAATCATAGTAGTGCCATTATGTCACCAAAATTTCAAAAACTGTAGATACAATGAGTTATTGCATTTAATTACTTTAGTCCATGATTTATGAAAGTAGCCGAAATATGCATGTGTGAGTGAATGCACACACACACATATCATAATTTCATAGATGATTTTATCTTTTCATAGATGATTTTAATGATGATTACTATACCAAACAGGAAATTAACCCTGCAGTTACACAATAAGGTAATTTTCTAGTATATGTAGAAGTGAAGAATAAGGATTGTTAAGCGGTGATAAGATTGTTATTCAGAACAATGGAGCAGCCCGGCTGGCATGGCTCAGAGGTTGCGAATTGAACCAGGTCACCATTTGGTTCCTGGGCAGGGCACACACCCAGGTTGCAGGCTCAGTCCTAGTGGGGGCGTGGAGGAGGCACCTGATTGGAGATTCTCTCTCATCATTGATGTTTCTCTCTCTCTCCCTTCCTCTCTCTGAAACCAATAACAAGAAAAACATATTTCCAAACAATGAAGCAAATGAAGTTTTGACCGCAAAGCATGATGAATGTAAATGTGGTTTCCAGTATTTTCAGGTCTGTTAGATTTTTTTTAAAATTTAGGCAAAATCTATTAATGTTCAATCCTATATCTGATTACATAAAATTTATGAAATGTTGAGGATATGAGAATATATGAGGATATGAGAGTATATTGTTTCTGTCAAAATTGCCATTAAGGCTAATTCTCTAATCAGGACAATTTTTTTTTAATCCTAGAAAAAAATTAGAACTAGAGTGAAGAGGATGCAATATTGATTACTAACAGAAAAAATAATAAATATCTTTAAAAACAAGAATGAAGCAATGGTAGCTACCGAAAGTAGCAAAACTAAGAAGAGAGAAGAAAGGACACATAGATTCAGAATTCCAATAGGCTTTTATTCACTCCTCAAATCCAATCTCACCTTTTATTTTTATTTTATTTTTTAAAAATAAATTTTTAGTGATTTTAGAGAGGAAGAGAGAGGGATAGAGAGATAGAAACATCAATGATGAGAGAGAATCACTGATCAGCTGCCTCCTGCACGCCCCCTACTGGGAATTGAGCCCGCAACCCAGGCATGTGCCCTTCGCCAGATCGAACCTGGGACCCTTCAGTCCTCAGGCCGACGCTCTATCCACTGAGCCAAACCGGCTAGGGCTCACCTTTTATTGATGGAATGAAATAGAAGTGACAGTGCCTGAATTATAAGCCCAGAGTGAAAGGGGCTTTGTGTCTTCTGCACTTATGCTCTTAGAGCATGGCAACCATGTGATCAAGCCCAGGTAATCCTGTAAGATGCTAAGAAATGATGGAAGACTGAGGCAAGTTCTCCCTGTTGAGGGCATCATAAACCTGCCAGGCAGCTGACTGAGAGAACATGAGAGTGTCTGACTGACACCACAGAACTGTTCACTTATGTCCTACCCAAATGGCCATACTACAACATTGTGGATATGTAAATGCTTCTTCTTTAAACCACTAAATTTTGTTGTTGTTGTTATGCCACAAATTCTAACTGACAAAAAAAAATGTGGTATTATGGTTAGGATGGTACCATAAAAAAACCCCTGCAATATGTGGAATTGGCTTTGGGGCTGAGCTATAGGCAGATGTGGGAAAAGAAACAGAAAAACTCTTAGAAAAATAGTGAACTATCAGTTAGTGGAGCCTGGAAAAGTGGTGAGAAAGTTGCTATAGCAGGTGGAAAAATTATTAACCTTGATATTTTAATTAATGTTGACAAATGATAATTTATGTTCACTGCATTTGGACATAAATTATTTAGGTTTACCAAATGGTGAAGTAGAAAACCCCAAGCTCATGTTTCTCCACAGGAGCTTTGAAAAACAAGCAGAAACTGTCAGGACTAGGTCAGAATCACAGAGAACAAATATTTATAGAAATTAAGTGAATATTGAATCAAAAAAAGGAACTTGATAATGATAGGAAAACTTTGTGGTGTTTCTATTTAGTCTTTCGCCATGGTCCTAAAGACAGCAATCCTCATTCCCAGTGTGGAACCCTGGAACCTGATTTCAGAGGGGAAAGCAGATTTTATTCCGAAATTTTTGTGTTCATCTACTCTAACCTTTCTGAGGCTACATAAAGGACTGTTAGAAGGTGCTTATCTTTGTTATGCTTAACTCAGAATTTGCTCCTCCTGGGATAAAGTTGGGAATTGCATGAAAATAATATAAGGTGAATGGAAACTCAGAGCTGCCTGAAGCAAAATAATACAGTGGAGATATACAGCAGACCGTCTAAGGCCAGGCAGAAAACCTTGGAGAGATAATTTCTTTGGGAAATCAGAGCACTCAAAAATGCTTATGTATACTGTGGAATGCCATGTACATGCCCAGGGAAAGACATACAGTATGCTCAGAAAAGATCTGATGAAGTTTTTATGATATTCTGAGAACACCCTATAAGAAATGCTACATGTAGAGCAGCTGAAAAGTAATGGCCATGGAGTGAGGAATTAACTTTCCATCAGTATGCAAGTCTTAATGTAAAGACATTTTTTTAATTATAAACATGTAAATATGTGTTTTGCATCTATAATGGATATCTTTTATATGGGAAATTTTGACTATCTTTAGGGCTCATAAACAAGGAGAAAGAGGAAATAAAAAAAATTATATGGGACCTATATCTAATATCTCTCAGGATGGATCTTGCTAGATCTTTATAGCTTAAAGTTCAGCCTATAATTAGCTCATAAGTAAAACAAGAGCAAAATTCTGTAATTAAAACAAATGGTGGCAGATTTAAAAAAGACACTGTTTATAGGAAGACCTCTTGAAATGTGAAGAGATTTTTAGACTGATCTCAAATGTTAACTGGGATATAGAAACCTCATGAAATCTGAACTGATTGGGACCCTCTGGATGGACAAATTTACTGCTTCAGCTATTAACAATCAATAATGAACAATAAAAATGAAAAACTGAAAAAATGATACTTTCATTCTGAGCCTTGTTACTCACAGATTAAATGAAGGATAATAAATATCTCATGAGTATCCCCACATAAAGTTCTGAGAAACATGACTTCACAGTCAAAACTCATAAAATACAGAAGGAAATCATCTTCCATGACATGAGCAAAATTCATCAGAAAAACAACCTGAAAAATAACTTCACAAAGGCCACATGTATTAGAAGCATTGATCTAAAAAAATAAAAGAATAAAAGAAATTTTGTATTAAAAACTAATGAGTATAATATTTAAAGTAATTTCTCAAAATTAAAACCTAAAATTTGAAGTTAGAAACTACATAATGTGCAAACATAGTAAAAATTAAATATTAAAAACTGTATGCTCATTAACATTAAGCACAGATAAAGAGAGATTAGCTGAACTGGAATATATAATTAAATAAAAATAAGCAGATTGATATGCAGAGAGAAAAAGATGAAAAGAATGAAAAATTTTAAGAGACAAAAAATGGAGTGAGTTCTAATTGCACAATCAGAAGGAGGGAATGGAGAAGAGGATAATTGGTAGGCAGGTAGAAAAGTTAGACATGTAAGATCTAAAAATATTGCAAGATTGATAAACAATACAAATTATCCAAGTTAGAAAAACACAACATAGAAGGGAGACAGAGAGAGAGAGAGAGAGAGGTGATGGAAGAGAGATACACATCTAAATACCTTCAGTAAAACTAGAAAAACAAAGACAACAAGAGCACTAAAGCAGGAAAGGAAAAAAATGTGGATAACCTAACATGGGGTAATAATTAGACTGACAGAGGACTTCTTAAAGGAAAATAGAACAGAAGACTTTGAAATAATATTTTCAAAATGGTGAAAAACAATGTGAAACAGCTATATCCAGTGAAACTAATTTTTTAAAGAACAACACTGAATAATGATCTTTTTAAAAATGCACATATTGAGAGTAAACTAGCAATTACATAAAAATATTAAGTTCAAGAAGAAAGGATATAATGCAAGAAGGTCGGAGAGGCTGAATATTAACTTTCTAAAACAAAAAATTATTTATAATTTATGGCATAAAATATATAATAGAAAATAACACGTAAGTTGATAGAGAATAACTGGAGTTAAGAGTTTTGGAGTTAACCTTGCACTGGTTAAATTAAATATGCACATTTTTATTTTCACTATAAAATGAAATAATAGTAATCAAACTTTTTTCTCAGTAAAGGGAAAAGGCAAGAAAGCAGAGCAATAAGAAACAGAAATTGAGACAAGCAGAAAAACAACGGTAGATATGGTCCAGATGTAATGTTAATTATGAATTAGGTAAATTCATAAAACCCTTACATTGCAAGATAAATGCTCTATTAAATAATTAACCAAGAACTTCTTCTTCTATTGACTATTTAGTAGCTTTGCATCAGACTAACTTTCCCACTGAGAAACATAAATGCTGGATAAAATCAAGCAACAACAAAAAGTTTAGGCCATTGGAAGTTAATAACACCACATGGTATTTGAGTGACCAAACTCCTGAGGAAAGGTAGTGCAAGGGGGTGATGTCGATATTCACTTTAACATTTTCTCTTGGTGAATGTGCCAGATTTTGGCTCAACAGAACTACCAATGAGCTTAGTGAGGCTGGTGCTTCTCTTGCTAGACACCCTTGATAGCTTTTGAACATGATATGTCTTCTGGACCTTACTTTGAACATAATCATCTGCTGGGGTTTTTCATCTTAATTATTATATTCTTTCAAGTATGCCCACTGCCATGTGTCCTTTAATCCCATCCTTAGCTGCTACCAGAGAATTTCTAGCACTTCCTTGGTGTGGGGGCCATTGTATTCTCCATGTTTCATGGAGCTGTCCGGCAGCTCCTGGGTTTATTGCCAGGTGCTAAATCTTCCTTCTCAGGATGGTGCTCCCAATCATTTACCCTCACATTCAAATAAAGATGGGATGCTATTTCTTAATCGGGAGTGATAGGATTCTTTGGAAGATTTAGAATTCAAAAATTTAAGTTCATGAACCCAGATACTTCCGTGTGTCAGGGTCCTGTTCTTACCAGTCAAAGCTCTGACTTTAGTGTTGCATTTCTGCTTTGGTTCTGATTTAAACCTTTCTTGGCACTTAGTTTTACGGATGATTCATTATTTGCTCTGACACTCTATTTTCTGTACCTTCTGTTTGCAAGATATGACAGATTCTGTATACGCTGTCGATGAGATAGTCTGGCTTTCCCAATAGGCTTTCAATTGCCAGTTAATCTCTCTCATTTGCCTTATCTTTTCCTGGTGGGTCAATCTAGTTTAGCAATAGCCTCCTGAATCCATTGTCTGCATTTTTAATTTTCTGTTACTGGATGACAGTACTACCACAAATTTAGCATGTTGTTTAATTTTTTTATCCATTGATTTTACAGAGAGAGGGAGAGAGAAAGAGAGAGAGGGAGGGAGAGAGAAAGAGAGAGAGAGAGAGAGAGAGAGAGAGAGAGAGAGAGAGAGAGAGAGAGAGAGAGGAGTCTGCTATTTCACTTACCTATGCATTCATGGGTCAATTCCTGTAATGTGTTGCCTGGGGATCAAACCTGCAACCTTGGAGTATTAGAATGATGCTCTAACTAACTGAACTACCCAGCCAAGGCATTGCATGTAGTTTGAAGTGACAATTGATTATCTTACAGTTTGTGTGAGTCAGGAATCCAGGCATGGCTTAGCTGGGCCCTCTGTTTAGAGTGTTCTAGGGTTGAAATCAAGATACAGGCTGGGCTGCAATTTCATCTGGAGGCTTGGTTGGGGCAGGATCTTGCTTGTTAGCAGTATTCAGTTCCAGATGTAGTGAGAACTTTGCTTCAGATGTGTTTACTGTCTCTCTGCTGGAGATTGCCCTCAGTTCCTAGAGGTCATCATCAGGCCTTGCCATATGGATTTCCCTAACGGTATGATTGCTTTTTCACAGTGACAGGAAGAGAAACACTGGCAAGGTGGGAGCTAAAACCTTATGTGACTCAACCATAATAATATATATGTGATCATGTACAGATTATAACCTTTGATGTATTCTGTTGATTAGAAGCAAGTGGAAGGTCCCACTTACACTCCAGGGGAGGGGATAACACAAGAGCATGAACAATGGAATGTAGAGGTACGGATGGCCACTCCAAAAGTGCGTCCACTGTAGTTTACATATTTACTTTTTAATTTACAGTTTCAAAATAGTTTGTGCATTGCATTAGATTATGCATACCCTTTCACTGGTATAGCACAATATTCTAATTCATCGCTTTTTAAAGTTTTAACAGTTGTACTGCTACCTTGTCTCAGTGGCTGTAAGTGCTTCATTAACACCAGTGATGGGGGCTTTGCTGCCAGGCAGAGTTGAGTGATTAAATTCCAAAACACCTTCCTATTGCCTGTGCGCACCAACACTCTTGGCACCAACATTTGACTTTCCTGGGAAACAGTTTCTGAAATGAAAATCAGAGTGGGTGATGTTTTTATTTTTATTTATTCATTTTTTAAAATATAATTCTTTATTGTTGAAAGTATTACATATGTTTAATTTTTTTCCCCCATTAACTCCCCCCAGCCCGCCCCCTCCCCCTCCCCAGGTCCTCACCTCCCCATTGTCTGTGTCCATGGGCCATGCATATATGCATACAGGTCCTTAGTTGATTACCTCCCATCCACCCACCCTTCGCAGCCTTCCCTCTGAGATTCCACACTCTGTTCCATGCTTCCAGTCTCTGGATACACTCCATTCATCAGTTTATTTTGTTACTTAGATTCCACATATGAGTGTGATCATGTGATACTTACAATTTTCTGACTGCCTTATTTCACTTAGCATGATACTCTCAGGTCCCTCCATGCTGTCTCAAAGGGTACGAGATTATTATTATTTTTTTTACTACTGCATAGTATTCCATGGTATAAAACAGCTTTTTTATCCACTCATCTACTGATGGACACTTGGACTGTTTCCAGATCTTAGCTATTGTAAATTGTATTGTTATGAACATAAGGGTGCATACATTCTTTCATTCTGTTTTTCCACCAGCAGTGAACTAGGGTTCCTTTTTCTCCACATTTGCTGATTTGCAAATGTTGTACCAGCCTTGCTTCCCTGGAATAAATCCCACTTGATTATGGTGTATGATCTTTCTAATGTTATGCTGGATCAGATTTGCTATATTTTGTTGATGATTTTAGCATCTATGTTCATCAGGGATATTGGCTTATAATTCTCTTTTTTTGTAGTGTCTTTATCTGGTTTTGGGATTAGGGTAATATAGGCAAGAGCTTGGAAGTGTTCCTCCCTCTTGGATTTTTTGGATGGTTTGAGTATAGTTCTTTGAATGTTTGGTAAAACTCCTCTGTGAAGCGATCCGGACCTGGGCTTTTGTTTGCCAGGTGTTTTTTTGTTACTGCTTTGATTTCTTCAGTTGTTATTGGCCTATTCAGATTTTGTGATTCTTCCTGATTAAGTTTTGGGAGATTGTATTTTTCTAGGAATTTATCCTTTTTATCCATATTGTACAGCTTGTTGGCGTATAGTGTTCATAGTATTTCCTTACAATCCTTTGTATTTCTATGTTGTCAGAGGTTACTTCTTCACTTTTGTTTCTGATTTTATTTATTTGGGTCTTCTTTCTTTGTTTCTTGATGAGTCTGGCTAATGGTTCATCAATTTTGTTTATCCTTTCAAAGAACCAGCTCTTGGTTTCATTGATGTTTTCTATTGTGTGTTTTTTGTGTGTGTTTTTTTTTAGTCTCAATGTTATTTATTTCTTCTCTAGTCTTTTATTTCCTTCCTTCTACATACTCTTGGATTTCCTTTCTAATTCTTTACATTGTAGTGTTAGGTAGTTTATTATTCAGGTGTGGGTTATTTTTTGTTTTGTTGTGTATGTGTGTGTATGTGTGTGTGTTTTTAACTTGTCCCTGGGATTGTATGATTTTAGGTAATGCCACTTCCTGAAGCTGAGTTAATCCCTGCAGATGCTGGACACTGAGGCTAAAGTACTCCTAGCAATAGTTGCTTCTATGAAGGGAGGTTTGGGTGGGCCATCTCTGGTCTGAAACCACTACCTCCCCTCTATTCCACCAGCTACTGGGTCTATTGGCTTCTGACAGCTCCAGAGCTCTCACCTCCTGGGAAATTTCCCCGTCTAAAGGACATGCCTTGCCCAAGTTTATGCCTGGGGGCAACCTGTAGCAAATATCTGATTCATTTTGGTTCAGGAAGGGAAAGGATGGCCCTAAAGCTTCTACTGGGACAAGTCTGAAGACCCATTCCAATTTCAGATTTCTCCTTGGGATGGTCTGAAGCCTCTGTTGCCTCTAAGAGTCCAACTGCTCCCTGCCTATTTCTTCATATATGTTATTCCCAAGAGAACACTACCAAAAACAAATGGAAAAATAAGCAAAACAAGCAAATTTGTGTATTCAGAGTTTGTGTCTATTTCCAGGGATCTTGAGCTAAAACACTTGACTTCTGATAACTTTTGAATTTTCTGCGATTTCTCAGAGATTATAAGCAGTGGTTTTGATACCATGATTTTAACATGGTCTATTTTGATATTCCTTCCTACTGGCTGGGAAACTTCTTTGTATATCTCAATGATTCCTCTTTATTTGACAAATTAATAATTTTGACACACCTCTGGATTTTGTCCTCAGTCCTCTTCTCTCTTCTATTTTTATATTTGTTTATAAATAATCCATATATTGAAGACTTCCAACTGCTGTATATACCATCATGCTCCCTATATTCCAGCCCGCTATATGCTACTGCTTGACAATTCTACTTGGATCTCTTAGTAGACATTTTAAACAGAACATGCTCAAAACATTACATATGGCTTCCTCACCACTGTTGTGCATCAATAAAACTGTTTCATTTACAGTATTACTCATCTCAGTAATTGTCATCACGATGTCTCTAGTTTTTCACACCAAAACCAAGTTTGTTATCTTTTATTTCTCCTGTTTTCTTTATTGTCTACATACAATTCACTTGGAAGTATTGTCAGCCATATCTCTATAATGTAAATATCAATTCTACAGCTACTGTCATTATCTTTATTATAGAAGTCTGGCTAAAGATTTTAATTGCTGTTTATCCATCCACTCATTTCCACCAAGAGTCTATTTTTTTTTTATAATGGGAGCCAATTTGATGTTTTTTTTAAATGATGAATGCTATCTCTCACTCTCATGCTTAACACTTCAATTATTTCTTCTTCACCTTTGAGTAAAAATCACATTTCTTATCACAGCTAACACAGCCCTAAATTATCTACACAACTGTCAGATTCACAAGCCATGTCTCTTACCTTCAAGGCTAACTGTATATTCAACTTGGAGTCTGTGCAGAGACTGATAACAGAATCTTGGCATCAATCCTTCCCTTCCTCTTTTCTCTGATATAACCACCTGAATTGTAGCTGTATCAGTCTGGCAGCTGCAGACTATACTTGCAATCTCTTTATTGAATTGTGACCAATGTAGTCCAATGTAATGTGAAGAGAGGTAATCTATTTCCCTTTCATGTCATTTCCATGAATATTGCTGCTCTGTGCTCTCTCTTTTACCCTTTACTAGTATATTTGCCATGAAATGGCGAGAACTGGAACAACCTTGGTAGCCTGACCATGACCAAGCCACACAGGGAGGCCTAGGCCACAATCTTGGAGTAGTTTTGAGAGAAATTAATTTCTTATTTAAGCCACTGTGTAAAGTATATTTTCCCCCTAAAACGTTTTTTATTTCCCCAAATTTTGCATGACTCTGTCCTTTTAATCACTTACATAGATGATCCAATGTCCTCTTAAATGATGATATAGTGGTTTTATTTTATTTTACTCTGAGAGAGGAAATATCATCTGCCTTATTCACCACTGTTGACTTAGCAGTTTCAGACCCAGAGTAGATACTCATTAAATTTTTTTAATGTGGTTAGACAGTGACTATCTTTAATTTGATGTCTTCTTAACTTAAAGTAAATAAATTATGTGGTAATTTAAATAGTAAATTATGTTTTGATTTTTTTTCTTTTCTTTATAGCCAACTATTGACACAGTGTTTTGAAACAATTATCTGAAGTGAGATTATGATTTGTTCTGTGCATAAATTGCTAGAAATATTTAAATATATGAAAGGTAATATAGTAGATGAAAACAGTAAAACAAAATAGACACTTAATGGACTTTACCATTTTTAAAGTAACAACATATTTTTATAATAGATCTCTCAATACTTGTGTACAGTTTCAAATGTACTAAAATTATGGAAAAATATTTCTGTGGATAACTTTACTATGAGGAAGTGTCCTAACAATAATTCAGGGTCTATCTCTTTTTCTCTGGGACGTTAATAAGGAAGTTTTCATTCTGCCAGAGGAAGCAGAATAAAATGTTCCCCTGTTTACCATCATGGAGAAAAAAGAATAGCCTATCAGAGAATATGGATAATAGCAAATTTATTATAGCCAGAAAATAAAACACAAATGAATGAAAAGCTCCAGCACCTGGGGGTCAATCCTATCTATACTAATAAAAGGGTAATATGCTAATTAGACTGGGAGACCTTCTGGGAGACCTTCCTGACGTCCTTCTGGACAAAGCCTTGTTGGCGGGGCCCAGGCAGAGGCAGTTAGGGGCGAGCAGGTTGGCAGGGGGATAGTTGGGGATGAGCAGATAAGCAGGGGGGCCAGTTAGAGGTGATCAGACCAGAAGGGAGGGCAGTTTAGGGCGATCAGGCCAGCGTGCAGAGTGATTAGGGGTGATCAGGCAGGCAGGCAGGTGAGCGGTTAGGAGCCAGTGGTCCCGGATTGCGAGAGAGATGTATGATTGCTGTGGGATTGGGCCTAAACTGACAGTCAGACATCCCCTGAGGGGTCCCAGATTGGAAAGTGTGCAGGCCGGGCTGAGGGACACCCTGCCCCCCATGCACAAATTTCATGCACTGGGCCATTAATCCTATATAATAAAAGCCAAATATGCTAAGTGTTCAGTTGGGCGTTCAACCAATCAAAGCATAATATACCAATGATATGCTAAGGCTGCTCAACCGCTCGCTATGACATGCACTGACCACCAGGGGGAAGTCCCTCTGACTGGTAAGTTAGCTTGCTGCTGGGGGTTTGGCCAGCCGGGACTGAGCGAGACAGGCCGGACATGCCCTGGAGCCCTCCCACATTCCCTCCCCGGCTGGCCAACCTCCTGCACACATCCCCAACCCCGATTGTGCATAGGTGGGGTCCCTCGGCCTGGCCTGCACCCTTTTGCAATTCGGGATCCCTTGGGGGATGTCAGAGAGCTGGTTTTGCCCGATCCCACAGGCCAGGCCGAAGGACCCCACTGGTGCATGAATTCGTGCACCGGGCCTCTAGTTATCTAATAAATTGTTCAGTAAATATTTTTTGAAAGCATAACAGAGAAAAAGAAATCCTCCTTTATAAATCAACCAAGAACCTTGTATGCATATATGCATGGCCCATGGCCACATGGCAGGGGGTGGAGGCAGGCTGGAGAGGTTAATGGAGGCAAATAAGGAACATGTAATACTTTCAAACGTAAAGAATTATTTTTTAAAAAAACACATAGTTTGCAAGAAGGATTTGATGAGATAATTGTAGAACTAACATTGTACAATTTGTTCATATTGTATGAGTCCTATAAATAGCCTGTTATGTAGTAAGTTCCCAGTAAATATTTGTTGAATGATAGGTGACCTTTCATATATACATTGCATACAAAAGAAGTCAATAAAATATTATAGCATATCAAAAGAGATTATGAGTTATTGGGTTATTCATTTTAATTGGATTTTATAATACTTTTTTAAAAATTTGACAATTTATATGGATTAATCAAACCTCATTAACATTAAATGTACTCTAGCCCTAGCCAGTTGGGCTCAGTGGATAGAGCATCGGCCCATGGACTGAAGAGTCCTAGGTTTGATTCCAGTCAATTGCATGTACCTCGGTTGCAGGCATGATCCCTGGCCCTGGTTGGGGTCATGAGGGAGGCAACCAGTCGATATGAGACACATGGATGTTTCTCTCTCTGTCCCTCAAAATCAATGGAAAATCCTTGGGTGAGGATTAACAACAACAAATAATAATAATAAAAGTAATCTAGAGGTACTAACCCAGGAATTAGTACAGTTTTTCTGTAAAGAGAAAGAGGTAAATATTTGAAGTTGCTGGAACTTTTGATCTCTGTTACAACTGCTCAGCTCTGGTGTGGTAACATGGAAGTAGTCAGAAATGGAAGAGTATGGCTGTGAGCCTGTCACCTTCAACTAAAAAGCACGTATAGACCAGGAAGATTCGTTTTGTCCTTTGCATTTTACCTGCTTTATTGAGATACTAAAGGCCCGATCCACAAGATTCGTGCAAGAGTAGGCTTTCCTTCCCCCAGCTGCCAGCACCGGCTTCCCTCTGGCACCCGGGACCCAGGCTGGCTTCTCTCCAGCTACCAGCAGGCACCCAGGACCCGGGCTTCCCTCTGGCCCCAGCTTTTGTCCAGAATGACGTCTGGAATGACGTCCGAAAGGACATCCGGTCTAATTAGCATAATACCCTTTTATTATTATAGATAATCGACATATAAAATTGTGACGGTTTGATACACACGAAGTGTGCAAAATGATTAATTAACACATCCATTACCTCACATAATTACAGTTTATGTGTGTGTGGTGAAGACATCTAAGATCTATTCTGTTAGCAACTTTAAAGTGTACAATGCAATATTAACTACTAGAGGCCTGATGCACGAAATTCTTGCAAGGGGCTTGGCCCTCATAGCCACGGTGGCTTGCCTCAGCCGTCACAGCCCTGGCTTCGTCTGGAAGGTCATCCGGAAGGACGACTGGCTGTCCAGTCTAATTAGCATATTATGCTTTTATTATTATAGATAATTATACTGAAGCCAGATTTGGCTGCCTGTTGCTGCTGGAAAAGCCAGTAATCGATAGGCAAGTGCTTGTATAGGAAAGTCAGTGTATTTAGGAGCTGGCAGCTTGAGAGGACGTGGACTATTGTTGCAAATGTTAACTTCTGAGTGCAGGCAGGGCATTTTTGTTTGTTTGTTTGTTTAATTTATTTTATTGTTGAGAGTATTACAGATGTCTCCTATTACCCCCCCACTCACTTTACACCCCACCCCAGGCCTTCACCTGTCTATTGTCTGTGTCTACGGGCTATCATATCCTAATATACAAAAACCCTGGGTCATAACGTCCAGCAACAACCGAGGCTCGACCAACTCGAAGTCAGTCCTGCAGTCAGCACTGGGTTGCCATGGCAACACAATACTGACTACTTCTGCGGTGCCCCAAAACTGTTGAGGGGGCTGCGATTCAGGGCCAGAGAGAGGCCTGAAGAGAGAACCAGGGACTGATCTGTTGCCTCTGTGGCAGCTTTTGATCAAGACTTGTTTCTCTCTTTCTCTCCCAGTCTGGCCAGCAGCTGTGCCTCTATTTCTCTCCAGGCCTCCACCAGGACTGCTGATCAGCCCCACCTTTCTGATCAGGCCCCATTGATAGGCCCAGAGACGCTGACTGGCATAGAAACTGACAAATCAGAACCAAATATGTGTGAAGTGTGAGGAACCAATGGCTGCCTAGGAGGTGGAGCTTTTGATGCTGACTGGCATAGAAACTGACCAATCAGAACCAAATTGGTCAGCAAAGGAGGACAGTTGGGGGCAACCAGGCTGGCAAGGGGAGGGCAGTTAGGGACAAGATCAGGCAGGCAGAGGCAGTTAGGGGTGATCAGGCAGGCAGACAGGTGAGTGGTTAGGAGCCAGCGGTCCCAGATTGTGAGAGGGATGTCTGACTGCCGGTTTAGGCCCAATCCCTGATTGGAGAGGGTGCAGGCTGGCCTGAGGGAACCCCCCCTCTGTGCACAAATTTCGTGCACCGGGCCACTAGTATGCTTATAAATTCTTTGGTTAATCTCTTCCCATCCTCCTTCCCACCTTCCCTCTGAGATCTGTCCATCTGTCTCATGCTTCTAGACAGGGGTTTTATGAGTGGGAAGGGGAAGACAGAACAAAGGGAACCAGAGGGAAAGAGAGGCTTTGAGGCTCTCTGTTGAGGGTGATACATGCCCATCAGCACAGTCTGCTCCAATCACCATCTGAGGGCCTGTCAAATGATGGTCAGGTGTTCGTCAGTTGAAGGTGAACAGATCTGGAGCCTAAATGCCTGAAGGCTGGAGTCTGCTCCTTTGAGGTTAGCTCCCAGAATCCTTTAAGCAAACAGGCTATTTATCTGTAGTTACATGTGCTTTTGTAAGACATCACTTAGAGAGAATTAATATTAACAGAATGGTGGGATGGGTTCCATAGTTAGCATGCTGAATATTAGATCCTCAGAACTTATTTATCGTATAACTGAATTTATACCATTTGACCAACATTTCCCAGTACTCCCATTCTACACTCCGTTTCCATGAATTTGGCTTCTTTTAGATTCCATGAGTGGGAAGGGGAAGACAGAACAAAGAGAACCAGAGGGAAAGAGCGGCTTTGGGGCTATCAAAGAGATATCTGCACTCGCATGTTTATTATAGCATTATTCACAATAGCCAAGATATGGAAATAAGCTAAGTGTTCATCAATAGATAAATGGGTTCTATTTTTAATTCATTGATTATGTAAGTGATATCACACACTATTTGTCTTTCTCTCTCTGACTTATTTCACTTAGCATAATGCCTTCAAGGCCGATCCATGTTATTGCAACTGGCAGGATTCTGCTTTTATGTTATTTTTATTCTATTATTATGTTTTTAAATTTATCTTTCTTGTTGATAGTATTATAGATGTTCCCTTACCCCCCCCATTGGCCCCTTCTAGCCCGCATCACCCATCCCCCACCTCCCCAGGCCTTTACCACACTGTTGTCTGTGTCCACAGATTATGCATATATGCATATAAGTTCTTTGGTTGATCTCTTCCTACTCACACACCCACCCCTGCCTTCACTCTGAGATTCATCAGTCTGTTCCATGTTTCTATACCTCCGGATCTATTTTGTTTATCAGTTTATTTTGTTCTTTAGATTCCACATATGAGAGAAAGAGAGAGAGAGAGAGAGAGAGAGAGAGAGAGAGAGAGAGACATTGATGTGATATAGAAACATCAATCAGTTGCCTTCCATACTCACCTTGACCAGGGATTGAACCTGCAACCTATGATGTGCCCTGACCTGAATTGAACCCACAACCTTTGTTCTACAGGCCAACACTCCAACCAACTGAGCTACCCAGCCAAGGAAGGGCTCTTCTTTTTTTATGGCTGAAAAATATTTTATTGTATGTATGCCATGTTTTTTAAACCCATTTATCTATTGATGAACACTTAGCTTATTTCCATATCTTGGCTATTGTGAATAATGCTACAATAAACAAGCGAGTGCAGATATCTCTTTGATATCATGTTTTTATTCCCTTTGAATATATAAACAAATGTGGGATTGTTGGATCATATAGTAGTTCTATTTTTAATTCATTCAGAAACCTCCATACTGTTTTCCAAAGCGGCTGTACCAACTTAAATTCCCACCAACAGTGCGTCGCCAACACCTTTTATATCTTGTCTTTTTGATAGCAGCTGTTCTAACAGTTGTGATATCTAAGTGTAACTTTTACTTATATTATTTTCCTGATGATTAGTGAGTATCTTTCATGTACCTTGTTGACAACTTATATATATTCTTTGGGGAAAAATGTCTACTTAAGTCATGTGCACATTTTTTTTTGATGATTTGTTATTGCTTTTGAGTTACATGAGTTCCTAATATATTTTGGATAATAATCCCTTATCAGATACATATTTTGCAACTCTTTTCTCCCACTATGTAGTTTAACTCTCCATTTTGTTGTCTGTTTCTTTTTCTCGGAAAAATTTTTTAGTTTGAAATGCCCCACTTATTTTTGCTTTTTTACTTATGCTTTGGCTAGCAGATCAAAAAATGGTTGCTTTTGTTGTGGAACTTTTCTTCTAGAAATTTTATATTTACAGCTCTTACAGTTACATCTTTAATCTAATTCAGGTTAATTATTGTGTTTTGTGAGTGTTAAGCTAGGGGTTAAATTTTATCCTTTTACATGTGAATATCCAGTTTTCCCAGCATCATTCATGGGGGCCAGGGGGTATCTTTTTTACAGTGTGTTTGCTTGGCTTTCTTGTTGAATATTAGTTGACTGTATATGCATGGGTTTATTTCTGTGCTCTCAGTATCCTTCCATTGGTGAATGTGTCTGCTTTTATGCCAGTATAATAATGTTTTGTTTATTATACATTTGTAGAATACATTGAAATTGCACACTTTATGCTTTCAGCTATCTTGTTCCTTCTCCAGGTTGCTTTGGCTATTCGGGATCTTTTGTGGCTCTATGTGAATTTTATAATTGTGTTTCTGTTTCTGTGAAAAGTGCAATTGGAATTTTTATAGGGAGTGCATTTGGATTATTTTTCTTTTCTCTTCTAATTGCTCTGGCTAGGGCTTTTAGCACTATGTTAAATAGAGTGGTGAGAGTGGGTACTCTGTTTTGTTCTTGATTTTAGAATACAAGCTTTTTGCAAGTATTATTTTAGCCCTGGGTTTGTCATATATGGCCTTTATTTTGTTGAGGTATGTTTTCACTCAAATTGGTGAGAACTTTTATCATGAATCGATGTTGAATTTTGTCAAATATGTTTTTTCTGTATCCATTGAGATGATCCTGTGATTTTATCCCTTTATTCTATTAATGTGATGTATTATGTTTATTGATTTGTTTATATTAAACTGTTCTTGCTTCCCAGGGATAAATCCATTAAGTTATTGTGTATGATCTTTTCAATGTATAATTGAATAAGGTTTGCTAATATTTTGCTGAGAATCTTATATCTATATTCTTCAGGGATGGTTGGACTGTGGTTTCCTTTGATAATAGGCCTCTATTTTGGTGTTGTTGTTGTGTGTGTGTTTTTCTTATTGGTGAAAGAGAGAGAGAGAGAGAGAGAGAGAGAGAGAGAGAGAGAGAGAGAGAGAGAGAGAGACTTATTTGTTTTTCCATTTACTTATGTGTTGATTGGTTGATTCTTGTATGTGCCCTGACCAGGAATCAAACACATATCCTTGTCATATCAGGAGGACATTCTAACCAACTGAGCTACTAGGCCAGGGCTCCACTTTGGCTTTTTGAAATTATTTGAGAAGTATTGGCATTAATTATTTCTTAAATGTTTGTTGAATTTACCAGTGAAACCATCTGGTTTTGGGCTTTTGTTTCTTAGGAGAATTTCCATTAATGATTCAATCTTATTTGTCATTATTGGTTTGTTCAAATTTTCTATTTCTTTATGATTCAGTCTGGGTTAGTTATATATTTATAGGAATTTACCCGTTACCTTTCATGTTATCTATTTTTTTAACATTTAATTGTTCATACTAGTATGTGTTTCTATGGTATCAGTTGTAATGTCTCCTCTTTCATTTATTATTTTGTTTGAGTTCTTTCTGTGTGTTTTTCTTGGTTAGCCCTCCTAAAGTTTTGCCAATTTTGCTTATCATTTCAAAACTCAATTCTTAGTTTCATTGATTTTTTTCTATTATCTTTCAGTCTCTATTTTTTGCCCTAATTTTTGTTATTTCCTCCTTTAGCCCCACTTGGAACTTAGTTGTTGTTGTTCTTCTTTTTCTAATTCCTTAAGGTACAAAGTTAAGTTGTTTATTTGAGGTTGTTTTAAGTAGAAATTTATTTACATGACCCTTCCTCTTTAGGCTGCTTTTTCTGAATCCTATAAGTTTTGGTATGCTGTGTATTTTTTTTGTTTATCTTAAGATACTTTTTATTTTATTTTTCAGTTTCTTTGTTGACCCATGAGTTGCTCTGAAGTGTGTTGTTTCATATACACGTATTTGTGAATTTTTTAGTTTTCATCCTATCATTGATTTCTCGTTTCATGCTGTGTAGTGGAATGTTGTGAATATGTCTATTAGGTTCATTTGGTTTAATACAGTTCAAGTCCAATATTTTCTTATAAATTTTCTGTCGGGATAATTTATCCAGTGTTGAAAGTAGGGCATTGAAGTCCTGTACAATTTTATTACTGTCTGTTTTTCTCTTTGTTTCTGTTAAGTTTGCTTTAAAAATGTAGGTACTCTGTTCTCCGGGTGAAAAAAGTGAAGGGACTGAGAAGTACAGTTTAGTAGTTACAAAATAGTCATGGGGATGTAAAGTACAGCATAGGGAACATAGTCAATGTTATTCTAATAAGTATGTATGATGACAGCTGGGTACTGGAACTAACAGGGGAATACTTTATAAAGTATATGATTGTCTAACCACTATGCTACACACCTGAAAATAAAAAGTAATATTAAATGTAAGCTGTAATTGAAAAAAATTAATGTAAGAAAACAACAACAAATCTTAGGTGCTCTGATATTGGGTGCATATATAGTACATAATATCTTGATGAACTGACCCTTTATTATACAGTGAACTTCTCTGTCTCTGTGACTGAATTTGACTGAAAAGATATATTATCTGATATAAGAATAGTCACTCCTGCTGTCTTTTGTATATAATATCTTTTTGCATCCCTTCACCTTTTTGCCTAAAGTGAGTATCTTGTAGGCAGCATGTTGTTGTATTCTTCACTCCAGGATTTCCGTGTAGTTATTTTTTATGGTTTTTATTTCTTCACTAAGGTTTTTATTTTGTTTATTTTTCTGAGTTTGTTTGGTTGTCTATCTGTGTTGTTTTGCATTTTATTGAGTTTTTAATAATTATTTTGGATTTTTTGTTAAGCAAACCATAATTCTTCATTTCTTTGGGTCAGTTACTGGACCTTTAGTTTCCTTTGGTGATGTCATATGTACCTGATTCTTGGTGCCTACGAGCAGACATCTCTTTCATTCTTTATAGGCTAGTTTTTTTCAGGTAAGGACCTTCTTCTACCAGTCCCTTGGACGGTTGGGATTACTTCTGGAATCACGGTCATGCTGGGTTGGAGCTGGTTTTGAGAATGTTAATAAGTCTGCAGTGGGATTCAAGATTGGTGGTTTTGTTACCAGGAGCTCAGGCAGTTGTGGATCACGTGTGGTCCCTGGGTTGATAAGACTGTCTACAATAAATATATTGTTCAGTAGTGGTGATAGGACAGGTGTGCACTTCATTGTCCACAGTTGTCTTTAGACAATGGGTACATTACCAAATGTGCAGATAGGTGTGGTTCCCACCAGGTCCCTGGGAAGACTCCTGCCTGTTCACTGAATGGGTCCCTGAGTGGGTAGGAATGGCTCTGAACTTTGGCTGAGAGGAGGTGGAAATGAGCCCCTGGCTATTTTAGGTTCCACAATGAAGATTGAGTTCAGTGGATGTGGCTTTGGATGCATAGAGGGTTATGTCTTCTACCTGGTCTTTGGGTGTGTTGGACTACTCCCTAACTGTGGCTGGAGGGCCTTGGGTCAAGTATAGGGTCCTTTCAGGGTCTCCAGGGGCAGGAATGGGAGTGTGTCATGTTGAATCCCTGTGCCAACTGGATTGCTTGCAGAGTGTGACTGTGAGGCTAAAGATTGGACACTTTCAGAATATATATTCTGATGGAGTTTGGCTAGCTTACCTTTGCTTGCTCCCCTGCTCCATCTGAGAGGGGCTGCAGCCAGTTCATGGGCTACTTCATCGTCCACAGCCATGACCAAGATCTGTGTACCTCTTATCCAATACACATGCAGGCGTGATTCCTCCTGGCTTTGGTGCATGGTATTCAGAGCAGAACTAAGGCTAAATGGGTCTATAGCCAAGTCCACAGGGATATGGAGCTATTTCTGGGTCTGTAGCCTGGACCATGATTGGTGAGTCATCTACCTAGGTACAAGCCTGCCATCTCAAATCAGTTCCTCTTAGTCTTGGACTGCACCAGAATTTCAAAGTCTTCTGTTTGGATCCCAAAGCCCCCACAAATGCACTTTTGTCTGTAGATGGGTGTAAAATTATTGTTGTTGAGGGGAGCGAGTGGTGGGCTTATTTGGTCATCTTTCTGATGTCCCATCTTGCTTCATACATAATAATTAATGATCATCTGTTTGTTACATATCAGCTTATTTTGCTTTTAATGTGATTTTTTATTTTAAGTTAGGCCAAACCAGACAACAAAACAAAAACAAGCTTGATATTTAGAAGCATTTCTAATATTATCTTGATGGTCTTTAATGGGTCTGGTCATCTCTACCCAATTGAAGACACACTGATAATATTTTAGCTCTAGCTTCCTGTGGGGTTGGCTGAAACTATGGTGGGACCTCCATCAGAACTTGATTTCTCCCCTGCCAAGTACTGCCACCTTCCCCTTTCCTACAGGTGTTGATCCCAAGAGCACTCCTTAATAAGCCTACCATACAATAGCTACTTCCTAGGGAAATCAAACAGCAACATTTATTGTCTTCCACACTAGATTAAAACTCTACAGTGGCAGGACCACTTTTATCTCATTTATGTGTCTAATCATCCCCAGCACAGTGGGTAATACATGGTAGGTTCTCAATAAATATTGCCTGCATAAATGAAATATTATGTAACTATTAAAATGAGTTGTAGAATATATACTAACATAAAATGTGTTTATAATTTAAATCTTAAGTAAAAAAACATATTATAAAATAAATAATGTAAATAATTTATATAGAATATATACATATATATGAATAGGAAACTATTAATGTTTCTACAATAATCTATAATAATAAAAGTATAATATGCTAATTAGACTGAACAGTGGAAGGACCTTCTGGATGACCTTCTGGACAACCTTCTGGACAAAGCCGGGGCTGCGAGGGCTGAGGCAAGCTGCGCAGCTGCCAGGGCTGAGCCCCTTCCATGAATTTCATGCATCAGGCCTCTAGTTCATTATATAAATGACAGCTAAATACCTCTCTAGGCATTAGGTATAGAGAAGTGAGCAAAATTGCTGACAGTTGGGGCAGGAGACAAACGACAGTTCATCACTCACATGTCTGTTGCTCAATCTAGAATGGCTGAATGAGTTCAGTGTTGGTCGCATGTCAGTCTCTTTCTCCACTTGGCTTCTCCATGTGGCCAATTTTGTCCTTCTCACTGGTATAAGGGTATTTTACATGGTGACTGCTTTCCAGAGTGCACATTCCAAAAGATTCAGATGGTAGATGGCAGGTTTTTATGATCTAGTCTCAGGAGTCTTCCAACATCAAATCTGCTTTATTTTGTTCTCTGCAATATACAGTTATATAAATAGAGGGCAGGAAATGAACTCTGTTTTTCAATGAGGAATGATTCCACAGCATACATAGAAAGAAGGAATTGATAGCTCCCATCTTAGAGACAAGCCAAGTCAAAGCCTGGAGGATTTAGAGGAGCCTGAGGAGGTTTAGGTCAAGGAGAGCATTTTTTAAAACATATTTTTATTCATTTCAGAGAGGAAGGGAGAGGGAGAGAAATATACTAGTAGAAACATCAATGATGAGAGAGAACCATTGATCGGCTGCCTTCTGCATGCCCCCTGGGGGTCGAGCCTGCAACCCGGGCATGTGCCCTGACCAGGAATCGAACCATGACCTCCTGGTTCATAGGTCTACGTTCAACCACTGAGCCACACTTGCTGGTAAGGAGAGCATTTTTGTAAATGTGAGCTATTTAGTATGTAAAAGGTGGATTTAAAGAGAGGAACTGATATCTCAGAGGGAAGAGGCAAGACATATAGAGAATTATTCCCAGAAGGCTGCTCTGAGTCCCATAGAAGAACTGGAAACATGTTTTATTTAAGATTTCAGAATTGGGACGGATCATTTGTTTGTTTCTTATCCCTTCACTTTTTATACAAGAGTGTTTATTGTGTTCACCCTCCATCTGTCACACCATTGTATGTGGAGTGTTTGGGCCAGGGTTGGGGGCAGTGTAAGATAACTGGTTTCTATTGCACAGATCCTCAGGGTGAGAGGAACAGTGAGAAAACCTGAATCTGTTTAAAAGATCCTGGAGGTGCATGTGATTACATAATGAGATAAGACTTTTGAGACCCTTGAAAGGATAATAGTATTTTTCAAGTATGAAGAATATAAATGATTTTTTTTTTCTCAGTGGGCAGATTAGCAAAGATAGTAAATTATCTGCTACTCAGCCCATTGAGAAAGATAATCTATTTCCCCTCATTTGAATGTTGGCTAGACATAGTAACATTTTAGTCAATAGTATATGGAGGAAAAGATGTTCTAGCAGTTCTAGTGCTGGGTTATAAGATGGCTCACTGCTTCTACCTGGGCCTCTTGGAATATTATCTGGGAGCAATGACACAGCATGTAATAAATTTGACTACCCTGAGACTGCCCTGTTGGAGGACCAGGTTAGGCATGCTCTTTGACTGTTTCAGCAGAGCTAATGCTTCTAGCCACCCTCATTAAGTCTCTGGATAACTGAGTGAAGGTGTATTGAATCTTGAAAGCCATACCAGTTGCCAGTAGAATGACAGTAGTGATATTCATCAGTGTCACATGAAAATGAATAATTGTGTAAATAATGTATCAGAACTCCTAATGCACAAAATGGTTGCTGTTTTAAATTGCACAAGTTTTTAGTACTTTGTTATATACCAACAGATTACTAGAAAAGAGATCTACCAATTCTTTTTTTCTCCCAAACTCCAAAGAACATCATTCTTTACAATCTACCAGCATTAAACTATATTTCATTTTGTACCTAGCATGCTGGTTATATATATAACATTATGATCATGTTTTCTTAAATATATATTTTTATTGATATCAGAGAGGAATGGAGAAGAAGAAAGGGAAACATCAATGATGAGAGAGAAGAATTGATTGGCTGCCTCCTGGGGATCGAGCCTTTTGTGCCCTGAATGTGAATTGAACAGTGATCTCCTGGTTCATAGGTTGATGCTCAACCACTGAACCACACCAGCCAGGCTCATGTTTTTGTGTTTTGTTTTTATTTTTTTATTTGTTTGTTTCCATTTTTCCTTTTTTTTGGTCAAAAAACCATTGTTGTAAACCTGATTAAATACTTTGGTAGCATGAAGAGTTTTATTGCAGTTGTCAAAATATCATGGGATTTCATCCTAACTATTTTTAGGGGCTTAATTAGGTTACCTTTCTTCCACTGTTTTGCCACACAGAACCTATCTTTATTATTGCCTTCAATTTTTTCATTGTTATAAGCATTTATTCATGCCTCCTTTCCCCCTGGAATGTAGTTCTTTGATGTTTTGTCTTAATACCCTATTCTTTTTTTTACTCTGAGATAGTTGAGCAATTACAAAACCTTGTGTCATCATAGCAGTAACACCAAACGTGTCAAATTTTCATGTAAAACCAAGATGGTGCTAGAACTAGGCTGGCTGTGGTTTTAAATATAATGTTTTTATTTAACTAATGAGACCTGCTGGGGCCTTCCAGCCTGTTAGTGATCAAGTCCAAGTTGACCAACTGCAAAATGAGGATATCAGGCCTGAGAGTCACAAGGTTTCCATGGAATAGAATAGAACTTTAGTTTTGACAAAAGCCGAGTAGATGCCTAAAAGCCACTTTAAAAATGGAGCAAAGCAACTGGCTTAGTCAGTCTGGTGATGAGGTTGTATTCAGAAATGGTCTTTTTGAATACTCTGGCAGTCATTAAACTGTAATTAAGCTATGATTTCCCATTCTTAGCTCGGGATTCTAAATTGTTTCTGCTAGACCACTTTGGATGTGACACAGAGGCAGTTTGGAAGGGGTGAAGAGCTTATCTACAGTTTCCACTACAACCCACCATTCCTGACTCATAGAATTCCCTTTGACACTTATGGGATGGGAAAGCAGAAGCATATTAATTTCAATCCATTCCTTTCTGCATTTAGATGTGGGAGCTACAACAATAGTGTGTTGAATTGGCACAAAATTATAAGATCCCTTTAAATTCCATCTCCACTGTAAACTTTTCTCAATTGAATTTGGAAACTCTCTTCCCTCAGGAGTCTTAGTTAGATGGTAACTTAGGCACCGTTTTACATCAGAACCATAAAAGTTTTATATTTTCTCCCCAGTAAACTTGGGTGGGAAATAAGGGGAACTCAACTCCACACCTAATTATTTTTCTCCTTAAAGAAGCTGAACTCAAGTACATGAGAAATAGAAATCAGTATACAAAGGGCAAGAAGCATTGTGCCAATAAGCAAGGAATTTCCATTTTCTTTGTTTTGAGCCACATAGTGGCTGCTTGGTCTTCAACCAAGTGAATATCTTTGGTCCAATTCAATCCCTATGTCAGTAAGTACAGTCATCTTTATTGACACATATATTTCAGCTTAGAGGACCCCTTACCTAATCAGCTATAGATATTTTGATTCCTGTTTGGAGCCTGTGGTGTATGCCCTTTTCCAGGATTCCATATATTTCTCCTTCTATTGGGAGAAAAATGGGCAAGAAGCAAGACTCCATTTATGTACTTGTTTCAATCCTACTTACTGCCACTCAGCCTCTACTTATTAACTTAGCTCTGGTACCTTAACAGAAAGAATCATGCAGGATTCTTACCCTCATTTCCCTCCCAAACACAACCTAACAGTGTGTGAGAATATTTGCTGCTAGATCCCAGGGATTCATATCATATTCCTAAACCTGGCCCCAGAACAGCCGTGTTCTGACAGCATACCACAATCATCTTTAAAACTGACAAGAACTGCAAAGGGTCCAAGATTTAATCCTACATGCGTGCTAGCTAATAAATTAGCCCCTTACTGTTTCATGGATGCTGTCAGAAGACATGAAACTGCTGGGTAAGAAACTGAGGACATTATTGTTTATGGTATAGCAGCCCTTTGAAATGGCTCCAGTAAAAGAGAGGTCAGGCCTTGATGTGAAAATACAGGAAACTGTGGAGGACAAGAGGCCCAGAAAAACTCTCCCTCCTAACCAGGCAACACCCATCTATGTGATGTCCTGTGTGTCTATACTCTGTGCGATAGGAAAAGAAACAATTCCCAGATTTTTAACAAATAAGCTTGCTTAAAACCTGTTCCTGTTAATCCAGCAGCAAAAATTGTGTTTTCTTGTTTAGATTAGCAGTAAAGATTATTGATGAGAGAAGTGCTACTATGTTGCATCTACATTTTATTCTCCATTACTTGGAAATAGATAGTATTTCCATCATTTTCAATGTTTCAGTCTGATATTTTAAGAAGAATATTTGAAATTATGCATTATTATAAGTTAGGTATGTCTACACATTAGCTGTTGTGGGTTAGTAAATTATTATCCTTTTCATGATGCAGTGAACAGTGCAGAAAACCAGAAAACTGACCATCAGTTGTGTGTGTGTGTGTATTCACATGTGAATGTGTGTGAAACAAGCTCTGTATTTTCTTTAATATTTATTATATCCACTCAGAAACTAGATCCTTTAGTATGTCATTGTACCTGATTAGCTAATATGTTATTTTGGGAACTTAAATATATTTTTAAATATTAAAATGAACTGTATTATTCAAAAGTGATTTTCTTGAACAACTAAAAACTGTTATGAGCTACAATTTAGGCAAGACTTTTCTCAGTGGCATATTAAAAAGAAAAACCTGACATAAACAGAATAGCGTCCATCAATGCAAAAGTGCTTTGATAATGGATATCTATTAATAAAATACTGAGTAAATATAAAATAATGAAATATGCTGAGATACATGTGATAAAATTGAACACATTTCTGATAAAAGCTTATAGTCTACTAGAAATAGAAGAACACATTGTTAACAACATATCTTAAATCAGCAGTTCATATTATACTCAATAATGGAACTGTTAGGCCCTTTCATTAATATCTGGAATATCTCTAGTGCTATTATTAAAGAAATGAAATATCGTTTAGTAAAATGTATCAAAATTGTTACTATTGTAGTTAATTTGAATGTCTGTCTAGCAAATTGCAGAAAGTAAAAAAAAAAAAAAAAAAACTATCAAAAGACACTCTAGAAAGTAGTACAGTGTTTGACACAAAGTGCCCACAATTATCCATAACATAGCAACTATTAGTTAGAAAATGTATTTGAAATATTCAAAAGTTAAATGTGAGAGGGGACACATGTTTAATATGCTTCATTCAAAGTTTTCAAGGAATTTATGTAAATTTCACACTGAATTGCAATGAAATCATAAGTTAAATCCAAAAGAAGACCAGAAATTAAAACCCACACAAATTGCCTACTAATCATATTGTTAGTGATTAGTGAACTCAACTAGTAAAGGGCAGAAAAGACACAGATACAGACAGAAAATACTATGTATACCCTCCTTTTATGCATATATTTTACATATCTATG
The DNA here is from genome assembly GCA_025583905.1 of Ia io. Lineage (NCBI taxonomy): Eukaryota > Metazoa > Chordata > Mammalia > Chiroptera > Vespertilionidae > Ia > Ia io. The sequence continues at coordinate 34,824,648 of JAJQQW010000003.1, forward strand.
AGCTGAGCTAACCAGAAAAATAGGTATTTGCAAACATCATCTGATCCAGCTGTATAGAGTATAGCCCTTCTAGATTCTTTGTAATACTTATCAAATATTTTCTTACTTCATTAAATTAGAGAATAGTAGTCCCAGAAAACACTAAGTAGGAAGATGACAGAAGATACATTATTTATGGACCTCAGTCACTTATGAGACACACTTTTGAACTTGGAGCAGACAGGAGAAACATTGCGAAGAGTATATGCTAAGAAATATTGTATTTCATAGACAGAATTCTTCTTCTTACTTAGAAAACCTGAAACAGGAGAATTAATGAAATTAGCTATTCTGAACTAAATGAATATCTGTGGTCAAGCATACATTCTAACAAAGGGATTTCAAAAATCCTGAACTTTATCCATCAAAAATGAACTTGCAAGAACTTGCAAAAACTTGTATGGTAATGGGCACAAGTACAGCCCTCATATTTGTTTACTAGAGGCCCAGTGCACTAATGCGTGCATGAGTGGGGTTTGGCCTGCCTGGCCCCAATTGGTGCAGATCGAGGCAGGGCCTGTCAGGAGGAGGAGATGGCAGGAGGTTGGCTGGCTGGCCCGCTCCTATTGGGGCCTGATCAAGGCCATGGTGGCTGGGAGGACAGGCCACAGGTGATTGGCTGGCGGACCCTGCCCCTGAATGGGGGGGGGGGGTAATTGGGGGTCAGCAGTTTGGGGGAGGGCTACGGGAGGTTGGCTTACCAGCCCCACCCCTGATTGGTGTATGTGGGGAGATCAGGGGCAGAGTTGGCTGTGGGGAGGGGCCACAGGCTGATTGAGGAGGTAGGGGCTGATTGGGGGTGGGGCTCTCCATGGGGAGGGGCTGTGGGTGGTGGGCCAGCCGGCCCCACCACTGAATGGGGTGGTGGGGTGCTGATCTGGTGCAAGCAGCCTGGGAGAAGGTACATGGGTGGTTGGCCAGTTGGCCCTGCTCCTGATCACAGTGGGGGGGCCATTAGGGGGCGGAGCTGGTAGGGAGGGGCCGTGGGCCAATCAGGGTGGTGGGGGCCCATTGGGGTCAGGGCTGGGTGAGGGGAGGGGCTGAAGGAGGTTGGCCAGCCAGCCCCGTCCCCTGTTGGGGTAGGGGGTCCAATCCCAAGTGAGGCCGGCCTGGGGAAGGGGCTGTGGGCCTATTGTAGTGATGGGGGCCCATCGGGGGAAGGGCCTGCTGGGGGGAGGTGCTACAGGAGGTTGGCTTGCTGGCCCACCCACTATTGGGGTGGTGGGGGCGATCAGGGGTGGGGCAAGTTGGGGGGAGGGGCTTTGGGCCAATTGGGGTGGTTGGGGCCTATCAGAGGCAGGGCTAGCTGCGGGGAGGAGCTGTAGGAGGTTGGCGGCTGGCTCCACCACCCAATCAGTCTGGTTCGCTGGCCACAGCCAGCATCATAACGACCGGTCATTCCGGTCATTATGGCATTTTGGTCACTGGCTTTTTATATATATATAGATTATTAAAACTTTGGACAGAGTGAATTTATCCTCAGTCAAAAATCAGTATAAAAGGAAATTAAAATGGCCAATAATTAAAGTAAGGCAATTACTGTGATATAAAAAAGAATAAACACTTTTCTATAAATTTGAATATTGTCTGTCTAAAAATAGCATTACCCAAGCAAGTAAAAATAGTAGATTTGCTTTGTATTTCAAAGACAAACATAATATAATGAAATGGATGAAATTAGAGAGACAGAGAATTTTAAGACTAAAAGAGGATAAGATTATGGCAGACATAAACAATAAGAAAGCCCACTGCATGGAAGAACATATTTGCCAATATTATCTTACCTAATAATAGACAAACATGTAAATTGACCGTACCTTCGCTACGCCCATAGCCAATCAGAGTGACTATGCAAATTAACCCCAAAAAAGATTGCAGTTAATTTGCATACATAGGCGCCCAGCGACTGTGTCCCAGGAACATCCTGGCACCCAGGTCACTGTGAGGTAAGGCCGGGTGCTGGAGCGGACCCACTGCGATTGATCGCAGGGAGCTGGGGCTCCACTCCTGCACAAGGCCGAAAGCGGACCACCTGCAATCGATAGCAGGGAGCTGAGGCTCCGCTCCTGCACAAGGCCGAAAGACTCTGTCGGAGGCTTTTGGCCTGCCTCAGCTTTTGGCCTGGTGCAGGAGCGGACCCCCTGCGATCAATCGCAGGGAGCTGGGGCTCCACTCCTGCACAAGGCCAAAAGTGGACCCCTTGTGATCGATGGCAGGTTGCTGGGGCTCTGCTAGAGGCTTTCCGTCTGGGCAGGCCGGGGCAGGAGCGGAGCCAGGGATCAGAGGGAGCTGGAAGGACCTGCCCAGGCCTAAAACTTTGGCCAGAGGCTTTAGGCCTGGGCAGGGCCCTGCCCTCCATTGGTGTGAACTATAGAGGAAACACCTTTTCTGACTGCACATTGGCTAAGCTTCCTCTATGCCACTGGTAATATTCTTAGTAACTTGGGTAATAAGAATCCAAAAAGGTGATCTAGGGTTTTTCCACCACATTTCTGGAGAAAAAAATGGAGGTCTGCTGCTGAAGGGCTAAGAAATGTCATATCCTGCCCTAACCAGTTTGACTCAGTGGATAATGCCTCGGCCTGCCAACAGCAGGGTCTGGGTATGATTCTGATCAAGGGCATGTACCTAGGTTGCAGGCTCCTCCCTGGCCAGGGCCCAGATCAGGGCTCATGCAGGAGGCAACCAATCAAAGTGTTCCTCTCACTTTGATGTTGCTCTGTCTTTCCCTTTCTCTTCCACATTCTCTAAAAGTTAATGGAAACATCCTCAGGTGAGGGTTAAAAAAAAAGAAAGAAAGAAAGAAATGCATATCCTATGAAAGACACATCTTGAAAATGCCTAAAGAAAGTTGTCATTTTTTCTTGGTGAAGGGACTGGAGTCCGTGTTGATGAAAACACCTTGGTGGCTGCGGTGACTGGCAGTGGCTGCAGCAGCGGAGTGATGGGGCTGGTGCCTTCCCCTGATCAGACTGGTTGCCTCCCACAAAGGGAGGCCAGACTGTGGCTTAGGTCTGCTCCCCATGGGGTGTGGGCCTAAGCCGTCAGTAGGACATCCCCTGAGGGCTCCCAGTATGTGAGAAGGGGCAGATTGGGCTGAGGGACCCCCTACCCCAGTGCACAAATTTCGTACAGCGGGCTCCTAGTCTATATATATAAAAGACTAAGTGTCTGTCCTTCCCTCCAACCTGTAGATATGATGAGCAATGACCACCAGGGGGCAGACGCTCTGACCAGTATCTATGACATGCACTGATCACCAGGGGGAAGATGCTCAAAGCAGGAGCTACCATGACACGCATTGGCCATCCTACCTAATAAAAGAGTAATATGCAAAATGAGCATACCTCCACTACACCCACAAGCCATACACACCAGCCAATCAGGAGCGGGTATGCAAATTAACCCAACCAAGATGGCTGCAGCCACGGAGAGAGCAGGAGGCTTGGGTTTCCCCGGCAATGGAGGAAGCCAAGATTTCCACACACCCTGGCCTGCCTTGGCCTCCACTTAAGGCTACAAAGTTTCAATTATAGAAGATAAATAAATCCCACCAAAAATGGCGGCAGCCACAGAGCTGGAGCGAGCAGGAGGCTAGGGTTGTCCCTGGTGATGGAGGAAGCCAAGCTTCTGCAGCCCTGGCCTGCCATGGCCTCCGCTTAAGGCTACAAAGTTTCATTTATAGAAGATAAATAAATCCCAACAGAAATGGTTGCCACCATGGAGCGAGCAGAAGGCTTGGCTCTGCTCCAGGCTACAAATTTTTAATTACAGAAGATAAATCCCAGATACCAGGGCCTCCTCTTGGGTTGCCAGGGGTGTGGCCAGCCTGCAAACCACCACATGCCACTTACTCAGGCCACCCCATGCCCCAAGGGAACTCCCAACTTGATCTGGGACACCCTTCAGGGCAAACCAGCCAGCCCCCACCCATGCACCAGGCCTCTATCCTATCTAATAAAACTAATAGAAGAATAATATGCAAATTGACCATCAGTCCAACACACAAGATGAACGCCTCCATGTGGTCAAAGATGACTGCCCCCATGTGGACACAAGATGGCTGCCACAAGATGGCCAGCAGGGGAAGAAAGTTGGGAGGGACCAGGCCTGCAAGGGAGGGCAGTTGGGGGGGACCTATGCCTGCAGGGGAGAGCAGTTAGGGGGACCAGGCCTGCAGGGGAGGGCAGTTAGTGATGACCAGGCCTGCAGGGGAGAGCAGTTAGGGGCAAACAGGCTGGCATGGGAGCAGTTAGGCATCAATCAGGCTGGCAGGGGAGTGGTTAGGGGGTGATCAGGCTGGCAGGCAGAAGCGGTTAGGGGAAATCAGGAAGGCAGGCAGGCGAGCATTTGGGAGCCAGCAGTCCTGGATTGTGAGAGGGATCCCAGAATGGAGAGGGTGCAGGTTGGGCTGAGGGACACCACCCTCCCCCTCCCCACTGTGCATGAATTTCGTGCACCGGGCCTCTAGTTTAGAAATAAATGGCACCAGGGATCTGGCGCCAACAAATCAACACTTGGCTTCCCCCAAGTGTGACACCCCACCAAATCGTAGCCAAAGCTGCCAAAACCCCATGGCACAAAATACAGCCCACAACCCAGCCCAGCCCAGAAAAGATGCTGTGAGTGCCAGGTAATGACATCAAATAGCAACTAGGCTTCCTCTCCCTAGTGACTAGCCTTCTTGCAGTTTCTTCAGCCCAGGAACATGATTGCTTCATAGCCAGGTGGAAACATTTCACACTTTAACCAAATGTCTGTGAAGCATTTTCATGTGCCTCATCTCATTTTATCCTCACAGAAGACCTGGAGTAGGTAGATAGGAGACTTGGTAGAATCCAATTTTCTTTTCATTAGCCAGAAAACAGAGATTTAGAAAGTTTAGAAACTTGACCCGACTGAAAAGAAGTAAGAAATGGTGGACCTTGAAAATGACTTCAGGTTTTTTCACTGTGCAGAATATAGTCAAACACTGCTGCAGTTAAATATTTTACCCTTTGTTCTCCCTCATGATCTACAATAATGATCTGCTTCGTGTTGATATTTATTGCTGTGTTGCTGAAAATTACCTGAAAGAGAAGTTGGGGTGCTTCACTGGACTGGAAAAAGTTTACCCACATCAGAAAGCAGGTCTAATTAAGCAAGTTTATTCTATCCTATCTAATAAAGAGGGAATATGAAATTTACCATCACACCGTCACAAAGATGGTGGCGCCCGCAGCAGAGGCGGGGTTTCTGTAACACAAGATGCCTGTGCCGAGTTCCAAAGCGGAGGCCGAGTTCCCATAACGAGTCTTAAGGAGCAATCAGCAGGGACCTGAGGCTGCATGGTGATGTGCTGGGGCAGGGGACATGAGCCTGTACCCCCCGCCTGGTGGGGCTTGACAGGGGACCTCAGGCTGCGCCCCCCACCCACCAGGGCTTGATGGGGGACCTCAGGCCATGTCCCCTGTCTGGCGGGTCTTAAAGGGACCTCAAGGTGCACCCCCCGTCCCGGCGCCAGGCTGGGGGACCTGAGGCTGTGCCCCCCTCACCAGGCACCAGGCCAGGGGACCTGAGGCTGCACCCCTTTCCTAGTGGGGCTTGACAGGGTTGGGGCCAGCTGGGTCTGGATCTTGCCCAATGGGGGTTGGGCCAGCTGGGTCTGGGTCTCGTGAGATTTTGAGGTGCCACAGGTAGGTGGAGACTTGACTCGGGTCCCACGGTGCACCCCAGACTCTGACAGGAGGAAGATTTTCATATACATTTTACTAATTTTCTTTTTCATCTCTGACACTTCTATTATAAAGGGCAAATAGCAATATTAAAATATTTCCTCTAATTAATTCCCTTTTAATATGCATGCATTTTGTGCACCAGGCCACTAGTATATATATAAAAGGCTAACTTGACTTGTGCATGTGCTATACATATAAAGCTCTCACTGGCACCAATTGCACACATGTTTTTTGATCTGTCATTGTCGATCATAACTTTGGTTGGCACTTCTATTATAGAGAAAGGGCGAATAGCAATATTAAAATATTACTTCTAATTAATTTCCTTTCAATGTGCATGAATCTGTGCACTGGGACACTAGTATCCAATAAGGGCCTAATCTCCAAAATTTACAGTGAGTTCATACATCTTAACAAAAGGAAGATAACAATCCAATAAAAAAATGGAAAAGGTCTTAAATAGACACTTTTCCAAAGTGGACATACGGAAGGCCAAGAGACATATGAAAACATGCTCAAAGTCACTAATCATCCAAGAGATGCAAATCAAAACCTGTCACACCTGTCAGAATGGCTATCATCAACAAATCAACAAATGACAAGTGCTGGTGAGGATGTGGAGTAAAAGAAACCCTTGTGCACTGTTGGTGAGAATGAAGACTGGTGCAGCCACTGTGGAAAACAGCATGGAGTTTCCTCAAAAAGTTAAAAATGGAACTTACATTTGACCCAGTAATCCCACTTCTAGGAATATATCCCAAGAAATCAGAAACACCAATCAGAAAGGATATATGCACCCCTATGTTCATAGCAGCACAATTTATAATAGCTAAGATTTGGAAACACAGAGGAAACCAAGATGGCGGAATAGATAAACACCTAATCTGCAGCCTCACACAACAATTTCAGAAGTACAACTAAAAGTCAAAATGGACATCATCCAGAACCACAGGAAAGCTGGCTGACTGAAACGCCCACAACTAGAAGGAAAGAGAAAACCACAAGGAAAATCAGAGGAGCCGTAAAAGCCTGAGGTACAGAGACATGGGCAGAGACACGGGCACGCGCGCGTGTGGGGAGGACGGAGCTGGAGAGGATGGGGCAGCTAAGTGCCTGGCCGGCGTTCTCTAGCGGGAAGGAGATAAAAGCTCCAGATTGCGCTGAACCCCATCTCCGACTGCACTGAACCCCAGTTCCAGGAGAGACCCTGGGAAGCCAGGTTCATACTGGGGGAATCTGGGCTGTAAGGTGGAAACTCAGGGGAGTGGCGAAAGGCAGAGCTCCGGAGGCGTGCACGTGAATGCGCGCAGAGGATGGACTGTTGACTGTGCCGCTGAATTGCCTTAGCAGGAAGGAGACAAAAGCTCCAGACTGAGCTGAGCCCCAGTTCTGACTGCACTGAAACCCAGTTCCGGGCGAGAATCTGGGAATCCAGATTCATTGGGGGATAGACTAGACTGTTTGGCAGCGGGCGAAACTCAAGGGTGCCTTTCTCTCAGAGGTGCTTTCAGGGAGTACAGAGGGACACTGAGGGACACTGAGACCCAGGAACCTCATAGGGCGGGGCTGACGGGAAGCCAAGGCTGTAGGCTCTACCCTGAAACTCCGCCCCATCCAAGCTGAGCACAGAGGCTTTTACAATTTTGCAAGTCTAGTTGAATAAGGCTGTCTCCCGGCATAGACACAGCTGATCCTCACAGCCAATTGGCCTGGAGGTCAAATCCTTCCAGTGTACCAACAGCAATTAAGGCTTAACAACACCAAGACTTTGCACTCAGCCCACAAAGGGGGGTACCAAGAGCAACCACCTAGGGAGATTGGGGAAGCTGAGCTACCGGCCCCTATAGGTCACTGACCACACAAAGCCACTCCATCAACACAGGGAGGCAGCCAAAATGTGGAGACACCGAAGCAGGTCACGAATAGAAGAGATGGAGGAAAGTAAACTAATGGACGACACAGTGTTCAGAACCACATTTATAAGGTTACTCAAGAATCTTCTAAAAACCGCTGATAAACTTGAAGAGACCTTCAAGGACCTTAATGAGAATACCAAAAAAATGGAAAAGGACCAGTCAGAAATTATGCATACACTGTCTGAAATAAAGAATATACAGAAACTCAACTGTAGATCACCGTACCCCAAGAGTCAAACCAAAGATCTGGAACATGAGGAAGCAAAAAACACCCAACCAGAGAGGCGGAAAGTAAGAAGAATCCAAAAGTGTGAGGATAGCTTAAGGAGCCTCTGGGACGGCTTTAAGCGTACCAACATCTGAATTTTTGGGGTGTCAGAAGAAGAGAGAAAGCAAAATACTGAAAACCTATTTGAAGAAATAATGACAGAAAACTTCCCCCACCTGGTAAAAGAAATAGACTTACAAGTCCAGGAAACGCAGAGAACCCCAAACAAGAGGAATCCAAAGAGGACCACACCAAGACACATCGTAATTAAAATGCCAAGGGCAAAAGACATAGAGAGAATCTTGAAAGCAGCAAAAGAAAAACAGTTAGTTACCTACGAGGGAGTACCCATACGACTGTCAGCTGATTTCTCAACAGGAACTATGCAGGCCAGACGGGAGTGGCAAGAAATATTCAAAGTGATGAACAGTAAGAACCTACAACCAAGATTACTCTACCCAGGAAAGCTATCATTCAGAATTGAAGGTCAGACGAAGAGCTTCACAGACAAGAAAAAGCTAAAGGAGTTCATCACCACCAAACCAGGATTACATGAAATGCTGAAGGGTATTCTTTAAGAAGAGGAAGAAGAAAAAAAAAGGTAAAAGTAAAAATTATGAACAACAAAAAGACATCAAATACATACCTACCAACAAGTGAATCTAAAAATCAAGTGAATAAAAAAATTTGAAGAACAAAATGGACTGGTGAATATAATAGAATCAGGGACATAGAAAGGGAGGCGACAGACAATTCTCAGGGGGAAGGGGGTCTGAGGGGTGCAGGAAGAGATTGGACAAAAATCTTACACCTATGGATGAAGACAGTGGCGGGGGAGGTAAGGGTATGGGGTGGGGTGGGGAATCAGATGGAGGGGAGCTATGGGGGGAGGGGAAGAGGAATACCTGTAATGATCTGAACAATAAAGATTTATAAAAAAATAAAAATAAAATAAAAAAAAAGATTTGGAAACAGCCTAAGTGCCCATCAGCAGATGAGTGGATTAAAAAACAGTAGTATATCTGTACAATGGAATACTAAGCTGCTGTAAAAAAGAAAGAACTCTTACCATTCGCAACAATAGGGATGGACCTGGAGAGCATTATGTTAAGTTAAATAAGCCAGTCGGAGAAAGATAAATATCACATGATCTCACTCATTTGTGGAATATAATGATCAACATAAACTGATGAACAAAAATAAATCCAGAGAAAGAGAAGCATCTAAGAGACCATGTAACTTCAGAGGGAAGGCAGTGGAGGGGTAGGTAAGAGATCAACCTAAGGGCTTGTATGTAGGCATAGAAGCATAACCAATGGACACAGACACTAGGGGGGTGAGGGCATGTGCTGGGTATGGGGGTGTCCAGGAGAGATCAATGGGGGGGGGGGAAAGGAGACATATGTAATACTATATGTAATAGAATTTTTTTAAAAAAAGGAATTTTAAAATCATTTGGTAAAATTCAGTCATCATTCTAATAAAATTTAAAGTAAAATTTGAAGACACTGTATAAATGTTAAAAGTCTTTGTAGCAAAACAAACATTCTGAAAGGCAAAACATAAATATCAGTTTCATTAACATAAAATAAGATGCCTAAAACACAGCTCTCTTCTATTTCTCTTTGGCATTTCTGGAGTATACAATAAGATATAAAGGATTAGAATACATACTGTAAAAGGAGGCATTATTTCCTATTGGTATGATTGTGAATATAGAAAAGTTAGCTGATGAGTTTAAAAGAACACTCAATTTATGAGGGAATTTAGTAAGATTATTTGAAAAGATAAATATGTGTTTACATATATATTCCATTCATAATATTAAAAATACATAAAATGATAATCGATGCCTTAGTAAGAAGATAATTACTTATATAAAAAGTTCTAAGTTCAATATTTAAGGGCTTAAATTAAAAATATCTGAATAGTGGATATAGTACCATTCATTTCTTGGGAAAATGTTTAAAATAATCCTTTAAAACAATTATATATATAATTTTACTCCAATTATAATTAATATATCTATACTGTATTTCCAAATATAATTTACTTTAATTTAATATAAAGTAATGTATATATGAAATGAAAAATATCTGAAATTAGAAATTATGTCAGCCTCTATTATCAAAATATTAAAATTTGGATAAGAATAGATAAATAGGTCAGTATAAAAGAAATGAAAATGACACTATTTCATCCTTTTTTATGGCCGTGTAGTACTCCATTGTGCATATATACTACATCTTCTTTATCCAGTCCTCTATTGCAGGGCACTTTGGCTGTTTCCAACTCTTAGCCACTGTGAATAATGCTGCAATGAACACAGGGGTGCATATACATTTGTGTACAAATGATTTCAAGTTTTTCGGGTATATACCCAGGAGTGGGATTGCTGGGTCATGTGGTAGCTCTATTTTTAATTTTTTGAGGAATTGCCAGACCACTTTTCATAGTGGTTGTACCAGTCTACATTCCCACCAGCAATGAATGAGGGTTCCTTTTTTTCCACAACCTCTCCAACACTTGTTGTTGCTTGTCTTGTTGATAATGGCCACTCTAATTGGTGTAATGTGGTATCTCATTGTAGTTTTAATTTGCATTTCCCTGATTACCAGTGAGGTTGAACATCTTTTCATATATCTATTGGCTGTTTGTATGTCTTCTTGAGAGAGGTGTATTTTCAAGTCCTCTGCCCACTTTTTGATTGAATTGTTTATTTGTTTGGTGTTGAATTTTATGAGTTCTTTATATATTTTGGAAATTAAACCTTTTTCAGAGATACTGTTTGCAAATATCATCTCCCATCTGGTTGGCTGGCCTATTTGTTTTGATGTCCATTTCTTTTTCTGTGCAGAAGCTCTTCAGTTTGATAAACCGTATTTTCCAGTGTATAAGACGACTTTTTAACCCAGGAAAATCTTCTATATGCCCAGTCGTCTTATACGCTGGAAAATACGGTAGTCCCATTCATTTATTTTTGCCTTTACCTCCCTGCCTTTGGCGGTCAAGTCCATAAAATGTTCTCTAGCTCAATAAGTTTGGTACCTATATATTTTTTTCTATGTGACTTATAGTTTCGGGTCTTATGTTTAAGTCTTTGATCCATTTTTGAATTAACTTTTGTACAAAGGATGAAATAGCATCATTTACAACAACATGGATGGACCTTGGGAACATTATGCAAAGTGAAATAAGCCAGACAGAAAAAGCTAAGAACTACATGATTTCACTTATATGTGGAATATAAAACTGAAACTTATGAACACAAACAGCAGCGTGGTGGTTGCAAGCGGGAGGGGGTTGAGGGAGAAAGGGGTCCTAATATGAGGTGACAGGAGATTTGACTTTGGGTGGTGGGCACATGGTCTTATATACAGATTTTGTAAATTAGGAATCCACACATGAAACCTATATATGTTCATGTTGACTGATGTCACCCCAATAAAATTTAATTAAAAATAAAATAAAAACTAAAAAAAGTGATATTAACATGTTAACTTGAAGAAATTTACCTGATTCCTGTTTTTGTTTATTTGATTTAATGTGTGCCATGTTTGAAAATATAAGTTGGGATGTCACATAACAAACTTAGCCAAAATAAATTTATAACCAACTTTCCAAAAAAAAATAAAAAATAAATATATGTAATAAACCTAGAGTTATGCACTCATATTAAAAAAAAGAAATTGACATACAAATTTGCTTCAGTATATTCATAAATGTATATTATAACAAACGACATTTTAGTTATGAGAGAAGTGGATTATTTTTTGTTTTGTTTTTACATTTAGAATGACAAGAATTCTGGAGAGACTTTTATTATTTATCATCGCACAGTCTCTTTTTACACTCAGCTCATATTCAGTTGTGATTCTGATTATTAACACTAGTAATGGTGATGAGGAACTAAACTTAGTAATGTCTCTGAGTAACTGGACAATTGAGCAATGCAGTATTTTATCTCAGATGGCTAAAATAACCAGTTTCTTTCTTTTTTCTTTCTTTCTTTCTGGTGATATGGAAATTACTAAACGCCTTTCTGACATTCTAGCAACTTTATTTTAAATTTTGTAATCTGCCTGAACAGTGTGGTTCAGTGATAGAGTATTGACCCAGGAACCGCAGGTTCAATTCCCAATCAGGGCACATGCTCCGGTTTCCACTGGATCACCAGTGGGGCATGTGCAGGGAGCAGCCGATTAATGTTTCTTTCTCATCGAAGTTTCCATCTCTGTATCCCTTCCTCTTTCTCTAAAATCAATAAAAACATATATAAAATAAATTTTGTAATCTACTTTGGTATTTAAAATGACCTTTTCCTACAGCAAATTTTATTCTCACTTCCATGTCACAGTAACCAATTGTTTTTGATAATTTAATTAAAATATATGCTAACTTACTGAATAATTTATAGTTTTATGATATTTTTTCACATACAAGTAATTATCACTACTTTTTAGCAAAATTTCAGATTATAAAATTCAAACTGATTGTTATATTTATTGAAAAGAATATACTTCAAAAATTAATGTAATACAAACTGGTTTTTACTAGGCTAAAAGCATGAGTTCTGTTGCAGATTTATTTTTTAAACATTTTGTTTACCAATTTTTCCTTTTTTTGTCTGTTTGTTAATCCCCCCAGAAGATGTTTTTTCCATTGATTTTCAGAGAGAGTGGAAGGGAGGAGTGAAGAAATGGAGGGGGAGAGAAAGAGAGAGAAATAATCCGTGTAAGAGGGAGACATGCATTGGTTGCCTCCTATGCACACCCCCACCAGAGTCGGGATTGAACCTATAACCCAGGTACAAGCCCTTGACTGGGAATTGAACCAGTGACCCTTCAGTGAGTGGATCCACACTCTAACCACTGAGTCACACTGGCTAGGATGTATCTTTCAACAACAAATGTAGAGGCAGCAGTGGAACAGAAGTAACATGAACTCTTGAGTGAGGCAGATTCTACCACTTAGCAGTATGTTGTTAGGGGAAGCAAGTTGCTTATCTTCTGTGATTTCTAAAATTCAGCGATGCTCTAAAACAGCACTTCTCCAACTGTGGTCCATACTTCTTGGGATATTCCAAGACACCTATGTTGGCTTCATCAGGTCAGAATTATTCTCATAGGAATATTAAGATTTTATTTGCTTTTTCATGATGTTGACATTTGCATCTGTGGTACAAAAATAAAAGCAGCCTTAGCCAGTTTGGGTCAGTGGTAGAGCGTTGGCCTGCAGACTGAAGGGTCCTGGGTTTGATTCCTCGGTTGCAGGCTACTCTCCAGCCTGGGGCCCTGGTTGGGGCTCATGCAGGAGGCAACCAATTAATGCGTTTCTCTCATATCGGTATTTCTCTCTCTTCCACTCTCTCTAAAAAATAAGTGGAAAAATATCCTTGGATGAAGATTAAAAGGAAAAAAGTAAAAGCAATAGAGTCTTAGCTAATATCAAAGAAGTGTAGCAAACTATTTTATAGACTGAACATTTGTTGCTTTGCCTCTCCTGCACATTGATATGCTGAAAGCTAATCCCCAAAGTGATGGTATTTGGAGATTGGATCTTTGGGAGGTGAGTAGGTCCTGAGAGCAGAGCCCTCATGAATGGGTTTAGTGTCCTCATAAAAGAGGCTCTTGTGATCTCACTCTTCCCTCCCACCAGGTGAGGACTCAGGGAAAAGATGGTGTAGAAATAGGAATTGGGCTCTCACCAATGGAAAATCAATGGAAAAAATATCCTCCAGGGGGGATTAACAAACAGACAAACAAAGATCTGTTGGCACCTTAATCTTGTTATTCACAGCCTTCAGAATTGAGAGAAACACATTTTTGTGTTTGTAAGCTACCTAGTCTATAGTATTCTAGTGTTTTTTATAGCAGCCTATACAGACTAAGACATAGAAAGTACTAGTACTTAAAGACTTTAAACAGTGGTTCTCAACCTTTTTAATGCCGACCCTTTTATACAGTTCCTCATGTTGTGGTGACCCCCCAACCATAAAATTATTTTCGTTGCTACTTCGTAACTGTAATTTTGCTACTGTTAATTTAGCAATGAAAATAATTTTATGGTTGGGGGTCACCACAACATGATGAACTGTATTAAAGGGTCGCGGCATTAAAAAGGTTGAGAACCACTGCTTTAAGATGACATTTGTTGTATTGATAGCAAATGTTTTAGATTGTGTAATGAAATGTGTCAATATTTGAAATACCTGCATTATAAAGTGAAGCAAGATGAATTAATTTGAAGTTCAAGATGGAGCAATAGATTTTAATGAAAATTTAGAAAAAACAGTCATTGATTTGTGTTTAGACTTGTGTTAAAACTAACCTATAAGAAATGCCCACCTGTCGGGTTGATGGTATAATGTCAGAAAATAATATCCACAACTGTCTAAAGGAGACCCTAAATTAAATTCCTTCCCTACTTTCCAAATGTATATCTGAGTAAGGCCAGAATTTTACACATACTTAAGACAAAACAACATATAATAACAGATTTAATGTAAAAACAAATATGAAAATTTAGGATTTTAAAAACTCTAGATGTTAAAGAAATTTATAAAAATGTAAAGTATGCCATTGTTCTCATTTATTTAGTTAGTTAGTTATTTGAGAGAGATGGGGAGGAAGGGAGAAAGAGGGAGAGAGGAGGAAGAGAGAGAGAGAAGGGAGAGAGAGAGAGACATTAATGTGAGCAAGAAACACCAATTGGTTGCCTCCTCCAGACGCCCAGAGAGGGGATCGAACCCGCAACCTGGGTATGTGCCCTGACCAGAATGGAACCTTCTGGTGTATGGGAGGATGCTCCAACTAACTGAGTCACACCTGCCAGGGCTAATTTATTTTTATTTAAAAATATTTTTATGTTATTGACATGTAATGGGATTATTACTACTTTAATAAATCAATATTTTAGTTTTTCTTAGTTCTAATTTATTATACAAGTTACTAATGATAGGTATAACCCACAAAAACAACGTCATTTTGAGTCTAATAATTTTTCAGGTTACAGCAGTCACGAGACCAAAAAACGTTTGACAAGTGCTGTCATAAAATAACAACATACAGTTAGCAGGATTACTGGCTGAATGTGCTTAGTACAGAATCTGGTACTTAGTGATTTGTTTCTACTACTGTACTTTTTTCCCCTTCTAATCATAATATTCACTATAATTTCTTACACAAGAATAATTGCTTGAGAATTTGAGGATTTTGAGTTCTATCAAAATATATTAGGTAAATGTTACTTTTTCATCCATTACAAAGATTGAGCTTTAAATAGTTATTTATAGTTTTATCTAGAGCCCAGATGAGCTGTATATTAGCAATTCTAGCTACAGCATCTATACCTTTTAGTTATTTGAATTATTAATTTTCTACTGCAAAATATCTAGTAGTGCTTCCACTGGTTATTATCTTTCTTCCAAGACTCAGAAAAAAAAAAAATATAGGTAACAGAAAGTATCTTAGAAAAATTATATACCTGCTATTAGTGCATGGACTTGACAGTTGGGGATTGTACATTCTATCTTTCTACTTTTTAAAATTATTTATTGTTTAAAGTATTACATATGTCTCCTTTTTCCCCCATTGACCTCTCCCTGCCCACCCCCAACCCCAGCACATGCCCTCACCCTCCTAATGTCTGTGTCCATTGGTTATGCTCATATGCATGCATATAAGTCTTTTGGTTGATCTCTTAGCCCCCTCTCTCTCCTCTGCCTTTCCTCTGAGGTTTGAAGGTCTGTTCGATGTGAGTGTGACCAGGCATTGGCACCATTTGCTTTAACATCCTTCTTTATAAAATGGGAATGATGCTAATGGTTCCCCACAGTGCTCTGAGAATGGAAGGTTACTAAAGTACTGTGAAATGCTCAGATTTGAAGTGTCACCCCGGAGCAATGTATTATTAAGAATTTGTAGAATAGTGAAAGTATAATTCAGTTTAAAGAAAGAATATCATCACAAGTGCATCTCATTTTATGGAGGGAACTTTCAATATTAAATCCCACTTAGTCCTAGAAGAAAATTTGGTACTTTTTGTCAGGTTATTGAATATAAGCTATATATATGGTCAGTGCACATCATAGAGAGCAATCAAACTCCCGGTTAGCTATATATATAGTTTTGCATTTTATATATATATATATATATATATATATATATATATATATATATATATACACATATATATATATATATAATATGCCAACTGTCCCCTCGGGAGTTCTACCAGGAGACCGGGAGTTTGATTGCTCTCTATGATGTGCACTGACCACCAGGGGGCGGTGCAGAACAAAGGAAGGCCCAGTCCAGCAGCCAGAAGGCCTCAATGGGCTCTGATCGCTGGCCAGGCCTAGGGACCCTACCTGTGCACGAGTTTTGTGCACTGGGCCTCTACTATTCAGTAACAGTATATTCAACTGAATATAAATAATATCCAGCCCTAAACAAAAGGATGCACAAAATATTATTTTATTCTTCTAAGGTACAGTGGAGGTTAAAGTAATATAATACTTAACACTGATTTTGTAACACCTTCTTCAGCAAAACACTCCCCAGCCCTTTGCACACACAATTGAACCTATTTAGGACATCCTATTTATGCCAGGGCATAGATCTAGTCACAGTAAGTTTTGAATTGTCAGACATGCCTTGTGAGATGATTGACAGATGTATTTATGCTAAGTGAATCAGATAGGGATTAAATAAGTTAAGCCATACGTGTGGAGGTAGGGGACCTGATGAGAGAAACAGAACAAAAACTAAACACACACACACAGGTGTTTGTATTTAGATGAATTTTAATATGACAGGTAACACAGGGTATCTAAAGGCAGGACACTAACAGATGGACCTATAATCATGATATTAAAATTCAGGGCAACGTGAAATGGAGGTATCTCAGTAGGCAGGAGTAATGAATGGGAAGAGTAGGGGGCAAGTAGTAGAAGGGGCTTTTCCCCTGCAATGTTTAAGGTCTTCAACCTCTTGTAATTATTGGAGACATAATCAAATCAATAATAATTTTTTGATAAATTTGTCACCTTATCAATGTCTTTTGTTATTTTAAGGCCACTCTAGGTGTTTTATAAGCATTAGCTTACAGAAAACTCATAAACAATTCTGTGGACAAGGAAACTGAGGCATAAAGTGTTGTTTGCCAGCAGTCAGAGAGTAAGGGTGAAAATTGTGTGCTACTATAGGTACAGATTAAATACTCATGAGTTGGACACCAACACTGCTGATATTCCCAATACAATAAAGTGTTTCCAGAATCATGGGCATCAAATGAAAAGTGGAAAGTCAGAAATTTTGAAAATGCTGACTTGAGAAGAAAACACTTCACACAAGACCTTTTCCACTTTCAAAGGAAGCAGCCATGTCTAATGACACTCATTAGGAGAGACACGC
Organism: Ia io; assembly: GCA_025583905.1. Taxonomy (NCBI): domain Eukaryota; kingdom Metazoa; phylum Chordata; class Mammalia; order Chiroptera; family Vespertilionidae; genus Ia; species Ia io. The sequence goes on from JAJQQW010000003.1 coordinate 34,842,004, forward strand.
CGCAGCTATCTTTTGCAGCAGATATGAACCATTATTGAAGTGGGAAGAATAATGGCCCCCAAAGATGTCCACATTCTAAACCCTGGAATCTGTGAATATGTTGTTACCTTACATGACAAAAGGGGCTTTACATATGGAATTATGTTAAAGTATTGCCCTAGTGAGATGATCCTGGATATTCTGGGTACCACAATGTAGCTGCAAAGATCTTTTTCATTTGCTTGTTTTGTTTTTATTAATAATTTTTTATTTTGAAATTTTAAAATTGACATACAATATTATATGAGTTTCAGGTGTACAACCCAGTAACCAGGCATTTATACATTTATGAAGTATTCATCCTGATTAATCTTTATAAGTGAAAGTGAGAGACAGGACAGTCAGATTCAGAGAAGGAGGTGTGATAGCAGAGCAGGGGCTGGAGTGATGGTATTGCTGGCTTTGAAGATGAAAGGCAGCCATGAGCCAAGACACGTGGGCAATCTCTTGGAGCTAAGAAAATGAAGTAATGTATTCCTCTTTAGAACTTTGAGAAGGATGCAGTACTGCTGAGATCTTGGTTTTTGTTCCTTAAGACCTATTTTGGAGCACTGAAATGCTCCAGACTGTAAACATAAATGTGTGGGTGGTAAGTCACTAAGTTTGTGATAATTGTTTACAGCAACAAAAGGAGTCCAATAGTACATTCAAGTAATACAATTTGCATGTTACTTGAAGACATTCGCAATTCACTTTTCGTTTGCAAGCTGTGGCTTCTGATAGCAGGTACAGACCACCTGGCCTCCTGGTAAAATTACAACTATTCAGTTTCTGCTATGGTCTCTGAAAATACTTGAATACTGGATTTTGCAAACATGGTTTTCCCTGAGATGATTACCTTAGAAACTAAGAACTGAATTGTTTTCTAAATGAGTCACTGATGTGAAAAGCTAGTATGTCCTATTAAGGCTTTAGACTTTTGAAAACGGAAGAATTGAAATTAACATACCTCCCAGAACCCCAAAGGAACCATGCTACTTAGGAGGAGAAGAATCCCAGGCTACATGCAACTGATGGTCCTCCCAGTTCCATTTTGGAATCAGGAAATCCCTGGACGACCCTGCTCGGGATACTATTGTTTTGGATTTTATTTAATTGAGGGTTTTGTATATGAAACGTTCAATACTCAAGTCCAAAGCAAATGGTCTTGAACTTCAATTCCTTTGATCTTTGAATTTGAATTTTCAAAGAAATTTACAATGTTAATTTGTATTTCTCCTTTGGAAATTCATAACAAGAGGGGACTTTTATTTGGTTCATCTTTATATTGTTTGCATCCTACTTTTGGAGTATCTTTATATGTTTCATCTTTTTAAAAATGTTTTCTATGTTTTGATTGATTTCAGAGAGAGGAAGGGGGAAGGAGAGAGAGAGAGAAGCATCAGTGATGAGAGAGAATCATCTATGGACTGCCTCCTGTATGCCCCCTGCTGGGGATTGAGTCTGCAACCCAGGCATGTGCCCTGACCAGGAATCGATCTGGTGACCTCTTGGTTCATGGCCGGCACTCAACCATTAAGCCACACTGGCTAGGCTGTTTCATCTTTTTATAGCCTTTTATTTTTATTTTTAAAAATAAAACAGTGAGTTTCAGATGATGCCTGTATATGCCTTGTGCAGCTAGCTACCTAGCTTGGAAATGGTGGTAACTTCTGTCACAACTTAGTCACCATGACAGAAGACGAGCTCTGGTGGACTTGTAGTTCTGTATTTCTAGAGGTCCTCATCCTTCACCTGGTAATTTAATCATCTGTTTTCATCTATCCAGAAATTAATCGTAGACAAATATGCTCATCCACAGCCTTACATACATTATCATGATGATATACACTCTCAGAACAACCTTTTATATTTCTTTTCCAAATATGTATAGATAGCCTACTATGTACCCTGCATTCTTTTATGTTGGACAATGTGGGAAGGAAAATAGAGAAGAAAATGCCTCCCATGTCTGAGGACAACTTGTCCTTGGCATGGGCTTAATTAGAATAGAGTTCTGATTCATTGCACAGGGTGTTGGGAGCAAAAGTGTGGAACACCCAGCAGAGTCCCCATGAAGACCTGAAAGGCAGTGTTTGGGAAACAGCCTCCTGAATGGCAGAAGAGCACCACTGACTTAACTAATTGATAGATTGGCAAAAATCACTGGGTATGCTGACCTCAGCCATGTTTTCTTCCTTCTGAGAGGAAGTCTGGTCTGAATTTTCTCCTAGTCCCTCCTTCTTGTCTTACCTAAATAGTACCACTACACTAAATAGAACTTTTCAGAAAGTTATAATTCTACAAAGTATCTACACATATAAACAACTTTTCTCAGCCTGGTTTCTATTTGTAGTAAAGGTGACATATCAGCCTCCATCTGTACTACTTGTTTCATTTGTCAACCTATTCAGTGATGATCAGAGAGGAAGAGTGCCACCAGTATGTTTTTATGTTAAAGACTATAGTTTACAATACAAATGTTGTATAACTAGAGGCCCGGTGCATGAAATTTGTGCATGGGGGGGTGTCCCTCAGCCCAGCCTGCACCCTCTCCAATCTGGGATCCCTCTCAATCCAGGACTGCTGGCTCCCAACTGCTCGCCTGCCTGCCAGCCTGATCACCCCCTAACCACCCCCCTGCCAGCCCGATTGATGCCTAACTGTTCCCCTGCTGGCCCGATTGCCCCTACTTACCTTCCCCTGCTGGCCTGGTCACCCCTAACTGCCCTCCCCTGCAGGCCTGGTCACCCCCAACTGCCCTCCCCTGCTGGCCTGGTCACCCCTAATTGCCCTCCCCTGCAGGCCTGATCACCCCCAACTTCCCTCCCTTGCAGGCCTGATTGCCCACAACCTCCTTTCCCTGCTGGCCATCTTGTGGTGGCCATCTTGTGTCCACATGGGGGCAGCCATCTTTGACCACATGGGTGAGTTCATCTTGTGTGTTGGAGTGATGGTCAATTTGCATATTACTTCTTTATTATATAGGATATTTTAGACCATAATAGTTTGGTCTAAAAGTGAAGATGCCTAGACAAGTGTGGGTATGCAAGCAAGCAAGCAAGCATTCTCTCTCTCTCTCTCTCTCTCTCTCTCTCTCTCTCTCCTATTCTGGATGTGAATGGGCTTGTGCTGTGCTTTATTTAGGTATATTACTCCACTGAGCCACTAAACTTTAAAAACTTGATATGGTTACAGAAGAAAATGCCAAGGACAAAACTTGCTCAGGAATATGATGACAATATCATCAGAGGGAACCTTTTACAAAAGCCAGAGGCAAGACAAAATAAGTTCAATAAGGAACAAAAAACAAAACAAAACAAAAAACAAGTCAACTCTGATGGGAAGTCACTGGAAAATGACCTTATATTTTGAATCAGTGTAATTTCCTGGAACCAACATTATCCCTGTTTAAGTACTGTTGCCATAAGTTTCAATGACAAATCTTTAGCATTATATAACAGGTTTTCTTACATTGGTTTTTTGATTCATGCTGACACATTAGCAGATTATGATGCCCTAGTTGAAATGGAGAGTGCAGGGGTCAATGTCCATGTTAAGTGTTCGCAGAGAGGAAACTATCCCTCTGTTTATGAAGAAAAGTTTATGAACAAACACCCAAAACACTTTAGAAGAAACTCATGGAGAAAGTACAGCAGTCTACCTGACTAGTCAGTTGTCTGATTTCTTGTCTTCTGTGCATCTTTTCCAAAGGCATTAATTACAGAATATTTCCAAAATAATTCTAAATGGGGGAAAAGTTGCATATGTACAGGAATAAGTGTGAGGTCATGTCTATGGCACACTCAAGATATAAAGGGGTTGTGGAACAGCTAGAAAAATAAACTGATAAAATATATGCTTTAGGAATTCCGGATAAGATTGATTTTATTTCCCCAAAATGCGATGCTCTGAAAAATGTCACGGTGCTCTCTTGAGCTTTGTGTTCTGCATACCTCTCAATTTAACTAAAGTCTATCTTTAATGTTCTGTCATTGACTTAATTTAGCACCGTGATGATGCACTGCAGATTCTGAAATTTGTAATGGCACACATTTTAAAGCCTCTGAACATGATTACATCCTTGTATTATGTAAGAACAGCTAAAGGCAGTAGCAGCATAGTATAATGGTAACAAGAAACGATTGGAGCTATATTTTCTGAGATTAATACCTGCCTTGGCCACATCTGGGCTATGGTATATCAGGTACATTTGGCACCTTATTTTCTTAGCCACCAAATTAGAATAAAAATACTTATTCTTATCTCATAGGGAGGTTATTAGACTGATGTGGCTTAATATTTATAACACCATTACAAGTAAATGGAATATGTATATTACATTAACTTTTAAATGTAATAATCTAGAAAGAGTCCTCTGTTACCTTATAAGACTTTCTGTGATCTGCAAACCCAGTTCAGTACCCTTGTTATATATAATCATAATCTATATTTATCCTTTCATAGAATTTTTAAAATCTTATAAAATGTTACTTATTATGTACTCCTCAGTGAGGTATAAACACCAGGACAGTGGAGTCATTATTGTGCTACCTATGATTAATTAATGGCTAAATGGTGCATTAGACCTGTTAACTGATAAATGCAGGGGTAGGCAAAAGTAAGTTTATAGTTGTGAGTACACAAAACACAGAGTTAATAAAGCTATTGTAATAATCATAACCTGCATGTCTTTTTCCATTTGAACAACTGTAAGCATACATTTTTCCTATCCCTGCATTTGTTATATGAGTGATTGAAATAAAAAGAAAAATAATGATGGTTCAGATTTTCTCTGATATGTGAATAGAAGTAACTAGAACAGTACTCAGTAGGCACTATTGTTTCTTGAATTGACTAATCTCTAGGCCAGTGATGGGCAACCTTTTGAGCTTGGTGTGTCAAACTTCGCCAAAAAACTAAGCATAACTCGGGTAGTGTGTCACTTTGAGGAAAAAACATTATTTTGCGATATTTATAGTTTAAATAACATAAATGTATAATTGTTATATATAATTGTATTTAATAAACCAAAAACTAAATATTTAACTTACCTGCTTAGTGACTTCTTTGTTCATCCATCAGTCGGTTTCTTTTGTTGGTCTTGATATTATTTAGCTTGTGTGGGGTGCCGTGAACTAAGATAAGTGAGGTGGAGGGGGAATTCTTTAACTAACCTGCCTATTAGTGACTTTTTTGTTGCTGAATTTCATTGGCTAAATCTTCAATTGAAGGTTGGTATTTTGTACACTTCAGGCCCTAGCAGGCACTACTAACTTCATCTGTCAATCTGTTTCTTTTGTTGGTTTTGATATTATTTAACGATGAGAATAAGGCCTCACCAAAGTATGTAGAGGGAAAAATTGTGAGTAAAGCCATTGCTATATTTTTCAGGGTGCTAAAAGTGTCTGGTAGTCGGTTCCAGGCACTCCAAATTTCCTGTTCGTAGTGGCACTCCTCTTGATTCTCCAAGCGGCACCTTTCCAGATTCTCAAGCTTTGACCTCAAGTCGACAAACACCTGAGCCCAGATACTGTCTTGAAATTCTGCAAGTTGCATCTCCAAATCATCAATTTGCATCCATTGGAAACCATTTAATTCCAAACTACTCTAAACTACTACATCAGGATACTTAATTATTTTCATGGTCTGTTCTAGACTTCTAAATTGACTAAATCTATCACTAAAATGGTCAAGTAACGAGTCTAAAACATGCTGATACTTCATAGGCAAGAGTTCCATTTCATTTTGTTCAGCTGCACTGGTCTTCTCAAAATACTTTGTTACTCGGGGAAAATACTTATAAGTTTTAGTTTCTACATCTCGCTTGAAAATTTTAACTTTACTTTCAAAAGCTTTTATGTATCCAAACATAACGTCAATACTTTTGCCAAAACCTTGTAACTTTAAGTTCAGTTCATTAATATGAACAGAGAGATCTGTAAAAAACATCAGGGTGTTGACCCGCTTATCATCATTAAGCTGAGGAAAGTTTCCCAGATCCTTATCGTCAAGAAATACCTTAATTTCTTCAAAGCATTCCACAAAGCGCTCAAGAACTTTGCCTCGGCTCAGCCATCTTACATTATTGTACATCAGCAGTCCACTGTAGGTGGAATCAACCTCCAGTAAAAGTGCCGAAAATTCTCGCTTGTGAAGGGGGCGAGCAACTATTAAATTAACTATTTTTGTAACAACTGACATTAAGTCATCTAAGTCGGTGAATCCTGCCTTGGCAAATAAAGCCTCCTGATGGATAATACAATGAAAAGGCACAATCGGATGTCCAATAGCTTCTGTAAACAATTTGACAAATCCGACTTTTTTTCCGCACCATATTTGGTGCCCCATCTGTCGTCACTGACACAACTTTAGAGATATCAATGCTTAGGTCACGAATTGTTTGTATAACAACCTTACATATTTCGCTTCCTGATTTACTTGTTGACACTGATACTAACTTTATCAACTCTTCTCTCATTGTGAGACCATCAGAATATCGACCAATAATGGCCAACTGAGCATGTGATGTGACATCAGTAGTTTCATCAAGAGAGATCGAAAAATATTTACACTTCCTTATGTCTCTCTTTAATTGATGTTGTAGGTTTGTGTTCAGTCTCATTATTCGGTCTTTTATGATATTTCTACTGAGTGGTAACTCAGATATTCTCTTAATAATTGCATCTTTATTCTGCATATTGTGAAATAGAACTGGTGCACATCTTAGGAGAGGTTCTTTAATAAATTCTCCCTCACTGAGCGCTTTTCCATGCTGAGCTATAGAGCAATGCTCAAACTTGCAGATGTTAAATTTGTAGAGCCTTTAGTAAATTTAAGGATGGAATTAGATTGGCTCTTATAAAGGTGTAGCTACCTGGAAATGTATTCCTTCCTTTCATCCTCACTTTTTTCCAAGAGCTGGGAATGATTAGTTTCAAAATGTCTATATTCCACATTCTGCTAACTACCGTTTCAGTACATAGAATGCAAAATGATCTGCCATTTTTTTCTATAAAGCCATACATCTCGGTCCATGTCTCTTAAAAGGGTCGGCCACTGCTACTACCACTTCCTTTACTTAACCTTACTTTTTTATTTTTTGGGTTCTCCATCAGGGGGGCAGTGACAGAAGATAGAATTATAGATAGCTTGTTAGGCCTGCAGGCAACTAGGGGTTAACTAGCATAACTAACCACAAAATGGTGCATAAAACTGTCTTTTAGGAAAGGGCAGGGTTAATAAGCAGAAATAGGGGTTAATAAGGATGCACAACAGTAATAGTGGTGAAATGGAGTCTGCACTATGGAGCAAGATGGTGTTCCTTATGTGAATTAAAATGGCTGCCACTATTTCTAATGGAGGGAAACGGCACCCATCGCACGCCACAAACCCTTGCCTCTCCCAGCCTCCCCCTCACTTATCTCAGTAATGATGGATTAGGAATCCATGACACCCCAGAACAGTAGATAATGGTTGCTGTGGTTAACTGTTATTTGGTTACTGGTAATGGCAGGGCCCCCAGAGATGCGTCCCCCGCTGCGTTCCGCTGCTCCCTGCTCTGCCAGCAGAAGTGAGGGCAAAGATCCCGGCTTAACCGGAAGTCCCAGAACTAGACGCTCTGTGCCGGACTTCTGTTGTTTTGGCCTACAGACCTCTGGCACAGAGTGTCTAATAGGGGAGGATGAAACATTTGCGACTAGAGTCTTGGACCCAAGACTCTAGTCGCAAATGTTTCATCCTCAGGAGCAGCAAATGTTTCATCCTCGGCATGCGGCCGCCTCAGCGGCCGCATGTCATCAGAAATGGCTATGCTTGTTAGTGCTGACACACGTGTCATAGGTTCTCCATCACTGCTCTAGGCTGTTCAGTCAGAGTATCAGGAAGTTGCTAAATGCTTCCATGTGGATCACCCAACACATTATGTATAGTCATGAATGTAATGGAAGCAATGCATAAGGCTGCAAAGGAATACAGCTTGAGAGAGTGGTTTCTGAACCATTTCTGTTCCATTCTTGTGCCACCTCAAAACTTCTAAAGGATAGTAACTAATTTTCAAATTTGAATACTCACTATAAGAGAAGAGTTATGATCGATTTTTAGGGTCATGACAATTCTACAGTATATTTGTAGAGGTCCCACTCTTCAGATTAAAATTAATTTTTTGGTGCATGATTTGGTACATTGTAAAAAGTCCACATGTATTTTTATGACAGAATACTCTTCCAAAAATCTGTAGTTTATTTTAAATTAACATACAGTAAACTTGACTGTTTTTGATGTACAGTTCCATGAATTAAACCCCACATACATATCAATTAAATCACCCACCATAATCAGTGTTGTATAGCTGTAATTCTCTGTGAATTCCACTGAAAAATAGAAGGCAATGAACGGTGACTTCTCTCAGCCCCAAAGGGAAGATGATAGTGTCTACATGTCTCCAATACTAGCTATCTTTCAAGAACACTTTCAATTTTCAGTGTTCTATCCTAAAATTCCCATTTCCTGTCATTGTGATTCTCATATCAAATTAACTGAGAAACTAACTTAGTGTACCAGTCCATGTCTTACAATAGCTTTACTATCAATTGTGTCCTTTCTATGACAATTTCCCCTCACTTATTTAACCTTTTGCACTCGGATGTAGAGTGTGACTCGACACGGAAGCATTAGAATAAAGGAATCGAGAAAGAAGCAAGTGAGTGCAAAGGGTTAAATAAAATGTACTAGCATGCCTCCTATAAGCCAATCAGAGAATGACAAATACCACATGATCTCACTTGTTTTTTGAATCTAATAAAAAAAATGACGTGACCAACAAAATAAGTCCTGAGACATGGAGGCATGGAAGAGACTGACATATCTAGGGAGGCGAGATGAGGAGAGATAAACCAAAGAACTTATGTATTTATATGCATAGTCCATGGACACAGACAATAGTGTGGTGAAGTCCTGGGTGGGGTAGGGGCTGGGCAGAGGGGAGTAAGGGGGGTGGGAAATGAGAGATATCTGTAATACTGTCAACAATATATATATAGGGTTTTTTTTTTATTGATTTCAGAGAGGAAAGGAGAGAGAGAGAGAGAGAGAGAGAGAGAGAGAGAAAGAGAGAGAAACATTAATGATTAGAGAGAATTATTGATCAACTGCCTCCTGCTCCTACATGCCCCACACTGGGGATCGCACCTGGGAATGTGTCCTGACCTGGAATCAAACTGTGACCTATTGGTTCATAGGTCAACTCTCAACCACTGAGCCAATGCCAGCTGGGCAAAAATATATATATTTTTTTAATTAAAAAGTATATGTATCCCAGAAATTTTACCTATTTTCTATTTTTCATTATGATATGAGTTATACTATTTAAATTGTATATGTTTCACAAGAAACCAGGTAAGTATATATGTAGACTCACATATCCATGAAGTAGGAGCAGCCAGCAAGAACTGACAGAGTTATTAGAATCAGCCCAAAAGAAAATAAGGTAACATGAATGAATTTTGCCCCATTTAAGTTCTGATTCTTTCCTAAATAACACTATTTTTTTCTCAAATGGGACTTCAGATGACTGATATATATAACAGTCATAGTTCTAAAATGGTACTTTTTCCATTGAGCAAATCTGGTATAAAAAATTGCGGCTGTGATAGATGGGAAAACAATAGGAGGAAATCAAAACAAAACCTTTGTATTGTTCTTATGTAACAAAACTGCTTCAATTTACAAACGCATGCCTATTGACCTGAAATGGTTAATTCAGCTAATAGGAAAAGGATCTTCTTTTCATTCTTTCTGTCTTTTATACATTTACTAGTAGCCCATCGCGCAATATCGCATGCAGTACGCTTCCACGGGAGCCAGCGGGAACCTCAGAGCACTGCTGGGAGTCGTGCTGCTTTGGCGGGAGCCAGGAGGGACCCGCATCAATTTCACGGGAGATGGGAGGGACCTGCGCTGCTTCCGTGGGAGGTGGGCCCACCGTCTCCTCTCCAGGCCTATGCTCGGCCGCTGAGGCTGTGGGCCATCCCCCCTGTCCCTCCCAAGACGGGTGCAGCAACAAAGCAAGCATTCCGCCTGCCGCTCACGCTCCCCGCTCTCAGCAGCTGCCCCCCCGGGACTGGGGTACTCTGGTGGGGCAGAGAAGACTGGGCACCACCATCTTGTGGCTATGGGAGCCGCCATCTTTATGACTCAGTGACAGTTAATTTGCATATTACCCTTTTATTAGATAGGATGGAGTTATTAAGAATAATACCAATGCTTTTTCCAGGATAAATTCATTTTACAAAATAGGTACTATCTGTGTCTTTCTCTCTCTCTTTTTTTTTTGCATTTTAAAAATAAACTTTATTTTTGAACAGTTTTAGATTTACAGAAAAGTTGCACACTACAGAGTTCCATATACCTCCACTCAGTTTCCCTTATTGTTAACACCTTAGCTAACTGGTATATCTGTGTCTTTCATTCACGATTATGAGGGTGAGTAGGGATAAAGATAGACATGTTATTCACATATTTTTAAAGCCCTGAAATTTGCAGTTTAAGAATAATATGTTCCCTGACTCCTTGGAGAAATAGGTATATAATTATTTTATGGAATGCTTTGACATTCTATACGAGAGTGTAAGTTCATAATGGTGATTCTATTAGAAGGGAGAAAATGTCAAGTTTATGTTGTCAAAGTTAATGGAAGTGAATTCCTTTCACTTGATTTAAGTCATAAGTTTCTTCTTTTTTTTCCTAGGGGTTTTATATATATTTTTATTGAATTTATGGGGTCACATTGGTTATTAACATTATATGTTTTAGGTGTACAAGGTTATAATTTGACAACTGTGTACTCTATTGTGTGCTTACCCCCTGAAGTCTAGTTTTCTTTTGTTACCATATATGTGAACCCCTTTTACTCTCCTCCAACCTGAATGGGAAGAAAATATTTGCAAATATCTGAAATATCTGAAGAACTCATTCAGGGCTTTTTAACCTGGAAGTTGCATAAGCATATTTGGCATATTTGGGTTCTGAAAGGGCTGATCAGCTTCCAGTATGGAGAATGGATTATAAAGGGGTGGGAGTAGCCAAGGGGGTGACCCAGGGAGATTCCAGATAGGAGGTTATTGTAATCATCCAAGAAACTACTAAACTTGTAAAGATTTACTTTAAATTTTATACACACGTAAGAGGTGAATAGTTTAACTACAGTTAAATTTATTCTTTTTAATTTTAAAGGCTGAGTTGTTGTTTTTTCTTTATTGATTAAGGAATTACATATATGTCTTTATCCCCCCATTGCCCCTCTACCCCCCCCCACTCATGCCCTCACCCCCCTGGTGTCTGTGTCTATTGGTTAGGCTTATATGCTTGCATACAAGTCCTGTGGTTGATCTCTCCCCCTTACCCCCGCCCTCCCCTACCTTCCCTCATAAGCTTCTTATACAAGCTTTTAATCCGAGCTCCCTTACAAAAGATTACCTGAGCTACTAAATTTTTTTCTAAAAGACTGACTTATGTACTCAATTAGTGAAGAAAATTCTACCATCACTTTGGTTTATAATAAGGTGACCAGATTTTAACATTGGTAAAGCGGGACACCATTGACCAGGGGGGGTTCTTTTTTTTTTTTTTTAATATATTTTATTGATTTTTTACAGAGAGGAAGAGAGAGGGATAGAGAGTTAGAAACATCGATGAGAGAGAAACATCGATCAGCTGCCTCTTGCACACCCCTTACTGGGTATGTGCCCGAAACCAAGGTACATGCCCTTGACCTGAATCAAACCTGGGACCCTTGAGTCCGAAGGCCGACACTCTATGCACTGAGCCAAACCGGTTTTGGCCCGGGGGGTGGGGGGTGGGGAGGTTCTTGATTAAAAATTTGGTCTATATTGTAATAGCTTTTGGTTTTTTAATAAAAGGAAATTCACTTCTTAGATCATCGTTGAATTTGCATCCTCTTTTCTTACTCATTATGTTAAAAATCTAAAAAAAATAATTTAAAATTATATTATAAATTTTATATACATATTGCTTAAAACACAGTAAGTAGGTACATAATTACATGAACATATTTTATTGTTAGTTTATAAATTAAATTAATTTGATTGTTATAAAGTAACTATATTTTAAAATTATTTAATCCTATATTTCTTTCTAAATAATAACAATACTAACTTGTATTATTTTTCCTCTGAATTTGCCGTAACGTAAGTCGTAAGTGTCACTTTCAAGGCTGGCGCTAGACTCTTTGTCGCCACTATAAAATATAAATAATACGAGTACTGTCTGCTAAATTCAAGAAAATTTATGTATTTATGAAATAAACAAATAAATTACTTACCTAAATTATCTGAATAGCTGATTTGTAATGACATCACTTGTTTAACTAGCTTACTAGCACACAGTACAATGTGTATCGTCTGAGAGACAGTTACAAAATGTTTTCGTCATTGCCAATCCCAAAAAATGCCATTGTTCATTAAGTCCAAACAATGGTGGTCGAATTCTAACAACTGACCAACAATGAGAACTTTGATAAGCAGTTCTCAATAATCAGTTCTCGACAATTATTTGTTATTATTAAAATTTAATATTATAAAATTAACAAAAATAATATAAAAATCATATCCTGGCTAAATAGCCACATGGCTGCCGAAAACCGTATATTCCCTTCCTGTTCTCCCACCGTTCCCTAGCTTGTGCATTCTTTCCAAAATCGGGACTTTTTTAAAATGCCACTGGATGCGGGACAAATTGTTAAAAATCGGGACTGTCCCGCCCAAAGTGGACGTCTGGTCACCTTAGTTTATAACCAACTGAGGCTTTCTTTATACATGGTATGTTTCCATATACACCAAACCAGGTTCAAATAACATTTAATAGCACATTTGTTAATGACATTCACTGTTGTTACTTACTTTTTAAAAATGTTAGATAATAATAACATGGTTTATTTTTTGAGAACATTAACATTTCACAATGCTTAAATGAATGTCCCATCCCAAGATTCACATTTAGTTTAAAATTTTTTACAATGCAAATGTAGGTGTATTTATAATCTTACTCTTATAAACATAAGTATAAATTCTACTTCAAGTGCCAAAAAGAAGGGCAGAGGGGCTAACCATGCTTTTTCAAACAATTTCATTATAATATTCATAAAAAATTAAAAATATAGTGATTTTTTCCTAATAAATTAAATAATAATAAGGCAATCATATTTTTGAAAGCGTAAGAATTTTAAGAGGAGATATGATCCCTTTTCTCATATGATTTATAAACAATATTAAGGAGAGCAGAAAAACATACTAAGTGATTAAAAATAATGAAGATCATCTATAAAAAATGGAATATATATGTTATCATTTCTTACTAATTATATAGTATTTGTAAGTGCACATTTACTTGAGGTAAGTAACAATGAGATTGCTGGGTATGAAAGTAATTATACATTTTACTTTATTAGAAACTAGAGGCCTGGTGCACCAATTCTTGCACGGGTGGGGTCCGGCCGGCATGCCCTGTTGGAGGCCCATTGGTCAGAGCCAGCCATGGGGTCTAATGCTGGAAGTGATAGCTTTCCCCCAGCTGGATCTAATTATAATTTAAGGATGGCCAAAAGAAAACCCACAACAGAACTGTTTTGCATTTCACATGGTACGAGATGAAGTTGTTTATGTGTTGTTTGCAAACGTATGTCAAGATGGATGATGCCCCTAGACAGTTTTGCTCAGTGGATAGAGTGGCCTATGGACTGAAGGGTCCCAGATTTAATTTTGGTCAAGGGCTCTTGTCTGGGTTGTGGGCTCAATCCCCAGTAGGGGGCATGCAGGAGGCAGCCAATCAATGATTCTCTCTCATCATTGATGGTTCTATCTCCCTCTCCGTTTCCCGTCCTCTCTGAAATCAATAAAAATATTTTTTTTAAAAAAAAAGATGGATGATGACCCTTTAATGATTTTTGCATTCTTCCTGGGACTCTGCCCTCAGTTTCCCAATATGATCTTCATGTCTGTTTCTTCTTCATGTCTGTTTCTTTAAAAGTTTTTCTGGCCCTCGCTGGTTTGGTTCGGTGAATAGAGCATCGGCCTGTGGACTGAGGGGTCCCAGTTTCGATTCTAGCCAGGGGCACATGCCAATGGGTGGGCCAGCTGGCTGGGAAGGGAGGGACCACAGGAGGTTGACAAGCAGGGGCAGGGAGGGGCCGTGGGAGGTTGGCTTGTGGGAGTGCATTGATCATAAGGGGCCAGATCCTGCATTGAGCATCTGCCCCCTGGTGGTCAGTGCACATCATAGTGACTAGTTGACTGGTTGCTTAGGCTTTTATATAGATAGATTATATAAACGTTTTCCATAGTACCATTTTCAATTCCCACCTCTCTTCAAAAGATATTCTGCCTCCATGACAGAACTTGATATTTTCAGTGTTTTTTATTTTTCCATTTAGTTGGTATATGGTGGTTTTAATTTTTATTTCCCTAATGGTTAGTGATATTGAGCATCTCTTGATGTGTTTCTACATTTATAAATTGTTCATATATGTTCTGGAGGATAGAAAGAATACACTTTTCTCAGAATATTATTCCTTTATCAAACTTTATATATTTAAGGCATGCAAGTGGATGTTTTGATATATATTGTGAAATGATCACCACAATTGACCTAGTTAATGTGCCTATCACCTCACATAGTACCATTTTCTTTCTTTTGTGTGTATGGTTAACAATGCTCAAGAGAGCAAGTCTTTTTAACCATTAAGCATAATATTAAGCATAATAAGCTGTAGTTTTCCTTGTGGATACCTTATAGCAGGTGGAGAAGGGTCCCTCCTGTACATAATTTGCTGAGAGTTTCCATCAGGAGTAAATGATAAATTTTATCAAATGCTGAGATTATCTCCTGTTTCCCAATGTAAATGGCAAGTCTAGCAATCACACTTACCAGTCATGTGCTATCACAGGACAAGTCAAATTATGAGGAATAATTTTTCGCATGCAATTTTTGAGATGCAGCTCCCAATATGTGATGCATTGACTAGAGAGAGTGATTCCAAAAAAATATGAAATACTTAAATATGTACTTCTTCAGCTCCAATGCCTTTCCTGAGTTTGAGAACCATATTTGCAAGAGGTTAATAAGTATTGCTGATTATTTAAAATATATGTATTAAACTTTAAAACTAAATAACTGAATGCCTTATTTCCCTTCTACCCAACACCTTCTGCTCTGCATTCAACATCTTACTCAAGGTCACCCAAACCCACTCAGACTTATGGTTTTAGAGACCTTGCCTTCAGCCTTATCCCTTTATACAATTTGTAATCAAATTTTATCTGTCTCTTATTCAGGAATCAGAAAAGAAATTGCCAGTGAGTTATATTGATGCTATTTCTAGATCCATCTTTGTCTCTTTCTTTTTCAGCCTCATATAATTCTTACTGATGCAACCCTCCAAATTATTTTACTTCCCAATCCTTCCAACAAATAATTTTCTATAACTATCTGAAGATTTTTACAGTATTTAAAATGATTAATACTTTTCCCTCAACTAACATATAGTATCCAAGATCTTCCCTATTACATGCTACTTTAGTTAACACATTTTTATCAGCTATCCTTTTTGAGCCTCCTCTCACTGCTCATCACTACCCTAGCTACATTCCAGTTAAATAAAACCTCGCCTGTTTTTAGATGTGCTGTGTGCTTTCATGTCACAATGCTTTTGAAAAGTTCTGTTTCCTGTACTTGAACGGCATTTTCTTCCTATTCTGACTCCTATGTTCCTACTTGGTTTTTAAGATCTAGCCTAAATTCCTTGCCTCAACTAAGAGTTTCATGGACTTTCTCAGGAAAAATTTATGTATTTTCCATTTTGCTGGGAAGAATTTTATAGCCACATTCTTTGGAATATTTCATATATATATATATATATATATATATATATATATATATATATATCTCCAATGAAATACATATATATGTAACAGGGCTCCTTTAATTATATTTTATCATGTTTGTGCTCTGAACTCCTAGCAATTGCTCCATACATAGCAATTTGTCAGTTATTTATGCCTATTAATACTTGTATGATATAATTTAGTTCCATTATCTTGTATAGGCCTTGGACTTCTCAGGGTAAGCCTAGTTATATATGCTCCCCTTTTCTTCCTCTGATTATATATAATTCTAACTGTGAATCTAATGCCATTTTATTTTTCATTAGGACTTTAAACTATATGAACCCAGCTTAATAAAATTAACTATTATGTATTTACTAATGTTCTTCCCTAGAAATAATTCCAGCATGTCATAACTTTGAAATATAGGTTATTGTTTCTACTAGAGGCCTGGTGCATGAAATCCGTGCACTTGGGGGGTGTCTCTCAGTCTGGCCTGCTCCCTTTAGCAGTCTGGGAGCCCTCGGGGGTGTCCGACTGCTGGTTTAGGCCTGATCCCAGCAGTCAGACATCCTTCTCACAATCCTGGACTGCTGGCTCCTAATTGCTCACCTGCCTGCCTACCTGGTTGCCCCTAACTGCCCCCCTGCCAGCCTGATCACCCCTCACTGCCTCTGTGTGCCAGCCTGATAACCCCTCACTGCCTCTGTGTCCCGGCCTGGTCCCCCCCAACTTCGCCCCCTGCCAGCCTAATTTCCCCAACTGACCCCCCTGCCAGCCTGGTTGCCCCTCATGGACCCCCCGCTGGCCTGGTCACCCCGTGCAGCCTTCTTTTTTAGTGGTTTGGTCATCCCTCACTAACCCCCCTGCTGGCCTGGTTGCCCCACGCAGCCTGCTTGTTCAGTCGTTTGGTCGGCCCTCACTAACCACCCTGCCAGCCTGGTAGTAAGTAGGCAGCCATTTTGTGAGGGTGTGAGGGTCAATTTGCATATTACCTCTTTATTATATAGGATAATCAGTGACATGGAAATAACATATCTTAAAACATTGTTTATGATCTGTTATGAATAATTAGCTATTTTTTCATTATTACATAGCTTTCAAACATAGCATATGTGAAATTATATATTTTTAAATATTTGGGATTCCATAAACTAATTTGGAAAGAATATTTCACAAATATTTACAGATAGTATACTATTCCCAAAAGGCTAAATTCAATAGCACTCACTCCTTCAATATTTTTAAATGCTTATTATGTGTTATGAGCTATGATAGACATAAATACTTGCTTTCATAACAAAAAGGAGGATATACAATAAAGATAGAGATGATGGTGATAAACTTGAATGTTTATTTTGTTTTAGGTGCTATTCACTCATTTACTACAATAACCTGTGAGTGATCTGTTTTTAGCTAGAGTTGGAATTTATTGTTAAAGGGACATATAACATAGTAGAAACAATATATTATTCATCCTCTTATTCATAGTACCTACAAAAATTCTTGACTAATAGCTAGGTATCAATAAATACACATTTTAGCAGTTTAAACAAGTAGTTTACTTGAACTTTTGTGTTCATAACCAAATGATTTATTTCCTATTAGAAATCTGTATGATTCCTGGATAAAAACTTTAAAATCAGTATAATGGACTTTTAAGATTAATTATAACAATATTTTATTCAACATCTTTTTTAAGTATAAATATAGGTTTGAGAAAAATTATATAACAGTTTTATGTACCTAGAGATATTTGTGACTTTTTAAGTCATTTAAGTTATCTAATCATAAGTTTAATTAAAGTGTAGCTAAATGATAAATGTAAAAATTTCTAAAGTAAATATCTGTCTTTAAAATTGCTTTGAAATTGCTGTAATTGTATCTGTATCTGTGATTCATGAATGCATGTATGAGCATGAATGCCTACCTTCTCTGCTTTAAGTTTGAAAACTAGTTTCTGGATTCAATTATGAGTTTAGATAATTGTGTTTAGATGCTTTAACACCTAATTTATTATGCTGCATTTGTTTGATCATGGTTGAAATATAATTTTAATGCTTGGTTGGTGATTCTTTTTTGGAAGGTATTAAATAGATTTGCTGCTTAGGAGTGAATTACATTTTTATACAGGTTGTCAGGAATCTTTCAGGCAGGGAAGCAAATGTTTTGATTATTATTATTATTATTTTAACAAAAAGGAAAAATAGAGAATAGAAACCCAGGAGGTAATTAGAAATCAAGACAAACTGAATTCAGAATGTGAACCCTTATTTATTATTGTAATTTTTGCAAAGATGTTTAAGCTACTGCATCAATAAAGCCAACATGCAAATGTCTTTTATAGCATGAAGTTTTTCTATTAAGATGGATGTCTAAAATTTTACTTTGCCAAAATGTTTTCTAAGCATGTGTTAGTTGATAACAATGTGAAAAGGGCTGTTAGGGGCAGTCCTTCAGAAGTTTTGGTTGAACAAAATAAAATGGTATTTTTAGTATAACTCCCTTCATGTAAATATTGTCCTAAAAAAGGAATTAAAAGACGCAAGGCTTCTTAGACTCTCTTTTTGAGAATTATCTTGCGAATATGTTTTAAGAAAGACTAGGTTAATTAATTCAACCTGGCACCATATTTGGGGACAGAAGGCATATTACTCATATGTATAGTAGCTTCACTAAGCATTGCTTTCAAAGGAACTTTTGAATTTCAGTTCAAATAAAATGTTTATGCGTTAATCCAAACTCTCACCCTCTTTTTCTTTTTGTCTTGTATCATTTCCTTTAGCCACTGCTCTGACCATAGTCAAAAACATATTTGCCCCATTTAATCAATACTTAGTGTGATTTTCTTTCTATGATTTCTTTGATTTTTTTTCCTTTCCTTAACTTCCATGTAGTATAAAGGAAAGGAATTTGGGTTTGGCCCCTGTATTTGGTAAGTTGTGAGTAAGGAAAATAGTAATTAGAATAAAAACAATGGTTTAAGTGGTCTGGAAGACACTGTGCCAATGTCTGCAATAGAAATGGGAGAGGCAAAGATCACAGTGCCGGTGCTGGCATGATTCTGTCCTTGCAGGCGGAAAACAGAATCACAGCTCTCTAAATCTGCTTTTCCTGGCAAAGAACCATATGATTTGTTTAATGAGGAAAAGGCATAGCAGCAGAGTCAAGCTAACTGCTCATCAAAATGCCTTTCCCCTGAGGGCACCATGTTTTGCCTGGTAACACCAGGCCCTCCACTCCCTTGAGGTAACATTTGAGTGTAGCCTTTCACACCTTTGACATACAGTTTTTCATTTGATGGGACAGAGGATAAAGGGTAAGGAAGATTAATGATTTTTATGTGCTGACCTCTCTGCATGCATCTATTTCTTCCGTGCCGATACCCAGAAGTCAAATTACTGGCTCAAAGAACATGGCTTTCAAAAAAATACTCTTGGCACAAATTGCCAAACTGCCTTCTAGAAAGGCCATACCAATAACCATTCCTACTAACAGTCACTAGAATGCCTGTCCTATCATACCTTTTGCCAGCATGGAATACAATTATTTTAAAGTATTTTTTTATATAACAAAAAAGAACACATTTAGAGAGCAGACATTGGTGAATTATGACCTGTGGGACAGATCTTACCCTCTGATTTTTTTTTTTTATTGCCCTTGAGCTAAGATGGGCTTTTAAATGGTTGAAAAAAATATCAAAAGAATAATATCTTGTGAAAAGATTTTGTGAGGATTTTGTGAGAATCAAAAGAAGAATATTTTGTGAATCATATTTTGTGAAAAGTACATGAGGTTCAAACTTCAGTATCAAAATAATAAAGTTCTATTGGAACACACAAAAATAAATGACAGAATAATTTTTATTTTTCATGCAAAAAGAGATGAGTAGATGCTAGGGTTGTTTTAATATTAATGATGTCAACTAATTCTTATTCATCTTTTCTTATTCTGGCTCTGTAAATGACCTTGGATTTATGGTCTATGATGGCTGCTCTTACCAACACACCCATATTTCAATCATCAGATAGGCAATAATAGGTAGAGAGAAGGATAAGGATAAACATTATACAAAACTCTTCCACTTATATCCCAATTTAAAAAAATCCCTTCAGCTACAAGATCTAATATAGCAGAAGGAAAGGTTTAGAAATATGTATTCTTGGTGTCCAGGTGCCCAGTTGAAATATGACATAATATGGAAATTCCATCAAAATTTATCATATTCTTAATGTCTAGTGAGAAAGCCATTATTAAGTTTATGGTAGACAGAATATGGAAAATGAAAATGATCCAATCTGCTTGAAATTAATTCTACCTAAACAGAAACCAATTCATAAAAATAGCTCCACTATTAAAAGTTACCAGTAACACCTATATTTCCAAGTTAATAGATCAATTCAGTGTTTAGCTGTCTTGGCCTCTATTTCTGTTTCCTTTCCTTCCTTCTCTCCCCAGCCAACTTCTTAATTTGGGAATGTTTCAGGGTTCAGTCTGTGGACATATTCTCTTATACTTACATTCACTTCCTTGGTGATTACTTCTGGCCTCATGCCTATAAATATCACAAATATGCAAAAGAAATGAAAAACAAATTCCTCCCCAATTTCCTGAGTCATATATTAAACTAGAGGCCCAGTGCATGAAATTCATGCACTTAGGGGAGGGACGGGTCCCTCAGCCTAAATTGTGAGAGGGCACAGGCCAGGCTGAGGGACCTCACTGGTGCATAATCGGGTCCAGGGAGGGACACAGAGGTTGGCCAGCCAGGGAGGGACCACGGGAGGGCTCCAGGGCATGTCCAGCCCATCTCGCTCAGTCCTAACCAGCGGGACCCCAGCAGCAAGCTAACCTACTGGTTGGAGAGTCTGCCCCCTGGTGGTCAATGCCCATCATAGCAACTGGTCAACTGGCTGACTGTCTGCCCCTTGGTGGTCAGTGCACATCATAGCAAGAAGTTGAGCATCCTTAGCGTATCATTAGCATATTACGCTTTGATTGGTTGAATGGCTGACCGGATGACCAGGCACTTAGCATATTAGGATTTTATTATATAGGATACTTACTTCACATTCATACTTGAAAGTCTGATAGGTAGCTTTACCTTAAAATGCTTACAAGTAAACTCTGAATTTCCCCTGAGAAATTGATTAATATTTCCCCACCTCAGTTGATAACATCATTCTTCAGTTGCAAAGGACAAAAATATTGGATTAATCTTCAGCTAATCTCTTTAGCTCTTGTTCTATATGCAATCTGTCATTAATTGCTATTGGGTTTGCTACAGACTCTAACCCCTTCATACCACCTCTACAACTATCCTGTTATGTCATTGGTCTTATCTGTTGTCTTCACTGTAGCAATGGTTTCCTAAATGATCCGGTTCAGTACTTGCCTGTGTGTAATGTTCAGCACAGGAGACAGAGTGAGACTGGAGAAATGTAAACAGGATGGAGCCACTTGTTTGCAACAGATTCTGCAGTGGGCTCTGTATATCATTCAGAATTAAAATCCAAGACAGTTCCAGAGACAGAGAAACATCGATCAGACCATCAAACCTCAGAGGGAAGGTAGGGGAGGGTGGGGGTAAGGGGGAGAGATCAACCAAAGGACTTGTATGCATGCATATGGGCCTAACCAATGGACACAGACAACAGGGGGGTGAGGGCATGAGTGGAGGGGATGGGGGGGGTAATGGGGGAATAAGGACACATATGTAACACTTAATCAATAATGAAATTAAAAAAATAATAAATAAAGTCCAAGTCCTTACAATGGCCAACAGGGCTTTCCCATCCTTGCTATTACTTCTTTCCTGCTCTCCTCTCTTTCATTCTCTCCATCCAAATCACATTAGCCACCTCTCAGTTTCTTGAATATATCTGAGGTACACTCTTGCCAGAGGGATTTTGCTATGCCTGTTTCCTCTGCCTAAAATGCTATTCACCCAGATTTCCACATAGCTAAATGTTACCTCCTTCAAATGTCATGTTCTCAATTAGGCTTACTTTCACCACTCTGTTTAAAATAGCAAAATTACCAAATACACCCACTTTTCCCTACTCTATTCTTTTTACTTTTAAAAATTCCATTTTTATATTATGAACAACTATATATAAATAGACCACTTTTAATTATTATACATTGCCTAATATTTGTTTTCCTCTAATATAATGCTAATCCCATAAGTATAAGGTTTTGGGTTTTTTTTGGTACATACATACTTATTTCATAAGTAAATGACTATGCAAAGAATGAAAAAAAAATTTTGGTGAACTACCCTAAATAATAACTTGCAATATGTGTTTTAAAAACTTCAGTAAAAGTCAGTTTCAAATCTTGGTTATTTGAGGATCAAATTAGGGAATCAGGCCCATTAAATTATTGTAAATTATAAAAATTAACTCAAATTATATTTTTAAACTAAATTTTAAAGTGTTAATATAATTATGACAGCCAGGATGTAGGTAAGAAATGGGAATGCAAAAGAGTGAAAATTCTTCAAATGTGTCTTGCTTTCTACAGGGAAGGGAAATGAGCTGATCTGTTGTCAAGTATAGATGTGCTGAAGAGACTAATATAATTTACTGAAATTGATATGGATATCATGCAACAAAATTCTCTGTCTTTTTTACTGATTCTATGCTTGCAGAGGGTGTTCTCAATACAATTTTGCTTTATTCTTAAATTTGACTATTGGTAGAAAATATAGAGATTGGCAAAGACATTCTGACAGTTATGATTGTATTTTTTAAATTATTAATATATCTTCAATTTTAGTCTCAAAGTTTTGTTTTTTTGTTGGTTTTCTTTTTCAGACAAACTAGTATACCTCATTACCTCTGGGGATGCTAAGAACTTGACCTACTAGACTTGCGAAGCTAGTGTGCCAATATAAGATAAGAATTAAACATGTGCCTGGCAAAATAGGGCCTTATAACTTAACTAGAGGCCAGTGCACGAATTCGTGCATGGGTGGAGTCCCTCGGCATGGCTGGCAATTAGGACTATCGGGGCCATCTCGTCCAGCCCCGATTGGACCAATTGGGGCTTGCCAGCCAGGGGGAGGGAGCACGGGAGGTTGGCCAGCTGCAGGCGGTTGGCCATGGGAGTGCACTGACCACCAGGGGGCAGTTTCTGCATTGAGAGTCTGCCCCCAAGTGGTCAGTGCACATCATAGCAACCAGTCAACCGGTTGTTTGGTCGACCGGTCATAACAGTCACTTAGGCTTTTATATCCTATACTAGAGGTCAGGTGCATGAAATTTGTGCATGGGGCGTGAGGGGTTCCCTCAGCCCAGCCTGCACCCTATCCAATCAGTGACACCTTGGGATCTGGCCTAAACTGGCAGTCCGACATCCCTCTCACAATCTGGAACTGCTGGCTCCTAACCATTCACCTGCCTGCCTGCCTGACTGCCCCTAACTGCCTCTGCCTGCCTGCCTGATTGACCCTAACCCTTCTTCCTGCCTGCCTGATCGCCCCTAACTCCCTCTGCCTGATTACCCCTAATTGCCCTCCCCTATAGGCCTGATCTCACCCCCAATGACCATCCCCTGCCAGCCTGATCTTGACCCCAACTGCCCTCCCCTGCCAGCCTCATTGGCCCCAACTGCCTTTCCCTGTCGGCCTGATCTCACCCCCAATCACCCTCCCCTGCCAGCCTGATCTCTCCCCCAACTGCCTTTCCCTGCTGGCCTGATCTCGCCCCCAACTGCCCTCCCCACCGGTCTGATCACCCCTAATGGCCTCTGCCTTGGCCCCCATCACCATGGCTTAGTGCAGAAGTAAGTTGGACATCCAGAAGATGGCCGGTTGACCCAGTTTAATTAGCAGATTACCCTTTTATTAGTATAGATAGATTATATAGGATAGGATTGCTTAAATGGGGTGGGGGGAGCCTTTTTCAGCAGGAGGAGATGCTCTTGGCAGACAAAAATACATAATCCCTATATTTGGACTGATAGCCAGCCATATGCACTATACTGCCAAACCGGACATTAACCCTACCAGACCACTGTACCGATTTTTCGGTAATTTCCAAATCTGCCACTATACCGCTGTACCTAATTTTCGGTACTTTGCCTAGTACGTGAAAAAAATGCATCACAAACTAAAAATAACCAATCGTGGTCAAACCTCATGGTTAGCCATTGCAAATGTCCACCCCCATGTGTTTGAATTGACTTTGTGTGGTTTGATGTGAAAAAATTCTGAAAATTCACAATGAAACGAGCGGCTGATGAGCCAAGCACTTCAACAGGAAAGCAAAGTAGGTCTAGGCTTATCACAGTCCAACAGGTGATCGATACTTTGGTTGATTCAGATTCTCAGGTGGAATATTGGTGCTAGATGAAAGGTAGACCTATTTTCTACAAAGTCTCCAAGTTCCATCTTATTCTAACCACTTGTTTGCATGTAACTAACATTTTTCTATATCATGTTGATTTTTTCTCTTTAATGCTCAGGAGCCCAGGTATAGGGGACAGTTAGGTTCAGGGCCTCAGGTCTGGTAGGGTTAAAAAATTGAACCACTTACACCTTACACCAAACAGCTGTTGCCCTTATACCCCTCCTCAGCCCCCACCTTAGGTTCTACCTTCACAGTTCACCCAGATTAGGTTCTGACTGGTCGGTTTCTATGCCAGTCAGCATCAAAAGCTCCACCTCGTAGGCATCCATTGGCTCCTCACACTTCACCCAGATTTGGTTCTGATTGGTCAGTTTCTATGCCAGTATGCATCAAAAGCTCAGTCTCCTAGGTGGCCATTGGCTCCTCATAGGTTTGATTCTGATTGGTTGGCAGCCATTGGCTCCTCACACTCCTTCTAGGCAGGCATTTTCTCCTCACACTTCACCCAGGTTTGATTCTGATTGGCCGGTTTCTATGCCAGTCTGCATCAAAAGCTCCACCTCCTAGGCAGCCATTGGCTCCTCACACTTCACCCAGATTTGGTTCTAATTGGTTGGTTTCTATGCCAGTCAGTGTTTCTGGGCCTATCAATGGGCCTGAACAGAGAGGTGGGGCTTATCAGCAGCCCCAGCAGAGGCCTGAGAGAAAGAAAGGTGTGGCTGCTGGCCAGGCCCTGAGAGAAAGAGAGAGGCAAGGACTGATCAACAGTTGCCATGGAGGCTATGGATCAGGCCCTGCTTTTCTCTCCAGGCCTCTCTTCAGGCCTGATCCGTAGCCCCTCGGCAGTCAGTGTTGGGTGGTGGCACCCGCAGTGGTGGCAGTCAGTGCTGGGTCACCATGGCAACATAGCACTGACTGCAGGACTGACTTCCAGTCAGTCTAGCCTTCGGTCATTTTGGATGTTACGGACCCTGGGTTTTTATATATTAGGAGTGTCCCAGTGCGCGGATTTGTGCATGGGGGTGTGTCCCTCTCAGCCTATCCTGCACCCTCTCGCAATCCGGCGCCCCTTGGGGGAGATGTAGCAGTACGCCAAGTGGCAGGTGGCCAGGGAGGAGCCCAAGCCAGGGCCGGCCCATGCCTCTCACACTCATCCCACTCCACTGCGCCTGCCACCTCAGCTCGGTAGCACTGCCACAGAGTTGGGAGAAGCTTCTGCCGCCACCACAGCTGAGCTCACCATCCGTGAGCCTGGATTCTGGCTGAGCACACTGACCACCAGGGGGCAGCTCCTGTGTTGAGTGTCTGCCCCCTGTTGGTCAGTGCACATCACAGTGACTGGCCGACCAGTAATTCTGGTCATTCGGTTGTAACAGTCTTTTAGGCTTTTATATATGTATATAGGTACTAAAAGCCCAGCGACCAAAATGGTGGAATGCCCAGAATGACCAGAGACCAGAACTACCAGCCCCTCACCCAGGCTGGCCCCATCCCCCAGTGGAGACCCCCACCCTAATCAGGGGCATGGCTGGCCTGCAAACCCCCAGTGGTGCCTTGCATAGGCTAGCCCCACCCTCCAGTGGGGATCCCCACCCCGATCCAGGGCCCCCATCAGGGCAGGCCAGCTGGCCCCCATCCATGCACCAGGCCTCTATCCCATGTAATAAAAGGGTAATTTGACTCTAATGGTAGAATGACCAGAATGACTGCTGGACCAATCACTATGAGGCACA
Source organism: Ia io (assembly GCA_025583905.1). Lineage (NCBI taxonomy): Eukaryota > Metazoa > Chordata > Mammalia > Chiroptera > Vespertilionidae > Ia > Ia io. Next base: position 34,868,005 of record JAJQQW010000003.1, read on the forward strand.
CTGACCACCTCTCAGTTCCTTTCCCCAGCCAGCAGGCATTGATCGCCTGATGGCAAATGTGGATACAGGGTAGGGTGGCGGGGGACGTGGGCAGGGCAAGGCCCCTGCCCTGCCGATTGCCCCACACACAGAGGGTGGGGGAGAGGTCAGCAATTGGGCAGGAACAGCTGACCTTTCAGTCCTTTTCCCCGGCCGTCAGGCACTGATCACCCGATGGCGAATGGGGAACTGGGGGTGAGTGGTGGCATGGGGTGGAGCTGGCTGTGGGCACCTGGGGAAGATGGTCACAGGCCAGGCCTAGGGACCATATCCATGCACGAATTTCATGCGCTGGACCTCTAGTATATAGATATTAAGGCTAAGGATAATATGATAGCATGAGTGACTTTAATTCAGAAGGGTAAACATTATGTTACTTTTCATTTTTAAAGGTATCTGTGGTTGCCATGTGGAGAATAGAGGATGGGGGCAAGAATAGGGAAGGGAGACAATTAATGAGACCACTGCATTAACCTAAGAAAGTTTTGTTTGCAGGCATTAGAAATGGAGATAAGTAGACAAAGTAAGAAAAAATATAGAATATAGAACTGACACAACTTGTGCAGACTATATAATGCAATGAAGTCAGATATCTTGCCTTTTCTGTTTTCTAAAGTCTGTCTACCAAAATAATTATTCTGGAAGCCTTAGTGTCTTCATGATAATAATGGTAATTACCTCATAGTGTGGTTTACATAATTAAATGAGATTGTGACTATAAAGCTATTAACACCATGCCTGACACCTAGAACTCATAAGTAATTAACATCATTACTATTTCTTACCAGTATTAACATTAGCTATTGATATATATATGCAATGTGAAAATTAGGGAGAACATTAGGTATTGAGATATATATATGCAATGTGAAAATTAGGGAGGAATACAAATGATTCTTATAATAATGACCTGAGCCAGATTGAGGGGATGGGAAGAACTGAAGGAGAAGCAGGTTTAGAAGGCTGAGTTGAAATCTAAGATAATGAAAAATACATTCTGATAGTACATTCTAGGAGATATTTTTTATTTTGATCTTTCAGAGTTACTTAATGGAGACATTTTCCTACTGATTAGTAGCCAGAACAGTTAATTCTGTGCCCTCTCCCTCTTCTCTTACCTGATAGAAGGTCTCTCACCCTCCTGATTTTGAGGCTAACATGAGCACTGCATCCCAGCAGAATTCAAAGAGAGGCATTGGAAGAAAGATTCAGTCCACTCCCAATCACACATGCCTCCCCGTTGCTGTGGATTATATAGGCTGGTGTTTCCAGGCCAAAGGGACAATAGAATTAATCTTTTGGGGTTCTAATTTTTTAAAATGTAAGATGAAGTCATTTGAAATCATAGTAAAATTCAAATTATGTTTCGCCAAAGTTCATAATCTTTTCCAAAGCAACAAGTATTTTATATTTATAGAAATCTCAAGGTTACTACTAATAAAAGTCAGGGATGAGGGAGGGAGAAAGATTGTCCAGAAGGAACCATCACTGAGAGTATTAGAACAGAAATTCCTGATCTTCATACGTAGTAGCTTTCTCCATCTGAAGTCCCACCCAGTTTATTAGGCAAAAAGTCTTGTTCTCTTTGACTCCTTATTCCCTTTTCATGACATTTCACATCTGTCAGCAAATACTGTTGGCTCTCCCTCAAGCTATTCAAAAATGCTACTACTTACATCACCTCCACTGCCTCAGCCCTGGTCCTGGACCCCTCCACCTCCTGCCTGGACTAGGGCAACAGCTTTCTGTCTTGAATCTTTGTTTGTAAACATGGCCCCTAAAGCTTATTCTGTATATATTCAAATTACTATTTTAAAATGTAAATTTTATTGTATTACAGTTTCTTAGTTTGTATTGTTTCACAGTTCCTTCAGAAAAAAACTGACAAAGTTGTCATACGCTAGGAACCTTCCCTGTTCCATTCTGCTCCACCCTGCTAACTTTCCTGACTTCAGCCTCTACTACCTTTACCCCAATCGGCCTCCATTATTCCCTTTTGTGCACGCCAGTCAGGCACCCATCTCAGGACCTTTGCAGTCACTGCTTCCTCTTTCTGAAACACTTCCCCATAAGATTTTCTACTAATTTATTTTTGTTTTTTACCTTTATTGTTTGGTGTCTGTATTCTTCCTCGGGTAGACTCTACCGTAGCATTGAACTTTGTTTGTGCTGTTTATTATAACTCCAAGTACCTACCAAAGTGTCTTGCACATACTTAGTAGCTATTCAAAAATATTTCTGCGTGAATGAATGACAAAAGGGAAGCTACAGGAAAATCATGCAGAAATTTCTGTCATGTTAATTTCTAACTAGCCTGTAAGTCAATCAAAAACCATCTGTTTATTTTCTTATACTGATCAAAGTACCAATTGGAGCTTTTGAGTATAAGTCTAGGTAAAATTTACAGTACAATATAGGTGGTTGATTGAAGTAGTGTGTTTTTATATATTAGGTAATTCCCAAACGCTTTGATTCAGTTCATAATATAATCTACTTGTTTCATAAAAGCAAATAGATTCAAAATGATCACATTATTCATAAATGAACTGTCCAACGAATATATGGCCATATGCTATGTAATGCACAATGATGTCAAGATTTTTAATGTTATTTATTATTCAAAGCAAAAATGAAGATGGACCAAATGAAAAGAGCAAAAGTGATAGATATATTTACAGCTTGCTGTACAGGAAGGTTTGCACTTTGGCAGAAACACAATAGCAGGCAGGGGAATGGGAAGGGTTTATAGTGGACCAAAGGCAAAGCTTCAGGTGTGTCCTGATTGGAGGCTGTTGGCCTGGGGAAGTTGTAGGGGGAGCTAATGAGAGTGGGGCATCTTGTGTGATTGGTTAGGCACACTAATTTGACTTTCTCTGGTTGGTCCTAGGTTGGAAGAGGGGCAAAAATTAGGAAGCTGTCAATTATTAATCAATTCTTGGCCATTTTTGGCCAATTGTTACAGAAGTTAGCTTCCTAGATTGTCACTAGAGAGAGCAACAGGGCTTCCTGCAAGTCTGACCTAGAGCAGGCTGGCTTCCTGGGCTGTTTTTTGTAGATCAGAAGGTTGGCCTTTTGGGCTGTTGCCACAGGTTGTGGGTCAGAGTTCTGTTTGTAAATATGTTCTTGCTGTTGACTGTATATTTAGTCTCAGCATGCTTATGGTCCAGGATGACATTGATTGAGTATGTACTACGAATTAACTTATGTTATCTTCTCAAAACTGTATAAATTTTATACTTGATTGATTTCTATTATTAGTAAGATGTTTGAGGTTTAGCAGTTCAAAGATTTATCTTTGGTCATATGGTTAAGAAGTGGTAATAATCAGATCAAAATCTAGACATACGTTACGCAGGAGATTTAAGAATTTTTTTATCTCAAAAATTACAGACTGTCTAGAGGATCCTGCCTACACTATATATTTTAGAGCTTGATGTGACAAATTATCATACATACACACACACACACACACACACACATGATACTGAAAAATATCGTGATGTCAGGAAAATAAATAAGAATCATTAACTAAGAAAAATTCAAAATAAAGTGCTACTTATGTAAATAGCTTTTGCATACATATGTATGTATATATGTTTACATATAGATAAAGAAGCAATACCAGTTTGTGTATGTATCTGTACATGTATATGTATAAAACAGAATATAATTAAATTTTAATAAGTGCAGCATTCAGTGTACTATTTCAATGACACTTTAAAAATATTTTTATTGATTTTAGAGAGGAAGGGAAAGGGAAAGAGAGATAGAAACATCAATGATGAGAGAAAAATCATTGATCAGCTGCCTCCTGCACGCCCCCACTGGGGGCAGAGCCCATAACCCAGGCATGTGCCCTTGACTGGAATTGAAACTGGGACCCTTCAGTCTGCCAGCCGATGCTTTATCCACTGAGCCAAACCAGCTAGGGTTCAATGACATTTTAAACAAAAAAAATTCCTAATTGTTACATTCCAAAAGAATACAATACATTTTGGTCTTCTGTGCATTATCGCTACTCTCTGCATATAACACTGAAAGAAAATCTTTCTTCAAGGACTATATATCCCAATCACACTGTAATAAATATTCATAAGTACTACTTTCACCAACTGGTTTCAAGTAAACAAATCTTACTTAACCTTGCAGCAAATCTGCTTTCATGCAGGAGTTATATACTCACAAGATCAAGCATATTAATAACTAACTAGGTCAGAAATCAACCCAAGTGGGCCATATATCATCAAAGTAAAACTGACAACTCAAAGATAAATTTTCCATACTGAGAAACTTAGTGTAAGTTAAATCCTAAATCAACCACTGGATTATTTTTAATGTTTTGACAAAACTTTTAGAATTTAAAATGAGTAGGCTTTCAGCAAATTACTGTACAATTATTGAGCTAATAAAAAACATACTTGTATACAAAAGTAATTTAAAAGCACAAATCTTTTTAGAACTAGAAAGGCCATTTGAAAATCTAGAATAATCCTAAGCATTACAAAAGAGGAAACTGAGACCCCAAAAAGTATGTGATATATTCCTACACACGCGCAATTGGTGTAAAAACAGGCCACAGAACTCAACTTCCAGTTCAATCATTTTGCTTTGCTATGACGCTGTCATTACCCTGCCATAAATGCTTCCATCCTTTGTCCAAATGATATTTATAGATTTCAATATAATTTTATGTAGTGTTGTCCAGTGGAGCATAAAACATGATTTACTCATGGTCATGATGGGGCAGTTCCTCCATAATCACTTATATTCAGTGGCCCTAGAAATTAATTGAGTCAATATTATTTGTAGACCATCTAGTATAGAAAACCTTGTGTATTATATTAATGGCCTTGCTATGACCATAAAGATCTTTATGTATTTCAATAATTAGCATTTGGATGGGCCAAACACTGTTCAAATCCAGATGGGAAAAATCAGCATTAGTTTAAATATGCTTATTGTATTTGCAAATACTATTATAAATGGTAAAATATCAATAAACCAAGATAATTAATGTTTTATTCAAACATCCTTTATATTATTTATCATTGCACTCCTGTTTCAAGAATTTTGTGTAATCCATATATTCTGTTTAATTCAATTTAAATTATTTCATAAATGTTAAGTTCTACTCTATTGTCTCCCTAAATTATGTTTAATCTAAAATATCTTCCTAGCTTGCCTTCTTCATCCATAATATGCATTTTCAATTCTTTTTATTATCTATTTCCAATACCTTTTCTGTGTTTTCACCACACTCTGTTTCCCTCTTGATTGTTTCTTAGAAAAACAGACGGTCCATGGTATAATGTTTTTGGTCTCTAATGATACCCACAACAAAATTAATCCATTTGAATTGAGGAATTAACTAATTCATTCTTTCCCTTCTTTCTTGTCTTATAACTCCTCTTCTTCTCTCTCCAGTTTTGAAAAACGGAATATAATATTTTCTCAGAAACTGAGCTGAAGGGATATAGTGTTTTTTAAATATTTAAATATAGTAGCCAATCTAAACTGAATATTAAGAGTTTTCTTTCTATTTTATTCTTATAATTTGTGGGTGACCTCACTCTCAGAAATTAAGAAGTTTGAAAAGAGTGTGTATCTGTGTTGATTAATGCACTTATATATTACTACATAGCATGTAATAACTTCAATAGATATCTAAATTATACACAGATATAATAAATGTTTATTATAATTTTATAGATAACATGGAAATTATAAACCTAGAAAGTAACTGCAAAATGTCAATGTGAAGCAATAATAAAGGAAATAAATGAAAAAGAAAGAAACATGGAACTAGGAAGAAATGAAGTATCATAATCTCTTTGTCTTATCTAGAGGTGATTGCTGGCTATGATGATGGATAAGGGAAAGGAAGAAAGGATTGGGAGTATCACTGGGTACTCCTTCACTTCTAATTAATAACCCCAAGTCATACAATAAATAAATATAGAAATAGTTTATAGGTTGCTATTATCCCCACCCCATTATTCCTATTCAACCAATGTATTACTTCTATACTAGTATACTTCCTACATTCTAAATACCTGTATTTTTCTACAAGTTCTTTCAAGGTTTCACTATAAATGTGAGACCTAGGGTAAAATGAAGTATTATAATAAATTTTAAGTAGTGTAGTAATGAAGAGTAATTATACCAGTTTTCACTTATTATGCATTAATATCTAAAAGTATTAATGCAAAGATACTAAGGACCAACATGCTTATAGTTCACTGAACAAGTACCCATTCAAGTCATTCAATAAGGCAGTATTTGTAATACATAAACACAAATACTTATGTATTTGTAATCCATAAATATAAATGATTATGTATTTGAGGAAATGAACTTTACAAGGTTATTACCTTTAATTTGTTTTTCTTGACACTTTAAGCTCACCTTTATAAATGCTACTATTTTCACTAGTCTTGACTTCAACAACCCTTCATAGAGAACTTAAATTATTGGGAAAACTCAACTTGTAATATGGAGCTGACTGAGTCCTGTTTTTAAGACATGTCCATTAGTGAAAACAGCAGCGTTTCTAGGTCCTTATTAAATTAATTGAGCTAGGAAAATGAGTCGCAGAGAGAGGGAAGGAACAACATTTTTGGGTAAAGCTGATTAATTAGCCACTGCATAAAGCAAAAATTAAAGTAACTTAGAAAATTGAACATGGTAGCACCATGATGAGTATAACTGACAGCCTGAGCAAATCTCAGTGATCCATGAGCCATTTTATTTTACTCAGAATTCCCTTCCACTTGACTGGCACTGTGTTTAAGTTGGTGTTAAACTAGACAGTGTGAGCAGAATCATAATGCAAAAGAAAAACCACTAGGTTTAGTTTCAGAAGAATAAACGTGTTGCCCAGGTGTGTCATTAATCATTCAATTTTGAACCAGCTTTAAGCTTTCTAAACTTCAATTTTCTTATTTGAAATTTGAATGAGAACATCTGTCCTTCTCTTTACTAGCATTATTGGGATTCAGTGGAATAATGTAAATAAGTGTTTATACACCTGCTAAAATCGTTTCTCGGCCTGTGTTTTTATTTACAAAATTATAAAGTAGCTATCAATACCTGAGACTCTTTTCACCTCTACACTTATTAGCAGACATGATCCTAATGTGTCTCGAGTCTTTATCTACCAGTCATCTATATTTTGCTCACAGTTTATTTCTCTTGAATGTGTTTGTCTGTCTTTTGTTAAACCAGTTTAAGTGGATTCCATTTGCTTATTAATTAATTTCCTTTTCCAAATTTATAAAATAAAACCTTCTCTCCAGGAAAAAGCTTTCTAGACTGTATATGTGCCTATCATTAGTTATTCATGTATATTGCTTCCTCTAACCTATTCAGCACACACAACTATCCCTTCAGATGTTGAAACTCCACCCTTCCTCTTCAGTAAAACCTTCCCTTAATTAATATCAGAAGTAATTGCTAAGAGTTCTAAACCCTCATAGTATTTCATAGATGAACTGCTTATTTTGCACTTGTCTTTATTTACTTATGTTAATGCATTCATGCATGTTTTCTGGGCATCCATCACTTACCAGGCAATGGTGGGGAAAGAAGAGTCAAAATGACATCAACAACAACAGGAATGTCAACAACCACCTCTCCCCATCAGGAACTTATTTCCCAGTGGGAGCAGGAGGTGAAGAAGGAAGACAAATAAGCTACATTTATAGCATGCAGACATTGATATATGTTCATGGGGGAGAAAAAACAAGGTAGTCAGATACGATAGGTGCACATGTGTGTTGAAGGTAGGGTTTGCTTTACTGCCCATAAAACCGTATAGAGATGAAAATTTGGGAAACAAAGGATACATTTGGGATTCCTGGACAAATGTTTCTCAGCAACAACAATGGGTATAATGAGCAATTCCATTCTCTATTATAAGTTTTGCTCAATTTGGACATTGAGGCATGAGTTACTTCCTTTATTTGTGTGTGTGTGTGTGTGTGTGTGTGTGTGTGTGTGTGTGTGTGTGTGCGTGTATGCATGCATGTATGCACACACATTGCTTCTGCCAGAATCCAACATTCACCCTGAGAAGAAATCAGGTTTGTTATTTCAGTGAATGCACTTTTTTGTTTTTCCTTTACTTTCTCCCTATCTTGGGGACTTTTCCTCATTTGGGGGCAGGAGCATTTTCTCAGGCTTATTTTTCTTCTTGGCTTGAACAACTTCAAAAAGAGGCTTTTGAGACTTAAACTAATGTTCCTTAGGTTTCCTGTTTTCTGCAGTGACACAATTGTTATGTCTCAAATGAGACATTTGAAGTCAGGATCCCCTAACTATGTGAGGGAATGCTAGTTATTAAAATAAGTGAGGAACATATCTGAAAAGTATCTAAAAAGAGAAAAATCTATATTTTAAAATATGATGAATTCATATTTGATATAGTTGACATGTTGAAAGAGCCACACTAGTTAAATTTAGAGATGCGTTATTTCTTGTTGGCTTTAATATATTTTAAATCGGTAATTAGTATAAACAGTAAAGCTAACTTAAAGTTTTTGACTATTGATAATAATAAAAATAAGTATAAATAAGATTAGTGATATTAACAGACAATAGAAAAATAATATTCCCCCAAATTTTGCTACATGGCTGTCAAATTTAAAATAAAAAAATATTAAATTATATCTAAGTTTCTTTTTTCTAATCTTGATTTATAACCTGAGAGATGATATATACTAACTAGAGGCCCAATGCATGAAATTCGTGTAAGAGTAGGCCTTCCTTCCCCCGGCTGCTGGCACCTGCTTCCCTCCGGCACCCTGGACTTGGGCTTCCCTCCGGCAGGCACCCAGAACCCGGGCTTCGCTCTGGCCCCGGCTTCTTCCGGATTGACGTCCGGTCTAATTAGCATATGACCCTTTTATTATTATGGTAGAGATTGGTTTATAAAGAATCTATCATGTGCTACTGCCAGAATCTATCATGAGCTACTAACATGATCAACCATGTTACACTTGGAAATCTGATCATTCCCAAGATCCTAAGCAACAGAAAAATTAGTTCATAGCTGGACCTCCAGGTAAGACGTTCTCTCTGCCAGAAGGATGAAATAAAACAACTTTTTCACTCTAATAGGAAAAGATTACATACCTAGTTCTGATGAAATGGAAATACAATTCATGTAAACCTTTCTAAAATCTCTGATAATCCATTTTATTATAAAACTTCAAAAAGATTGTCTTTCCATTTCCATGCAGTTGCTTAGAGAATTTATCCTTGCTTGTGGCCCTGCTATTTACATCTTAGATTGTCCTTTGTGGTACTTTAGAGAAATAGCTCCAACCTTGATTGCTATAGACAATAGAATGATCAGCATTTTTGTATATACTTCATCTTGATGGAATAGGTATTAAGATTTAGATATCAATATGTTAGGCAATCAAGATACAATTAATTTTTAAAAATGAAAAGTATACTTACTCTGTATTAACAAGTATTGATTAATAAGACAAAGTTACAAATGAGTTTTGTAAGTCAATTGTTTCATCTAAATATATGCATAATGGAAATTTTGTTTGTACCTTTTATATTTTAATGTGTTGTTTATATTTAATTCTGACATTGAGAGCATCTAATAAATATTTGCAGAAAGGTGTTACCTTTAAAATAATAATTCATCATGTATTCAATTATCAAGCATGTAGTAATTTAATCTTGAGAAAAGAACCCCTTATGTGTAATATAGGAGCAGCACTGTTATTTTCCAGAATTGATCAGTCATTATTGGGTCTCTGTGAACAGTTACTTGTGAATGCTGTAATTACTTTCAACTACATTTTCTATAGGCTTTCACATCTTTTTTTTTTTTTTTTTTTTTATATCTAGATATTGATGACTGTGGTTTTTGGTTATTGGCTGAAAGTTCTGTGAGTGCTTTCTCAGCAGGTATTGGCCTAATCCAAAAAGAAAGTAGTGAAGCATTTTGTGATAATTCCTCCTTGATATTCATATATATACTAGAGGTCTGGTGCACAAAATCATGCACTCGGGGCGGGGGGGTCCTTCAGCCTGGCCGCCTACACCCTCTCACAGTCCGGGAGCCCTTGGGGAATGTCTGACTGATAGCTTAGGCCTGCTCCTCACCAGCAGCCGGACATCCTTAGCTGACTAAGGATGCTGCGGAGGCGGGAGAGGCTCCTGGCACCGCTGCTGCACTCACCAGCCTTGAGCCCCACTCAGGGCTTCTGACTGATCAGCACTCCCCCTGTGGATGTAGCTCCACATTGAGCATCTGCTGGTGGTCAGTGCGCATCATAGCGACCAGTCATTCCTCCAGTCATTTGATTTGCATATTAGCCTTTTATTATATAGGACTAGAGGCCCAGTGCATGAAATTTGTGCACGGGCACTGTCCCTAGGCCTGGCCTGCGATCAGGGCCACCTTCCCCAGCTGCCCACAGCCGGCCCGCCCCCTGCCACCACCACCCCTGGTTCTCCTTTCACCATCGGGTGATCGGTGCCTGATGGCTGGAGGAAGGGACTGAGAGATTGGCTGTTCCTGCCCACTCACTGGCCCTGCCCCTGCCTCCCTGCCGCAGGTCACCCTCTGTGTGTGGGGTGACTGGCAGGGCGGGGGCCTTGGCCTGGCACCACCCGCATCCCCTGCCACCCACTCCTGGTTCCCCATTCATCATCTGGTTATCAGAGACTGCCAGCTGGGGAAAGGGACCGAGAGGTGGTCAGTGGGCCTTGTAGTAACTGGTCCAGTGGTCATTCTGATCATTCTGCCTTTAGGGTCAATTTGCATATTACCTTTTTGTTATATAGGAATAGAGGCCTGATGCATGGGTGGGGATCAGCTGGCTGCCCTGATGGGGGCCCCAGATCCAGGTGGGCAGTCCCCACTGGAGGGTGGATCCAGCAGGGGTGAGGGGTTGCGGGTGGTTTGCAGGCTGGCCACGTTCCTGATACATGTGGGGGGCTTTCCAGGGGGGCAGGGCTGGCCTGGGAAAGGGGCATCAGCTGTTTGCAGGCCAGCCATGCCCCAGATCAGGGTGGGGGTCCCGGCTTGGGGGTGAGGCCGGCCTTGCCAAGGGGCCGCGGTGTTGTGGTCTCTGGTCATTCTGGTCGTGATGGCATTACAGTCACTGGATTTATATATATATATGCATGTATTATCCATGTGGCAGGTTTGGATTTTTTGGTTTTGTTTTTTCAATTTCATACAGTGATTTTGATACAGTTGTGAATAACCTGGTTATTAATTAACAGGGAAGGAGCAAAGGAAAGACCAAATAAATGCATGCCCAGTAAAGTCTAGGAGAGGTAGGTACTTGACTATCAGTCATACCTGGGAACAGGACATTGGCCAGAATAGTCATGGCTACTGCAAGGGCATGAAGTTTGAGATATTTAAATTTCCTCAACAAAGGAGTTTCCTTTCTTGGCGCTCTCCTGTGCACTGGGCTCCTGGCTCTCTTGTTGCAGTGAGTGCACTGCTATGCATTCGCCCACACGGCTCTTGGCCATGTGGATCCCACACAATGGAGTAGAATTAGTCTGACGCCGTGCTGGACCCAGCTCCACCACAGAAGGGAAAACCTGGTGATTGGCTTTGCTTTTAGCTCTGCTGAATCCCCAGCTGCACATTTTTTGGGACTGGACTAAGGCAAATGGGACTTTGCAAACCAAGAGATGTAATTCCACACAAATAAAAATTACTCATCCTCTTGTGTGAGTCTTAGAAAATTATTTTACTCAAAATATCATTAACAACCTGACCCTTAGAACACAGTGAGGAAAGAGACACCTCACTTCCATTAACCTTTTGCACTCACTTGCTTTTTTCTCGATTCCTTTATTCTACTCAGGATTTAATTTTTTAAATACCCCAAATTTTACAAAGCACGGCAGTAGAATAGAAAACTGGAGTTTCTTTTCATACAAACTTATTTATTTGGATTTTTTTATATTTCAAATTATTGATACATTCAAAGAGTAACTTTAATCTCAACATCTGAGTGCAAAAGGTTAATAACAATGTATCATATTGTGAGCCCCTCTATTAATACCTGAAATATAGTAAATATCCAATAGGTAGTTGTAGAATTAATGGTTATTGAACTCTAATAATGTAGAAAAAATTTTAAAAGGCTGATTTATTAAGTGTAATCCTAGTGTACTGATACATGGATTATATATTTTAGTCACTAGTGACAAAAAAGGAAAATTCTTCACTTTTCCTATAGTAAAAAATAAAGCAAGTAGCAATAGAAATTCACTTTACAACTAATATTATTGGTTTAAAATATAGATGATTATTTTTATGGATTTTTTAGTTTACAAAAAGAATTATATGAGAAAAAAATTATGGGTTTCACTAGAATAAAACACAGTGAGAAACATTAGCATGAGAATAATAATAATGTGCACAAAAAATTCATACAGCCCACTATTTTAAATGAATGTTTAGATAATTGTTACTAAAAGTAAATATATTCTGGGTCAAGAGGAAGAGGTGGAATTTGTTTATTCATTCATTATCTTGTACACACCTAATGATAAGAAAAGCATTTTGCTTATTCATTTATTAATAATCATTATTACATTAGGATCTTGCTTCTTTTAAGACTTCATTTCTAAATTTTTAAACTTCAAACAATTTTTATAGTATTAGGGAATCTAATGTATTCAAAGATGAAAATGTATTTTGAGTAGAACTGCACATCTGTAATCTATTATTTCTTTTGTAAATAAGATAACCACTGTAAAATATTTATCAGAAAGATAATTATAAATTTGAATTAGCAGAATAATTAAGTTGCATTTTATCTTTATTACCCTTTAATATTTAAGTGATATTAAAGGTTATACTTTCTAAGATGTAACTTATGAATTGTTTACAAATAATTCAAATAAACCTGAGTATTTTGATCTGCACACATCTAGCGATGCATTTTCCTTTTAACACTGACCAAATAGAAAAATTAAATACACATAAAATTACCTTAATATACATTTTCCAAAAGAACTTGAGTGAAAGTTTTAATAAAAGCATAGAAAGTTTAACTGTTTATCAATGCGAATAGTTTTTTTTAAAAAACAACAACACTAAAATCAGAAAATGCAGTTGCTACTAGTAAATAGGAAAAATAATTTATAATTCAGTGACTTGAGTAGTGAGATTGGAATGAATGTGATAAACTTTGATTATATTTTTATCTTTCTGCTTCCCAGTCTATATTGCAGATTTAAAATTACAGGGTAGAAATAAAAATTAGATGAAAATTTAACTTTTTCCTCTTTTCCATAGACTTTATTTTTTGAAAAATATATATTTTTATTGATTGCAAAGAAGGGAGAGGAAGAGAGAGATAGAATCATCAATGATCAGAGAGAATCATTGATCAGATGGATACCTCCTGCATGCACCACACTGGCAATAAAGCCCAGACATGTGCCCTGACCTTGAATCAAACTGTTACCTCCTGGTTCATAGGTTGACACTCAACCACTGAGCCATGCAGGCCAAGCATATACCTTTATTTTTACAACCATTGAGCCACGCAGGCCAGGCATATACCTTAATTTTTACACTAGAGGTCCGGTGCACAAAATTCTTGCACTCAGGGGTATCCCTCAGCCCAGCCTGCACCCTCTCACAGTCTGGAAGCCCTCGGGGGATGTCCGATTGAAAGCTTAGCCTATGGAGTGGGCCTAAGCCATCAGTCACCAGCCATGAGCCCAGCTTCTGGCTGAGTGGTGCGAGTTCACTGTCAACCAGGGGGCAGCTCCTGTGTTGAGTGTCTCCCCCCTGGTGGTCAGTGCACGTCATAGCGACTGGTCATTCCACTGTTTGGTTCATTTGTATATTAGCCTTTTATTATATAGGACTAGGGGCCCAGTGCATGAATTCGTGCACCTTGAAATGAACTGTGGACCGCAAGGCTGTGGTGGGCACAGAGGTGGGTCTTGGCCCATTCTCTGCCGGCAGCAGGTGCGAGAGGCAGCTCTGGCACCAGCAGAGGGTGTGAGTGGCAGTTCTGGTGCCGGCAGTGGGTTTGAGCGGGGCTGACGCCTGCAGCAGGTGGACATGCAGGTGTGTGGGAGTAAATAATTTTCAGTAACCACCAGGGGCTTGCCCCGATAACAGCAACGAGCGCCCCTGCTCACCTCCACCATCCCACTGTGGCTGATGCCTGCCATGTTCCGCACATAACCCCTGGTGGTCAGCGCACATCATAGCGACCTGTTGCTTGGTTGTTCTGCTGTTCGGTCTATTTGCATGTTATGGTTTTATATATATAGATAATAATTTTAAATTCTGATCCTGAAGAGTAAATAATTACTTTAGTCAGGTCCCTTCAACCCTTTTCCATCACAACTCCCAACCAACACACACACATAATGAATTGAAGAGATTAAACTTTGTATATGTTAGGTTCTAATATTTTCAGTTTTATATTTCAATTCCCTCTCTCTAATTGATCAGAAATTTGAAAAGACTTTGGCCTTGGCTTGTACTTTTAATTAGTTTACTTTCTAGGCACTAAAGTGATCCGCAAGCTTGTCTTTCACTTATAGACCTATATTTTTTCACAAATTCAATGTAAGATATTAGGCATTATAAAGATGACAGACTCATAAAATAGTTTGGGTTATGTGTACTTTAATAGACATAAAGAAAAATAATTTTCTAATGCTTATGTGGGGACTAAAAATATTAATACTTTTTCTCCCACCTCTTAAGTCCTTGTGGCTGGGTTAATCATCAAATTAAAAGAAGCAAATTAACAGTAGAAAATCAAAGTTTTAATACATGCATGTGGAGAATTCACATAAGCATGAAAATTCCAAAGACAATGATGTAACATTGGATATATAAGACATTTTGGATAAAGAAGAAAGGGGGAGATGGGCTATTAGATTTCAGAAATGAGAATGGGTGATTCAGAGGCAGCTGAGGAAGAGCAGAGCACACATAGCCAGCCAGTTCTTGCCAGGCCACTCAGAAACAGTGGGGCACGGGGTGTCTAGCTTACAGGCTTGGAATCTTCTTAACCAATGCTGGGGAAAGATTTCGTATGGTGTTTCAGCCAAGGCTCCCTTCCTAAACCAGGCCTCTCTCTCTCTGAATCTCTGTGACAGAAAAGGAGAGCTGGGTTAAAGGTTCCCCATGAGTTCTGTTTCTTAACAATTATCTTAAAATCAGTATCCCCAAAAGGCAGCTTCAGATTGGCAAAACATTGGTTCTCTTCAATTGTAAATATAATGAAAGTCTTAAGAAACAAAATTAAACCCATAGCCTTAAGGAGGAAAATATATACAAATGTTAGAAAACAATATATTCTAAACAATGCTTTAACAAATAGGTAATTTATTGATAATGTGAATCACCACGCCACTGCACCCAACCCCACCCTGAAGCAATAATGTCTATTGAACCTGAACCTTAACAGAGAATACCACACATGCAAGAACTGTTTAAGTCAACTCTGAAAATCAAAAATGATGGATTATGCCCTGGCCAGGTGGCTCAGTTTGTTGGAGTGTCATCTGGTGCACCCAAAGGTAGCAGGTTTGGTTTTACGGGTCAGGGCACATAGCTAGGTTGTGGGTTCGATCCCCAGTAGGTGCTTGTACAGGAGGCAACTAATCAATGTTTCTCTCTCACATCATTGTTTCAATGCTTCTTCCTCTTTCTCTCTCTCTCTCTCCCTCTCTCTCTTTTCTCTCTCCAAAAAACAATAAAAACATATAATCCCCTGTGAGGATTAAAAAAAATGATGAATTACAAAAATGTAGTTTCAGGGCAACATGTTCACAGTTTGAGAACTATACATATTGCAAATGATTCAACCAAGCGGAAATGACTTTTATAAATACCACTGACTAAGTTCTCTGAATGCTGCTCCTATGATAATAATTTTAACACAAATAGTAAAACAAATTCCTTGCTACTAAAATGTTTTGTACTGATTTTGCTTCTCTAAACATCAAGCTTCTCATTATGTGCAAGTTCTTTATAAAGTATTCTGACTCTAAAGGATTCCAACATTCTTTCTAACCAATCATAAAATAATAGACACTAAACATCTCCTTCTATTTAAGAAATCACTTTCCATTGAATCTCCCCTAAGCAATTAGAGTGCTTTTATATCAGCCAAGGCAGAGCTTAGGCATATTTGAATGACATTATCTTAAAATCAAAGACATTATTAGTAGTTTTTAAGTAATAGAAAAGGAAAAACTGAAATAACTTTGGGGAAATAAAAACATAATCATTCTATCCTATGGGGTTAAACATATTTGAATTCTATGTTTTTAAGATTGTAATTAATTTAATAATCAATTGTTCCCAACGATAATTTAATTTTTATATTCATTCTTATATTTCATCATGTTTTAATTTATTTTATCACATTTAACATTGAAATGTCGCCTACAGCTCACAGAAGTAATATATGTCAATTTCTATGAAAATTAAACTTATTAATTGGTCTCCTCTAGAGGCACATGCTGATTACCCTAATAGTTTATAATGAAATATGTTTGCTAAACAATTATTAAATTGCTTTTTTACTTAATAAATGAGATATCTTACATTACTTAAAAATGATCACTATTAATTAAAAACATCTAATTGCCTGTAATTTTTATTGTGATTACTAACCACTTACAATGTTTTTTTAAAGACTTGACTATAAAAAAATCTCTACTATGCAATAGTTTGTCTTTTCTTCTGTAAAATATAAAATTATAAACAGTTTTTATTTTTTTGAAATTTCCAAAATTAATTCTGATTGGTTTTTCCTTGATAAGATTTATTCATATCATTCTGAGTTACATAATTGTTACTTTGTAATCAGAAATCCTATCTAATAAAAGGGTAATATGCAAAGTAACCACCACTCCATCACAAAGATGGTGGCACCCATAGCCACAAGATGGTGGTGCCCAGTCCTCTCAGCCCTGCCAGAGTCCCCCAGTCCCAGGGGGTGGGGGAGCAGCCGCTGAGAGTGGGCCGTGTGAGCAGCCTGGTGGAATGCTTGCTTTGTCACCACAGCAATGAGGCAAGCGTTCCGCACCTGGCCACAGATGGGCCTCTGGGCCACGGAGAGCCTCTGGGCAGTGGGCGCAGAGCGGCCAGGCCCTGCAGAGAGCTACTGGTGCACGGATTCTAGTCTCTTTGTATAAAAGCCTAAGCAACTGAATGACCAGTCGACTGGTCAACTGGTCACTATGGTGTGCACTGACCACCAGGGGGCAGATGCACAATGCAGGAGCTGCTCCCTGGTGGTCATTGCGCTTCCACAGCCAACCTCCCATGGCTGGCCAACCTTCTGCGGTCCCTTCCCCTGGCCGGCTGGGTGGTCAGTGTGCTCTGACAGACAACCTCTCACGGTCCCTACCCCTGGCTGGCCAGCCTCGATCAGCCCTGATCGCCGGCCAGGCCGAGGGACCCCACCCATGCACGAATTTGAGCACCGGGCATCTAGTATTTTAATAAAGTCATAGACTTATCCTTGAGAAATAAATATTTTTCTTTATTTCTGAAATTATAGATATAAGACACTACTTAAACATTAAACTATATATTATTTCCTATTTTAAAAGTCCATTTTTGTTACTAAGCCAAATATTAGTACATTAATAGAGCCCAAAGTTGAAAGTCATGTCACTCTAATGCTCTCATTTTATCTACATGGTAAATACAAATATTGTATTCTAAAGTATTATTTTTCTTGAATTCCCACATACAGTCCTAGTTTACCTTTCCCTGAGTTGCTGTGCTTTCTTAATTTTCACTTCAAATTTACTCCCAAGCTTATGTTATTCTGAATTATTTTATCACATCATTGGTAATGAAACTTCCAACTACTAATTAACTGGTGAATTCCCAACCATAATTTCCAATGAAGAATTTTAAGGCTTAGCTAGAATGTTTTTTTCACATTTGACACTGATCACCAGAGATCCCTTCAACGTATTCATTTTTATTTCACTATCTATCATTCTAATATTACATTGTATAGTACATAGTAAACACACATACATACTTTTAAAGTTTATTTGTTGATGCTGGAATTTTTATACAAGTTACACATGTAGTTCATTGATAACATTGTTTTAATAGGGTCACCAACATCCTAGGCTCTAGTACTTTGGAAAACTTAGCATGGAAAAATTAAGAACCTAAAATTGGCCTAGAGTAATTTTTGTTTTTTTAAAATCAGGTTCATCTGTTTTGAAAAGGTATTCTAAAACCATTCACAATAATAGGTATAACAAATAAGGATGCAAAATTCATTTTATTGGTATTATTCGTTCTGCCAATAAAGCTTTATCTGCAGTGTGCCCAGGATATTTAAGGAAGAATAAACTTATCAAATATAAATGTGTACTTTTCTCATCACTTAATGTGAACTAATAAGTGCATTTAATATCTGTGATTAAAATGCATGAGTTCCCTTATGATTAAATCATTCTTGGTAATAGCTGAATTATTTTATCACACCATTCAAATTTTAATTATTTTAATAACTTGCTTAAAACACTAAGTTTCTGTTTTGTACTCTGATTTTACTCCAGATTTCATGGGAAAGGGGGAGTGGCACATTCACACTGTTAAACAGTCAAACGGGCTTTGGCGCCATCTTGTGGTTGATTAAATTATGCTCCTGGTTTGTTTTGTTTTCCAGGTTAACTACTATGCTCCTCCAAGAAAGCTGCAACATGTATCCTGAATTCTTAAATTCCATGGCAACCTTATAAATTCTTAAATATCTTTCAACTAACTTTCAGGCTAGTCTTTCTTTATGCAATTAAGCCCTGGTAATTTTTGCTTTTAATGCATTTAGTAGGCAGTTTCTGTCTCCTGAAATGTTCAACACTTTATCGCATACATGCAATCGTACCCCCTCCTCAAGACCAAGGTAGAAATAACACCTCCCCCACAAAGCCTTCATGACCTCCTCTCTGTCTCAATGGTCCATTTTTTAAAAATAATTATTATACCTAAAGTCGGTGAGAAAAATACAATGTAGGATCTCACTGTTCCAGTGGCATTATCTGCTCAACTGCATTAGAAATATTATTGTAAGCAGTATTATAAAAATTTTAAAAATAGATATAAGTAGGGTTTCTATGAACCTTCATGTACTCATTACCTACGTATACAATTACTAATTCATGGCCACTCATTTCATATATAACCTTACCACACAACGTGTGTTCTGGGACATGTAGCATTGGTACCACCTAGCAGCTTATGAGACATACGGACACTCAGGGTCTACTGCAGAAGTTGCGAATAAAATCTGCAGCTTAACCAGTCGCTCAAATTTATCTTTTAAAAAATAATTATTTTATTGAATTTATTGGGGTGACATTGGTAAGTAAAAGTATATAGCCTTCCAGAGTAAAATTCTATAATATACCATCTGTACATTATATTATTACTAGAGGCCTGATGCACAAAATTTATGCAAAGGGCTCAGCCCTCACAGTCCCAGCTTCATCCAGAAGGATGTCCAGATGGTCGTACTGTTGTTTGGTCTAATTAGCATATTAGCTCTTTATTATATAGGATGCTAAGTGAAATAGCCAATGATTCTTATACATGTTAAAGTTTCAGAAGCAGTAGTCTCTAACACAACCGATGTCTCTTCCATTATCACACTGGATTATTTTGAAGCAAATTTCAAACATATATCTTCTTTAAATATTTCAGTATTTTGCTCACAAAAATTAGGATGTTTTGTTAGAAAACATATTCATATCATTATAATACTGTTAATATACAAAACCATTATCGGTAATTCCCAGTTTTAAATCCCTCTGTTTAAGTCATGGATGCTTTCATTTATAATTCATTTGTTAAAATTAGGATTCAAACACGGCCAGATATTACATTTTATTGAAATGTGTCTTAAATTTGTAAGGCTGTAGGTTTCCCCTCACAATCATTTTCCTTTTCTCTTATAATTTATTTGTTAAATATACAGCAATTTTGAGGAGTTTTTATATCTAGTACTAGAGGCCCGGTGCACAAAATTCGTGTGTGGGGGTGTGTGTCCCTCAGCCCAGCATTCACCCTCTCCAATCTGGGACCCCTCAAGGGATGTCCGACTGCCCATTTAGGCCCAGGATTGGGCCTAAATGGGCAGTCGGACATCCCTCTCACAATCCAGGACTGCTTGCTCCCAACTGCTCGCCTGCCTGCCTCCCTGATTGCCCCTAACCGCTTCTGCCTGCCAGCCTGATCATGCCCTAACCACTTTCCTGCCAGCCTGATTGATGCCTAACTGCTCCCTGCCAGCCTGTTTGCCCCTAACTGCCCTCCCATGCAGGCCTGGTCACCCCTAACTGTCCTCCCCTGCAGGCCTGGTCCCTACCCCCAACTGCTCTCTCCTGCAGGACTGGGTCCCCCCCAACTGCCCTTCCCTGCAGGCCCAGTTGCCCCCAACTTCCCTCCTCTGCTGGCCTGGTCACCCCTAACTGCCCTCCCCTGCAGGCTTGATCGCCCCCAACTGCCCTCCCTTGCAGGCCTGGTCTCTCCCAACTGCCCTCCCCTGCTGGCCTGATCACCCACAACTGCCCTCCCTTGCAGGCCTGGTCCCTCCCAACTGCCCTCCCCTGCTGGCCATCTTGTGGTGGCCATCTTGTGTCCACATGGGGGCAGTCATCTTTGACCACATGGGGGCAGCCATCTTGTGTGTTGGAGTGATGGTCAATCTGTATATTACTCTTTTATTAGATAGGATAGAGGCCTGGTGCATGGGTGGGGACCGGCTGGTTTGCCCTGAAGTGTGTCCCGGATCAGGGTGGTGTTTCCCTTGCGGCATGGGGTGGCCTGGGCAAGGGGCCTGTGGTGGTTTGCTGGCTGGCCACGCCCCCCACTGACCCAAGAGGAGGCCCTGGTATATGGAATTTATTTATCTTCTATAATTGAAACTTTGTAGCCTTGAGCAGAGCCAAGCCTCCTGCTCGCTCCATGGCCGCAGCCATTTTTGTTGGGATTTATTTATCTTCTATAATTCAAACTTTTTAGCCTTAAATGGAGGCCAAGGTAGGCTAGGGCTACAGGAACTTGGCTTCCTCCATTGCCGGGGGCAACCCAAGCCTCCTGCTCTCTCCAACTCCGTGGCTCCCACCATTTTTGTTGGGATTTATTTACCTTCTATAATTGAAACTTTGTAGCATTGAGTGGAGCCCTGGGCCCACCAGGGTGTGCGGAAAGCTTGGCTTCCTCAATTGCCAGGGAAAGCCAAGCCTCCTGCTCACTCTGTGGCCACAGCCATCTTGGTTAGGTTAAATTGCATACTCGGTCCTGTTTGGCTGATGGACATGGCTTTGTGAGTGTAGCGGAGGTACAGTCAATTTGCGTATTACTCTTTTATTAGATAAGATTATGCTGATTGCAGGTCTAGGGCAGGGATGCATACAATAAGCCTTAAAGTCTCTTCAGAGATGCAGTATAGTCATAGCAAGTGTTAATATGGTGCATTATAGTTATAATAGGGTATAACTAATCACCCCATAATGCCCTGGTTTCACACAACATGTCTCTGGTCGGCTGTAGGATAGCGAGGTTCTTACTGTCATAACCCATATAGGCTGCTATAACAAAAATACCGTAAACAACAGAAATTTAGTTCTCAGAGTTATGAAGGGTAGGAAATTCCAAATCAGGCACTGGCAGATTCATTGCCATAGTTGTTCATCTTCTTGCTTTAAGCTCACATGGCAGAAGGGGCAAGGAAGCTCCCTGGAGCCTTTCTTAATAAGAACCCTAATGTCATAAGGGATGCACCCTCAAGACCTAATCAACTCCCAAAATCCCAAGCTTCTAATGCCATCACTTTGGGGGGTAGGTTTTTAACATATGAATTGGGGTGAGGCATAACCATTCAGTTCATAGCACTGGCTGATACTGGCACATCTCTCTCAGGTTGGAGGTTCATTTTGGATAAGTAGGCTTCCTTGATTTTGTTCCAAATGGCCTCTCGCCCTTCAGAAAGTTATCCTAAGCTCTTTCTCATGGCACAGGGAGAGCGGAGCATGCAGTTCCTCAGGCATAGGCTCAGAATAGGCACACTGTCACCTCTGCATGCTATAGGTCAATGCTGTTAACAGATTCAAAGTGGAGGGGAAATCTACCTTAAATGTCAGGTGTTTAAAGAATATATTACAAGGATTGTGGATGAAGGGGGAGTGGAGAATTAGAATATTTTTTTTTATCAGTTGACCACATTTTTTTTTTTTTAAAATATATTTTATTGATTTTTCACAGAGAGAAAGGGAGAGGGACAGAGAGCTAGAAACATTGGTGAGAGAGACACATCGACCAGCTGCCTCCTGCACACCCCCCACCGGGGATGTGCCCTCAACCAATGTACATGCCCTTGACCGGAATCGAACCTGGGACCTTTCAGTCCACAGACTGACGCTCTATCCACTGAGCCAAACTGGTTTCGGCTGACCACATTTTTTTAAGGAATATTTTATGGCAAAATTGAAAAATAATGCTCAATGCCATGGCATTTTCATGGACACTTTTATTTAAATATTAATTATATATTATTACATGCTCTGCCAATGCTAATATTATAAGATTTTTAAATATGTGTGTATGTTATAGGTAAAATGCTATGATTTTATTATATTCTATATTTTATTTCCAGTATCTTCTTATATATTTAAGAAGCATTTTCCAGTGAAGTTATGTTTTTTGTTATGTTCTATAGCATTATTGGTCAGTCTCTTATACATCAATCAAAGCTCCTATATAAAAAAAAATGTGTATATATATATATATATATATATATATATATATATATATGAAAAGTTAGGTGATACATGCATGCATAAATGCAAAAAGCAAAAAGAAAGAAAGGAAAGAAGAGGAAAAGGAGAAGTTTGATCTCTTTATACCATAGTGGCTGTCATCATTGCTACTGTTCCTTCTGCTACTCAGTGAGTGAGTCAATGTCAGGATCTTCAGGTCCTGGGCTTCTCACTACCATCTATCAGCTCAGACAATACACACTCACTTCTTCTCTCCAGACCTTAAGAGACAGTTTCCAGATCCCACAGCTTCCCTTTTGGCCGCTGTTTGCAGATGTTGAGCGCAGATGTTGGGCTGATGCAGCAGATCTCCATGTCAGAGCACCTGATCTAGCCCATTTTTGAGCGGCTAATGTGGGTTGTCAGGACTCATCAACAGACCACTAATTAATACCCTACAGACAATAAGAATTCCTAAATGTGCCATTATTTATTTAAATCATTAATAAATTATGTTATATTGAATAATTTGTTGATATGTAACTTTACAGTACTAATTAATTTAAATTTACTTAATACCAATAAGTGAAAATAACTCTTTATTTTAAAATGTAGAGAAATGCAGCAAAAAAACATTCATCCTGAAATAAAGAAGTCATTATGACATGTCAATAAAATGTCAAAATAGCCACACACACACACACACAATATAGAAATCGCTCTTTCTTTGAGTTTTTAGATTTTTTAATTTGATTTTTTCATACATAATTTGCTGGTGTCTTAAATAAAATGCCTGGACATTTTGATTGCTTTTCCTTTTTAAAAAGAAGTACTTCCTTTAACATGCAGTATTCCTGCAGAGACTTTCAACTAGATTTTAAAGTAGACTTGGGTGTATTTTTTCACCTTAAATACAATGTGTAGTACTAATCTGAAACCAGAGACCTAAATTTCAGATAGTAACCTTAATATATCTGTATTACCTAAGATAATGCTATGGTTTTTAACAAGTAAGCCCATAAATCTTAGTAGCTTAAGTAAATGAAGGTGCTTTGTTCTTTATGTGAGTTCTAAAAGTGATATTTCTGGAGTCCAAAAAGGCCACCAAGTCCATGGACTCCCTGCTTCACAAAAGTATTCAGACTCTCAGGCCCACAGAGGCTGCTTCCTCTCTGCCTGCGGCTGCCAGGGTTCCCTATTATCAACGATTATCTGATTATCTTTCAGCCAAGGGAGTAAACAGCTTGAAAACCCATACGGGAGGTTGTCCTGGGGCAGGCCTGGAAGTGTTGTCATCTCTCTACCCCTGTCTAGTGGCCAGAACAGAGTATCTCAGACACGCATGACTGAGAAGAGTTGATGAAAGCACTGTAGCTCTGTACTTGGGATTAAGAGACGATGCATTTCCTGAAGAAAAAAAAAAGTAGCTTGTCACTACCACACTGTTCTTGAAACACATTGAATTTAATTATGAGATGTATCAAATGACACATACAAATTGGTGCCATTGGGGGAAAAACAGATTAACTTGAAGGTCAGGTCACTGATTTTAGCTTGGCCATGAATTACCTTAGTCTCCCTAGATCTTTATTTTCTCAGCTGCTAAATATTGTTCTTAGACCAGTAAATTTGTCATGAGTCCCAGATTTATTTGAAAAAAGCTTTATGTACATGTGTAGCATGTTACACATAAACTCAATGTGAGTGGCAGAAACCCTATAATCCAGACTTAATATTTATAAACATAATAAATTAAAGTTCTTAAAAATAACTTCCATGCATTTTATAAGGAACTAGAGGCCCAATGCACAAAATTCATGCAAGAGTAGGCCTTCCTTCTTCCAGCTGCCGGCACCGGCTTCCCTCCAGGACCCGGGACCTGGACTTCTCTCTGGCCACCAGCAGGAACCCAGGACTGGACTTCCCTCGCAGCCCTGGCTTCATCCTGAAGGTTGTCCAGAAGGACGTCCAGAAGGACATCCAGTCTAATTAGCATATTATGCTTTTATTATTATAGATATCTTATGTATGTTTGATTTCTGTTAACACATTTTATGAGAAGGTACCTGCAAACATTGATGTATATATTAATGTTTTTTTTAATGTGTAGAAAAGGGAGGGGAAGTCCTAGCCAGTTTGGCTCAGTGGGTAGAGCGTCTGCCTGTGGACTGAAAGATCTGGGGTTTGATTCGGGTCAAGGCCACATACCTCAGTTGCAGGCTCCTCCCTGGTCCAGGCCCTCGTCCAGGCGCGTGCAAGAGGCAACCAATCAGTGGGTTACTTTCACATCGATATTTTTCTCTGTCTTTCCCTCTCTCTTCCACTCTCTTTAAAAATCAATGGAAAAATATCCTTGGGTGAGGATTAAAAAAAAGAAAGAAAGAAAAGGAAAGGAAAGTATCACTGGCTGGCTCTTAATAATAAGTCATTACAGTGGCAGTATTAGTTCATATTTATGTGAACTTGATATTTATAATTCCATGCCATATGAAGGCTTCTTTTTTACGTGAATTCTAAAAGTTTCTGGAGTTTTGTTTTTCAAAATAGGATAGACAATGGGAAAACATAGATTGATCATGTTCTTTAAAAATTAAATAGATTTCGGAAATTGGAAATGTTTCCTTGATGGGGGGAAAAAACACTTTCCATTTTTTGAGTTGAAAGGGGAACAGAGGAAATATTTCTTTACCCTTACTTGCTTTTCCTGAGTTACTCATATATCATAGAACATAACATGGCATGAGAAAATTGATTCCACTGGGTATAAGTATTAACGATGAAAACAATTCCATTAATTTTATCCATTACTGTTTTTTTTCTGCACTAACATTTGGACTAACTGGACAATGTCAGCTATTTTTGTGGTGATAAATAACAAGGCTATTATAGATCTAAGGTGTTTTTGGATCATTTAAACTTGAATTAGAGGATGAAAAATGTGAGTTAATCTTAAAGGCTTTTAAAATATCAGTTTTCACTAGAAATTATAGTTAAGGCATCATTACTACTTGTATTTATCCAATTTCATGAACATTCTCCATTTTCTTAGCAAGATGTTTATATAACTTTATACTGCACATTAAATAAGCTGTTAACATGCACAAACACAATTTCTGATTCCCCATCTCCCTCTTCGTGGGATTGACTATTGTTTGTGAATTATGGAAAAGTGAGATCTTAATGGACTTAATGAGTTGCCCATTACTGTACTACTGTGGCTTCTATAGTACTATGGTATCTTTCTGTGGTAGAATAACAATTGAAGTTTACATGTATGTGCTTATTTAAGCCATAAATATAACTTTATTTTACCTGGTTACCATTCAAGACCCCTCTCCAAACCCACAAAACATTTCAAATTAAATTTCATTCACCATATTATCATGAGATCATATTCAAATTTTAAGTTCAGAATATATTTGGAAACTAATGGTACAGACAATAGCTTTGAAAGATACATCTTTTAGCCCGGCCAGTGTTGCTCAGAGTTGATTGCAAGAGGGTGGAGGCCGTCCCTCCCCACCCCCGCTCCATGCACAGATTTCGTGCACCGGGCCTCTAGTATATTAATAATTACAGACCATTATGTAGTTTCTAAAGCACTGCTCTGGGTAGTTCTCTATAGTAATTTAATTATGATGAAAACCATTAACAAAGAGGAAAAATCATAAATATAATGGTTTTGATGTCCTACAGAGCCTCACCTGCTTTGGACTACTCATCTCCCGAAAATTTGATAATGTATACTAGTATACCACTGTTATTTGGAGTTTCCCTGTTATGTAAAACCTAAATTAAGCTTACTTTATACATACTATAAAAGTTGAACTAAATAAAAATAACAAAAATTAATAATATTAATAAATAGTAATAAGTGATGAAAAATAAGATAACATTTCCTATGAATAACAGAAATGGAGATTGACCTTCATGGCAGTGTCAGAGTTGACAATAATTAGATGTTTTTAATATAGCTGAAAAAAAATAGATCAAATAGAAGTAGAAGAAGGACAGGAGGCGAAGGAGTCAGAAATAGAATGATAAAACTGAGCAAGAGGAAAGCAAAACTGGCAGTTCCTCTCAGCACTGTGCAGGGAAAATAGAATTCTAACATAAAGCTCAGCCCTTTAGTGCTCATGACACATGTCTTTCTATGATAGAAACTTATAAAGGAAGTCAGAGCTTGATGCTATCCAGCTTTGAATCATGCAAAATCACTTTCCTTATCATAATTTGCATGTTCATGATAAAAACTTCTGACTGAATTGGTTTGCCAAAATGATTTTTTGCCCACAATAAACAAGTATGTTAGTTTGTTTGATAGGTATATTGCTCACTATAAATTAGTGCATTAACTTATTTCCTGGTATGTATTTAAATTTGAGGAGGAATTTAGTTAGTATAAGTTAGCCTGATGGAATACAGTAAACTCTATAAACAGTTAAGTATTTTTTCTGACCTGATAGTTTTAGTGGGCAGGCACTAGGCCATGGACCTTGAACCCAAACGATATGATAATTAAGTCTCTTGAAAAAAAAATTGATTAAATCCTTAAATAGCCCTACATTTCTTTC
Source organism: Ia io (assembly GCA_025583905.1). Taxonomy (NCBI): domain Eukaryota; kingdom Metazoa; phylum Chordata; class Mammalia; order Chiroptera; family Vespertilionidae; genus Ia; species Ia io. The sequence goes on from JAJQQW010000003.1 coordinate 34,895,388, forward strand.
CACCTTTGTGTCTTCATTATAGGATAGGAAAAGTCAAAAGAAGTAATGCTTATAAAAGAACCTGACACAGCCCTAGCCAGTTTGGCTCAGTAGATAGAGTGTCAGCCTGCGGACTAAAGGGTGCAAGGTTCGATTCCAGGTAAGGGCACATGCCAGGTTGTGGGCTTGATCCCTTCCTCCCCTCCCCCAGTAGGGGATGTGCAGGAGGCATCCAATCAGTGATTCTCTCTCATCATTGATGTTTCTATCCCTCTATCTCTCTTCCTTCCTCTCTGAAATCAATAAAAAATTAAAAAAAGGAATTAAAAAAAGAATCTGACACAGAAACTGGTCTTGAAATATTCTCTCTGCTCCCCCCAGCACTTGTATCTGAGAGAGCATAGATGAATCACTCTAGATTGCTGATTTCCCATTTCTTCTTAGGTATCAAAAAGTTATATAATGTTCTTCAGTTTTGTGAGGCGAACACCTATGTGAGGGTTGTGTATCATAAAATGTTACACCAGATGTTAATTATTTTTTGGCATGAATGTGTAGTGTGTTCATTCCATACACTTTATTTTTATAAAACAACAATAAAACAATGTTGAAATTTCTGAACTCAATGCTTATCTAATTGTTTTATCTATTAGAATTTTTGGAGTGCTTAAAACTACATTGTTAATATTCTCTACTATTCATACATTTTATAGTATGTCAGGATATAATAGGGCTTACAAAAGTCAACTTCAATTAAGTTTGGTCAAAATTAAGCCACTTACTATGGACTATCAATAAGCACAAACTATGGTTATAATAACCTCGCTTTTAAGTTTGGGGACAACTTTAGATTTTTTACCTCCTTATATCTAGTCTTAATTAGTGGCCCAGTGCATGAAATTCATGCATGGAGGGGGGTGTCCCTCAACCCAGCCTGCACCCTCTCCAATCTGGGACCCCTCGGGGGATGTCCAACTGCCAGTTTACATTCCTCTCGCAATCCGGGACTCCTGGCTCCTAACAGCTCACCTGCCTGCCTTCCTGACTGCCCCTAACCACTCTGCCTGCCAGCCTGCTTGCCCCCAACTGCCCCACTGCCGGCCTGCTCACCCCCAACTGCCCCCCCACCAGCCTGATTGCCCCCAATTGACCCCCACGATGGCCTGCTCACTCCAACTGGCCCCCCCTGCCAGTCTGCTCACCCCCAACTGCCCTCCCCACTGGCCTGATCACCCCCAATGACCCCCTCCACCGGCCTGATCACCCACAACTGCCTTCCCATCCTGGCCTGATCACACACAACTGCCCTCCCCTCTTGGCCCATAACCGCCTCTACCTCAGCCCCGCCACCATGGCTTTGTCCAGAAGAACATCCAGAAAGTCTCCTGGAAGGTGCCCCAGTCTAATTAACATATTACCCTTTTATTAGTATAGATAGAGGCATAGTGTATGGGGGGGCCAGCTGGTTTGCCCTGAAGGTTGTCCCGGATCAGGGTGGGGGTAACCTTGGGGGGCAGGGAGGCCTGGGCAAGGGGCCTGTGGTGGTGTGCAGGCCAGGCCATGCCCCCATTGGGGTGGGGGTTTCCACTGGGGGGCTGTGGCCAGCCTGGGTGAGGGGCTGAGGGCTGTTTTAAGGCTGGCCACACCCCCCAGAGAGGACCCTCACCCTGGTGGTGGTGTGGAAAGTATGCTTGAGGGGCTGAGGGCTGTTTACAGGCCCCTCCCTCGGTACTGGCCCAGGTGACCCAAGCCTCCTGCTCGCTCAGGCTGACTTCATGGCCACCGCCCATAGGCCCCTCCTTCGGCAGCTGGCCCAGGCAGGTGGGAAGCTTGACTTCCTCTGTCGTTGGGGGCGACCCAAGCCTCCCACCTGCTCCTGGCTCCGTGGCCACTGCCGTCGTTGTCCCACTAATTTGCATATTCCCTCCTGATTGGCTGTGGGTGTCGCAGAGTGATGGTCAATTACCATATTTCTCTCTTATTAATATAGATATTCTGCCCTTAGGAAGTAAATTTTAATATCTGACTCCTTAAACATTACTTGGTTCTTTTATAGGCTTTAATGAGAACCACTATTCTTAGAATCTTAAGTTCATTTAGCATGTAACAGATTTGGTAAGTCATGTGTATTTTCACGACATTAAGATTGTTATCAAGTATGCACATAATCAAGAAGAATGCTGTTCTCATAATTATAGCTTTAATCTCTGATTCAATGAGCTGACATAATCATCTTTATTAAAGATCACTCATACATACTTTGGGAATGTAGTCCAATTTGCTTAATCATTATGTTGAAAGATACATCTCAGAAGTAAAATTCTGAAATTCTCTCAATATAGTATAACCACTGTGTAAGTCACAATATACTTACTTATTATATATACATGGATAACATGTAAAATATCATTGGGTATGGCATTCAATACTGTATTGATAGTATCCTATTTTTAAAGACAACTGAAATTATTTGTCTTTTCATATTCCAATAGGCTTCACTTCTTTTCCTGCTATAATCTTTTTAAAAAAGCAAGATATATCCTATAGCTGCCCTGGCCAGGTGGCTCTTTTGGTTGGAGCATCATCCCATACACCAAAAGGTTGCAGGTTTGATTCCCAGTCAGGGCACATGTGAGAGGCAACCGATCCATATTTCTCTTTCACATTGATGTCTCTCTCTCTCTCTCCCCTCCCCCCTTTCCTCTCTCTCTAGAAATCAATGAAAGTATATCCTCAGGTGAGGAGTAAAAAGAAAAAGTTATATCATATGGTCTAAATTGTTACATCGTAAATTTACCAGTCCTCTACAAAATATATTTTTAAAAAGCATTTTTCTAATGCTTATTCAATGTCAATATATTCATAAAAGATAATTTTTAACTGTGAAAAAATATATTTCCTTAACCATCTTGATAATTATAGCCAACTAGACATTACATAAATATCTAAAGACAACTCTGCTTTTTTTAAAAAGAGAATCTTTAAATAACATATGTAAAGCAATACAAACTTTTATGATTAGATGCTAGATATACTCAAGTTAAACTCCATGAGTGCATAGACTGTCCAGCTCACGAACATTATGTTCCTGGCATTCTCACAGTAAATGAGAGAATGCATGAATGGACAAATTTGTCACTAAAACTGTGCATTCCAACCAAATGGGCTTTAGAAAAAGGAAAGGGAAATTTTATTCATATTTTCTCAAATTATTATAAAACACATCATTTAAATATATTCTCTTTAAAATAATTGCTTTTAGTAATAATAGGAGTAGTAGTAACTTTTATCACTCATGGAGCAAGTGAATCAGACATTCTTTTAAGTACTTTCATATGTGAAATCATTTAACATTCACATTATAAATATCCCAGTTTTTCGAATGAGGACATGGTATAAGAAGGTAAGTTAGTGTATCTGAAGCCATTATAAGGAATCCATGTTCTTAACCTTAATGTTATATTACCTCTCAAAAAACAAGTGGGGCAGTGGTTAAAATACCAATTCCTGGATACGAACACAGCCACCAGGTCAGAATATGTATATTTCGCACTTTTACGTGTTATTGTCTGAAGATTTTGGTAAATACTGATTTAGAATAACTCTTTTTGTTCTGTTTTTGTTTGTTTTTTAATATATTTTTATTGATTTCAGAGAGGAAGGGAGAGGGAGAGAGAACTAGAAACATCAATGATGAGAAAGAATAATTGATCGGATGCCTCCTGCATGCCCCACACTGGGCATCAAGCCTGCAACCCAGGCATGTACCCTGACTGGGAATCGAACCATGACTTCCTGGATCATAGGTGGATGCTCAACCACTGACCCACGCCAGCCAGGCTAGAAAACTCTTTAATATAAGGAAAAAATAATCCTAATTTATATATTTATGAGGCAGATTTTTAAATATTTCTATTAATACTATAGCTCCACAATATACCTATCTTAGCTAACTAGCACACTTTCTAGATAATGTGTCTTTTCATTTATACTATAGTACCACTTTAAAGTTTAAACTTGGCAATAAGTGATACTGAAGTGTGTATTTTGGAATGATCCATATTTTATTATTTCAGTAAAAATGTTTGTTTTAAACAAAATATCAAATGAAATGCATCAAATGTAAATGTGTGGTTTTGCCTATGTATTTCATATTTGAATTTCTTCAGAAAAGTATCTGAAATGCATAGCACACTCAGATTCCAATATTTTACAAATATTACTACTTTATGTTCATTCCTTTACATTAAGGCAATGTTTGAAAGACATGATCATCAATTCAGTATCAGTTGCTCTACAGGTCATTTGTTTGTCCCAGAAAAAGAAATGGAACAATTATCCTCACATGTGTTTTACAGATTTGAAATGTAAGATTAAAGTAATTGTTTAAAAAAAGCTTCTAAGCCACCTATAATGTTAGTAGCACTTAAAACATTTTGGGGGAAAAGTGAGGTTCTGGAAAAATAACTTTACCAAATTACATGCTTAACTATTCAAAACACTGACACATAATATGCAAGAACAATTACTATAAAGAGTTTGGGCTGTCTGATATTTTAACTTACAATAGAGCAAATGCTAACATTGAGAGAATATTTCACTTCTTGGCAAATGTGTTTTGATATAGGGAAAAAAGTGCTTTATTACTTTTGTTACATTCATATTGAAAATGTGCACTATATGGACAAAGATATTCTCGTTAATTCCTAGTAATTTTGATCAGGGTTGACAGAACCATTATCTGTGCAGCTAAAATCTTAATGTAGACATAAAAGACTTCACATCTTAATGCCAACCCCAAAATTGCATTATTCAAAAAATAATTATCGGACAAAACTGTCTTTGATTTGGAGTCAATGTTAAAGAAAACAGTAAAAATCAATAGTTAAAATATGACCACTTATCTTTTAAGATACATGTTTGAATAAATGAATGTGTCAAAACTATTTTTTCACATCTTTAAATGCTCTTTAATGGGACATGTGTTTTCAGGAATGTCTAAATTAGAGGATGAAATCTATACTAATAAAAGGGTAATGTGCTAATTAGACCAGACATTTTCTGGATGTCCTTCTGAACAAAGCCATGGTAGTGGGGCTGAGGCAGAAGCAGTTAGGGGTGATCATACTGCCAGGGGAGAGCAGTTAGGGGGATCAGGCCAGCAGGGGAGAGCAGTTAGGGTGATCAGGCCAGCAGTGGAGAGCAATTAAGGCAATCAGGCCATCAGGGGAGCAGTTAGGGGCATCAGGCAGGCAGGCAGAGTGGTTAGGGGCAATCAGGCAAGCTGGCAGAGTGGTTAGGGGTGACTAGGCAGGCTGGCAGGTGAGCGGTTAAAAGCCAGCAGTCCCGGATTGCAAGATGGATGTCCGACTGCCAGGTTAGGCCCTATATCTTCAGGGTCCTGGATTGGAGAGGGTGCCGGCTGGGCTGAGGGATACCCCCCACCCCGTGCATGAATTTTATGCACCGGGCTTCTAGTTATAAATATTTCTTCATGATATTAATAGTGTGGAAGGGAAAATATAATACTTCAACATGGCTTCCTATAGCTGGTATTTACTAACATATGTTCTGTATCTTGAGTAGACTAGGAATCACAACTAAAATGTAACAACTTTTAAAAAATAATTCAGACTTTAGAATCATTTAAGATTAACAAAAGTCCATCCAATGTTTGTCTCTGGATTTAACTCCTCTCTTTCAACTGGTGGTTTTCTTCACATAATGAAAATGTTGCAATATTTACTATTAATATTGCAAATCATTTAAAAATATTTAAAATCAATTGAATGCACACTAATTTTTGACATAGCAGTTTGATCTAATACATAGAAACTTTTTAAACTTTTTATCTTTTTTATTAAAGTATAGTTGACATATAATATTATATTTATTTCAGATATACAGCATAGTGTTTGACATTTATATACCTTACAATATGATCACCATGATATGTCTGATGGCTATCTATCACCATAACAAGTTATTACTATACTAGAGGCCCGGTGCAAGATGGCAGTGCCCAGTCCCTTCAGCCCGGCCTTCCCCCTTCATAGTCTGGGGTGGAAGGTGACCCAGGGGTGGGAGGCAACCCAGTGATCAGGGTAAGGGGACGCCTTCATCACACCTCTGCTGCTGCCACTGCCGGCAGCGCAAGCCTTGGCTGGCCCTGGTTATCTGGGTCTCAGGCAGCCCTGGGCGGCTGGGCAGCCGCCATCTGAGGCTTGCCTGCACCTCAGGCTGGCCCTGGGCAGCTGGGGGGCTGATGAGACTGGGGGACTCAGGAAGCAACCACGTACCTGCCACCCCGGCAGGGCTGAGGGGACTGGGCACTGCCATCTTGTGGTTGTGGGCACCACCATCTTTGAGGGTGGGGCAGTCAATTAGCATATTCCCTCCTTATTGGCTGTGGGTATTGCCTTCTTTGAGGGAGGGGCAGTCAATTAGCATATTCCCTCTTTATTAGATAGGATTATAGATTACATTAAAAAATCTGCATACACGCACACCCACATGGTTCCAACCTGCATTGTCCAAGAGTTAATGTTACTTTCCATCCATGGTTGGGAATCCATATATGTGGAGGACTGACTTAAGTTATACACTGATTTTCCACTGATCAGTACCCCTAAATCCCAGGTTATTCAAGAGTGTATTCACTATGCTATACATTACATCCTTGTGACTTGTTGATTTTATAACTGAATATTTGTACCTCTCAATCCTCTTCACATTTTTTGCCCATCCTGCACTACCACCACTATCCCCACCCCTCTGGCAACCATTAGTTTGTTCTCTTTATCTATGACTCTGTCTCATTCTGTGTGTGTGTGTGTGTGTGTGTGTGTATGTGTTTAGATTCTAACTGAGATGACCCAGGACTCACAATGTCAGTGCCACCCTGGAAGGTAGGCTGGCTTGAGCTGGGACAAGCACAGAGCAAGGGGGCCCATGGTGTGCATTTCTGGGGCCACACAGGTGGGACAGCTGGCTGAAGCTGGTGTGAGCCTGGGCCCAGGCATGCTGCGGCAGCCTAGTAGGCCAGCTAAAGCACTTGGGCTGAACCCTTCCCAGCACCGTTTACATGGAGGGGGATGTAAACAAAGGTGCTCACCTGTGCTTTTATTTCTGAACAATTCCAGCTGCTCCTCACCCATTTGGCAGATACTTCAGTGTTAATAAATAGATTTCAATCACATATCATCTAGTTGCCCTTTAAACCCTGTTTTGTTTTTTATTTGTTTGTTTGTTGTTTTGGCTGTGACCAGGGCAGGTGAGTCTGTGCACAGGGCCCTGGATATATTTTTGTGCTACAGGGGTGCGATTCTCCTAGTTACCATGTCTCCATCTTTCCTCCCCTTCTCTATATGACACCTCTGTTGTTTGCTGTTTAGAAGCTGTTCAATCAGCTCTCAGTTTTTTGGGAGGAACTGATGTATATGTAGGTGTATATTTGGTGTGTCCATGGGAGGAGGTGAATTCAGGGCCTTTATATTCCACCATAGTGACCTGCCTCCTGAAGGCACACTAGTTTTTGACTGTTATTGAAATGTTAAAATTGTAAGAAACTATGGGGGTATCTAACCAAGAAAGTTCTTTGAAATGTAAATATTATAGTCTATCCTAGTAACTCACTAGAAATTTAAAAAAATAGTTGCTTTAGAGTAAATGAAACTATTTTAGCATCTTTTATTGTCTTTTTAAGATACTGACTGAACTTTAAATCAGAAACCTATTATTTTGAGGAAAAATAATCCATAAAAATAAGTTTACATGCTGAGGTAGGGAATATCATGAACAAATTTTACTTACCACATTTGGGTCTAAGGTTAATCTTAATATTATATATACAGAAAAAAAAATTTTCATTCAGAGTCATTAAATAATAGCTTCTATTGTGGGGTGATATGTGTTACAATTCATAAGATATAGGAGAGTGGTATTTAGTACTAACTTATCTTAGACCTTTCTCTGAACCTTGCCCTGGGCCCACAATTTATGGAGCCATGCTCTTGCCTTCTTTTAATTGTGCCCTAACTGATACTACGAGGCACTTACAGGTCAAAGGAAAATACAAGTTCAAGGCTTGCCCCCTGTTTCTATAGGCCCCATAGCAAGTAGAGCTAATTGGAACATGCAATTTCCTAGCCAAATAATCTTGATCCTATTTCAAGGCCTGCACACTCCCCATCCTTTCTCATGTTCTCCTTAAGGCTTACTACATTGACAGTTGCTGTCTAGATGACATCTCTTTTCCAGGGAAAAGGATGGATCTTGGCTATGTGTGAGGCCATTTTGATTGCAGCACACACTACAGTTGGGAAGAGAAAAGGGAAGACACACGGGACTTAGAGCAAAGGCCTGTGCACCCCATATCACCCAACTCCAGCAGAAAAATCCAAGAATTCTGAGAATTTGAAAACTCACAATTGACCTTCCAGGTCATGAATAAGCTTTATTTCTGCATTATGGGCTATAGATATATATTTCAAATAACTTTTTGTCTTGAATAATAAATTTAGATATTTACAAATGTAATATGTTAGACTTAATTTATCCTCATTTACACTTCATGGCCACAAAAATTAAAATCTCATTGTAATTCAGACTGCATACATAGTGAGTTGTTTCCTTCAGAATACAAAACTGAAAGATGCCCAACTTCTGTAAGGCTTAGTCTGGAAACTGACATAGCATAACTTCTGCCATATCCTATTGGTCCAAGCAGGTCACAGGGCCAGCACTGGTTAGAAGAGGGGGTTACACTAATCCATGAGTCATGGTTCACTGGGGGACACAAAAACCTCATAGGACATACTTAGTAAATTAACTAGATGATAAGAAAATTAACATAGTAAAAACTTAAGGTGTGATAGTTAGGAGCCTAATGCAACTTTTCAATTATGAAGTAAAAAGTGTCATAAACTAGGAGGGAGATTTTTCACTGCCTTTCAGGTCCAAAATCAAGGCTATTTACCTCTGATGGTCTGGATAGAACCCTTTCTTTCCTCCTCGGCCATCACGTGGTATCCTGCCTGTATGTCTGTATTCAGTGGCATTTTCCCCTTCCAATAAGAATACCGGTCACATTGGATTATGGGTCCAACCTACTGCAATATGCCCTCATAGTTATTTAACAAATTATTCCTGTGATGACTGTATATCCAAATAAAGTCACGTTCTGAGCTACTAGAGAAAGGACTTCAACATACTTTTGGAGGGGTCCATAAACAACCCATAACTAATAATACTTATTCTAATAATTCTAATCTAGAAGGTGGAAAGAATGAAGTAGAGTTAAAGCTGTAATATGTCACTCACATTGGCCAGGATTTGGGAAATGGGGCAGAAGCATTTGGTCATTTTTGTAGTTTAAGCAATTTTCCTTCCTTTGATATAGACATGATTATTGAGTGGTCTTGCTTTTGTTTGGATTCATCACAGTCAGAGTGGCCTTGTTCTGTACAATGATTGTGCTCAACAGGGGAGCACTTTGGCCCAGCAGAGAGCGATAAGCTTGTTCCTAGCAACATGAAGCCCTAGTTGATAGCACCAGGCCACTCCCAGTTTTCAGGGGTTACTTTGTTCTTTCTTGCTGTTATGACTAACAACAATAGAATAGAGAATTATTGACATTTCCAAGCTAATTAAAGAGTGAAACTAAGGGAAAAGGAAAATAAAGCTGACTATTCCTATAATAAATAGAATTTAAAGGGTTAGGTTTGGAGTTGGGGCAAAGCCTGTTAATGATGAGTTATATTTTTCAATATTGTGAGTTGGTGGAGTGGTGGAATATTCAAATGAGAATGTAATTAAAAAGTTAGAAATGTTATATGAAGCTCTGGAGAAATATTAGGAAATTTTGAAGATTGGATGAATTCACTACAGAGGACTATTTAGGAAGAAAAGAAATATGAACATGAACATTTGAAGAATATCTATATAGTAATGTGCCACTTAATGACAGAGATATGTTCTGAAAAATGTGTCATTGGGCAATTTTGTCATGTGCAAAGATCATAGAGTGTACTTACACAAACCCAGATGGTTTAGCCTACTACTCTAATTGTACATGCTATACTTTTATGTGACTAACAGTGTGGTAGATTATTTTACACCAACATCACCACAAACACGAGGGTATGTGTTGTGCTACAGCATTATAATGGTAATGGCGTCACTAGCAGACATAAATTTTTTAGCTTCAATATAATCTTATGGGACCACCATCGCATATGGGTTTGTTGTTGACAGAAATGTCATTATGTGACACATGACTGTATGTAGTAAGGGCTTAGAATAAAAAATGTAAGACAACTAAGAATGCTATTAGTTACTCTGCACTGCCATAGAACTTCACCAATGAAAATATATTGGACTAGAGGCCCAGTGCATGAAATTCTGCATGGGGGTGGGGAGTGTCCCTCAGCACAGCCTGCGCCCTCTCGATATCTGGGACCCCTCGGGTAGGGTCCCTAGGCCTGGCTGGCAATCAGGGCCCATGGAGCTTTCCTTCCCCCCACTGCTGGCAGCTGGCCCCGCCCCTGCCATTGCCACTGCTTGCCATCTGTGTGGCGCTTCCCCCCCCTCCCTTGCCACCAGTCGCCTCCCTCTGCACACGACAGGCCTGGGGTGCGATCTCTTGGCTGGCCTGGACCTCCCTCTGTGAGGCGATCGCTGGCCAGCCCCACACACCCGCCACAGCAATGCTGGCCAGTGGCCTGAGCCTCCCTCTTTGGGGTGATTGATCGTGGGGCAATGGCAGGCCCCCCAACCAATGGCATTGCACCCACCTTGGCTGGCCTGGCGCCAATGCATGTCATAGCGTGGTCGTCCAGACGGCTGTTCTGCTGTTTGGTCATTCAGTCTATTTGCATATTATGCTTTTACAGGCAGTCCTCAGGTTATGTCAGACTCGATGTACATCATTTCGTGGTTACATTGCCATATCCCATTTATTTAAAAAAAAAAGTTCTGTCATTTCGACGTATGCACATATGTGCTTTATGTTTTTTATTATTTATTTACCACAAGTAAAGGTCAGGAATTGTTATCTTTCTTTTAAATTATTTTACTGTTTCACTTCATTACTGCTGTGTATGTGCTCCATGTGAATAACGTAGATGCTTATGTAGGTGGGTTCCGACTTATGGCCAAAATCACGTTATGTCACACAGTAGGAACAGATCTCTGATGTAACCCGAGGACTGACGGTATTATTATAGATAAGATGACGTATAAGATCCTTAGAGTAAATGTGGACCAGTACTTAGGTGTATATTCAAAGAAAATGAGGTACTTTATTAGAAAGTTTGTTCTGTGACAGAAATGTTTAAAGAACAACAAATTTTCTGCCTTTTGGTAACGTCTCCAGGCATCAAGCTGGGCCCTTTCTGATCCTGAGAGACCATGATTCTATGAGAGGTGGTGAAAGTGGCAGTAAGGCGGAAGATATAACATGGTCACTGATGGAGAGGTGGCAATTGAAGCAAAATACAAATCTTCTTTGTTCTTCCATGCATAAATATTTTTAAAGAATAGAAGGGCAATCAATGAAAGGTGATGACTTAAGAAATTAGAAAGATAATTGGGCAACATCTTTGGGTTAAGGTAAAAAAATAGAATAAAAAGCACAGGTATACAAGTTAAATTTGGCACAATGAGGGACATCTCTTTAAGATAAAAGTTAAGGGGGAAATAAAAAGTAGGACTTTTTTTCATAGATGATTTTTGTTTTGTTTGTGACAAAGCCAAAGGGAATAAGAACCATGAGAAAAGATGCTTTCACATGGTAAAGTGTCCTCAGAATGGCATTAAATAAAGCCATCTGTTGAAAGTGAAGGAACTGGAAGTGTTGAGGTGTCTGAGGCTTGGGGAATAAAATAACAAATACTGAAAATGTGGTGGGATGAAAAAGAAAACCAAATAGATTTTAAATAATATACATATGTAGGCTGTCGAATCACAATAATGCTTTTCTCTAACTTTAACATGCAGAAGTTGACAAGGTGAATTTAGAGGTGATACAGATTTTTCATTGGCATGAACAAACTACATCAATCAATAGCACGGGGAGAAAATTACTGGAAAGTGTTGCTCACATGGGCCTTAGAAAGGAGGAGTCCACGCAGCTTTAAAGCAATTGGGAATGTTAAGAGCACAGTTAGAGGAGTGGTTCAGCAGGAATGAGGTAGTTGGCATATTTTAGAAAATTGTAATCTGCTTGGTAGCAATATTCTTTTTTAAATTATTATTTTGTTCAATTAAGAGGGTTAAGTTGATATTTATTGAAATTAGCATTTGTACTTAATAACATACTAAAAAACCTCAGATAATTAATTGCCTTACATATGACAATAAGTTATGCTTGAGACAATATTTTAAGTACCTAGTATAACTTATTAATTTATTTTTAATCAGGAATAATGCCAATTCAACTAGTAAAATAAAATATTATTTTTGCAACAGGTCAAAAGTTAGCTTTAGAAACAAAAACCAGCAACAATACCTCTATTTGCTTTAAAAAAACCTGAACAAATTAATTAATCTTCATTTATATTCTAGTTTAATAAAATGGCAATTATATACACTGTAAATAAACTTGTTTAGTTTTATCCTTTGGGAATTATGCGTGGAAGTGGAGAAAATACATAGAAATTGTGCAAAATCCCAAAGCATTTTTCAGGAGAAAATTACTTCAATATATTTGAGGAAAATAGGATACAATAGCTCCACAGTCAATTATATTTGATACAAATATATTGGTCAGCTTCATGTGGTGGGAACCACAGGGTGTTTGGAATTAATCACACTCAGATTCTGTTTCCTTTTACTAACTACCTGTGTAACCTTGAGTGTTTTAACCTTTTGGACATTCAATGACTCTCTATAAAGTGATATCAATATTTATCTCTTAAAGTTATCAAGAAGATTAAATGGTTGCATACATAAATATGTGAAGTATAGTAGCTTTCACAACAGGTGGTAAAAAATTGATGTTGCCAAATTCCATTTTTCTTCCGATTTCTCCAAAGTACTTAATTTCCCCCCTTTCTGCAGGTCTTCTGTTCTACAGAAGACTCTGAGTGTATAGAGCTATCCAGCTTCCTCGTGTTATCACTCACATTGCTTTCTTTGTATAGAACCCCCTTGGGGACAGCGCGATGAGCACGTTGGTACACTTGGTCAAGGAAGAAGGAGAGAGGAGGAAAAATGAGAATAATATGAATCTTTACAGAGGATGTCTATGTCCAAAAGTTATTTTAAAATGGAAACTAATGGGATTCATTGTGATTTCTAGTAATCCTTTAGGTGTTGTTGTTGTTGTTGTTTTCTTGGTTGATATAGAAAGAACACTGGGCATACCTCCAAGTCAGCACCAGATGTGTTTGCCTGATGGCGCTAACATAGAGCTACTGCCAGAAGAACCAGAAGAAAATTCGTTCTGTATTTTTAAAATATGGTCCGTTTTGGGGGTGCTTATTTTACAAATAAGCCATGTCTTTCTGAGTTTTTTCTAAAGCCAGCATTTCTAATTCCTCCCCAGAGGCAACTGATTGTCACTCTTCGAAAATTAAAGGAGTCTCACAAATTCAGGCTGCATGCACTCGTGTCATAAAAAAATACACACACAACAACAACAACCCTAAACTGGCTCTAAAGTGTTGCACAGATATGCTCACTTGACCCGAATGACAGACTCAGGAAGGATGAGGGCAAGGGATATATTCCATCAGCACAGATATTCCTCTCATTTCTCAGTCTACAATCCAATATACTGTTTGAATCAGGATTTCAGGAACTGAAAAATATATTTAACGCTTGTTAAAAGAAGAAAAATGTTATCAATGATATTACTGTCAGCTTTGATGTTCACTTCTATAATATATCAAACCTGTGCAATTGATCTATTTTCCTCATTTATATGTAAGATTCTTGTGTACAGCCTATGTCCTCTTTCAGTTTTATTTAGTAATTACCACAATCATACATTTTGACTAGTACATAACTTCGACTGGAAAATTATTTTGATTCATGTGTTTATTTGAGTAGATAAGCTGGTTAAAGAAAGGAATATTACTTGGATAAGTTTTATATTAAATAAGTTCTTTTGTTGTTGTTTTTTAAATTATATTGTTTAAAATATTACATATAGTAGTACATATATCTTCTTTTTTTCTCCCCATTGACCTTCCCCCAGCCTCCCCTACCCCCTGTCGCATGCCCTCATCCCACCCCCCTGCAGTGTCTTGTGTCCATTGGTTGTGCTTATATGCATGCATACAAGTCCTTTGGTTGATCTCTTTCCCCCTCTCCCCAACACTCCCCAGCCTTCCTGCTGTAATTGAACAGTCTATTCGATGCTTTACTGCCTCTGTGTCTATCTTTTTGTCCATCAGGTTATAATGTTCTTTATTTTCCATAAATGAGTGAGATCATGTTGTTAATCCTCACTGAGGATATTTTTTTCTGTTGTTTTACAGAGAGGGTATGAGAGAGAGGGAGAGAGGGGAAGAGAGAGAGAGAGAAACACTGATATGAGAGATACACATCAACTGAAAACTTTACTCTAACATTGTTCTAACCCTCTGACCAGGGCCTGGGAGTGAATCTGCAACCCAGGCAATGTGCCCTTGACTGGAAATTGAGACCATGACCCTTTGGTATACAGGCTGACGCTCCAACCACCTAGAAACACTAGCCAGAGCTCTTAATTCTTAAGAACAACTGATGACTCTTCCAATCATGTTGTTAATATTTTAAGGTACCCCAAATACCTTATTTTGTGGGAATTCTTGACCTGAAAACACTGCTTGTAAAGATGCTTTATTTCCACTCTCTTTGCTTAAAAAAAAAAGAACCAAGTCATTCATCTTCATTTATATTCTAGTTTAATAAAATGGCAACTATATACACTGTAAATAAACTTGTTTACTTTTATCCTCTGGGAATTATGTTTGGAAGTGGAGAAAATACATAGAAATTGTGCAAAATCACAAAGCATTTTTCAGGAGAAAACATATTAAATATATTAAATATATTATTATTGATTTCAGAGAGGAAGGGAGAGGGGGAGAGAGAGATAGAAACATCAATGATGAGAGAGAATCATTGACCAGCCGCCTCCTGCATGCCCCACACTGGGGATCAAGCCCGAAACCCAGACATGTGTCCTTGAACGGAATCAAATCAGGGACCTTTCAGTACACAGGCTGATGCTCTATCCACTGAACAAAACTGGCTAGGGCTCAAACTGCTTGACACTCAAAAATAAAGTAAGCCATCTGCTGTTCAAGTTCATTTAATGTTCCAAAGTATAAGATTTTTATCAGAGATCTGCAAATTGAACAGTGGTAACCAATTACTTGAATTAAGGGAGAGTTGAGAATGAATTATTTACTTTGAGACTTCCATATGGTCTTTGCCTTCTGTTTCTAACAGAGTGGGAAGATTGTCCTAAAATGCTGAAGATGAGGGATAAAGAAGTCAAACACTAACTAAAATTATCATAGAAACAGCTTACTAACTGGGAATAAAAAGCAATGATCTCTCTCTCTCTGTCATCACTATACACTGAGTGGCCAGATTATTATGATCTCTGAATGCATAATAATCTGGCCACTCAGTGTATATCCTATATAATAAAAGGATAATATGAAAATTGTCCCCTCAACCAGGAGTTCGACCAGCAGGCAGGCCGGCCAACTGCCCATGTCCCCTCCCCCTGGCCAGGCTGGCAGGACTCAACCCATGCACGAATTCATGCACCAGGCCTATATATAGAGGCCCGGTACATGAAATTAGTGCACTTGGGGTGTGTGGAAAGTCCCTCAGCCTGGCCTGTGCCCTCTCGCAGTCTGGGAACCCTCAGGGAATGTCCAACTGACTGCTTAGTCCCAATCCCCTCGGGAAGTGGGCCTAAGCCAGCAGTCGGACATCCTTAGCACTGCTGTGGAGGTGGGAGAGACTCCCGCCACTGCCACTGTGCTCACCAGCCATGAGCCCATTTTCTGGTTGTGTGGCACTCCCCTGTGGGAGCGCACTGACCACCAGGGGGCAGCTCCTGCATTGAGTGTCTGCCCCCTGGTGATCAGTGCGCATCATAGTGACCAATTGTCCTGCCGTTTGGTTGATTTGCATATTAGCCTTTTATTATATAGGATATACACTGAGTGGCCAGATTATTATGTGGTCAGAAATCATAATAATCTGGCCACTCAGTGTATACAGTATATACCATTTACATTCCTCCAGACTAGATTTAAACTCCTGTTAGATATGACAGAAATCGCTATTGTTGTAGTGGAAAGGGAAGTAGCATAAGGAGAATTTTATAGCTTTGAAGGCAAGAAGTTGAAATGTAGGAGACACATAGCTGCATTTTCTGGAGGCTTCAGGGGAGAGTCTGTTTCCTTTCCCTTTACAGTAGAGACTGTCTGCATTGGCTTGTCAAACACTCCTGTCTCTCTCTTATAAGGAACTGTGTAATTGCATTGGGCCCACCTGGACAATCCCAGAAAACCTCTCCATCTCAATGCCCTTTATCACATCTGCAAGGCCCTAGTTACCAGTTAAGGCAGGAGTCCTCAAACTTTTTAAACAGGGGGCCAGTTCACTGTCCCTCAGACCGTTGGAGGGCCAGACTATAGTTTAAAAAAAAAAAAAAAACCTATGAACAAATTCCTTTGCACACTGTTAAGTCAGCTGCTAAGCAGGACAGGCAGCGGCGGCAAAAACACCCGGCGGGCCGGATAATTGTCCTCGGCGGGCTGCATGTGGCCCACGGGCCATAGTTTGAGGACCCCTGATAAGGTAACATATTTACCGATTCTGAGATTTAGAACATGGACATCTTTAAGGGACCAATATTGAGATTACTGCATTATGCTCTTGGATATTACACAAAAGGTATAATAGAAAATGAATTATTTGATTCTGTTAGTATATGCATACATATTTTTATATCACAGGATCATTCAATAAATTAGACCATATAAATTGTATAGTTAAATGAAACACTTGACAATATGCTATCCACTTTAATTCCCTTGTCAAATGATCCCATGTTTTGCTTAAGTGATTCTATTAATAAATTTGTAATGAGCTAAGACACGCCTGTGGGAGGTTATATTCATCATAAGACATGGTATAGAAACAGTTGCATTTTAGTCCTAATTTATTAAATCAGTGATGTAAGTTACTTTTATAAGCCCTCTACCATTACTTTTAATGTATAGATAATTATAAATAAATTGTAATCTAAAAAAAGATTGTAAACATTTTTAACATTAAATTATGTTTGTATACTAATAAATGTCCCCTTAATGGTATTTATAGATCTTTTTAAATATATGTTAGTTATTATTATTAGTATAATTCTCAAGCTCAACTTCCTCTTATAAGAACAGGGTTAAGTCCTCCCTATAGGCACTAGCAAATGTAGGTGAGAAAGCATTTCTCTCCTTTATTTTTGCTAACAACATGATATTAATTTGTGCAGATAAATTAAGAGTTCTGTAGTAAAATAATTTTCTAAAGAATTACAATGAATGTAAAAATTTAATGTTCCAGTAACCAAAAATTTCATCTAAGAAAATTAGAGAAATAGGAGCAATTGAAACCTAAAGCTGGTAGAACAAAATAATTAATAAAAATTAGAGCAAAATCAATGATCTTGGAAACAGAAAAAGTTAGGGGGAAAAGTCACTATATTGTTCTTTGAAAAGATCAATTGGGGGTTCCAGTCAAGATAGGGTTATGAGTAAATGTGGTACTTGAATCCTCCCACAACCACATCAAAATTATAATTACACCACAGAACAACCATCATTCAGAACTGCCTGAGATCTAGCTGAACGGAAGTCCTACAACTAAGGATTTAAAAAAGAAGCCACATCAATACGTGGCACTTTGGCCCCTTGACTGTGGCTCTTCCACAAAATACTACGGCCTGGGCAAGTCTATTTTGAAGAAGTGGTGTTGAAGAAGTTTAAGTTTAAAAAACTTGGCTCTCAAAAGAAATTTCAATCGTTGTACTGTTGATATTTGGCTCTGTTGACTAATGAGTTTGCCGACCACTGCCCTAGCCCAATGTTTCAGGGTCAGAAAGAGAAGTCTCCCAAACTTCTGGCTGTAAAAACTATCAGAGACTGTGGCTGAGTAAGACAGAGTGTTTCTGAAGTCCCAGACATTCTTCTTAAAGGGTCCACACGGGTACTTACTCAGACTCATGTTCTCTGAGCTCCAGTGCTGGAGAAATAGGCACTAAGGACATATGGGAGGAACAGGAATATCTGGCAACAAGCATGAGCTGGAAGGACAGCTTTTTCAAGTGGAAATGCTGGTAGAGGGCATTGTTTTTCTGAGCCCCCCACAGAGCTAGTAGGCAGGCACATATCTGAGCCTCCATCAACCTGGCTAACACTGTATACCAGGCCCTGTTGATTCCCTGAGACACCACCCCAACCAATGTGCATGCCCACCCAAGCAGTTTCCAGTTCCTTTTCCATTCAAATGACCTATCTGGTTTCATGCTTTGTACTTTCTTAAAATGTCTCAAACAAGCTGCATCTGGCCTCAGCATGCTGTGTATCTCTTGCTAAGTAGCCCTAGATCCAGCACTAGTAGCAGTCATCTGCAGATCACTCTGTAGCTCATGCCAGGTGGCCCACGGCAGGGCACAGGTGGATGACCTTGGTTTGTACCTCCTAGGAGGCCCCCAAGCCAGCACATCTGGTAAACAGCTTAAGACCATGTGGAAACACCATTTAACCTTGTCCACAAGGGACACACTCAAGGAATGGACTCAGCAGCTACCAGAGCCACATTGATGTAAGTCCTGCTTCATGGAGTTGGCCCCTGCTCAGCTGATTCTCCACAGTAGTCATGGCCCATCCTCACAGCCTAGGGATCAGGGAGTAAATCCCTCCCATTGAGCTGCCAATAGCAATCAAGGCTCAACTACCACAGAAAGGTGCACAGAGCCACACAGGAGGTACACATGGAGCGTCCAGTTCTGGTGATCTAAGAGACTGTGCCACTGGACCCTACAGGTCACCTACTACATATTATAAGACCACTCTACCAATCCCTGGAGACATAGTCGCTCTATCTAATACATAGAAACAAACACAGGGTGTCTGTCAAAATGAGGAGATAAAGAAACATCTCAAATGAAAGAACAGAACTCCCAGAAAAGAATTAAACAAAATGAAGATAAGCAATCCATTAGATGCAGAGTTCAAAATACTGGTTGTAAGCGTGTTCAATGAGCTTAGGGAAAGAGTAGAATCACTTACTGAGAACTTAAACAGAGATAGGAAACATAAAACAGTACCACAGAAATAAATACCTTAACTGAAATAAAGAATACATAACAGGGAATCAAGAGTGAAGTAGATGAAACAGAGGATCAAATCAGAGCTTTGGAAAATTATAAAGCAGAAAAAATCAAATCAAAACAACAACAGCAAAAATAATTTTTTTAAAAATGAGGTTAGTTTAAATGGCCTCTGGGACAACGTCACATCATGGGGATGCCAGAAGGAGAATAGAGAGAGTGTCATCCCAAAAAGCCAAGGTTGTGGGTTTGATCTTCAGTTAAGGAACATACAAGAATCAACCAATAAATAAAATTACCATTTCTACACATAACTTGGAGCCTGAATTTGGTACCTTACCCCTAAACATTTCCAAAATTCTGAGGAATTTTAATTGATTGGGTAATTCTTCAGAACAGCAGGGTATGATGATAGGGAAGGAAACCAAAACTCTGTAGCCCAAGATGGACATAGAGTCTTTCAGTCAAGTGTTCTGTCAGCCTGCCTATTTCTTTAACTATTTCATTTCTTAGATTAAGAAAACATATAAGCACATCTCACAAAGAAAATCAACATTGTGATGGTTAAAATGTATCTTGAAGGTACAAATAATATTTCAATAGCCTTATAATTAGCAATCAAATTTCTTCCTTACTCTGGAATCAGTAGGAACAATTATGATGTACAATAATGATTGGGCACCTTCCCAATCTTCTTCAGAGACTACAGTGTGAGTATCCAAAACATAGTTTATTCTTGTATTATTATTTATTATTTTATTATTTTATAGATGTACAACTATAAACCTACTTTTGCCCAGCCCCTCTGTTTTCTATTGTAGCCAGGAAACTATATTTTGACATTGTTTGACTATTAATAACCAACTTTAAAGCTTTTGAGTTGTTGCATCAGGCTTCTTTCTGATGGTAACAAGTTATATTTTAGACCCTTTTTTAACCACTTGAGTTTACCATGATGTTCAGAATTATATACTTAATCAAATCTGTATCTCCTTTATTTTGAAAAGCATTAAAATTTGTGGAAGAAATGGAAAATAACTAGGCCAATAAAAAGGTTATTTGTTAGTCAACATGCAACTCCTAGTTATGTTGTGTACTCTGTTCCTTTTATCATTTGTGTCATTTTGAAAATCTCTTCAGTTCTAAAATAAGTATATCTGTATCTTTCTTAAACACTGCTTGAGATTTTCATGCTAGTTCTTAACATTTTTTCTTACATTGTTAGTTATAAAAGCAATTGTTATAATAAAAAGCAAATATAGTAATTAATAAATATTGAAATACATTAATTATTCATAAAATCAAGCATTGATTTTTGTGATTTTTAAAAGCTAACTTAATATGCTATTTTAAAATTTTGCTAAACTTTTGTTGTATTATTTAGAAATGAAAAAATTTCTGGATTAGCGCCTATATATATAAAAGCCTAAGCAACTGAAAGACTGCACGAACGAACAACCGGTTGACCAGTCGCTATGATGCACACTGACCATCAGGGGGCAGATGCTCAATGCAGGAGCTGTCCCCTGGTGGTCAGAGCGCTCCCACAGCTAACCTCCCGGGGCCCCAATTGGCCCCGATCAGCCCCCATCGCCGGCCAGGCCGAGGGACCCCACCTGTGCACGGATTCATGCACCGGGCCTCTAGTTATATAATAAAAGAACAAAGAGAATATTGGTTCATTGTTTTGTAAATATATAAATCATTTCAATTACCAATGGGAGCTTTATAAGTAAAAATATCATATTCTATAACATTTGTTTTTATGTCAGAGAAAATATATATCTTAAATCTACCCTAATGGGATTTTAAAATATTTTTATCTGGCTATACATATATTTATTTAGAACTAGAGGCCCGCTGCACGAAATTCGTGCACGGAGGGGGGTTGTCCCTCAGCCCAGCCTGTACCCTCTCCAATATGGGACCCCTCAAGGGACCATCAGAAAACACAGATATTTACATTACGATTCATAACAGTAGCAAAATTCCAGTTATAAAGCAGCAACGAAAATAATTTTATGGTTGGGGGTCACCACAACATGAGGAACTGTATTAAAGGGTCGTGGCATTAGAAAGGTTGAGAATCACTGCTTTAAACTATCCTCATATATATATATTTTTTAATATATTTCATTGATGTTTTTACAGAGAGGAAGGGAGAGGGACAGAGAGCTAGAAACATCGATGAGAGAGAAACATCGACCAGCTGCCTCCTGCACACCCCCTACTGGGGATGTGCCCGCAACCAAGGTACATGCCCTTGACCGGAATTGAACCTGGGACCTTTCAGTCCACGGGCCGACGCTCTATCCACTGAGCCAAACCAGTTTCGGCTATCCTCATATTTTTTAATTATTTTTTTTCTTTTGCTGCTCTGATGGGGTATGTCCTGCTACTTTGTCTTCCAAATCACTGATTTGATCCTCTGTCTCATCCAACCTATATTTTATTCCTTCTAGTGTATTTTTTCATTTCAGATATTGTATTCTTTATTTCTCACTGGTTCTTTTTTATGGCTTTTATGGACTTTTCCATGTTGTTGTAATTCTCATTAAGTTCTTTGTAGTTCTCTCTAAGTTTCTTGAGCACTTTTATAACCTTTTATTTGAACTCTATATCTGGTAAATTGTTTATCTCCAATTCACTTAGCTCTTCTTTTTTTCCACTTAGCTCTTCTTTTAGAGATTTCTCTTGTTCTTTCATTTGAGGCATGTTTTTTTTGTTTCCCCATTTTGGCTGCCTCTTTGTGTTTGCTTCTATGAATTTGGTAGATATCCTATGACTCCCAGACTTGGTAGGATGGCCTTATATTATAGGTGTCCTGTGGGATCTTGTGGCACAGTCTCCTTGAACACCTGCACTGGCTGATTCCGGAATGTGCTTGTGTGGGTTATGTGGGTCTTCCTGTTGTAATTGAGTGCTATTGGTCGGTTCATGTGTTAGGTCAACCTTCAGGCTGTCTGTCTGTGAGAATCTATCCTGGCCACAATGTACAAGCTTCTGTGCAGGTGCTGATCACATGAAGCTAAATTTGCCTCAGCAGGGTTTGGTGCCTGCCAAGGTCTTCCTTTGGATATGGTGCCAATGAAGCTCATTGGATCCTGTTCTGTTTATGTCTGATGCTGGCCACTGGGTATATTGGTTCTTGCACCACTTAGAAGGGATTCTGGTAAAAGCCAATATCAGAGGCTGCCTGTGACTGGCCTTGGGTAACCTGCTTGGAGCTACAAGTCATCCACAGTTTGTGGCTCCCTCTGCTGGACCTGAGTGTGTGCAAGAAGGATCAAGCTGCTCACCAAGGCTGGCTTTTACCAGCACCAGGCTCCAGTGAAGGTCAGCAAAAGTCCCAAAAAACCCTGAGATCCGGTGTCTGCCTGCTAGCTATCTGTCAAGTAGAGTCACTAAAAGATCATCTGGCAATACTAGAATTACATATAATAGGTTCTCAGTGAGTCACCAGATAGGGGTGAGAGATGTTCACCAGATCTGTACAGGTTCAAACTTGGAGCTAGTGCTGAGCCTGAGGCCACTCAGCAAATATCTCAGGGTCTAGATGACATTTGTGGTGGGGAAGGGACTCGAGGAATCATCAAGTTAATGCCAACAGTGTTTATCAGGCCTAAACTGACCAAGATTTGGCCTTGTATAGGGAAGGTTCTACACTGGTTGAGCATGTGATGAAATAATTTCCCTTGTCCTAGAGCTATTTATCTGAGTATGTCCCAGGATCCTGGGAGTTGGAATAGGCAGAGGTGCCAATCAGGCCTGGGTGAAGTTGGAGGGTGTGGTCCATGCCCCAAAGTGCACAACTCTGTCACTGACATCCCTTGAGTTCTGCTCAGACATTTACACCCCAGCCCAGGCAGCTGACTCCTCAGCAGGGCAAGAGCTCTGAAGGATGGCCAGACAGGGAATCTGGATGATGGGGCTATTGCTTTCCCCTAGACTGGTGCCTAATAGAGGGGCATGCTCCACCCAAGAATGATGGCATCAATACTTTTTATTGTTTTGTCTTTGATTTTTTTGTAGTTTGAATATGTGATTTGGATATGCCATTAATTAATTTTGGAAAATATTTAGATAGTACTTAAATATTTATTTTATTCCCTTTTCTCTTTCTTCTTCTTTTGGTAATACATATATATTAACTTTTAAAAACTGTCCCATAGTTCTTGAATGTTGTGTTCCATGCTTTCTTTGTTTATCAGTTTGGGAAGTTTCTATGGACATATCTTTAGGCTCGCTAATTCCTTTCTCAGCTGTGTCCATTCTACTGATAACCTCATTAAAGGCATTTAAGAAAAAGTTCTATTATAGTGTTGTTGTTTTTATTTCTAGCATTTCCTTTTGTTTCTTAGTGTTTCAAACTTTCTGCTTACATAACACATTTTCTTTCATTCTGTCTTTTTTTTTTTCCTATTAGATTCCTTTACATATTAGTCATATTTAATTTTAATTTCTCATCTAATAATTCCAAACTCTCTGACAGATCTGAGAGGAATGTGGATTTTCCTGTTGTCAATATAATATTTATATTTCTTTTGGTTCTCATTGGCTTATAGTGTTGTTGAACTTTAATTTTCTTGTCTTCTTTCTAGTTTTTCTACCCACTATTGAAAGTGAAGATTCACAGTCTTCAACTATTATTGTTGATTTGTTTTTCACTCCCTTCAATTCTATCTTTTATTTCATATATTTGTGGATGCTGTCATTAGATGGATACATCTAACATTTATTTACTTTATAAATGTGATGTATTTGTGATGAATTGCCCCTTTTGTCATTATAATATATCAATTTCAATTTGTGTTTTCATTAGCAAATTTGCCTGATATTAATATATTTCCTCCAGTTTATACTTTTGATTACTGTTTAAATGGTATATATTTATTTATCTTTTTATTTCCAATCTTTTGTTTCTTTCAATATAATGTGTGTCTCTTATAAACAAAATATAGGGGGTATACTTTAAAAAAATCTAACCTGCTATATCTACCTTTTGATTGTAGTGTTTATCCATTTGAATTTAATAGTAACTGATACAGTAAAAATTTTTCTCTTATTTTAATTTTGTTTTCTATATGCCTTAGGGTCTGCTGTTTCTGCATTCCTCTATTACCACCTTCTTTGGGTTATTTCAAGTGAGCAAATTTAATCCCTTCATCATTTCTTTACAATAGTTCACTATAGTGGCCTCTAGAGTACTATTTTTTATTGCCTTTGAAAATGGTTGGTTTTCAGATTGCTGTGGAGCTGAGGCAGGGCAGATGGGGATAGAGCAAGTTGAAACTCCACAAAAATCAATGTTTTTACTGAGATGAGATTCAGATGATTTTCTTGAGGAAAACTCAACCCCAGTTGTTATAGGACTTCGATTAATTTCCAGACTTCTGAAAAAGTTTATTTTAACAACCTCTTCAGAGGCTGTCCCCAATTCACTATACTAGTAATAAGTCTAGGTACCATTCATCACCATACATATTTACAAATCTACTTTTTTATTTACAACACTATTTATCTCTCTGGTTGTCTTCATTTATTTTGTTTGAGAGTCTTTAAGCAAATATGTATAGGGAAGAGAAAACAATCATGATGATAAGATCAAAAGGTCTGATCAAATTAAACACTTTATAGGATAAACTTTGCCTTGAGTCACCAATCAAAGCCTTATGAGAATTTTCTTGAACCTGTCTTATAATATATATATATATATATATATATATATATATATATATATATATATATATATATATATATATATATATATATATACATATCAATGGAAAAATCTCCTCTCCAAAATTTCCTTTTGTAAAGAATAGCATATTTATTGTATTACTATAGGAACTGGTCTATCACTAGTTTCCATTCCCCCAAAACATGAGATGCACAAGTGACATATCTGACCAATGTTGCCTAATTCTCATGTGTTTAACTAGGTCTAAGTGTACCCACTCTTGAACAGACCCCTATTATCCTATGCTCTTCCCTTCTGGCCATTTAGAGGTCAGTGCAAATGCATTATGGTTTATGTTAAGCACTTGTCTTTCCAGTGTGTAGAAATACTGTCAAAGCCTTCTTAATGATTAGAATATATATATATATATATATATTCTATATATATATATATATATATATATATATATATGTCTTAGAGATTACATAGAAAGGTTACATTAATGTATAGTCTAAGGATCCTATCTAATAAAAGAGTAATATGCAAATTGACTGTCACTCCAACACACAAGATGGCTGCCCCATGTGGACACAAGATGGCCGCAACAAGATGGCCAGCAGGGGAGGGCAGTTGGGAGGGACCAGGCCTGCAAGGGAGGGCAGTTGGGGGTGATCAAGCCTGCAGGGGAGGGCAGTTAGGGGTGACCAAGCCTGCAGGGGAGGGCACTTAAGGGCAAACAGGCTGGCAGGGGAGGGCAGTTAGGCATCAATCAGGCTGGCAGGGGAGTGGTTAGGGGGTGATCTGGCTGGCAGGCAGAAGAGGTTAGGGGCAATCAGGAAGGCAGGCAGGTGAACATTTGGGAGCCAGCAGTCCTGGATTGTGAGAGGGCTATCCGACTGCCCGTTTAGGCCCGATCCTACCGGGATCGGGCCTAAACGGGCAGTCGGACATCCCTCGAGGGTTCCCAGATTGGAGAGGGTGCAGGCTTGGCTGAGGGACACACCCCCCCTCGTGCACAAATTTTGTGCACCGGGCCTCTAGTATATAATATTCGTCAATTTATTTATATGTAAGTTGGACCCTGAGATTTTTTTTAAAAGCCTTGAACAGTGTAGTCAAAATGGGTAAACCATGATAATGACCTTAGAAAAAGCCATGATTTTCAGAGATAAGATCTTCAGAGGCCATTCCCAATTCTTTCCAGTGTAAACAGGTAGGACTCTAATTCACTTTTTAAAGTAATGAAAAGATAAATCCACTGGAGAGTTCAATGATAAATTTACTCTTTAATGTCTTTATATAGCTTTGAATTAGACCCTTAAGAAAATGTTACCCTGGCTATTTCTTGATTTTTAAAAATAGACTAAAACCAGAAATATAAGGTTTATCTTGCAAACAGAAACTAATAAAACATCATCCCATTGTCATATCTCCAAATCTTTGTGAACATTTTTAAAAAGCCTTAAGACAACAGCAGAATAATACTCAGAATAAAATGATGACCGAGATAAAACAATTAGATTTTCCTACTCAAATTACCAAACATCAAAGGAAGGATACATTTGATAAAGATCCCTGTAAAAATTAAAAGCAAAAAAGTATATTGGAAAAACAATTGGTTTGTCATAGCTTTCGAATCTGAGAGGAAAGAATTAGTAGCTGATGAATGAAGGTTCTCTAAGGAGAATCAAGTACCTAGTTTTCCATTTTACTATTAAAGTCAGAAAAAGAACTTTTTTTAAATATTAAAGGGCAACTGTGATTGTTAATTTTATGTCAATTTGACTGGGCTACAGGATGGCCAAATAGTTTGGTATGTTTATTAGGATATTTCTAGATGAGATTAACATTTAAATTGATAGATTGTGCAAAGCAATTTGGCCACTCCAATATGAATGGGCCTTATCTAAGCCTCTGAAGGCCTAAATAGAATAAAAGGCTAGTAGAAAAAATTCTCTCTTTCTGCCCAACTGTGTGTGGAATATCGGTCTTATCCGGTCTTTGGATTTGAACTCAGACTAAAACTTAGGATCCTTGGCCAGGAGTCGCCAACCAGTGGTCCATGGACCACTGGTGGTCCATGAGGTCTGAATGGTTGGCAACCGCTAGAAGGTGGCCCACAGTGAGCAAATTAGTAGTGCCAGACCTACCTTGGTTTAGTGGTTCTCAACCTTTCTAATGCCATGACCCTTTAACACAGTTTCTCACGTTGTGGTGACCCCCAACCATAAAATTATTTTCATTGCTACTTCGTAACTGTAATTTTGCTACTGTTAATGAATCATAATGTAAATACCTGTGTTTTCCGATGCTCTTAGGCTCTACAGCAGTGGTTCTCGACCTGTGGGTCGCGACCCACAAGTTGAGAACTGCTAGCAGGGTCGCCTAAGACCATCAGAAAACACAGATATTTACATTACAATTCATAACAGCAGCAAAATTACAGTTATGAAGTAGCAAAGAAAATAATTTTATGGTTGGGGGTCACCACAACAATGAGGAACTATTTTAAAGGGTCGCGGCATTAGAAAGGTTGAGAACCACTGATGTAGAGGGACATATTTAAAGACTTAGGGAGATTGAAATGTTAGAGTGCATTTGTTATTTAAGACAGAAGACACACCTTTCACTATTACTGTGAGAATTAAATTTGTGAGGAGAGTTCCAGAATCCTTGAAGTCTGTGATGGAGTTTTCTAATAAGCCAGATCTTACAGTGGTGATGGCAGTTTCTGAATTGGGAAAGTTAAATATAGTGGGAGTAATTGGATCTCAGTGGCAGGAGCCAGTGGCTGTTCTCAGCCTCCAAAGGCAAGGTCGATGTTACTACAAGGGGCAGCAGAGTCAAAGCAGCAATCAGAGTAGTCTGACTCACCAGACCCTGTGGTGTGGGCTTGCTAATTATGGTGTTCCTAGAAGTATATACAAAGCCTAATAAGTCCTTACATGACCTTGACTGGTGTGGCTCAGTTAGTTGGACCATTGTCCTGTATACCAGAAGATGGTGTGTTCAGTTCCTAGTCAGGACACATACCCATGTTGTGGGTTTGATCCCCAGTTGAGGCGCATGAGGGAGGCAACCAATAGATCACATCAATGTTTCGCTCTCTCTCCCCCTCTCTCTCTCTTTTCCTTCTCTGAGATCAATAACTTATTAAAAGATCAATATCTTATTAAAAATAAATAAATAAAATAAATTCTTACTTGATCTGCATAAGCTGAAAAGTTTGAGCTTAAAGAATAAAAATCTATCCTGAATTATAAAAACAGAAGTCATGACTCTTTAATAATTCCCAGACTTAGTCCAGTTTACCATACAGTTCCAGAACCCTTTGAATAAAGGGGAGGCTGTCCCTTTGAGGAAGGATCCTGGTACACTGCTGAAATTTATACTGTTAATCTTTCTCCTGGCCTTCTCCAAAGGGACTTAGAGTCTTTTACCAGGATAACTGTGCATTTGGGGAAAAGGAAATAAGATCTTTGGGGGACCACTGGACATTGGTTTTGAACTGACAGTAATTCTGAGACCCAAAATGTTATTGTGGTTCACCCTTAAGAGCAGTGACTTATGGAGGTGATTGGTTGAATTTTAGCTCAGAGTCATCTCACAGAGTGCAAAGTGATCCTCAAACCCTTCTTGTCATTTCCCCATTGCTGGAATGCATAATTGCAATAGATATTCTCAGATGCAAGCAGAATCCCCACATTGGTTTCCTGAGCAGTGGGAAAGGCTGAATCAAAGCCACTTGGACCTTCTGGAGTATGTAATTTACCCTAACTTTTACCTTCTAACTGCCAGACAACATTTGAGCCACAAAAACTTTACAGACAACTATACTATTCATTTTTAATATCATGGTTTGTTTTCTTCTTTTATTTTTGTCTCTTTTACTTTGTCTATTTCTTTTTCTTTCTCTTTCTTTTGTTCCTTCTTTTATTTATCCCCGCCTCCCCCCAAAAATTTAGTTTATATGTTTATGCTGCATTTAATGCATCTTCGTAAGCCACTTTAAGTAATTTCTGAGAGAAGATTGGTTTTAAGTAAATAAATGAATAACTGTGTAAAATGTAATTTACATTAGAAACCATTTGATTTCCTTTTTGTCTACTACAGTAAAATTTTACTTTAAAGTTATGTAGTATTGAAAGAAAAAATACCAGAAAGATATTTTATATTTGAGGACCATAATGAACAAAATAGACTTACAGAGCTGCTGGTATATAAAATCAACAGCCCATTGAACTGTTAGTCTAGATGCAAGCAGAGAGAACCACACTATATTTTAATTACTACAGAATAAGAACTTTCCCATATAATGAAGAAGACTACATGCTTTTATTTATTTTTTTTTTAAAATATATTTTATTGATTTTTTTTTTTTTTACAGAGAGGAAGGGAGAGGGATAGAGAGCTAGAAACGTCGATGAGAGAGAAACATCGACCAGCTGCCTCCTGCACACCCCCCACCGGGGATGTGCCTGCAACCAATGTACATGCCCTTGACCGGAATCGAACCTGGGACCCTTCAGTCCGCAGACCGACGCTCTATCCACTGAGCCAAACCGGTTTCGGCAAGACTACATGCTTTTATACAAGAATAATATACTCCCCATACTCGTGACATAAGCCTAAAATATTCTGTTGTTGGTTGCCCCTTGGGGATATAACTTAAATTTAAATGAAGTTATCTAAGAGGAGATTTAAGTACAGTTGTATATAGTGGGAAATAATTATCCCTATGTGTTCATGTTTCTAGTCCCCAAACCAAGAATTGACACAGATCCTGTTGGCCTAGTGACAGGATCCAAGATATTTTCACTATTACTGAGGGACAAAACATCTGGGATCATTATATAAGCTTTGATTCTGAACTGGGGACTTCAGACAGCTGAGTAGAGACAACCATAAAACCAAAGATAAACCAGTTTCACTCAGAATGATGCTGCAAACCCAAGTTTAAAAATTCTAAATTAGATATCTAAGAAAAAACATCTAGCACTAGAAAGGCAGCCATCAAAACAAACAACTGCATAATTAGTTCATGCTTTTAAGAATTTATATTGTAAAATAAATTAAAATGCTTTAAATAATAATTTATTGAAATTATCTCCAAAAGAAAATGATGAAATAATATGAGAAATAAAGGACAAAATCATGTAGAAATAAAAAAAAAAAACCCCGAGGATATAAAAATAGAAATCTTATGGAAAGCATAGTAATTGAATTCATAATATAGTTAATCAAGGATGCTGGACATAAAATCTTTAATGAAAAAATATTTTGACCCACTGCAAAAATAACCAATCTAGAAATGAAATAACAAGTAAAAATTATATTCTTCATAATGACAGAATTTGTAAGCTACAAAGAAATAAATTGTATAAACACTATTTAAACCTTTTAGGAATCAAACGATAAACCATATTGAAATATATAAAAGAGCATAAATTAATTGAGGCATAAAATCACAATGAAATAGAAAACTCAACTTCAAAAAGATGTCAGTTCTCCATGGAATTAATTCATAAATGAAACTCCATTCAAAAATTAAATAATTTTGTTTGTTGATTGGCTGGTAAAAGTTGTCCAGCTGATACTAAAGTCCATAATAATAATTAAAAGGGGCATCTTTTTCCACCTCAAATAGACTGACAAGGACTTGATTCTTGCTCTTTCTGAAACAAAGACAAAATAGCCAAAACATGTTAACAACAGGTTTCAAAACACTAGCTAGCGGGTAACAAGGATAGTGATTGTGAGAAATGAGAGGCAAACAAAATTGCCAAACCTTTCTTCCTTGAGAGAGTTTTCAGGCCATGGCACACATAGAAGCATGGAACAGACTGACAAATCTCAGAGGGAAGGCAGGGGTGGGTGGAGAGAAATTAACCAAGGAACTTATATGCATATATGGACACAGACAATAGTTTGGTGAAGGCCTGGAGTGGGGGCGGGGGAGATATGTGTGTGCAGGCTGGGGAGGTTTGGGGGGGAAGGGGGACACCTGTAATACTTTCAACAATAAAGATAATTAAAAAAAAAAAAAAAAGAATGCAGAAAGAGCCCAATAGACTTTCTGATCTGAGGAGAGAGAGCTGAGAGTTCACAGAGACCAAGGTGTCAACAGTGGTACACAGATCAGAGTAATGGAGAGGAGATAGACATCCAGAAATCTGCACAGGCTACCTCTCAGGTAATTAGCTGAATATTGATAAGTGCATATTTGTGAGAAAAAATACATGAGGCTGGAGAAAGAGCTAAAGTAAAGCATTGGTGGATAGAGATCTCTTAAATCCTAAGGTGCCTGTGACCATGTTTCCGGGAAGGAAGTGTTTTAATAACTAACTTTAACACAAGAAATAAAATCTAATGAGCCACCGAGGGTGGCTCAGTTGGCTGAGCGTTGTCCAGTGCACAGGGTGATCTCCAGTTCATTTCCTGGTCAGGGCACATGCCTGGGTTGTAAGCTCAATCCCCAGTAGGGGGTGTGCAGGAGGCAGCCAATGGATGGTTCTCTCTCATCATTGATGTTTCTGTCTCTCTCTCCATCTCCCTTCTCTCTCCCTCTATCTAAAATCAATAAAAACTTATCTTATAAAAGTTTCATAGCCATTCATTTATTATTCTACTGAAATACAGGATGTAGTAAATGTAAGTTTACAGTTATCCACATGGAAGATACCAGTAAAACAGTAATTAATAAATAATAAATAATAATACAAGAATAAACTCTGTTTCACCTACTCAAAACTATACACTTACTTTTGCTCCAACCTGTATTTCAACTCGTAGTTCACTATCTGCTACCAAATCAAACAATATATAGTCAAAAGTTTATATATGTTATGCTGTTAGAGTAAAATTGGTATTGGGGAAGAAAACTAAAATAAATTACAATAGTACAAGAGCTCTTTGGGAAACAAATTATAGATAAGGTAAAACAAGAAAAATAAGCATAATCAATTTATTTATTAGATTATCTAATTTATTTATTTCTGAAATATAATATTTCCAGTAGCTCCTTGATAGGGCCTGGGAATTCTGAAATGCACTTTTTATTGGATGCATTTCAAATGTTTCATTAGGACTAATATTATTCCAAGACTTATTTTGTCTTCAAGTGAACCCTC
The DNA here is from genome assembly GCA_025583905.1 of Ia io. Taxonomy (NCBI): domain Eukaryota; kingdom Metazoa; phylum Chordata; class Mammalia; order Chiroptera; family Vespertilionidae; genus Ia; species Ia io. Next base: position 34,927,516 of record JAJQQW010000003.1, read on the forward strand.
TATCAGAGAAAGTAAAAATTTTACCACTTGGTGGTGCTGGTGGATAACATACAAATTATTCCTATAGCATTAATTTGAGAGAGCTGGTTATGGTGAGTTAGATAAAACCGAAGGAAGGACAGCTTCATTCACCTCTGTCATCCCCTATTTTTCATTTCTCCTTTTGAGATAAAGAGTATAAATTAGGCAGGATGGTTACTACTGATGGCTTGGGTCCTTGCTAACTAGCAAAAAGAACAGAGATCTTTAACACAAATTTCATGGCATTAGAGATTGATGATTAATGAGGCTATTATTTTCCTTTTTAAATCGTCCCTGCAGCAATATGCCAGATTGGTTCAATTACACACTTTATTTTTATCCTCTCAAAAGGACACATTTTTGTATGACCGTTCATATTTTTACCTAGCATAATGACCACTGGGTTTTACTATTCTGTTCTTGATAGGAATGTAAGTATTTTAACATGTTATTAAATGTTTTCATACTGAAATTAATAATAAATACATATACATACTTGAGTAGTGTTCAATTATAATCAATGTCAGAATATTTTCAAATTGAGTGACAAGCAAATGGCTCAATGCCGTTTACTATTTATAATGATTGTTTGAGCCTTGCCTTCAGAAATATATTGCTTTATCAAAAACAAGCTCTCCTAAAGTGGTGACAGCTTTTCATATTTATTTGGCAGTGTTTTTTACTTAGTTTAACTTCAGGTTTCACATTTTAAAAAATGCATGTATTATATAATTTTTATAAAGTGTCGGATCATGTATTTGTTCAACCACATAAATACAAAAAAGAATCGTGGCACTGATACATATTTTTTCTACTGTCTATTAACCAGGTGCAATTCCATGAATTTCTAATGTCCAGAGTTAACGTAGCCTACTAGGGTAACACCTCCACAGGGGGTGTGAGATGGAAGAATTATATGGAAAGGATTTTCAATGACAAAATGAAAGTTTTCAGTTTTTACTTCACTTCAAAGAATAAAGCTCAGCAGATACACATTCTTTATCACATTGATAGGCAGATACATTATTAAGATCTTTGACTGGAAGACAGAGCAGCTTGAGGATCCCCAGTTCTGGTTCTACATACATAAAAGACTAAGCAGTTAACCCTGCCACTGAACAACAACTGTTCTACACACAAGGCAAAGAATGAACCCAAAGCTTATTTGTAACTATTTGTCTATTCAAACTTAGGGTTACATGCATGTTTTGTTTTCATGAATACTTTTTATTATTTCAAATGCAGTTGGTAACAATGAGGGTAGTTAGGGGGGGAAATGACACACTACTAAATGCATGCAAAAACTAATACAACAGCCTACAATTCTAAAAGCCCACAGATATACATAGAATCACTCAACCACCTTTTCTCATACAACACATAATTAAAATGTGCCATGTATGTTCATTAGCAAGATCTACTCAGATGGATTAAAACAAAGTTTTAGTAGGCTGCCTACTATAAAAATCTGAAGTTTTGTCAAAATCCTGTTAACATAGAGAAACTTATTTTTAGCCTTATTGTGGAATAGCTTTATTTTCCAGTAATAAACTTTTATGTTGTTACTCTTTTACTCTGTTGATACAGCAAACAAAATAATTATCCTTATTTGATTAAATAGTCTTAGCTTTCCTTCATGTCACACTTTTTCTGCAAGTCATTTCTTTCCATCCTTCTTCTTAATTATTTTAAGCATGATAAACAAATGACACAAATGAAACAATAAATAAACAAAAAAATTACTCCCTCATAAGTAACTGGGCATTATTTTCCCCACCTTCCACAAGCAGGTTATATCCTTTGTGTGTTAGAGAATAGAAACATCGGTTGTAAGTCAAATGAAATCAGTGTAGTCAGAGTTCTACTATTGCCAGTTGTGAAATTGTTTGTCTACCACTTTAACTTTCTGGGATGAAATTTTCTCATTTATAGAAAGCAAGTTGTGGCTACTGAGAACTTAGAAGTTGGCTAGTCTGAACTGAGATGTAAGAAAATTTGAAATACAAAGCAGATTTCAAAGACTTAATGTGAAAAACAAAAATTTGAAATACATTATTAATAATTATATGTTAATTCCATACAAAAATGATAATATTTTGGACATGATAGGTTAAAAAATTAAAATCATTTAAATCTGTTCCTTTTGATATTATAATATGTTGATTAGAACATTTAAAATTACATGCTTGGCTCACAATTTTGACATGCATTGTCATTCTATAGGACAATTCTGGTCTAGGAACTAAAATTTTAAGGGTGTTTTTGCTCATAACAGAAAAACAGATCCCAATGAACCTATATCAGTTACTTTAAAGATGATATATTTGTTATTTCAGAATATTTACTTTACTATTTGAATGGAATATTGTTTTTTTCTAATGAAATGTTTCTTTCAAAATTTCAAACTTGTATTGCCCTTTGCATTCTTTAGATTAAGAATCAAATCATTGGCACTTTCTTAGTAAAAACTATTCATATTTATGAAGTTGATCCTCTTTTGCTAATGATACAATTTTGAAGGAAATACTGATAGCTGTGAGCAAGGAAGGGCACCTATTTAGTCAATCAAAGCACCATGTCAATTTATCCATCAATTATAAAACATTCTCAGATGTACTCCTCCATTCAGAGTCTTGACTAGTAGATTTGGATGCTAATGGTACTAACAAGCAAAATTTTCCAACATTAAACTATAGCATGTAAAAATATTATAATAGGAGATTTTTTAAAATTTGGTGATGAGTTTCTATTAGCCTGCCATTGAGAATCTGTAACACTGTGAGTTAACCCATGTGTCCTTTATCAATACCATATAAAATAAATGTGTTGTGGTTTTCCCTGGATTGCTCCTTTATACAAGCAAGAGATTATTTTAAAGGATACCTAATTCTCGAGTCAGAAAAAATCCCAAAGTCCCTATTCTTTATCTAGAAATGTCTGGCTAAATGTTTGTAAAACATCTCTTTTTTAAGTCAGTGATTAAAGTGAGATACCTTTATAGCTAATTATATATGTTTCATAGTTAAAAATCATTTATTCTCAAAGAAACTTCTTTTGTTAGGTTGTATCACATTTAATAACTTCATTTGTTCAAAGCATAGCAAAAGTTATTCTCATAAAAATATAGTTTCATTTGTTTATATATGTATATATACTTTGATTGATTAAAGGCAGTGTTTATTAAAATACATTTCATTTAAAATGTAATAGAAATCAGCTGTTCAAGTGTGTATTCATCTTGGGGGGACATCCTGTATATGCATTCATTCTGAAAGTGCTGCCAACTTCTTTCACTCTGTAAGGCATTGGGCTATTTACAGTAACAGAAAATAAGCTAAAATCCACAAGATTGGAAATTATTTTCTTAATAGTAATTCAGATGAAGACTTTGGATGCAATAGAATCCAATTAAATTTCTGTTTTTTATTGTATAAAGAAAAACTAATGAATGTTTATATTGAAAAATGTCATTGAAAATTCAACAGTCTTCAAATTGAACTCTCTACTATTGAGTCATACTCGTTTATTTGTATATTTTAGGGTAACAATAGAGAATGACAACCAGAACAAATTGAATTATTTTACTAATGGGACAGAATTGAAAATGCCAGGACATTATAAATAGAATTCTATCATGATTTTCAAAACTATAAGGGAAAAATAATCCTCTCTAATAATAGACAAATATGCAAATTGACCATACCTCCGACACACCCACAAGCCATGCCCACAAGCCACGCCCACCGTCCAATCAGAGCGAGCATGCAAATTAACCCAAACCAAGATGGCTACAGCCACAGAGAGTAAGGTTTCCTAGGTAACAGAGGAAGCCAAGCTTTCCGCCTGCCCTGGCCAGGCCTAAGCCTCCACTCAAGCTACAAAGTTTCAATTATAGAAGGTAAACAAATTCAAACAAATGCGGCAGAATGGAGCTTGAGAGAGCAGGCCAGGGTTGCCGCCGGCAACAGGGGAAGCAAAGCTTTCCGCACACCCTGGCCGGGCCCACCCACTTAAGGCAACAAAGTTTCAATTATAACCCCAACACCGGCCTCAGAGGGAGCCCCAGGCTTGGCTCCGCTCCAGGCTACAAAGTTTCAATTGTAGAAGGAAAATAAATTCCAGATATCAGGGCCTCTGCTTGGGTCGCCAGGGGGCATGGCCAGCCTGTCAACCACCACAGGCCCCTCGCTCAGGCCGCCCCACACCCCAAGGGAACCCCCACCTGATCCAGGACGCCCTTCAGGGCAAACCAGCTGGCCCCTACCCCTGTACCAGGCCTCTATCCTATCTAATAAAAGAGTAATATGCAGATTGATCATCACTGCAACACACAATATAGCTGCCCCTATGTGGTCATAGATCCTGCCCCCATGTGGACACAAGATGGCCACCACAAGATGGCCAGCAGGAGAGGGTAGTTGGGAAGCACCTGGCCTGCAAGGGAGGGCAGTTGAGAAGGACCAGGCCTGCAAGGGAGGGCAGTTGGAGGTGATCAACCCTGCAGGAGAGGGCAGTTAGGGGTGACCAGGTTGGCAGAGGAGGGAAGTTGGGGGCAAACAGTCTGGCAGTAGAGTGGTTAGGGGGTGATCAGGCTGGCAGGCAGAAGCGGTTAGGGGCAATCAGGAAGGCAGGCAGGCAAGCAGTTGGGAGCCAGCAGTCCTGTATTGTGAGAGGGATCCCAGATTGGAGAGGGTACAGGCTGGGCTGAGGGACAACCTCCCTCCATGCACTGAGCCTCTAGTCCTATATAATAAAAGGCTGATATGCAAATTGTTCCCTCCACTGGGAGTTTGACTGGGAGTTTAACCAGGAGTTCAACCAGGGAGCAGGGCTCGCTGGCCAACCACCCATGGCCCCTCCCTGGCAGGCACCGCCCCTGATTGTCCCCCTACCCTGATCAGGGGTGGGGCCAGCCTGCCAACCACCTGTGGCCCCTCCCCCTGGCCATGCACAAATTCGTGCACTAGGCCTCTAGTAAATAATAAACATTTAATACAGCATTTTAAAAAGATGCTGGGTAAACTTAATATTTAACAATTATTATTAGAAGTACTTAATTTTCCTCACTTAGCTTTATAACATTAATGACAGAGTTCAAGTAGAATATTTCCTAAACAATATTAAATAGACATTATAAATTTTAGATTAAATCCTTTCCTTTTGGTTTATTTTTCAATTCTATACTAGTATAATTGTTTACAGAATAAACTGGAATACATATTTCCACGTAAATATCACAAATTTAGAGAAAATATATGATGTACTGTAATGTGTTTTTTATGAGAAGGTCTCAATGACGTCTTAAGTATTACCCCATTAAGACCAATTTGTTATTATTAACGAGGTGGTGGTTTTTCATATTTTTTTTATTAGTGTAAAACTAGAACAGAGAAGTTAAATCACTGTGCTATAGAAATGATGCATTTAACTGGTGGGCTTAATATTCAATTTATTAAAAGGCAATCTATAGTTGCACTGTTATATTAGACTAGAGGCCTGATGCACAAAATTTGTGCAAGAGTAGGCCTTCCTTTCCCTGGCTGCCAGCACCCGGGACCCAGGCTTCCCTAACAGCTTCAGCTTCAACCAGAAGGTCATCCGGAAGGACTTCCGGGAGGACATCCAGTCTAATTAGCATATTATGCTTTAATTATTATAGATATTCACATATTTTGTCACTTAAAATCTCTTGATTAATAAAGTCTTATCTTCTTTTGTTTCTGAAAAGTGTTCTGATAGTGCTGAGTTTTAGCTTGATGTGCAGCAGTAAATTAGTAGGCATTTGTGACCGGCACGTTTTCATAGACATAATTTCCTTTTGCTTCTCACAGTAAGTTTAAGTAATGAAATTATAGTTTTGCTAAAAAATCTGGCTAGTTCCCTTTTAGTGCTTAAAAGGAAATCTAATAGAAATCAGCAGATAATAGTGAATTTAAAATTCCCATTGAATTATTTGAAAACATTTTTTCCCACACATAAAAATAACCTTCCTTAGAATTATCCTAAAACACTTGAATACCCTGGAGCCAGAAGAAATGGAATCTGCAATCAATACAGTCACTTACAATATATGTGACCTTGAACTTCTCTTTATTTCTAATGTGCAATAGGTTTTCTAAAGCAATTAGATAATATAACTCTGAAAAGCATTTTTTTTTTTTTTTTGCTTAGAAAAGAAGGACATAGTGGATTTAGAATTAAATGAACCTACATGTGTTGGCTGCTGATTTTCTATTGACATTATATAATTGGAATTTCTCATATAAACATACACAACTATCGGTTCTCCAGAAAATAGAAAAGTAAAAAATGATCCTTAGTCAAAACTAAAGGTTTTATGTGATACAGGCGTGAGGGCTTTAGGAATTTGCAAGCACCAATATTCTATGGGAAAATTACTGCTGTGGAGAAGGACAATATGACCTTAAGTAACACAGATCGATACAATATCGCAGCATTGTGAATCAATACAACTGGATGAGTTAATGTTAAAGATACTACCAGCAAAACGGATATCAGATTCACTGTAGAAGAAATGTGTGCTTTGGCCTGCAAAGTATTTCTTTTTAATTGGACTGCAATTTTTTTGCCCATTGTTATGACCTTAATGAAAACTTTTTGATGAATTCTCTGTTTCAAATGATGTCCTTATTGTGGCCTACCACTGAGCTGGCTCTTAGCTCTCTCTACAAAATTTCCATTTATGTTCCCTTTTAGTTCCTCAACCAAGCCTGTTAACAATTGAAAAGAATTTTAGAGATAAAATAGGCTGGTTTAGGGAATCTTAGGAAATAAATAGGGTCCATGGGGGAGGAATACATAGGTGAGGGCTTGGAGCCACCAGAGGGCATACATTCATAGAGAATAGGAAGGTGCCACAGGGGTTCATTAAGATGGCAGCTGGCAGGATGGCAGTGAGGGAGAGAGTGTGAGTGATGGAGGGAGCGAAAGGGGAGTATGTGGATGTGTGGTGTGGATATGTGTGTGAGTGAGGGACAGTTAGATTCTGAAAGACTTTTGGGTGCTGGAAGACTAGGCTCTCTTAGAAGGGGAGGCCCTACTACTGCTGCAAGCACTCCCAGGGCAGCTGGCTCTGACACAGTACCCATTCCATCTTGTAGGGTAGAACTGCTGTGACTAGGAGACCAGCCTCACCAACACCCAGACTGGCCTCAGACACCACCTGTGACACTCCAGCCACTCCAGCCAAAGATGTGCTACCTCAGCTGCAGACCCAAGACACCAGGACTCCAGACCCCCCAGATGCAGTCTCCTGTGAGTACTGGAAGATATCAGGGTAGAGATTGACAGCAATACAATCATAGTAGGATACTTTAATACCCCATTAACATCACTGAATAAATCCTCTAGACAAAATATCAGCAAAGAAATAGCAATCCTAAACGATTCACCAGATCAGATGGACTTAATTGACATCTTCAGAACATTTCACCTCAAAGCTACAGAATATAAATTCTTCTCAAGTGCACATGGGACATTTTCAAAGATAGACCACATATTGGGACACAGGCAAAGTCTCTTCAAATTCAAAAAGATTGAAATCATATCAAGCATCTTCTCAGAAAACAATGGCATAATATTAGAAATAAACTACAATAAAAAAATCTAACAATTGGTTGCTAAATAGCATGTTATTAAATAATGAATGGGTTACAAAAGAGATCAAAGAAGAAATAAAAAACATCCTGGAAACAAATGACAATGAAAACACAACAATCCAAAATCTCTGATACACAGTGAAAGCAATCCTAAGAAGGAAGTTCCTAGTATCACAGGCCTCCCTCAAAAAACAAGAAAAACTGGTATTAAATTATCTAACTCTACAACTTAAAGAATTAGAAAGAGAGCAACAATAAAAGCCCAGAGAGAGCAGAAGGAAGGAAATAAAGAAGATCATAGCAGAAATAAATGATTTAGAGACCAAAAAACAATACAAAATATCAATGAAACCCAGATCTGGTTCTTTGAAAGGGATAAACAATATTGATGAACCTCTAGCGAGGCTTACCAAGAAGCAAAGAGAGAGGACTCAAACAAAATCAGAAATGAAAGAGGTGAAATAACAACAGACCCCACAGAAATATAAAGGGTTGTAAAACAATACTATGAACAACTCTATTCCAACAAACTGGTCAAGAAGAAATGGACATGTTCCTAGAAAAATACAACCTTCCAAACTCAATAAGGAAGAATAAAAAAATCTGAATAGGCAGATAACTATGGAGGAAATTGAAGCAGTATTCAAAAAACTTCCAGCAAACAAAAGTCCTAGTCCAGAGGACTTCACAGGGAAGTCTTACCAAACATTCAAAGAAAAACTAAAACCTATCCTCCTCAGACTATTCTAAAAATTTCAAGAGAAAGGAACACTTCCAAGCTCTTTTTATGAATCCAGCATTACCCAGAGCCCAAAACCAGATAAAGACACTACAAAGAAAGAGAATTACAGGCCAATATCCCTAATGAGCACAGATGCTAAAATCCTCAACAAAATTCTAGCAAATTGAATCCAGCATTACATTAGAAAGATCATATACCATGACCAAGTGGGACTTATTCCAGGGATGCAAGGCAGGTACAACATCCACAAATCAATAAACGAGATAGATCACATAAACAAATTGAGAGATAAAAATCACATAATCATATCAATTGTTTCAGAAAAAGCATTTGACAAAATCCAACAGCCTTTCTTCATAAAAACTCTCAGCAAAGTAGGAATAGAGGAATCATACCTCAACATAATAAAAGCCATATATGACAAACCTACAGCCAACATCATATTCAATGGGCAAAAACTAAAATCATTAGGAACAAAACAGGGATGCCCCCTCGCAGCACTCCTGTTCAACATAACACTGGAAATGCTATCCGTAGAAATCAGACAAGTAGAAGAAATGTAAGAAATCCAAATTGGAAAAGAAGATGTAAAACTGTCATTTGCCGATGACATGATATTTTACATAGAAAACCCTAAAGATTCCATAAAAAAAAATACTAGAACTAATAAATGGATTCAGCAATGTAGCAGGATATAACTTTAACACCCAGAAATCTATGGCTCTTTTATACACCAATAATGAACTCACAAAAAGAGAAATTAAAAAACCGATCCCATTTACTATTGCAACAATAAGATTAAGATACCTAGGAATAAATTTAACCAAGGAGGTAAAGGACCTGTTTTCAGAAAATTACAGGACGCTGAAAAAAGAGATAGAGGAAGACATAAACAAGTGGAAGAATATACCTTGTTCATGTATTGGTAGAATTAACATCATTAAAATGTTCATACTACCAAAGCAATTTATAGACTTAGTGCAATCCCCATTAAAATACCACACCATATTTCACAAACCTAGAACAAAGTCTCAAAAATTCATACAAAATAAAAAAAGACCCCAAATAGCCGCAGCAATCTTGAGAAAAAAGAAAAAAAGTTGGAGGGATCACAAAACCAGATATCAAGCTATATTAGAAATCCACTTTTCTCAAAACTGCCTGGTACTGGCACAAGAACAGACAAATAGACCAATGGAACAGAACAGAAAACCCAGAAATCAACCCAAGTCATTATGCTCAATTAATATTTGACAAAGGAGGCAAGAGCATACAATGGAGTCAAGACAATCCCTTCAATAAATGGTGTTGGGAAAATTGGAAAGATACATGCAAAAAAATGAAACTAGACCAACCATACCCAGAAATAGACTAAAAATGGATAAAGGAGTTATATGTAAGATGAGAAACAATAAAAATCTTAGAAGAATCCATAGGCAGCAAAATATCAGACATATTTTGTAGCAAATCTTTATTGATACAGCTCCTAGGACAATTGAAACTAAGGAGAAAATAGACAAATGGTACTCCATCAAAATAAAAAGCTTCTGCACAGCGAAAGAAAACATCAACAAAACAAGAAAGCCCTCTGTATGGGAGGACATATTTGCCAATGTTATATCTGATAAGGGCCTAATCTCCAAAATTTATAGGGAACTTATACATGTTAACAAAAGGAAGATAAACAATCCAATCAAAAAATGGGTAAAAGACTTAACTAGACACTTTTCTATAGAGGACATAAGGAAGGCCAAGAGACATATGAAAATATGCTCAAAGTCACTAATCATCCAAGAGATGCAAATCAAAATGACCATGAGATACCATCTCACGGCTGTCAGAATGGCTATCATCAACAAGTCAACAAAAGATAAGTGCTGGTGAGGATATGGAAAAAAAGGAACCCTCATGCACTGCTGGTGGGAATGCAGACTGGTGCAGCCCCTGTGGAAAACAGTATGGAGTTTACTCAAAAAATTAAAAATGGAACTCCCATTTTACCCAGTAATCCCACTTCTAGGAATATATCCCAAGAAATCAAAAACACTTATCAGAAAAGACATATGCACCCCTATATTCATAACAGCACAATTTACAATAGCTAAGATTTGGAAACAGCCTAAGTGCCTATCAGCAGATGAGTGGATTAAAAACAGTGGTACATCTACACAATGGAATACTACGCTGCTTTAAAAAAGAACTTTTATCATTTGCAACAGCATGGATGGAACTGGAGAGCATTATGCTAAGCAAAATAAGCCAGCCCAAGAAAGATAAAGATCACATGATTTCACTATTTTGTGAAATATAATGAACAACATAAACTGATGAACAAAAATAGATCCAGGGGTATTAAAGCATGGAACAGACCATCAAACCTCAGAGGGAAGGCAGGGGCTGGTGGTGTGTGTGTGTGTGTGTATGGGGGGTAATAGATCAACCAAAGGACTTGTGTGCATGCATATGAGCATAATTAATGGACACAGATTCTAGCGGGGTGAGGGTATGTCCTGGGGTTGGGGATGATCAGAGAGAGGTCAATGGAGGTAAAAGGAGACATGTAATACTTTAAACAATACAGAATTTTTTTAAAAAGGGGTGCCACAGGATAAGGGGAGAGGAAGACATACATTCACAGAAATTAAGGAAAAGCCACAGAGTATGGGGAAAAAGAAAACAAACTTTCACAGAGGATAGAAAAATGCCAACAAATGGCAGAAAGAGGAAAACAGATTTTCACAGGAGATAGAGAAATGTTATAAAATAAGGGGGAGGAAGAGAGGGGGCACCATGTGGGGTTTGGGCTTTGAAGCTGATGTTCTGCGAAAAAGAGTGACCAATTAGAAGAGCATAGGATCATAAAGTGGGGAAGGAATCCAATTAGAAGGGAGCATGAAGAGACAAAACACTGCAGACTTTATATACCTTAGAAAAAGGGGCTGAGTGGGTTATCCCTTTGGGACCCCCTTTGTATGTGGGAGTTTGTTTTTGCTTCCAATAAATTTCCACCCTTTTCACCTACCACCTTGTCCATGGCTTCATTCTTCCAATCCATGTGGACAAGGACCCAGGAAAGAAATCACCCTTGCATCCTGCTCAGGAAAACAACCCAAATCACAAATTTGCTTCAGAGCATTTTTAGGTATTACATACCTAGAGAATTTCCATTCCCCAAATATTCACATTGTTTCCTACCTCACTTTATTCATTTCTATGTTCAAGCTTCACCAAAACAAAAAGGCCCTTTTCTGATTTCATTATACAATTCTTTCCTCTCTCTATATATATCACTACCTGTCAATAAGTTACACATGTGCACTAGTGAGTATAATTTTAACTCCATAGCTTCTCTAACAAACAATAAACAAAAACATACTGGTTTAATCCAGTAAAATTTGATTTCTTGTTCATATTGTACTTTTCATTCTTATCAGGCAGTTCTGCTCTGAGCAGACACTTGGATCATACATTCTTCCATGATGTGCCTCTATCATTTTCTAAGTCCTTGGCATTGTCAGTAAATTAGCATAGAGATAGAGAGTCTAGAGCAATATAGGTCTTGTCATGGTTAGGTTTAGGAGTGACATACATCAGTTCTTCCCATTAGCAAACACCCAGTCAAATGTTGTCATTGTAACTAAAAGGGAAGCTAGAAAATCTCAGTCTCTGTGTTCTGTCTACTGAGGACACAGACACAGTATCTGTGATACTTTAACAAGAGTGTAAAAAATGCTAAGCGAAATAAGCCAGTCTGAGAATGATAAAGATCACATGATGTCACTATTGTACAAAAATATTTAGTCCAAATGTTTTTGTTCTGAGCTATACTATATACCTCTGGGAGGCAGCAGCATTATTTAGTTTGTTTCCTACTTTATTCCCATTGCCTAGAACCTGACTTTATACTTGGTCACAGCTCAATAAATATTTTGTAAATAAAAAAAGTAAGTGCAATCTTTTATTTATCTTTTGTTCTATGTTGGACAAAATTCTGAAGCATACACTAGAGGCAACAGAATCTGCTAGCATTCAATGTTCCTGAGCTCCCACTGGCCTGAATGTAGTTGAAAGCTAGCAGCTTTTGCTCACTATTATAGTGGTCAGCTGTGATTTTTATTTGATTCATTTTGGTCTCACACTGATATCAAGGCGTTGCATATATAAAGTAGACTAAGTTCTTCTATTAAATAGGATAATTAAATGTATCATTTTATTATAAAACTAGAGGCCCAGTGCATGTGCACTTGGGGGGTGCGGGGGTCCCTCAGCCTGGCCTGCGCTCTCTTGCAGTCTGGGACCCTTCAGGGGATATCCGATTCATGGCTTAGGCCCGCTCCCTGGGGGATCAGGCCTAAGCTGGCAATCAGACATCTCTCTGGCAGCTGGGAGCCCTCGGGGAAAGTCCAACTAACAGGGAGCAGTCCTAAGCCATTAGTTGGACATCCTTAGCACTGCCACGGAGGCAGGAGAGGATCCCGCCACTGTTGCTGCGCTAGCCAGCCATGAGCCACTTGTGGCTGAGCAGTGCTCCCCCTATGGAAGCTCACTGACCACCAGGGGGAAGCTCCTGCATTGAGTGTCTGCCCCCTGGTGGTAAGTGTGTGTCATAGTGACTGGTCGTTCCCAGTCGTTCTGCAGTTATGGTCAATTTGCATATTACCCTTTTATTATATAGGATTATTATATAGGATAGTATTACCAAAAAGTTTAAAATTTTGATTAAAACTTGGATTTACTAGTATTTACTTATATTTTTAATGGGAAAGTGTTCGGTCTGAATGTTATATTTAATTCATAAGGGCACTAGTTTATTTTTAGAACACTTGCAGAGAACTTAATAAAACACTTTAATCATAAGCATTCTTCTTGATTCCTGCAATGATATACAAAAATGATTGTCCTAATTACCTCTATTTTACAGAAAAGGTACATGGGCCTCAGAACCTGTCACTTTCACAATTATCACCAACTACTTAGATAAGTTTGAACCTGATGCTCACTCCACTGCACTAAGAAGCACAGGGTTTATAAGCAAAGCAATTTGCTCAGCAAAATCATCACAATCATTAATTTTCAAATGCATACTTTAATCTACTGACCAGTTTCCTAATTTATTCAAAGCTCATTAGATAAGATGGTATGGGAGGAGTTATACTCTACAGAGGAAGGTCTAGCTTTAAAATGTTCCTAATGAACTATGCCTCATATAGTTCAGTAACCACCTACAATATAAGAGCAAGAATCTCAAAAGATAATAGTCTTTAAAGAGTGGTTTTGTAAGAATGTCTACTATGGTTAAATCAGAGCTCATGTTAGAGGAATGTATTCAATTGCCAAGTTTACCTTCCACGATGGAGACAGAAATTCACAAAATAGACTGGGACTCAGAGTGGTTACAGCAACAGTGAGAAATTAAGACTTTGAGAATTATACAGCATCAGTCTCTTAGAATCATACTGTACTATGTTTGTAACTCCTCTATAGCCTATATAACAAAACCTTAATATGCAAATCGACTGAAGTGCAAAATGACTGGTTTCTATGATGCACACTGACCACCAGGGGGCAGAAGCTCAATGCAGGAGCTGCCCTCTGATGGTTAGTGTGCTCCCACAGGGGGAGCATTGCTCAGCCAGAAGCAAGGCTCATGGCTGGTGAGAGCAGCAGCAGTGGTGGGAGCCTCTCCTGCCTCTGCAGCAGCATTAAGGGTCATCCCCCAAGGGGTCCTGGACTGCAAGAGGGCACAGGCTGGGCTGAGGGACCCCCCCCTCAGTACATAAATGTCCTGCACCAGGCCTCTAGTATATTTAGAAGAGAGAAGTAGCAACATGATATATTGAAAACCAAATTGTGTAAATCCATGAAAATTCTTTTCTTGTGGAGGGTATGTTTGCATGACAGCTATTAAATATTAACCAATAGAAAAGTCTTTTAATTAAGAATTTTTTGTTTCTATTTCATAAATTTAGAATTTTAGTAATAAAATATTACTTTTTAAAAAAATTCACGTGTCTTTATTTGGCAATAATTAAAAGTTGTTTTAATAAAAACTATAGTGCCTTAGCTGGTTTAGCTCAGTGGATATAGTGTTGGCCTGCGGAATGAAGGGTCCCAGGTTCAATTCCAGTCAAGGGTACATGACCAGATTGTGGGCTCGATCCCCAGTAGGGGGCGTGCAGGAGGCAACCAATCAATGTTTCTCTTGCATCATTGATGTTTCTCTCTCTCCCTCTCTGAAATCAATAAAAAATAATATAAAAAACTATAGTAACATATTTATGTCAATAAATGGCCATATTATAAAGCTACCAGAGACAGAACAAAATTAAAAAAAAAAATTGATAGGTCCCTACTCATCTTCTTTTTTAATGCAAGGATAGCTTGTAGTGTTCTCTGTTTTATTTTCTTTGTTTTGTTTAATGATCTGCCAGAGAAGTTTAATCACTCTTTTAGCTTTTATTTGGAAACTACCTGGGTGACATTGGTTATAATGCTAAAATTTTTGAATTATTACCTTCCAACTTTTTAATAATACTAAGCTATGCTAATTTTTTATTATATAAGAAATTGAGTGATTAAAAATTATTTGTAAAATTCTGGATATTAATATTTTTTAGTTTTATGTGTTTTAGCAATATCTTCCAGTGTGTGTTTTTCTTAAAATTTCTTGATTATTTTAGTTATTGTATAAAAAACCCCACATTTTAATGTATTCTAATTTATCAAATTTAACTCCATTTTCAGTTATCTATAAAACCACTACTGCCTTATATCTAGATTCTATATATGATTAGTTAATTTTAAGAAATTTTTTCTGTTGCATTGATTGGCTTCTTTACCCCTTACCAATACTACAATGTCTTAACTTTTGTAAATTTATAGAAAAACTCTGCTAAAATGAGTCATTATATTTGTAGATTAATTTAGAAGAGAACTGAATGTATTATTTTATTGAGTCTTTCAGCTCATAAACAATTAGGCTTGCTTTTTGTCTTTTTTCTATTATTTCTGTAACTATCTTCTAAGAAGCTTTGTGTGTCCTTTTGTTAGCTTTATTCCTAGCTATATTTTTATTTTGCTGTCAATTATGAATTTCCAATTTGTCTCCAAAGATTAATAATTATTTTCATACAATTATTTTAGCTATCCAACTTACTTACTTATCCTGTTAATTCAAATGAATTCCTGAATATTCCATGTAGTCAATTAAGTCAATTAAAAACAAATAAGCTTTTATTTCTTTTTATTCTTGTGACTTCCATTGTTTCTCATTTAATTGCATTGGCCAGGGCCTCTAATACAAGGCTGAATAAACATGGTGGAAATGGCTGTTCTTCCTATTTTAATTTCATTATTTCTCAATGCCAGATTTACTGTATTGGTGATACATGCCATTTAAGTTAAGAACATTTTATTTCTAGTTTCGCACATTCTCTTTCAATAACAAGTGAATGTTGGCATTTATTAACTATTTCTAAGCATCTACTTATGAGGATCATAATTTTTCAATTTCCAACTAACTTCTCAATATTCCATACTTAATTGTTTTTCAAATATAACCCTAAAATATTCAAAAACTAAAGTCTGCCCTAACCAGTTTGGCTCAGTGGATGGAACATCAGCCTGTGGACTGAAAGGTCCCAGGTTCAATTCCGGTCAAGGGCATGTACCTTGGTTGTGGGCACATCCCCAGTAGGGAATGTGCAGGAGGCACCTGATCAACGTTTCTCTCATCGATGTTTCTAACTTTCTATCCCTCTCCCTTCCTCTCTGTAAAAATATCAATAAAATATATTTTTAAAAAAACTAAAGTCTACTCAGAGTTAAATGATTTTAAGATAATCAAGTTCAGTATTCTTAATTTAAATTGTGTGCTTTCTTCATATAGATGTGTTTGAAAATCTGTACAAGTTGACCTTTCATAATTGGACTTTTGTATGTAATCCAAGAAAATTGTAATTTTAACCCATCTATAATTTTTCTCTGATGAATTGCCACTGGTTATAAAGTACACTGGTCCACAAAACAAAGGAAAAAATTAAATGTTTGTGTCTGCAAACACTCCTTTAGTCAAGGTAACCTGAAGCCAAAAGGGCACTATATAATTCTCCATTTCGTGCATGTTTCACTTAGTATGGTATAATGAGGTGTTACTTTGACCCGTATTGAGGAATTCAGGATCCAGATATATTGTAATGAAGTGGGAAATGAGATAGCTTTCATTTAATAACATCAGCTCATTGACTCCTCTATTACTGTACAAAAATACTTCACAATACTTGCTAAGGAAGAATCCAACAAGAGAAAATAAAGCATAGAGGGGATCAATGGTGATGAAAAAAATAAAGTAAACATTAAAAAGAGTATTAAAAAACGAAGGAACTTTTACCATTTGCGACAGCATAGATGGAACTGGAGAGCATTATGCTGAGCGAAATAAGCCAGTCGGAGAAAGATAAATATTACACGATCTCACTCATATGTGGGATATAATGATCAACATATTTGATGAATAAGAATAGATCCAGAGACAAATGGCAGGGGAGGGGGGGTGGTTAGAGAGCAACCAAAGGACTTGTATGCATGCATATTAGCAAAACCAATGGACACAGACACTGGGGCGGTGGGAGCTTGCCTGGGGTGGGAATGGCTGGAGGTGAGGGGTCAATTGGGGAAAAAGGAGACTTATGTAAAACTTTAGACAATAATAAAAATAAAATTAGTAATATTAATACAAAAAAGAGTATTAAAAGACAACGTAAAGTGTCCTTAAATAGCAATGAACACTATTTAAGTGATATTTATTTATTTAATGTAAAAATGTATGATGACTTTTTATCTTTTCTATTATCAATTATATTATTGTTCCACACTTTTCACCTTCTCTCTGAAAATTGAATAAACATCCAATACCTTTGTCATGTGATGTTGCTTTGGCTTCCATTAGGGTCAGCTGAGTATATATCTCCGATCCCTTCACATGAGGTTTGGCCTTTGTCCAATCCTATCTAATAAAAGAGTAATATGCAAATTGACTGACACTCCAACACACAAGATGGCTGCCCCCATGTGGTCAAAGATGACTGCCCCCATGTGGACAAAAGATGGCCACCACAAGATGGCCAGCAGGGGAGGGCAGTTGGGAGGGACCAGGCCTGCAAGGAAGGGCAGTTGTAGGCAATCAGGCCAGCAGGGGAGGGCAGTTAGGGGTGACCAGGACAGCAGAGGAGGGCAGTTAGGGGCAACCAGGCCTGCAGGGAAGGGCAGTTAGGGGTGACCAGGCCTGCAGGGGAGGGCAGTTAGGGGCAATCAGGCTGGAAGGGGAGCAGTTAGGCATCAATCAGGCTGGCAGGGGAGTGGTTAGGGGGTGATCAGGCTGGCAGGCAGAAGCAGTTAGGGGCAATCAGGAAGGTAGGCAGGCAAGCGGTTGGGAGCCAGTAGCCCTGGGTTGTTAGAGGGCCTAAACAGGCAGTTGGACATCCCTCGAGGGGTCCCAGATTGGAGAGGGTGCAGGCTGGGCTAAGGGACACCCCCCCCCATGCATGAATTTCGTGCACCGGGCCTCTAGTAGGATATAAGAGAAAGCAGAGGAAGTGGCAGTGGAAATGTCCCAGGTTAGTGCTTTCTGAAACATTGAAAGCATCCACCAACCTTTTTGCATGTTCACTCTCCACCACACACACAAAAAACAAAACACACACATTGCAAGTGGTATTGCTTCTTCAGCCTGGGCCCCAGCAGAAAAACAGGTGGAGCAAAACTAAATTGGTCCAAAGCCTAGCCTGTGCTCAAATAAAAACCAAGAAGGCAGACTTGAAAACATACTTGTTTATGCTGAAAGTATGAATTTGTTCATCTGCAGGGTTACAGATGAAAAATTGTTTTCTCTGGCTCATATAAGAAAGAGATATCAGAATAGTGAGAAAAACCAAAAACTAAAACACCTTTATTCACATGTATGTTTGTGTAAAGTTTAATAGTTGTAGTGATTGCTCCCTTTTACATTGTGAATACTGAACACTGTTATGGGTAAAATTAGAAATTACTTTTTAAAACTTACTATTCTATTTGCTCTGTGAGTCAAAACAAGGCATACAGCTCCAGATTTTCCCATCAACAGAGATATGAACATTTAAAAAGAATATAGCAGGGCCCCTCAAAGCAGATGCATGTTTCACATGTATGTGTTTTGTGTTCCCATCTTCTTTTAAAGGGTAGACTCATCTTTAGTGTTATAAACTATGTCTAAGTGTAAAGCTCGGCTAAAGGATGAAGGCATAGTGTCATGTATTCCTAAATGAAGAAGATTTATTCCCTGACAGGACAAGTGGTCACACTGTGAAGTAGAACAAGATTTCTAAAAATAACATGTGAAAGCTAATATTTTCCTACAAAAAGAATTTGGCCAACATGGAACACTGAGGATTATATTTAGGTCTAGGTACTGATATTTTTTCACTAAGAGGATACACAGAAAGATAAAATAAAGACTATTGGGACTAATCCATGTGCTATAAATTCTAGTTCTAGAATTATAAACATCCAAGGAACAACCTGGATTCATTTGGAAGGCAAAATTTAGGACTTTCTAATATTACTTCTAAGTTCTAATTAAAAAAAAACACATAAAATTAAGGATACTATAAAAACTATATGAGCACTCACAAAAGAAGGAGAGTGTCATCCCAATATATAATAAGTATATTAGTTAAGGTTTTCTTTAAGAAATTATAATCAAAATACATATTTCTGAGGCTTACAGATATCCATTGAATAGATTTTATTATCATGTAAGTCAGGACAAAATCAACTTATTCTACAAAGAATAAAAAATAACAGAAGTTAACTTTTACAAAAAAAGTCCAAGACCTATGAATTCATAGTTTTGAAACTAAATACATATTCAGAATTACATTGGCTATTGCACTGGTAAAACAAAACAATGATTACTTATGCTATTTAAATAGCATTATAAGAAGGGGAAAAAAACCAACAACAAGGATAACAGAATTATAGGCCATAGCCCCAATTTTCCAGAGATCTTTCTGGAAAGATAAAAAAACCAAAGGGAATAATTACAAATGAAAGCAAGGTAGCACTTGATTATTTATGCTTCTACCTAAATCTTAATACAGGAAATGGTGGCAAATTAGAGAGAAAGCTTGTTTCAGCTCACATCTTCCTTAACTCTCTCTTCTCCTCAGCGCCTACTCAGAACAAACAAGAAAGGCATGAGAAGAAAGTGTCCCAGATTGTAGAGTAGAGGACAGGAGGGTGGCTCTCTCTCAGAAGAGCATAAATCCATTTTCCATTTCTGAAGCCTGTGTGCAAAAGATATCATGGATAAATTATTTTGTAGGGACCCAAATAATGAAAACAACATTATCTTTGTTCTGGAATCTGACCCAATCAGATTAAACTGCCTGTCCTTAAAGTGGGATTTGGGAAAGAATAAATAAATAAATAAGTAATATAAATGTATATAGTCAAAATTGTGCTTACTAATAATTTTGATAAAAAAAAAAAAAAAAGAAGTAGTATATTATTTTTCTGGGCAGTAATATAAATTCAACAGGAATGTTTCTAAATTATTTGAGACTTATAAAGGGGGAAAAAAACAGAACAGCTCAAGGATAATAAGAAAATGCTATGAAAGTGCATGGCTTCCTAACAAAGAATGAATCAAATAAAGATGAAAAAATAACTATGTAAAATAAAATTGACATGGCTACAGCAATGACTGATAGATCAGATTAGAAGGCCAGTGAGGAAGAGGAGGGTGTCTTTAAGGTGGAAACACTTAGCAAAGAAATGTACATGATTAAGTCAAAGTGTACGTAAAGGTTAAGACAAATATGACCTGAGCCTTACAGGAATTATAAGGGACAGTTAATCATTTTAATTATATTCAAAGCATCTCTCTTAAAGAGAATGATTTTTAAACTACAAAATGTAGAACAAAAAATTTTAAAATACAAAGAATTCCTATTGGTAAAGACATACAAATGACATTTAATTTTTTTAAACATATTTTTATTTATTTCAGAGAAGAAGGGAGAGGGAGAGAGAGAGAAATATCAACGATGAAAGAGAATCATTGATTGGCTGCCTTCTGCACATTCCCTTCCCCGCGCCCCCATCTAGGGATTGAACCTTCAACCCAGGCATGTACCCTGATCAGAAATCAAACTGTGACCTCCTAGTTCATAGGTCAATGTTCAACCATGGAGCCACACCCACACTGATCGGGTGAAATCTAATTTTTAATGTATGACAAATATCTAAAGGCAGAATCTAAAAACAACAATAACAAAAATTTATAAAAAAGAACCCTTACTTCAAAGCGCTATAACCAACAAAATTTAGGATCTCATAAAAAGTTATAAAAGGACCAGATAGAGAATATTCTTCCAATAGAGTATCAGCTGTTGATATGGGAATTTGGAACCAAGGGCATTGGTGTAAGTCACTTGTAAAATTCTAGAATCACTTAGAAAATGTGACTTTTTTTGCATTTAAAGGAAAAGATCCTTGACAATACAATTTTACTACAAAAAATTATGCCAAGCAATTTATTTTGAATATGCTTCTGATCAGTTCTAGATTATGAAATCTATGATAACACAGATGCTCATTAGTTAAGATTTTAATAAAACCAAGTCACTCATAAGACACTCAAGGTCAAAATCTATACTCTAAAGGTGGATTGAGAAGTCTTATTTATCTTCTGCAAATCTGTTCTTGGCTTTTGCCTGTTCACTATTGTCAGAAACAATAAGAATATGCTAATAAAATTTGAAGCAGAGCAGCATTCATAAAATCTTCAGATATTGGATATGGCATGGTTAGGCAATAACCCAGTACTCCAAATAGAAAGGAGATCGCTTTAAAATGCTATGCATGAAGTTGCTTATTTCAGAATTTTACCTCACAGAGATGAAGAAATATGTTTATAACACAGTTTACTAAGCAAGTGAGTTTTACTTTAAAAACCTTTAGTATGTACAGGGTGGGATAAAAGTAGGTTTACAGTTCTTATGGAAAATCATAAAATAATTAAAAAATAATAACACAAGAATAATAAAAGACTGACTTTTGCCCCACCTTGTTTGATATATAGATAGACATTTAACAAAGTAACAAATAACCTTCCACATAGTGAGAATTTGTCATGCTTTCTAAATGATCTTAAGAATCAGTCATACATTAGGAGCAAGGCAATGAGAATGTAAAGCAAGGAGCACAAGATGTAGAGATATTATGGAGGTATAATTATCAAAATATATTTCCTGCATCAGTATCATAGCAGGAAAAACTAAGAATTCAAAGTGGTTCTTAAGTTGCAAGCATTGGTAAGGAGAAGTAGTGTAATATGTACTTTTAAACATTGCTTCATTTCTAAATTTTAAGGCTTTTGTCCTGGCACTCATAGAGTTAGTTTAGCTTTTCTCTGCACTGCTGAGTCTTCTGAGCCTTCAAAGCTCAGGGTGGAATTGGTTTCAGTTAGATGTGGGTTTGAAACCAGACTCCCATTAAATAGGTTTATGACCTTGAGTCACTGCCTTAACCTCCCTGAGGTTGAACAAAGCTCTTAATGAGCTCACAACACAGATCACAGAGAGTAGTCCTTACAAAGTGCAATTAGGGCAGGCGAATTAGTAATCAGAAGCAGGAATTGATTCAAATAGGCATCAGAAATGCACACTGCTGGGTTATATCAATCAACCCATCTGTCACTCAACCGGGAATCAATGTGAGTTAAAAAAAGAGAAAGAATTCTGAAAGATCACTTGGAGATATATATACTTATTCTGACTTCTATTGTATCTTAACTCCATGTCACCTGTTTTTAAGAATCAGTGAGGAGTTTGAAAAACTAGAGCACTAAATTAAGAATAAACTAATATGTTTTAAAATATTTTTTGCTCATTGTCAATATTATGATTTAGATTATAGAAACAGCAATGGGTTAGAGCTAAGGAGATTTTATTTCTATATTGTCTGTTGACCTTACTGCCAGTCCTTGAATATCTCTAAACCTAGTTATCTACTCAGTGAAATGTAATGAGAATTTTGAATGAATAATTTCCAAAGAACCATTTGACATAAAATTTATATGTTTATATTACTGAAATTCTAACAAAAACAACAGAGATAGAAAAGAAAGCTTCAAACAACTAATTATATTCAAATATTAAATATAAGCTTGGTTTGAAAATAGTACCAAATTAAGAAAATAGTTTATTTATGTTTTTATACTTATTTATTTTTAAATTTATCTTTATCATTGAAAGTATTATAGATGTCCCCTTTTAATCTCCCCTTGACCCTCCCACCCTGGTTCAACCCCCTCCCCAGTCCTTCACCACACTATTGCCTGTCCATGGGTTATGTATATCCTATCTAATAAAGAGGGAATATGCAAATTGGCCATCACACTATCACAAAGATGGCAGCACCCACAGTGGAGGCCGAGTTCCTGTAACAAGCCTTAATGAGCAATCATCAGGGACCTGAGGCTGTGTGGTGCTGGGCCGGGGCAGGGGACCTGACACTGCACCCTCCACCTGGTGGGGCTTGACAGAGGACCTCAGGCCATGCCCCACGCCTGGCAGGGCTTGATGGGGGACCTCAAGGTGAGCTCCCCACCCAGCGGGGCTTAACAAGGGTGGGGTTGGCCGGGTCTGGATCTTACCCATTGGGGGTGGGGCTGGCTGGGTCTGGGTCTTGCGAAATTTTGAGGCACCACAGGTGAGCAGGGACTTGACTCTGGATCCTGTGGCACGCCCCAGAATCTGACAAGAGGAAGATTTTCATATACATTTTACTAATTTTCTTTCATCTCTGACACTTCTATTATAGAGAAAGGGCAAATAGCAGTATTAAAATATTTCCTCTAATTAAAACCCTTTTAATGTGCATGAATTTCATGCACCAGGCCACTAGTATGCATATAAATTCTTTGGTTGATCTCCCCACCCAACTTCCCTCTGAAATCCATCAGTCTGTTGCATGCTTCAATGGGCAAAGGACCTAAATAGACACTGCTCCAAAGAGGACATACAGATGGGCAAAGGACACATGAAAAATGCTCAAAGTCAATAATCATCAGAGAGATACAAATTAAAAGGACTCTGAGGTATTACTTCACACCTGCCAGAATGGTGCTGGCAAGGATGTGGAGAAAAGGGAACCCTAGTTCACTGCTGGTGGGAATGCAGACTGGTGCAGCTACTGTGGAAAACTGTATGGAGTTTCCTCAAAAAAATTAAAAATGGAAGTCTCATTTGATCCAGTGATCCCACTTCTAGGAATATATCCTCTGAATTCTGTAAAATCAATCAGAAAGAATATATTCACCTCTATGTTCATAGCAGCACTATTTACAATAACTAAAATATGGAAACAGCCTAAGTGCCCATCAGTAGATGAGTGGGTAAAAAAGCAGTGGTATATTTATATAGTGAACTACTATGCAGCTGCAAAAAGGAGTATCTCTTACCCTTTGAGACACCATGGAGGGACCTGGAGAGTATTATGTTAAGTGAAATAAGCCAGTCAGAGAAAGACAAGTATCACATGACCTCACTTATATGTGAATTCAATGAACAAAAAAAATTATAAACAAAATAGATCAAAAATATTTTTAAATTAATGCATCCTTTTATGAATTTACTACTGGAAATATTATTTTAATTTATAACATATAAATAAGCATATAAATATACAGGCAGAAAGAAACCAAAAGTGGATAAATATTTGGAAATTTTAATTGGATAAATATAAGAATATTTGTAAAAAATTTTGTAAATTTGTAGTAATAGTAGAAGGAATGAAAGCAGGTATTAAATCCTACCAAATTAAGAAATAAAAGAGGATTGCTGTGTTATAATTTAAACAAAAGGATCTAAATATTATTATCTATGAAGTAATGGCATGCTTATCACATTTAATTGAAAAAAGAAGAACTTCTGATTATTAATATAAATAAAAAAGTAAAACAGAGATGTAAAATTTTATATCAGCCTTTAGTGAAATTCCACTGACATTTCATGGTATTAAAAATAGTAAGTTACCTAATTTTTATCATACATTTCTAAGAATTAAAAAAAATTATGTGCACTGCATTTCAATCCATTTTTTCATCACTTCCTGAATTGCATAATGCCCAAACATAATAGAGACTTGTATTCTGAGGCTGTAAGATGTTGACAATGAATTACCACACTACCTGATACTGATTCCATTGTTCAGTGCTTTTTTATGTGTTATACATGGATTTTTTTCCCTCTCATCCTTATTTAATTCAACTTGATAGGGCTGTTAAAAGTGCTGCGCTTGTTTTTCTTGTATCCTACGAGCATGGTTGGCCATGAGACATGGTTTTAAATTGAATTCATTAATAGCTTAGTAGCCATTAGTATTCCCTCTATGAAGGCATTTTGGATTCAGAGAGAACAAGCAGGGTCCTGTCTTAGTTTGATCTCATAGGCACCATCCCTTCTACCCTTCAGAAATAAGGTAAAATGCTTAATCAAACCACAGGCTTTGATGCATCCTCCTTTCTGAAGACCCAAAACTCCAGGCATATGGGTTTGTCTCATTTTTAGATGCACATAATAAAGCAGTCATTCTGAAAGTTCATTCATGTGTGTGTGATACAACTGCTGACACAGTAGGCTTGCGTTCTTTAAAACATGGAGCACAGTGGGTGTTTGCAACAGGCTCTATTTGCCAGTCAGCTCTTACAATGGATCACAGTCTCAGTCCTTTCACCCCAGGTTTCAAAATTGAAACGCAAACCCTCTGAGAAATCTTTCATGTATTTCTTTTAAGCTAGGCTGCAAAAATAATGAGCAATTAGCTCTTGTAATGATGCACTGCTGTTTAGATGAACGACTTGTAGATATTTCAAGTAGCCCATTTGGATCCTGGAGAAAAGAAAAGAAGTCTACCTAGGATGAGCCTTCCTATTTAGTCTTCAAAGTCCTAGATTGCTCACCACCAACCTGAGCCTCTGAATAAAATGATTGCTTTTAGCCTCCATGAAATGCTGGCACCCTGTCAGAACCATGTTTTTCAAGTTTCATTTCCTAGTGCCAAATTATCACACTATTTAACTTTTTAGGTAGCCTCCAAGAAAAATGAAAGCTTTGATATAGAAAACCATGTTCCTTTCTTTTCTTCAAAATATATTTTTTATTGATTTTTTACAGAGAGGAAAGGAGAGGGATAGAAAGTTAGAAACATCGATCAGCTGCCTCCTGCACACCTCCTACTGGGGATGTGCCCACAACCAAGGTAGATGCCCTTGACCAGAATCGAACCTGGGACCTTTCAGTCTGCAGGTCGACGCTCTATCCACTGCGCCAAACCAGTGAGGGCCCATGTTCCTTTACTACAGATTTACTTTTATTTAACAAATACGTTTGCAGTTTTTACCACATGTAGGAATTTTATTAAAAAGAAAATTGAGATACTTGATCCTTGAAGCCTTTCTCTGAAAGCCAGTGAAGGGCTGGCAGCTGATGTTTTTGTTTTTCTGCTAAACATATGTGTGTTTTTTTAAATCCATAATAGATATAGTTTTCAATTTATCTGTAGCTTTTTAATCCCAATTTATATAGTTTAGTAATTCATGATTAATGAATCAATTTCACGTTTTTGTGTTCTATTCTACAAAAGGTGTGAACATTTTAAGAAAGCTTAGCATTTAACAAGTTTAGGTTTGAAGAGTTTTACAAGGGAAAGTGATGTTTGTTTCTCAGTCTAATTCCTCATGGTGAATGATGGTCTATTTCCATTTCTAATGTAAAAAAAAAATGGTACTTCAAAATAGAGTCTTATAACAAAAGAGAAAATAATTAAATATGCTTTCTCTATGAACTGTCACTACATTATATTACTTACTTCTTTAGGTTACCATATTTTTTTCAATTTGTCTTTATTGTTGAAAGTATTACAGATGTCCCCTTTGTTTTTGTGTGTCCCCCTCCCATTTTTCCACCTGACACCAATCCCTCCCAGGCCTTCACCACACTACAGTCTGTATCCATGTGCTATGCATATATGCATATAAGTTCCTTGATTAATCATTCCCAACCCATCCCCCCACTCTCATCTTCCCTCTGAGATTCAACAGTCTGTCCCATGGTTCTGTGTCTCTGGATCTATTTTGTTCATCAATTTATTCTTTTCATTAGATTCCATATATGAGTGAGATCATGTGATACTTTTCTTTCTTTGACTGGTTTATCTCACTTAGCATAATACTCTCTAGGTACCTCTATGTTATATCAAAGGGTAAGAGAGTCTTCTTTTTTACTGCTGCATAGTATTCCGGTTGTAAATGTACCACAGCTTTTTTCTCCACTCAATTGTTGATGGGCACTTGGGCTGTTTCCAGATCTTAGTTATAAATTGTGATGCTATGAACATAGGGGTGCATATATTCTTTCTGATTGGTGTTTCTGGTTTCTTAGGCTATATTCCTAGAAATGGGATTACTGGGACAAATGGAAGTTCAATTTTTAACTTTTGAGGAAGCTCCATACTGTTTTTCACAGTAGCTGCACCAGTCTGCATTCCCACTAGCAGTGTACTAGGGTTCCCTTTTCTTCACATCCTTGCCAACACTTGTCATTTGTTGATTTGTTGATGGTAGCCATTTTGACAGGTGTGAGGTGATACCTTATTGTTGTTTTAATGTGCTCTCAGATGATTAGTGACTTTGAGCATTTTATATGCCACTTGGCCTTCTCTATGTCCACTTTGGAGAAGTGTCTATTTAGATCCCTGGCCCATTTTTAATTGGATTATTTGTCTTCCTTTTGTTAAGTTGTATGAGTTCCTTAAACATTTTGGAAATTAACCACTTATTAGATGTATCATGGGCCAATACTAGTATATTCTCCCATGCAGTGGGTTCTCTGTTCATTTCTTTGATGGTTTCTTTTGCTGTGCAGAAGCTTTTTATTTTGATGTAGTACCATTTGTTTATTTTCTCTTTAGTTTCCTATGCCCTTGGAGATATATTGTTAAACATATTGCTATGAGAAATGTCTGAAATTTTGCTGCCTATGGTTTCTTCTAAGATTTTCATGGTTTCCCGACTTACATTTAAGTCTTTTATCCATTTTAAGTTTATTTTGTTTATGGTATAAATTGGTGGTCTAGTATCATTTTTTTTGCATGTATATGTCCAATTTTCCCAACACCATTTATTGAAGAGACTGACTTGTCTTGACTTCATTATATGTTCTTGCCTCCTTTGTCAAATATTGAACATAAAGGCTTAGATCAATTTCTAGGTTCTCTGTTCTGTTCCATTGATCTATATGTCTGTTCTTGTGCCAGTACCAGGCTGTTTTGAGAACAGTGGCTTTGTAATTTAGCTTGATATCTTGTATTGTGATTCCTCCAACTCTGTTCTTCTTTCTCAAGATTGCTACAACTATTTGGGGTGTATTTTTGGTTCCATATACATTTTTGGAGTGTTTGTTCTAGCTCTGTGAAATATGCCATTTGGGATTTTAATAGGGATTGCATGGAATCTATAGAATGCTTTGGGTAGTATGGACATTTTAATGATTTTGACTCTCCCAATCCATGATGTATATTCTCCCATTTATTTATGTTTTCCTCTATCTCTTTTTTCAACATCCTGTTGTTTTTTGAGTATGGATCTTTTACCTCCTTGGATATGTTTATTCCTAAGTATCTTAACTTTTTTTTGTGTGGAATGGTAAATGAAATTGTTATTTAGTTTCTCTTTCTGAGAGTTCATTATGGTGTATAAAAATGCCATCAATTTATGTGTGTTAATTTTGTATCCTGCTACATTCATATATTAAATCTAGTAGTATTTTGGTGGAGTCTCTAGGGTTTTCAATGTACAATAGCATGTCATCTGTGACCTACGAGAGTTTTACTTCCTCCTTTCTAATTTGAATGCCTTTTATTTTTTCTTCATGTCTGATCATTATGGCTAGGCCTTCCAGTACTACATTGAATAGGAGTGGTGAAAGTGGACATCCCTGTCTTGTTCCTGTTCTTAGGGGAAATGGTTTTAGTTTTTGCCCATTGAATATGATGTTGGCTATAGGTTTGTCATATATGGCCTTTTT
Organism: Ia io; assembly: GCA_025583905.1. Taxonomy (NCBI): domain Eukaryota; kingdom Metazoa; phylum Chordata; class Mammalia; order Chiroptera; family Vespertilionidae; genus Ia; species Ia io. The sequence continues at coordinate 34,956,024 of JAJQQW010000003.1, forward strand.
TAAAAAATATATTTTATTGATTTTTTTACAGAGAGGAAGAGAGAGGGATAGAGAGCTAGAAACATCGATGAGAGAGAAACATCGATCAGCTGCCTCTTGCACACCCCCTACTGGGGATGTGCCCGCAACCAAGGTACATGCCCACAACCAAGATACATGCCCTTGACTGGGATCGAACCTGGGACCCTTGAGTCCACAGGCTGACGCTCTATCCACTGAGCCAAACCGGTTTCGGCTATATATGGCCTTTATCATATTAAGATATACTCCCTTTATTCCCACTTTGCTGAGAGCTTTTATCAAAAAAGGTTGTTGTTGTTTTTTAAATGCTTTTTCTACATCAGTTTATATGATCATATGATTTTTACCTTCTATTTTTTGTCATGCATCACATTTATTGATTTGAGAATATTGTACAAGCCTTGCATCCCTGGAATAAATCCCACTTGGTCATGGTGTGTGATCTTTTTAATATATTTCTGGATCTTATTTGCTAATATTTTGTTGAGGATTTTAGCATCTATGCTCATCAGGAATATTGGCCTATAATTCTCTATCTTTGTAGTGTTTTTATCTGGTTTTGGAATTAGGGTAATGCTGGCCTCATAGAAAGGGTTTGGAAGTGTTCCTTCCTCTTGGATTTTTTGGAATAGTTTGAGGAGTAGAGGTGTTAATTCTTCTTTGAATGTTTGGTAAAACTCCCCTGTAAAGCTGTCCAGACCAAAGCTTTTGTTTGCTGGGAGTTTTTTGGTTACTGCTTCAATTTCATCACTAGTTATCGGCCTATTCAGGTTTGTTATTCTTCTTGATTGTGTTTTGGAATATTGTATTTTTCTAGGAATTTGTCTATTTAGTCCAGGTTGTTCAGCTTTTTGGAATATAGTTGTTCATAGTATTTTTTAAGATCCTTTGTATTTCTGTGGGGTCAGTTGTTAGTTTACCTCTTTCATTTCTGACTTTGTTCATTTGGGTCCTCTCTCTTTGTTTCTTGATGAGTCTGGTTAATGGTACATCGATCTTATTTTAAAGAACCAGCTCTTGGTTGTATTGATCTTTTGTATGTTTTGTTGTTATTGTTATTATTGTTCTTGTCTCTATGTTGCTTATTTTCACTGTGATCTTTACTATTTCCTTCCTTCTACTACTCTGAGCTTTTCTTGTTCTCTTTCTAATTATTTACATTGTAGTGTTAGATAGTGTATTAGAAGTTTTTTTTTTTTTCTTTTCTTATTTTTTGAGGTAGGACTGTAATGCTATGAACTTCCCTCTCAGGACTGCTTTCATTATATCCCATAGATTTTGGATTGTTGTGTATTCATTTTCATTTGTCCCAAGGAAGTTTTTTTTTTATCTCTTCTTTGATCTCTTTGATAAACTATTCATTGTTTAATATCATGCTGTTTAGCCTTCATGTGTTTGAATGTTTTTATTTTAATTTATTTCTAATTTCATGCCATTGTGATCCGAGATGATGCTTGATATGATTTCCACCTTCTTGACCTTACAGAGACTTAGTTTGTGTCCTAACATGGTCTATCTTTGAAAATGTCCCATGTACACTTGATAAGAATGTATATTCTGTAGCTTGGGTGAAATGTTCTGAAAATGTCAATTAACTCCATCTTATCTAGTGTGTCATTTAGGATCACTGTTTCCTTGGTAATTTTTTATCTAGAAGATCTATCCAGTGATGTCAGTGGGGTATTAAAGTCTGCTACTATGATTATATGGCTGTTGATCTCTCCCTTAATATCCTCCACAAGTTTTTTATTAAATATATTTGTATGCTCTTGCACTGGGTGCATATCTATTTACTAGAGTTATATCCGCTTGTTGTAGCGATCCTTTTAGTATTATGAAGTGGCCTTCATTGCCTTTTGTTAGGGCCTTCACTTTAAAGTCTATTGTGTCAGATATGAGTACTGCTACCCCAGCTTTTATTTTTTTAAATTTCTATTTGCCTGGGAATTTATTTATTTTTTCATTCCTTCATTTCATTCTGTGTGAGTTCTTCGTTCTGAGGTGGGTCTCTTGTAGACAGCATATATATGGGTCATGTTTTCTTATCCATTCAGCTACTATGTCTTTTGATTGGAACATTTAAGCCATTTACATTTAAGATTATTATTAAGTACTTATTTGTTGCCATTCTTATTCTTTATGCCTGTGTTCTTCTCTTGCAGTGCTGGTTTGGTGGTATTAAACTTTATAAAACTTTTTTTTCTTTTGTCTCTGAAGCTCTTTATTTCATCTTCTATTTTAAATTACAGCCTTGCTAGATAGAGTAGTCTTTGGTTCAGTTTCTTGGTTTTCATTACTATGTATACTTCATGCCACTCCCTTGTGGCCTGAAGTGTTTCTATTGAGAAATCAGCTGACAGTGTAATGGGAGAGAATGACAGTTATCTCCCTTGTATGTAACTTTCTGTCTCTCTCTTGCAGCCTTAAGAGTCTTTCTTTGTCTTTAATGTTTGCCACTTTAATTATTATATGCCGAGCTGTGGGTCTTATGTGGTTCATCTTGATTGAGTCTCCGTGTTTTCTGAATTTGAGTGACTTTTTCCTTCACCAGGTTAGGGAAATTTTCTGCCATTATTTCTTCAAACAGGTTCTCTTTCCCTCTATTAGATTCTTCTCCTTCTGGTACCCTTATGATGCTAAAGTTGTTACATTTCATATTGTCCCAAATTTTCCTTAGACTCTACTCCTGTTTTTTTTTTTTTTTTTGTGTGTGTGTGTGTGTGTGTGTGTGTGTGTGTTTTCCATTTGCTGCTCTGAATGGGTGTGTTTTTCCCTACCTTGTCTGCTAATTTGCTGATTCTGTCTTCAGCTTCTTCTAGTCTACTATTGAATTCTTAAAGGGTGTTCTTTATTTCAGCTATGCCATTCCTCATTTCAAATTTATTCTTATTTGTGGTTTCAACCTCTCTTTTCATGTTGGTGCACCTCTCATTAAGTCCCTTATAATTATCATTAAGTTGCTTGTAGTTCTCACTGAGTTGTTTGAGCACCACCTTTGCTATCACTTTAAATTCTTTATCTATGATTTCTCTATGCTTTATCTATGCTTCCTCTACTTACTTTCACTTCATTAAATTATCTAGTTCATTAACCTTAGTATTTTAAAAATTAGTACATTGAGTCAAATATTGGTACTATATTTCTTATCACCTTGGGTCAGATTATTTTACCAGATCTTTGATAGAAATATAGGATAGAAAGAGAGAGAAGAGAAATATACTGATAGGAAATGTTTAAACATATGTGTGTGTGTGTGTGTGTGTGTGTGTGTGTGTGTGTGTGTGTGTAGTTAGAACATGGGGCAAAAGAGTCAACTCTGAATGGTCTACTGTACTAGATTATAGGTAATCAGAAAGCAGAGGTTTCCATAAGACAGCAAATAACCTCTTCACCAGAATCTATGTGTTTGAATATTTACTTAACACAGATACACTATCAATCCCCAGCACCTAGCACTTAGCAAGAACTCAAAGTTTGCTGAAGAGAGAATGTGTAGTATTTGTTATATGGAGTAGTCTTCTGACAAAAATAATGTGTGAAATTGGGGTACAGAAAGTGGAATGGAGTACAATAATCAAAAGAAAATTTTCTATCATATTTTTTCATAGGTAGGTTCTTGTGTATGACTTCCTTTCTGTCACTGTAAGAAAAAAGGCCTCTCTTTAAAATCGGCCAAATTCTTTGTAGAGTCTTATATTTAAACGGGAAACAATTTTAGTTCTTGCTCCCTGTGCACTGCTTATGACAGCAGAATGTTCAATGCAGGGAGTCCTGTTTGAAGCCAGCTACCACCCCAGAACAGTGGGGAAGACACAATCAGAGAAGCTAATGACTTCGGTGCTACAGAGTAGGAGTTGGAGGAAAGAAGTTCCCTACATACCAGAGTCCATGTTTTCTATAAACCTACTTTATCCTCCCCAGGGAAATATGCAATATGAATGGCATAATTTGGATGTCTTCAAAGCAGGAATACCTCTCCAGTGGAAGATTAGGGAGTTGGAAAATTAGAAACACTCCAGGAGCTAAAGAGGTTGGGAAGTTAATAGATGGTGAGTAATGGAGAGATCAGAACAAAGTGCCTGTGGGGATTATGGGTCTAAAGACCACTTCATCAGAATTCTGAAGTGAGAAAAACCTATCAAGTAGGAAAGCAATGGAACCATTTATCAGTTCACAAAAGAGACTTTAGATAAGTCTTACAGAGACTTTCTAAGCAAAAAATGTGTAGTGTGGGCACAGCAAAAACTGCACACATGAGAAATCAAACAGAATAGAAAATCCCCCATTTTTCTGCATGGCAGAGCTTTAATGTTAGAAAATTTCCTGACAAAGAGAATATGAGGCCCACAGGCTCCTTGTTCTGCCCCCAGTAATGATCTCTTGCATTCCAGAGCTACAGGCACTTAGAAGCACAGAATGCTTACACCTGAAAAATAAGTTTCTGGGTTCTCAAAGTTTGCAGTGGCATATATCTCTTTTATTTTAGATATGTTTTTCTGCCTCAAAATATTCTTTCTTAAAGCCAAGCTCCCTGAACAGAGTTTCAGTACCATTTGTATTAAACTGCTTACAAAATAAGTAAATGCTTTTGTGTTTTTGTTTGAGGTTTCACAAGTTCAGCTGCTTGAACTTGTTATCTGTAAATAAAAACTTCCTGTTGGAGGGATTTGGTACCGATTAGGCAAAAATTGTATAAGTATGGTAGCCCCTATAGCTGTCACAAGCAAGCAGCCTATCTGTGTTGTTCTGTTTCTTCATTCTCTCTGTCACCCTGTCCTTCTATCCCTCTCACCTTCTCAAATTGAGTTTCAATTCAAATGGAAAATTACCATGGTAGAGCTATAGAAGTATTGTGGATCAAATCCTAAAGTCTGAAGCCTGTCATCTGAATCACAAAACCCTCTCTGGTTTTACAACATTTCCAAATGATCAAATTAGTAGAAATAATGGTTTTCCATCTTATCTGTTCCTTGAACACACACCTGGACAATATTTGGGAGGAATGAAAGTGTGAAACCTTTGTATCATACCCTTTAACCTTGCTGTGGCAGGCTCTGACTTCACGTTTCTTTGACCATATCTTTCCCAAGGCGCTGTTGTCAGATAGTACCTCACAGAAAAAATGTGGATATTTGCAGTTTCAAATGTGAATAACTTTGTCTGACATCCAAGTGGCAACAAGCTTTCTTTCATCTATATATGTATATATAAAAGCCAAGTGACTGAAATGACCAGAATACCAGAATGACAGGTCGCTATGACACTCACTGTGGCCCACCAACTGGCCTGATCGGGGGCGGGGCTGGCCGGCCAACCTCCTTCGGCCACCCGCCCTGGCCAGTCTGGCTCAGATCGGCCCTGATCTGGGAGGGCTGGCCGGACCCCACCCGTGCACACAAATTCATGCAACGGGCCTGTAGTCATATATAAAGAAGAAAAATAATAGTGATTTGACACAGGTGATATCATTGAGGATCTGAAGATTCAACTAAATTTAAATACACAGAGTGTACTTTTAAAAGACGATCAAAGCACTACTTTTAAAATGTTTGAGAAAGAAATCCCATTTTATTTTATTGAAGTTATCATGAACCTATCTTCATTTAATTAGAGTCAATCATAAAACGGAAGCCATTTGAACCTGGAAAGTACTAGTTGGAAACAGAAATATTTCTCTAACTATCATTAGAAATGGATTCTCCATACTTAATTATTAGAATTTTTGTTTAAAAGAAAATTTAGAGCCTATATCAATCAGGATCATCTAATTGCCTTGGGAATGATCTATCTCTAACAGCAACACATTAAAGAGAAAACAGATGAAGTCGACTGATTAAAATGGGAAATAACTATTTTGTGTTTTAATGTATGACTTCACCAATTTCATATTAAGTACTGCTTCACTTCAAGAAAAAAATAAAAAATGGCAGGCTTGGGACTGAGAGCACCATCAGAGCCAACTGAGGACAAAGACTGTATGTACAGCATTGAATTATTTTCCTGATTTTTCTGCCTGTTTGGTCAGAGGGACCTTCTATCCCTCTGATTTGTAACCTTAAACTTTTCTATCTCATTAGAGAATTTGTCTAATTTTAATTTTTAAGCCTCTTTCTTAAAATTGATAGTGTTTATAGGAAAGGGATCTTGAATTCCAAATGAGAATATCTCATACCTAAGGACAGAGAAGTGGAGTTCTAGAATCAGGTTAGAATCATCCTATCTATTGTAGTGTTCCCTTGATCTTTCCTAACTGTTGTCCAGTTCCTTAGCAGAAGGAGTTCTACGTATTAAAATTTCTCCAAAGATCATGGTAATAGCACTCTGATTAAAAATACAGGGTGAAATTTCCATTTCTTAAGTGCTACTTAGTAGTACTTTTACATTTCAGGGATTTTTAAACTTCTTCCTATTTGTTTTCCCCTTCCTTTTTATCACTTGTATTCATGAGGCTCTTATTTATTTTCTGAATTGTGTTCTTTTTATACCTTAGGTAAATTCATCATTCATGTGCTCTTCTCTGATTGGATTCCTTTTCCTTCTTTGACCATCAGAGAGCTGTGCTTTGCCTTCCTTGAGACACCTCCACTCGAGAGAGGAGGGGGTTGGTTTGCAGGCTCAAGGGGTCCCTGGGGTGAACTTTTTCAGAGAGACTGAATAAGAAGCAGATCCCTCCAGACTGATTTAATAAGCATGGGAACATGCCTGCAAGGTTTCTCTTGGGTGACAGTAAGATGAGTAGGTCTCTGCACATGCTCACCAGAATCTTAAATGTTTATATAGCAGCCTTAATGGGCTTCAGTTACATATTCAGTCCAGATGGTCTCAACAATGCATCACCCCTCAAGGCTGCATCCTTAAAGTGTCTCTAGTGTGGGAAAAATTGGTGGGAATGTACATTCCAAGAAAAGAGAAGGGGTTCAGTGGCCTCTGATACCCCAGGTACAGCTCACAGGCCAATGGGTGGTCAGGCCCTCTCAATGACTTTTTCCAGGAGAATGACAAAGAGCAGAATCTTTGGGACTCAACCCCTAGATTGTCCAGTGTCAGGTTATCCTGTGTGACTGTGTACAAGCCCTGAGCATCTCTCCTTTTGTTCTCTTATCACTAATTATTATTATTATCATTATTATTATTATTATTATTATTATTATTATTAAAGATTACCTCATAGAAAAGTTGTGAAAAACAGACTAAGATATTCTAAGTAAAACACATAGACTAATGTGTGGCACCTAGGAAGCAGTTAATAATTGATTTTTCTAATAAGTCTGAATTGGGGGAAATGATATTGATACCATCTTGGAGGGGCTAGAATGTAGTGTGTGCTCTCTAAATGTGTAATAAATTGGAACTAATGCATCACATCTAAACTAGAGCAAGCCTAGTGAAGGAGTGGTGCCAACAGCCTGTGTGTAAGAAGTTTGCATCCCATGGGTTAAGATAACAAATAGTTAAAAAAATAAATCTCATAAAATAAGTTTGGAGATAAAATTTACCAACTTTAGATCAGTTTGTTGTCATTTTAATAGGATATAATGTTATGTGTTATAGATAATGGATTAAACATGTATTCATATGTAAATTTTATTTATTGTTTTTTTATTAGGTCCCAGGTACTGTTGCAAAAATAAACTACATTTTTAATGAAGTTATTTAAAAGTATAAAAAGGAGAGAAACCAAGATGGCAGCATAGGTAAACACCTGAACTGCTGCCTCGCACAACAATTTCAAAACTACAACTAAAAGACAAAATGGACATCATCCAGAAACACAGGAAGGCTGGCTGAGTGGAAATTCTACAAGTTGAAGGAAAGAGAAAAGCACATCGAGACTCACAGGAGCTGCGGAAAGCAGAGGTACGGAGTAGCTCACGTGGAGAGGGCTGGCAACTGAGTACGTGGCTGGCTTTCTCAATCGGGAGGGAGACAAAAGCTCCCGACTGCTCTGAACTCCAGCTCTGGGCGAGATTCTGGGGAACCAGACTCATATGGGGAGAAACTGGACTGTCTCGCAGCAGGCAAAACTCGAGGGCAGCTTTCTCTCAGAGGTGCTTGCGGCTATTACCAAGGGACACTTGAGATCCAGGGGCCTCCTAGGGCAGGGCTGACTGGAAGCCATTGCTGTTTTCTCTGCCCTGAGACTCCGCCCCATCCAAGCTGAGGGCAGAGGCTTTTGCATATGAATGGCCTGGTCCTTTGAATTCTAAACTTACCTAACAAACTGCAGCTGAGTCAGTGAGACTTAGAACACCCAAAAGAAGGCCCAAGGCCCCATAGCAGCTTGCATTGCTCCACAGCTGGGCCTTATCTAGGCACCTCCAAAACCCAAAGAAAAAAGAGGAATCTGCAGATCTCTTCGTAGCTCCTACTGGGTGGCCTCAGGAAGAGGCTAAATTAGCACCTCCTTGGAGATTCAAGAGCCAGTGTACCCAGGGGTCAGAGTGGGACCATCCAGATTACAACTCCTCAGATCCATAAGGGACACACTCAGGGGACAGACTCAGGGAGCACCAAAGCCCCACTGAAGCAAGTCTTGTCTCATAAGGGTGTCTCCAGCACAGAAGTTCTCCCATCATAGACATAGCTGATCCTCACAGCCATTTGGCCTAGAGGTCAATTCCTCCCAGTGATACCAACAACAACAATCAAGGCTTAAGTACAACAAGACTGTGCACACACCCCACAAAGGGGTGCACCAAGAGTGTCCATCTCAGGTAACTCGGGAGGCTGAGCCACTGGGCCCTATAGGACACCTAGCACACAAAGCTACTCTATCAACTCAGGAAGCAGCCAAAATGCAGAGACGAAGAAACAGGTCACAAATGAAAGAAATGGAGGAAAGCAAACGACTGGATATAGAGTTCAAAACCACGGTTATAAGGTTTTTCAAGAATTTTCTAGAAAAGGCCAATAAATTTAGTGAGACCCTTGAGGATATGAAAAAGGACCAACTAGAAATTAAGCATACACTGACTGAAATAAAAAATAATATACAAAATCCAACAGCAGACTAGAAGATCACAAGAATCAAGTCAAAGATTTGAAATACAAAGAAGCAAAAAACACCTAATTGGAAAAGCAAAAGGAAAAAAGAATCCAAAAATATGAAGATAGTGTAAGGAGCTTCTGGGACAACTTCAAGAGTACCAATATCCAAATTATGGAGGTACCAGAAGAAGAGAGAGAGCAAGATACTGAAAACCTATTTGAAGAAATAATGACAGAAAACTTCCCCCACCTGGTGAAAGAAATAGACTTACAAGTCCAGGAAGTGGAGAGAACCCTAAACAAAAGGAATCCAAAGAGGATTAGACACATCATAATTAAAATGCCAAGAGCAAAAGACAAAGAGAGAATATTAAAAGCAGCAAGAGAAAAACAGTTAGTTACCTACAAGGGAGCACCCATACGATTGTCAGCTGATTTCTCAACAGAAACTATGCAGGCCAGACTCGAGTGGCAAGAAATATTCAAAGTGATGAACAGCAAGAACCTACAACCAAAATTACTCTACCCAGCAAAGCTATCATTCAGAATTGAAGGTCAGATAAAGAGCTTCACAGATAAGGAAAAGCTAAAGGAGTTCATCACCACCAAACCAGTATTATATGAAATGCTGAAAGGTATTCTTTCAGAAGAGGAAGAAGAAGAAAAAGGTAAAAATAAAAATTATGAACAACAAATACATACCAACAAGTGAATCTAAAAATCAAGTGAATAAAAAATCTGATGAACAGATTAAACTTGTGAATATAATAGAATCAGGGGCATAGAAAGGGAGCGGACTGACAATTCTCGTGGGGGAAAGGGGTGTGAGGGGTGTGGAGAGCGACTGGACGAAAATCGTACACCTATGGATGAGGACAGTGGGGTGGGTAAGGGCAGAGGGTGGGGTGGGAACCTGGTGGAGGGGAGCTATGGGGGGAAAAAAGAGGCACAATTGTAATAATCTGAACAATAAAGATTTATTTAAAAAAATAAATAAAGGTATAAAATGTATTACTTTCGGCCTTTAGCTATCTGAGAGGAAGATATCATTCTGATATACAGATAAAGAATTGATAACATAGAGTGTCTAAGTACCTACCAAGTCCAATGCCATACAACTAGTGGATGGTAGAACTTAAGTATTCATCAAGACAATTGCCTAGTTATGTCTAGGGTTCCATTAGTCAGCAATTTAATATTTCACATGCACAATAATTTTTCTAAATCTATACTGATTAATTCATTAAATATTTTTAACAAGTCATAGAAATTTTGTAGGGACAATTCTACTATTTTTCCCTTTATTAATGAGATAACTGAGGGTGAGAGTGAGAGCCATAGTATCTCAGCCAAAGTCACCAACCTGGTATGAGGCAGAGCTGTGTCAAAATTCAGCCTGTGTGTCATAAACTACCTCTATGTACAGGTAGGGGGGATTAAAGTCTTGATGACTATGGTTACATTTAAAATGGGCAATAAGAAATTAATAAATGTTTCATAGAATTTCACAGACAAAAGGGCTTTTACTATCCTTTCCTTCCATCTCTTTATTTTACAGATGAGATAAAGGGAATTGTGAGAGGCAGAAATTGTAGAAGAATGAGACAAAAAGTTATATTTCATTCAAAGGAAGTGGCATCAAGTAGATCTATTAGAGAAAGGTGCTATTTTGAAGTAAAGTTGAGTGGTTCAACTTGGCTATGCTGTAGTCTAATACACATACTACATGTAGAATAGAGTATAGTCTACATATATGATTAGTGGAATGCATGGAAATGCAGGTTGTGTCTAGAAATTGAACATTGCAAAATAATTGGCTGAGGCATTAGAACTGCTTCAGTAAGAGTTGTGGAGCCAACAAACAACTGAGAACAGGAAATTTGTGATTTGCAAATTTTCATCTTGGAAGCATGCAGGATAGAAAATGGGTGAGAGGCTATGTAATTCTCCATGAATAGTCCAGGAAAAAACAGATTATTGAAATGAATCCTTAATTTGGAAAATAAGATATGAGCAAACATAAGCAAGTTATTACTGATGCAAAATCAATAGAACTTATCAATTAATGGGATACACAGAGCAGGGAAAGAAAAGAGCCCATGAAAAACTCAAATATTCCATGACTAAAAGAAAGGGGAATCCACTAATAGAAATTAGAAAATCAGCCACTTTCAGTAATATTGAGTGTCATTTATTAAGAATGTTTCAGTTGTTAAAAGGAAGAAAATGTTACCCTTTGCGACAGCATGGCTGAACCTGGAAAACATTATGCTAAGTGAAACAAGCCAGTCAGAGAAAGACAGGTACCATATGATTTTACTCATATGTGGAATTTAATGAATAAACTGAACTGCCAAACAAACTAGAGATAGATTCATAGATAAACAGCAGGTTTACACTGCTGGTGTGGTGGGGTGGTTTTGGGGTGGGGGTGGAGAGCTTTAGCAAAAAAGAAAAGAAAATAAGAGAAATCATGGACATGGACAACAGTGGGAGTGTAGGGGGGATGAGGTGGAAGAGGGCATAGAGGGAATAAATAGTGATGGAAAAAATAAAATAAAATAATAAAAAACAAACAAACAAAAATTATTCTTGTATTATTTTAAGCAAAGATTTTTATAAACTTGGCTTCATTGACTCTTTAATATAGAATTAATAAGTAAATACACTGTACCCATTTTATAGGTAAGAACACCAAGGCACAGAAAAGGTAAAAAAAGTTTTCTCAAACTGCAGAGCAAACAAATGGTAGAGTCAGGATTTGATTACAGAGCTACCTTTTCAGAGAACAGAATGAATAAAGTGTCAGTAGTCTGAGTTTGTGTTACCCGTTAGAAAGATTATTTTGTAGTCAGGGTTAAGTTTGGATTGGACAAAAATGATACCAGAAGCAGCAAGTCAAAGAAGTGGCCATAGGAGGGTGAGGGGGGTAGAAATGTAGGACTATAGTAATCACAGTGGGAATCTGAAAAATAAACAATTTTATATTTATAAAGAAATGGACTTCTGTCTAGGTTAATAAACACGATAGTTTGCAGTTAGAATATGTAAAAACATGCTCCATATATTTATATTGTCAGGGAAATGGTAGTCAGAAGTGAAGAATAAATCCCAATCTAGAGTGTCTATTTAAAATGTTTATCTGTAACGTTCTGAAAATTGCCCTTGGACGAAATATATCTACTTACCCAGGCAATGATATAAAGTGTCTAGTATATGAATGACCCTGCAATTCACCCAACATGTATGTCCAATGCATTATTGGACCTAATTGTTGATTATGGGACCTGAGCCTCTCTGTGCAGAATTTATGTTGTCTCTGTGGTAAACCAACTGAACAGAAGAGTAAGTGGCATTATCAAACTGACTTTTTGCAAATAACATATATTGATATAAGACATTTGAATTTATTCCTTACAATAGCATAAATGTATTATAAATAAGAAATACATTTTGAATGCAATGATTTTTCACTAAAGTTCACAGCTTCTTGAAGGTCAGTTCTACATTATAAAGTCAGTGCATTCAATTCAATTTAGTAAACACTCATTGATCTCTTTCTATGTGCCAATCACTGCACTAATGCTTGGACTATTAAGGGGTTATGGAAGGGGAATAGACTCAGTAAATTACAGCCAGGATATAAATCAAACCATTCAATTAAAACAGATTGAGGAGATAAGTAGTATACCTCTTTTACAGTGGAAAATATGCCACGTATCAACTATACCAATAACTTCATAATCTATTAATCATTATGGTTAATAATACCTCAGAATTTCTATGAACAGAGGATTCTAATAATAGTAAATATTCACATTTGATTAAAATACAACTATAGGTTAATGGATATAGTAAATGGGTATGAATATAAGTTAATATTTAAGCTTGCTTTGGTAAATATTTTATGAGTGAATACTATCTTTTAACCATATTCGTATTCCATAATATTGTGGTTTATTTTTTTAACTAAAAATAAATTTAGTATTCTCAGCATTCAAAATGAAGATAAGTGTAATACACAGGCTTTAGAGTGCAGTAATTGAAATAATCCACAGCTCTACTGTGAGTTCTAAAGTCCCCATAAGTCCTGCTTAGTTTTTTTTTGTTTTTTTTAGTCTAATTTTAAAGTGATCTAGAAATCCACACAACTATTATAGGTGAATGGATACAGAATTCACATCTGTGGCCTGTCAGGAAGATCAAATCCATTCAGTTAACCTGCTATTTCTCAATGTCAAGAGGGGAAAATGTACTTTTTAAAAATTCCATTCATTCTGGCACAGTGCAAAAACAAAGTCCACAAAGCTTTCTTAGCTCTTTGCAAACAGACAGTAAAATTACAGAAGTGTGGAGTGAAGCAGCATGCCCTAGTCACAGTTTAGTAGCAATTACGGAGGATGATTGTGTTTGCTCTCTCCAGGAGATGTCACTAAAGAGACTGGCAAGGCTTCACCTCTTTGTGGCAAAAAATATAACCAGGGGTGGTGGAGGTGGCAGGGGAGATGGAAAGCTTCAGTGGTACTGAAAATACATTGTCCATTTTAACCGCATTCTTCCTCCGAGTAAAGGGGGGGAAATGTGTAGCTTACTTTATGTGAATTTTTATTTTTTGTATCTGTTCAATAAGGAAGGGCACTTTTATCTACATTTACAGAAGCGTTGATGCTAAAAATACCTGAAAAGGGAAGAACTTGGTTGTCCTTCTCTGAAATGAAAGCATTTCCTTTTTTTTCCCCAAAGAGAAGTGATAGATACTTTATGGGAACCTCAGGGCAAGAGTTTGCTCATAAGATTTCCAGTATATGCTTTTTATGCATTTAATTCCTTGAATATGAAGGAATAGAAAACATATTTACTTGGTAAAGCTGCGAGTTTCTCTAGGTATTCAACTCAAAGGATCAAAATTTAAAAGCATGTTTGACTCAGTTCTATAAAAGAGATTGCAGCTTTAATCTGTAAGATTTCACCCATATTTCCACAAATATTTTAATGTGGATATTTCCTTAGGAGAAGCAATTATGTTCTTTATTTCAATAAAATATCAGAATTAAATACTATAACTAGGCTTTGAATTATCACAGGACGAATTTTACCGGCTCTATTTAATTGACTTAAAAATATAAAAATAGTTCCACTGTTTTTTCTTTTTGTAGTTGTTAAAAAAGTATTGTGAATTATTGAAACTTAATTTGGATATATGTAAAGACAACTGAATTTTACAAAATAAAAATATTATTTAATGTCATATAATATGTTTTTCAGTACTGTCCATCAGCACATATCCTGTTACTTAATGCAGGGAGACACTCAATAAATATTTGTTTATCAAATAAATGAATTAATGGAGGTATACATTCACAGTCATAGAAATTTAATTTAAAGTCACTCATCCTCATCTCATAATTCTTATATGGGCTGAACAACAAATGAGTATCAAGAAAAATTATTTAATTGTTTGAAAGGCAGTGATATTTTCTAGGTAAATATGTCACCTGATCTGACTGTCAGCCATTATTATTTTCATCAATTCCTCCTCCAAATTGAGGGAACTGGTCTGAGAAAGTTATTAATATGGGGAATTTCTCTTAAGTATAAGAAATAATCTTGAACAGTTTATAAAGAAATGTTTGTGCCCTAGCCGGTTTGTCTCAGTGGATAGAGTGTCGGCCCATAGACCAAAGAGTCCCGGGTTCAGTTCCAGTCAAGAACACGTACCTTGGTTACAAGGCTCTCTCCCGGCCCCGGGTCCTGGTCAGGGCCCATATAGGAGGCAACCAATCGATGTGTTTCTCCCACATCAATATTTCTCTCTGTCTTTCCTTCTCTCTTCCACTCTCGCTAAAATCAATGGAAAATATCCTCAGGAGAGGATTAAGAAAAGAAAAAAGGACATGTTTGTTTTTGCTTGTTTTCATAAAAGTAATTATTTTATGCATGATAAATCGTTTGCTATTTAGCAAACTCTCTAACATATCAATACTATCATAATATCATTTGTAGGTACTATATGTAGTATTTTATAGTGAATAAGAGAAACTGCTTTCATTAAATCAAAATTTACCTACACATCAATGGCATTTTAAAATTTTGCTTCAGTAAATAAGTAATATATTGATTTTCCAATTTATGATGACATAGTTAAGATTTAAATTGAAAACACTATTTTTACAATGAAACTTATCATGGATATGTTTAATTTAGCAACTATGATTATATGTGTTAGAAAATTATAAATCAAATCCATGGGCACCAAACAATAAGTACAAAATAGAAGACTTTATGCATATGATAATGGTGACATTTATTTTTGTCTCTTTAGCATTCAGAATCTTAAGGAATTTGTATATTGTTTTGAATTTGTTGGGATTTTTTTCTTTTCCATTTACCCACAATAGAAGTTGCCAGAATATTAAAATGAGCAAATTCATGGACTTTGAACTAACTCCAAGAGATAAAGTCCAAGACAGCCTTACCATTTCCCTCCACTTGACTAGACTATAGAAAGGCTTCTTGCTATTATTAAGCCCCTGACCTCCTCTCGTAACAGCTCTTACAGAATCCAGAGGGCCCAATCACATAGGTCTCTCCTCTTCCATTTCTTTATTTACTTTAGAAATTTTGTAATTGTAAATTCTTTCTCTACCCTTTTAACGTATATGTCAACCCATTAAAAAAGACTCTTGCCACTAATACAATCCCGTAATGCCTTTTTCAAGAACCTGGGAGCCATCATTTTAAAATATAGCACCCTTATCTGCTAGTTTCTGTGGGGGCATAGGAGCCCAACTTCTATGACTTCCTTGTTCCAAGTAGTAAAATGTTCTCTTGTCACGAGCTATTTGGCAGACAAAGCCAATTAGCAAACACAGTTGGCCTACTAGCCATTCTACCCCAGCTCTTAAAACCTCTCCTGCCCTTTGTTTCTATGAATTTGAGTTCAGGCCACACTCTGGTGTCTCTTATTGCAATAGCCTGGCATAAAATCTTTCTGCTTCACTTTTTCACTGCTATCTTTGCTTTGATAGTTATTATCAAGGACTATAAAATACTTTGGTAAACTAAAGGCCCAAATGAAACTTAAGCCATACTGCCCTCTGAATTCTACTGAGTATAATCATTTATTTGAAAGCCCTCAAACTCATGATTATTCATAAATTTATAGATTTGATATTAATAAGCAACTGTATGGATTTATTATTTTAAAATAAATCTTCAGTGAATTTCCAAATATTAAACAATTTTATTGACCACAAGTATTTATATAACAGCTGATAATAAGAGCTAAGATTTAATGAATAATTTGTTGTGTAAAAGAAATTGTGCCTAATGGTTTTCACACATAGTCAGATAGAATTTTTGTGCAACCCTGTAAAAGAGATAATATTATTCCAATAGGAAACTGAGGCTTACAGTACTTAAGAATTTTGACAGAGGTCACATACTTTGCAAACTGTGATCTTACATAAACTCAAAGACTGAGATTTTATATTACTGTGCTTATTATTTATAGGATAGATTATAATTTTTATAATCATTATTTTTTATAATCATTTTTATAAGGATTATTTTGGAACATATTCATCTCAGAATGCCAACTATATATTAATGGTATGCAGGTTTGTTTATTCTAGGAATGATGCTTTCCATGTATATTAATTCTGCAGATATTTGAAATTTATACATTTAAGGCTTAACCTTGTTTTAATTAATATAATTCTAGTTTAAAATATTCAAGTATGATACAGTACCATTTTTTCATTTATGCTAGCTATATTTCACTGATAATGTTTTAATATTTTAATAGTGTGTGATCTTTGATGCATATAAAGGAATTTGTCCCCCCATTAAATGAGTTCAAATTGTGGCTGATGCTTTCACTGTGCAGATTGATAACATATTCTATTTTTCTTCTTTCCAGTTATAAGCACCATCAAACACACATGCTTCAGCTTTGAGGCCAACCTTCACAACTGAGATAAGATTGAAAAACCCAAACAGCAATTTTTGTACAAAGGCTCACCCTAATTAAACACAGCATTAAATGAATGCCTCTCATCTAATATCATCTATGTATTTTTCATATAGATATATATATGAACTTTATGATAGCTATTCTACTAGGTCTAATAAATGTTTTAAAATTTTATTTTAAAGCTCTTCATAGAATTATAGATACACTATGGATTTTGGAGTCAGATAGAATTGGCTTTCAATCCTATAACACATAGTTTCATGAATCACAAAGCACAGATACCAAAAGCTCTTCTATGTAATGGAAATAATAATAATAAACTTTCTGTACAATAAATTTACTTAATATATTATATTATTTACATTATTGTATAATTTATGTAATACAATACTATTCCCTGGTTGTATCGTTACTTTCTTTTTAATTTTTATTTATTTATTCATTTTAGAGAGAGACAAAGAGAGACAGAGAGAGATTTGTTGCTCCACCTATTTATACATTCATTGGTTGATTCTTGTATGTGCCCTGGCTGGGAGTTAAACCTACAACCTTGGCGTTTTGAGAGACCCTCTACCAACTGAGCTACCCAGCCAGGGCTGTCTTTACTTACTTTCTCCTACATTAGTTCACTTTGAATTTTTATAATCTAATGTATTTTGTATAATCAGGCCTATATCAATTTCAATGAATGGAAATCCAATTCTAAGAAATCCAAAAAACAGGAGGAAGTTATATTTCTTAATTTAAAAACAAAGTAACACAAAACAAAACATGATATCAGTTAGAAATGGCTAGCTCAACGATTTTAATGAAATCAGAGATGTTATGCTCTCCTCTGTGATTTTCTTTGATGGTTTCATGATCTCAGGTCAGCTAGCTGCTTCTCCAGGCTTATATTCTTATGGTTCTATGATCAAAGAGGAAAAATAGCTACTTGATCCTCAAAACAATTTGACAATTCGTAGGAAGGACACACAATGCCTGGACCATGTCACATGCATACCCCTTGGACCAACATCATTGTTGAGGAGGTGGCACATGTTCATCTCTGTGACAGGGACACAATAGTATGAATAGACTAGAGGCCGGGTGCACAAAATTTGTGCACAAGGAGGGGGAGTGTCCCTCAGCCCAGCCTGCACCCTCTCGCAATCCAGGACCCCTAGGGGGATTTCTGACTGTTGGTTTAGGGATCCCTGTGGGATCAGGCCTAAACCAACAGTTAGAAATCCTCTCGCAATCTGGGACTACTGGCTCCTAACTGCTCTCCTGCCTGCCTGATCGTCCTAACCACTATGCCTGCCTGCCTGATTGCCCCTAACTGCTTGATGGCCTGCCTGATCACCCCTAACTGCCTCTGCCTGCCTGCCTGATCACCCTTAACCTCTCTGCCTGCCTGATCACCCCTAACCTCTCTGCCTGCCTGATCACCCCTAACCGCTAGACTGCCTGCCTGATCACCCCTAACCACTCACCTGCCTGCCTGATTGCCCCTAACTGCCTCTGTCTGCCTGCCTGATAGCCCCTAACCACCTCTGCCTCGGCCCCCTCAGACGCAGCTTCATCCGGTATGACGTCCAGAAGGTCGTTTGGCTATTCTGTCTAATTAGCATATTACGCTTTATAGATGGCTGGTGTGAGTCAAAAACAATATCTCAAGTTTTTATTTCCTAGCAAAAGGAATAATTGACAAGGGTGTATGCCAAACAACTGAATTTAAAATTTCCTCTGAAATGTTATGCTGTACTTAATTTCTATTTCTTTATCAAGCATTAGCATTCACACACAGCATTGTTAATTGCAAATAAAATAACATCACAACTGAGTAATATAAATGCCATAGGCTAGCTTCATTAGATTAATGAGCCAAAGACTCCAACCTTGATGTCTCTTCTAATTATGTGCAATGTACTTTTCTTTCAAAAGAAGACATCTAATTAATTAGAGACAAATGTCATCTATAGGTCATTGACAGCTAAAATGATCACTGATAATTCAGTTTAGTCCAAGGCAACTTAATAATCCTCTGAGATTTCCAGAAAATGTCATCTTTGCATCAAAAAGTTTTTTCTGTAGTGAAGGATTATAGAAAGTAAAAATAAATCTCCAAATCTTTAACTTTTTCATACAAAGTAACTCTTATCAAACATGAGAAATAAATGCAACCTTTCCCAAATAGACATAAGTGAAAATTTCCTTTTGATCATGTAAACTAATTAGGTGTTTTAAAGGAAGCATATGTTTGGAAAAAAAACATTTCATTGAAAAAGAAAATATTTTTAGTGTCAATATTTAAGATGCCATTTGTATTAATTTAAAAAATGAATTATTATATTTTTATTTGATAAAAATACATTTGGACCACCACATAGTCATAAAAATAATTATTTTTTCCATTTTTTTATGTTTATCTATAAGCATATTAAAGTTAATGCTCTGGGAATATCTGATAAATATACATTTTGAAAAGTAACAAAAAAAAACTTCAATTCCATGATTGAAAGTGGTATAAATATGGCTGTAAACTGCTAAATAAATAAAATAAAAATAAATAAATAAAATAAATAAATAAATAAAATAAATAAATTAAATAAAATAAATAAATAAAAAAAGTCTTCAAACCCTTTATTATTTAAAATTCAATGGAAAGATTACAATTAGGAATAGAACAAAGTTCTCCAAACTTTATGCCAGTTACCCAAACTGTTTATGTCAAATAATGAATATGATTAATATCCTAGAGTATTTTTATACCTATTTTTCTCCCACAGAACATTATCAAAATGTTTTACATTCTTACTACTGGTATCTTATCAGTTTTGGCAAATAAACCGCTCTTTATAAAATCAAACATTCCACAAATAATTTTGCACCAAAATACCTACATAAATAAAGGTAAAAACTTCAAATGTGAGATTTGGCATAATATTTTATGTTTATTACAAAAGAATAACTTTATTTTTGGTCAGTGATTTAATATCCTAAAAGTACAAAATATTCTCATTTATTTGTGGACTTAAATTTTAAAAATAAGAAGAGGTGACAAAATACATACATGTACTTTATATTAATTTTTAATAATTTAATACAAAAATGATGGAATTATTTTTCTAAGATATCTTTTAACTAAAATTTTTTGATAACATTTTAAACAAAATGTCCAGCCTTATTACCTTTTGTGTGTACCTAGAATACATGAACTTTAATAAAACAATAAGAAAATTGCTCTGTTAGCTGAATAGATGCTTCAAGGCTTCCTGGGTTCTAGATTGCCTTATGTAGCCTTATTATTTCCATGGATTCTTATCAAGCATCTGTCTTCTTATATATGATAGGTTAAGATCACATACTCTCAAAAGTAACAGGAGAGATAGGAGAATAATTTTTAAAAGACACCTTCATAGAAGTTATAATCTAATGGAGTCACTAGGCATAAACATAAGTAATTAAACATAAGTAATTAAAATACCAAGGCCCTAGTCACTAGGCATAAACATAAGTAATTAAAATACTAGGGCCCATACTAGGTTTAGCTCAGTGGATAGAGCATTGGCCTGTGGACAGAAGGGTCCCAGGTTCAATTCCAGTCAAGGACACATGTCCGTATTGCAGGCTTGATCCCCAGTAGGGGGTGTGCATGAGGTAGCTGGTCAATGATTATCTCTCATCATTGGTACTTCAATCTCTCTTTCCCTCTCCCTTCCTCTCTCTGAAATCAATAAGAATATATTTAAATAAAAATAAAATACTAGGTAGAAAAGTTATAAAGTATTAAGAATACGTCTAATTTCTGGGATGAAAAAAAATATGATCAAGGGATTAACGTGACATTTAATTTGGGCCTTGATGAGAAGTTATTACCAGAAGTGATAGGATGTGATAATTAATCTAGGTATATAGTTGGACCCTAAGTAAAAACATAAAATGCAAATGAGAAGTGACATTTCTAGGAAATGACAAGCATTACAGGTTTTTATTCGTATCTAGAATGAATAAATAAGAATATACAAAACAGATGCAGCAAAGGTAAAATGAAGTGAAATAATGCTAGCAATCAGGGGCTTAGTTATAAAGAAAATTATGAGGACTTTGTACTTTATTTTTAAAAGGATTTAATAATGTATCCAGTGTGCCTCATTATGTATAAAGTCATAAATATTTACTTCTTACAATAGCAATATAAATAAAGTATTATTAACAATCTCTATAATGTTAATAATCTATATGTCATTCTCATCAATGCACCAAGAAATGGTGCCTCGTTTGTTATATTCTCCTTTGGTCCTTTCTTACTTTTATGGGTTACTGATAAAAACTAAATTTAGTTGATATGAAGTGAAAATCACTCCATTTTTTCAAGTATTGTGCCCACATTTAAATTAACAAATATGTATAGAAATTAAGCAAATAAAATTATTTCCATATTGGAATACTCTATAATATCAGACTATTAGAGTTCAAAGGCACTTTCATATATATTGGTAGGTTAACAATTTCCATATCCTTAATACTATTTATTTTATATTTATTAATTAAAAAGGTTTAGCCAAGATTTCATACTAAGTAACATCTCTAGTGGTGTATGCACTCTACACAATTATGTATTGTTGTTTTCTTTACTGATGTACCTCAAACACCTAAAAGAGTACCTGAACCAGAGTAGGTACTCAATAAATATGTTGGTTAAATAAGTGAGTATTTTATTTTTATCTTTATTGTTGAGAGTATGACAGGTATCACCCATTTTTCCCCCATTGCTCCCCTCCATCTGGTTTTCACCCTACCCCAATTGAGTCACTGTAGCATTTTCAACTATTAGTATTTATAGATTTTATTTGTCCAAACATTTTTTTAGTCAGATAATTTTTAAATCTTCCTTTACAGATGACCATTATTCCAATCCCAGTCTTTTTCATTTATGTAGCATGGTAGGCTACATAAATAAATGTGTAGAATGTTTTATCATATGAACATTCTTCCTTCAAATAAACATACATGACATAGGTCTTTTATTTTTTATTTCTTATCAACTCACCCTCATTAGCTGGCAGGATGAAATAGCACTCAATTTTTTTCATAATGTGCTGTCACGTGGAATGAAAGAAGAATCTGTCTTCTGAGTAAAAACCAAGTAGTGAGTAGTCATTATGATATTAATTAGAGGCAGCTTTTGTTCATTCTTTCAGCCATGGCAAAGGGGGTATTAAAAAAAGAAGGGTAGATTCTCTCACAATCACATCAAAATTACAGTTAAACTACAGAAAAATCATCATTCAGAATCGCCTAAAATCTACCTGAACAGAAGTCCTACAACTAAGGATATAAAGAAGAAACTGCATTAAGACTAGTAGGAGGGGCAGAGACATGGAATGGGCTTGTCTCACACAACATGTGGTAGATAAAAATCAGATGAGCTAACTTGTCTGTGGAAGTCCCCTTCTGAGGAGTCAGGAGTCCTAGCCCCACACCAGACCTTGTAGCCCAAGGTTCTAGTACCAGGAAAAGCAGTCCCCATAACTTCTAGCTATAAAAATCTGTGGGGGTTGTGGCTAAGACAGCTGGAATACCAGGAGGTCCTCTTAAAGGGCCCGCACAGGGACTTGGACTCAGACTCTGAGTTCCAGTGCTGGGCAGCAGCTCAGAAGGCACCAGGTACACACAAGTAAGAACTGAATTGTCTTTCATTGGTGCGAGAGCTGGAGGGGGAGCTTTCTCCCAGACTGAAGTGTTGGCAGAGGCCATTGTTCCTCTTCTGAGACCTCCCCACCCACAGAGCAGGCACACTGGCACCAAAGCTGAGACTATACCAACCTGGCTCACACTGTTTTCTCTATCCTGGTGATTCCCTGAGACCCACCCTACCCAAATTTCAGACCCACCCAAGCTGTTTCCAGGATTTTTTATACCCATGCTATCTTGACTCATGATTCAGACTTTCCTAAAATCTTTCAAACATGAAACACCTGGCTTTGGCTTGCTCCGGACCTCTCACTAGTGGACCTAGGCCCCAGCACTAGTGGCAGCCAACTTTGGTTCGCAGCTTGGCCTCTCTTGGGTAACTCCAAGCTCAGCACAAGTAGCAGCCACCTGCAGATCCCTTTGTAGTTCATGCCAGGTGAGTCTGGGCAGAACACAGGTGGCAGCTGAACTTGGCCTATAATTCCCAGGATGCCCCAGAACCATCCGACCCTGTGAACAGCTTAATAGCATGTCAAAGTACCACCCAACAACCTCTACAAGTGACACAATCAAAGGGAAGACTCGGGGAACCAAAGGCTCACTAAACTAAGTCCTACTCTGTGGGGTGGGCCCATGCACAGCTGATCTTCCATAGTGGTTACATCCAACCTTTGCTGTTAATCAGCCTTGTGGTAGACCCCTCCCATTGACATGCTAACAGCAATCAAGGCTCAACTACAACAAGAGGGTGTACATAGCCCACACAAGGGGAGGGGAGAGGGTACACACCTGGAGTGAATAGGGTGACTATGCCAATGGACCATACAGGATACTCTACCAAACCTGAGCGATATAGTGGCTCTCTCTAATACATAGAACCAAACACAGGGAGGCTGCCAAAACGAGGGGACAAAAAACATGTTCCAAATGAAAGAACAGAACAAACTCAAACTCCAGAAAAATAAGTAAACAAAATAGAGACAAGCAACCCACTAAATGCGGAATTCAAAACATGGGTTATAATGATGCTCAATAAACTTAGGGAAAGAGTAAATGAACTTAGTGAGACCTTCAACAAAGTGATAGGAAACATAACAATGGGACTAGAAAACATAAAAAAGAACCAGTCCGAGATGAAGAATACATTGACTGAAATGAAGAATCATTTACATGGAGTCAACAGTAGAGTAGATGAAGCAGAGAATTAAATCAGAAATTTGGCAGATAAGGAAGCAGATGGCTTAAGGAGCCTCTGAGATAACTTCAAGCATACCAACATTTGCATCATGGGGTTTCTAGAAGGAGAAGAGAGCAAGGAATTGAAAGCCTATTATTTGAAAAAATAATGACTGAAAAGTTCCCTGACCTGGTGAATAAAATAGACATACAAGTACACGAAATGCAGAGAGTCCCAAACAAGATGAACCCAAAGAGGCCCACACCAAAATACATCATAATTAAAATGCAAAAGGTTAAAGACAAAGAATCTTAAAAGCAGGGAGAGAAAAGCAGTTAGTAACCTACCTAGGAGCTCCCATAAAACTATCGGCTGATTTCTCAACAGAAAGTTTGCAGGCCAGAGGAATTGGCAAGACATAGTCAAAGTAATAAAAAACAAGGAGCTACAACCAAGATTACTCTAACCATCAAAGCTACAATTTAGAATCAAAAGACAAGATCTTCCCAGACAAGAAAAAAACTAAAGGAGTTCATTACCACCAAACCAATATTACATGAACTGTTAAAAAGTCTTTTTAAAGAAGAAAAAAGATCAAAAAAATATGAACAATGAAATGGCAATAAATACATATCTATTGACAATGGAATCTAAAAACAAAATAAACTAACAAGCCCCCAATTAGCTGCTTACAGACAGAAGTTTAAAAAAAATGTATTTTCCCCCCAAATGCTTCCCTTACATTAAAATGTATCACTGCCTTAGCAACCTCCTATAGTTTATATTTTACTTACATTGGGTTATACAAGTTTTCAAAGCAAGTTTTACAATCCTATATAATAAAGAGGTAATATGCAAATTGACCATCATGCCTCACAAGATGGCTGCCTATGACCAGGCCAGCACAGGGGTTAGTGAGGGATGACCAAATGACTGAACAGCAGGCTGCATGGGGTGACCAGGCTGGTGGGGGGGCAGTAAGAGGCAACTAGGCCGGCAGGGGGGCAGTTGGGGGTGATTAGGCTGGCAGGGGAGCAGTTGGGGAAGACCAGGCCAGCAGGAGGGGGGCAGTAAGGGGTGACCAGGCCGGCGGGGGGTGGCAGTTAGGAGCGACCAGGTTGGCAGGAGGGGGCAGTTGGGGGCAACCTGGCCAGCAGCGGGGGGGCAGTTAGGGGCAACCAGGCAGGCAGGCAGGTGAGCAGTTAGGAGCCAGCAGTCCTGAATTGTGAGGGGGATGTCCAATTGCCCGTTTAGGCCCGATCCCTGGGACATACCCCGCAGGGTCCTGGATTGGAGAGGGTGCAGGCTGGGCTGAGGGCACCCCCTCTCTGTGCAAAATTTCATGCACCAGGACTCTAGTAAAAAGTATATTTTAGATAAAGCCAGTAAACAAAAATATGTTTTGAAATTTATACCACATAAAGTAAATTTTTAAAATTTTTTTCTCTAACATGTATACATTCTGATTAGAAGAATGATTTGAAATTGATGCATGAGACATATAGATAAGGAAATAAATTTATTGAAAAACACATTTACATCAACAATATTTTTTTATATTTTTAAATAAATCTTTATTGTTCAGATTATTACAGGCATTCCTCTTTTTTTTCTCCCCCATAGCTCCCCTCCACCTGATTCCCCACCCCACCCCATGCCCTTAACCCCCGCCAATGTCTTCATCCATAGGTGTAAGATTTTTGTCCAATCTCTTCCTGCACCCCTCACACCTCCTTCCCCTTGAGAATTGTCTGTCCACTCCCTTTCTATGTCCCTGATTCTATTATATTCATCAGTCCATTCTGTTCATCAGATTTTTTATTCACTTGATTTTTAGATTCACTTGTTGGTAGGTATGTATTTGATGTCATTTTGTTGTTCATAATTTTTATCTTTACCTTTTTCTTCTCCCTCTTCCTAAAGAATACCCTTCAGCATTTCATATAATACTGGTTTGGTGGTGATGAACTCCTTTAGCTTTTTCTTGTCTGTGAAGCTCTTTATCTGACCTTCAATTCTGAATGATAGTTTTGCTGGGTAGAGTAATCTTGGTTGTAGGTTCTTTCTGTTCATCACTTTGAATATTTCTTGCCTCTCCCGTCTGGCCTGCATAGTTTCTGTTGAGAAATCAGCTTACAGTCGTATGGGTACTCCCTTGTAGGTAACTAACTGTTTTTCTCTTGCTGCTTGTAAGATTCTCTCTTTGTCTTTTGCCCTTGGCATTTTAATTATGATGTGTCTTGGTGTGGTCCTCTTAGGATTCCTCTTGTTTGGGGTTCTGTGCACTTCCTAAACTTGTAAGTCTATTTCTTTCACCAGGTAGGGAAAGTTTTCTGTCACTATTTCTTCTAATAGGTTTTCAATATTTTGTTCTCTCTCTTCTTCGGGCACCCCAAAAATTCGGATGTCGGTACACTTAAAGTTGTCCCAGAAGCTCCTTACACTATCTTCATATTTTTGGATTCTTTTTTCTTTTTGTTTTTCTGGTTGGGTGTTTTTTGTTTCCTCATATTTCAGATCTTTGGTTTGATTCTTGGAGTATGTTGATCTACAGTTGAGTTTCTGTATATTCTTTATTTCATACAGTGTATGCTTAATTTCTGACTGGTCCTTTTCCATTTTTTTGGCATTCTCATTAAGGTCCTTGAATGTCTCACTAAGCTCCTCGGAGGTCTCATCAAGTTTCTCAGCAGTTTTTAGAAGATTCTTGAGTAACCTTATAAATGTGGTTTTGAACTCTATGTTGTCCAGTAGTTTGCTTTCCTCCATTTCTTTGCGACATTTTCTAAGAATAAAATAATCTTGTGAAGTTTACTGATTCAATTGAAGTGAAATCCGTGAATCAGTCATCAAAACTATATATTATGTAGTCTTTACAATGAATGCACTGACCAATTTCAAGTTTTAAAAAAAAGAATCAGAAATGATGGTGCATTTGTTTAGAATTGTGTAGGATGTGTTAGATAAATCAATCAATACCTAATTACTAGTCTATAGCCTTCTCTGCTCTAATGCTCAGGCTTTCACAGAGATGAACCACCTGCTGTGTGACCTCATGTATTTCTTCTGTCAACACTCTTAAAGGGACTGCTCAGAACCTGGCAATAACTCCATTATTCCAAGAGAAATAATTTTCCAAGAGACTTATTTCCACACATGTCCAAGAAAATATACAAAGCCAAAGAAATACATGAGCAAATAAATGTACAAGGTCAAAAATATCCTAATCTATATACAGTAAGTGAAATGCAGTTGTTTAAAAGCATTTCCTTCTTACTATAATTAATGGAGAAATGTATGGATATTGGTTATAATGTACACTTCTCTGACTATAGACTACCTATGACTATATGTAGGCGTTTAGTGGGTTGAAAACTAGTTCTAACTATTATATTTGCTCAAACCTCAGTGTGATAGTCACATGCACTGGGGAATCTCAGTGGTCCTCTTGGTGATTCCACCAAAATACAATTTAAAAAAAATTAAGATTTTATATTATGTTTTTATGCACTGTCACCTGTAACAAGAAAGGCCAAGTCCTGAGCTCTTAGTAAAATTCAAGTGTTCATAGTCTATGGACTTTAAACAAGATAAATATTTATCCAGAACATTTAATTACAAGAAAGCATTTTCCTTTTCTTTGAAATTCCAAAATATGTGAGTGATTCATCCAAAGCATTTTTTGGAGGGGAGAATAAAAGAATGCATCATAGGAACATTTTTTTTTTCATAAAATATATTTTTTTAATTTTATCAAATTAATATTATGAAGATGCATTACATGCAAAAATTGTAGATCTGAATATAGTACATGCAGATCTTAAATTCAAATCTCAAGAAAACTACTTCTAATTTTAAAAACTTCCCTGAAAATCAAGGTGCATTCTGACTGATAGATGCTACACTGACATTCAGTATCACTGTTCCATATTATATCTTCAAAATGCCATCCGTTTCTACATTTTGTTTAATGTTTAATCTATTTTATTTGCATGTCCTTTACTACTGGAAGAAGTTTGTCCTTCTTAGCAGTGATTACAATTTTTATAATATAACTTTTGTCATTAATTGCTTCAAATATTTATTGGATTACATTAATTTGGATTTCTAAAGTTAGTTTTTTACAGTCATATAACATCATTTTCAGTTCAGTCCATTGCAGCCTGCTTGATGCATGCTGTGTCCTTTCACTAGAAAGTCTGCATAGTCAGGCATTATTGAGAGTAATAATGGAAATACTCCCTGAACTTTCATTCTGTTTAGTAGGGCAATATTTACCTGGTGAGTTACCTCTGAATATCCTCTTGTGGTGCAGATCGTTCCCTAAAAGCATATTGCTTTTTTTGTTTATTTTGTTTTATTTTACTTCTTTTTTAGTGAAAAGAGATTTAACCAAACCCAGAATTTAATTACTTACAGATAATGAGGAAACTGCTTTTTTGCTGCTCTGAAATTTTGTATCTCAGTGTGTGAACTGAAGTGGAGATTGAATTCCTCAGCTTCCATTCATTACAGTTTTCAGGATCCTCAGACTTCGATCTCATGTCATTTTGGTGGAACACAGTGAAATGAGCTCTGTCTGCTCCCTGCCTTGATTAATTTTGAAATTTATATTTAATGGGTAGATATTTTATTGCAACAGACCTACAAAACTATGCCAGCCCTATAAGCCCATTACCAAGGTAAACTCCTCCTCTGAACTATTACTATACCATAAATATCTGCAATCATTTTTTAAGACAAAGAGTGCTTGCCTATTCCAGGGTATACTAATCTAGAACCATCTTCCTCTACCTCTTAGCTGTTTTTAAAGTTACCAGCTATTATTGTATATAATTAATATTTAAAAGGGAGTCAGTGGTCATAAGAAGATGTTTCTGATTATGATAGCCAATACTTTTATAGAACATGCAAATATGTATGTGTATTAGAATGGCTTGTACTTCTTTAATACAGTATTTTAGATTCTTTGGACTGCTATTAACAAAATATCAGAGACTAGATAGCTTATAGGCAATAGAAACTTATTTCTAATAATCCTGTAGGCTAAGAATTCCAAGATCAGGGCAACTTCATGGCTGGATGAGGGCCCTTTGCCTTGTTCATAGCTGGCATCTTCTCAATGTATTTTTACATGGCTGAAGGAACTAAGGAGTTCTGTGGATCTCTTCTCTAATTCTATCGTTAAGGTCCCCACTCTCATGACCAAATCACCACCCAAAGACCTCACCTCTAACACCATCACATTGAGTGTTAGGATTATGTGAGTTTTGGGGGGTTGCTAATTTCAGAACAATCGCAATAGGGATATCCTTTTTATAAGATTATTTACATATTATAGACTAGTGGCCTGGTGCACAAAATTCATACACTTGGGAGGGGGGTGTCCCTCAGCCTGGCCTGCACCTTCTCCAATCTTGGACCCCTCGGGAGATGTCCACAGGGATTGGGCCTAAACCGGCAGTAGGCCATCCCTCTTGCAATCTGGGACCGCTGGCTCCTAACCGCTCACCTGCCTGCCTGTCTGATCACCCCTAACCACTCTGCCTGCCGGCATGCTTGCCCCAAACTGCCCTCCTCCACCAGCCTTCTCAGTCCCAACTGCCCACCCCCACTGGCCTGATTGCCCCGAATTGCCCCCCACTGCCAGCCTGCTTGCCCCCAACTGCCCCCCTGCCAGCTTGATCACCCCCAACTGCCCTCCCATCCTGGCCTGATCACCCCTAACCACCTTTGCCTCAGCCCTGCCACCATGGCTTTGTCCAGAAGACGTTCAGAAGGTCTCCCAGTCTAATTAGCATATTATCCTTTTATTAGTATAGATAAATACATATATGTATATTTTATACATATTTTATATACATAAAAATCTATGAGGGTATGAGTGGGGGGTGGGGGAAATGGGGGAATAAGGACATATTATCTTAATATCTTAATCAATAAAGAGAAAAAATAAAATACTGCAAAAAACTATTTTATATACTTATATGTAGACATACATTTATGTGTATATGTATATATAATATATGTGTAATTATATATATATAGTAGAGGCCCGGTGCATGGATTTGTGCACTGGTGGGGAGCGTGGACTGTGGGGATTGGCCCACTGTGGGAGTGCCACTCATCCTGGTCAGCCAAGTAGCTGTGGACCCGCCCTCTGAGCGGCTGCTCCAACTGTGGGAGCACCACTCATCCCAGTCTGCCAAGCAGAGCTCCCACAGTAGGAGTACACTGACCACCAGGGGGCAACTCCTTCATTGAGTATCTGCCACTTGGTGGTCAGTGTACGTCATAGTGACTGGTCGACCGGTGGTTTTGGTCATTCCACTGTTCGGTCACGGGTCTTTTATATATATAGATACCCTGACAGAATGCCAGAATGTGTATTATGTGTGTGCATGTATGTGTGTGTATGCATGCACATGCCATCATGTGCTCTTCTATATGATTAATCTGCTTGTTGCAAGGTGTGTGCATAAATAAAGATTATATTTTTTGTTATTACTTTTTGTACACCAAATATAATTTTGTCTTTTTCTGTTATTATGGTTTGTGCACCAAATATAATTTTCTCTCATCAACTATAAAACTTTTATCTTTCTTCATAAATATGTTTCTCTGAATTATAAATATAACATGCTTCCTGTTGGTATAAAACTGAAGCCATGATATTTTAAGTCTTGAACTCAAAGGCTTTTTTTCTTTTAAAGATGATGATTGAATGGCCTCTTTTTGTATTTGCTGTCAGTCAATTTAATGTTCCACTAATTACAATAAAATATATTCCTAAATATAATTGTCAATCCTGATATATTTAATGCTTGCTCACTCCCATGCCTCTCTCCTAATGGCAGTCATCTGCATGTCATCAGGATTAGGCAGAGAAGACACACCTGTAATCTGAATTTTGTTTCAAAGATGAGTTCTCTTTTGTTTATTTAAAATGTATCTTTATTACTGAAAGTATTATAGATATTTCCTTTATTTTCCCCATTGAGCCCCTTGACCCTGCACCTGCCCCTCCCAGGCCTTCACCACTCTATTGCCTGTGTCCATGGGCTTTGAGCTCTTATTGAGCTTTTGTCATTCAAAGGCTTTTTAAATCGTATTTCATTTGGATGGTAGAAGTTGATTTAACACTTCATAGGATCATATTTCTGGATTTTCTCTATTCCTAGAATTTCTGCTTGAAGACTACTTAATTATTCCTTTGCATCGCCTTCATATAACATCCTGCTAAAAGCAGCTAACAGGACACAGCACATACTATCAGCCTGTGACTTCACCTGGCACATCAGACATAGTTGCACAAGAATCTTGCCTCAAGTAATTCCAGGCAACTGTTTAGCAAATGTTTTTCCACAGAAAATCACAGCTCTCTAACCTTCTTACCTTTGGTCTCTATTGCCTTACTGTGTGTCATTTTACTATACTCCAAGGACATATATTTAATGTAGATTTGATGCCAATACTTCTACTTAATAACATAGTTTTGTATTAGGACAGAGTACTTGTAACATACAACTCCAAAATAAAAGTGATTTAAAGCAATAGAAATATACCCCTGTCATAATGATTCAAGGAGTGTTTTACAGGCAGCTTCTCAACCATTAATTCAGGAAGAAATCCTCCCTTCAATATTCTCTAAAAGCTGGGATACCTCTTTTTCTCTCTCCCTGCAGATGGGGCAAGAGAGTGAGGAACTATGGGAAATATTTGCATGGTGCACACCTGGGAGGTGCACCTACCTCTTGGACATGCATTCTGTTGGCCAGAACTCAGGGAGGTGGCCACGACACCCAGTGAGGTGGTCTACAACGTGTAGTTCAGCTGTATCCAAGGAAAAAGGAAAACACACAGATGTTGGTGAACATAGTCTCTTCTGCAGATTTTCTAAGAATAAGTGGCCCAAAGAGGCCACATTCTCTACAATATCTTAGTGCCAACTGGGAATATAGAATCACTTACAATAGTTCATAAAAGGGGACTATATTGTAAGGTGCTATGATTATTACAGTGAACACAACTTGACAATTTTTTTTACAAAACTTACAGTTGAAAAATCATTAGAAATTAAATCTTAAGTTGTATGCAATATTTCAGGCTACATGATCATGTCATTGCCTGCTCTGCCTGTATGTTTAGTTCTCCTGGCCAGTTTATTTAGCTTTATTTTGCAAATAGACTCTTAATAAACCAGCGTTTTATAGAGTATGGCTGCTGAGACAACAAAGGTCTGTGTGCAGAGAGGCATTATACTTATCCTATATAATAAAGATGTAATATGCAAATTGACCATCACTCCAACACACAAGATGGCCAGCCCCCTGTGGTCAAAGATGGCTGCCCTCATGTGGACACAAGATGGCCACCACAAGATGGCCCGCAGGGGAGGGCAGTTGGGAGGGACCAAGCCTGAAAGGGAGGGCAGTTGGGGGCTTACCAGGCCTGCAGGGGAGGGCACTTGGGGGCAACCAGGCCTGCAGGGCAGAGCATTTGGGGACAACCAGGCCTACAGGGGAGGGCAGTTGGGGGGGACCAAGCCTGAAAGGGAGGGTAGTTGGGGGCAACCAGGCCTGCATGGGAGGGTAGTTGGGAGGGACCAAGCCTGAAAGGGAGGGCAGTTGTGGGGGGCAGGCCTTCAGGGGAGGGCAGTTGGGGGCGACCAGACTGGCAAGGGAGGGCAGTTAGGGGTGACAGGGCTGGCAGGGGAGGGCAGTTGGGGGTGACCAAGCCTGCAGGGGAGGAAAGTTAGGGGCATTTAGGCCAGCAGGGGAGCAGTTAGGCATTGATCAGGTTGGCAGGGGAGTGGTTAGGGAGTGATCAGGCAGGCAGGTAGATGCCATTAGGGGTGATCAGGCAAGCAGACAGGTAAGCAGTTAGGAGCCAGTGGTCCCAGTTTGTGAGAGGGATGTCCGACTGCCGGATTAGACCTGATCCCCACGATCAGGACTAAATGGGCAGTTGGACATCCCTCGAGGGGTCCCAGATTGGAGAGGGTGCAGGCTGGGCTGAGAGACACTAATATTCTGTATATTCACTCATGAATATATATGTAACACACAAGCCTAGCTTTGCAAAAAAATTATTCTAAATATTCCTATCAGATATTATCAAATTATTATATATGTATACTATTATCCAATATAATAAAGAGTTAATATGCAAATTGACCCCCACACCGTCACAAGATGGCTGTGCCCACAGTGATGGTGGGGTTCCCGGAACACAAGATAGCTGTGCCCACAGTGGAGGTGGGATTCCCATAACAATCCGTAATGAGCGTTCAGCAGGGACCTGAAGCTGCGTGGCACTGGGCTGGGGTAGGGGACCTGAGGCTGCACACCCCGCCCAGCAGGGCTTGATGGGGGACCTCAGTACATGCCCGCCATCCAGTGGGTCTTGATGGGCGACCTCAGTCCATGTCCCCTGACTGGCGCCTCTTGACAGAGGACCTCAGGCCACAACCCCTGCCTTGGTGCCAGGCCAGGAGACCTCAAGCCATGCTCCCTGCCTGGCTCGGCTTACCGGGGGACCTCAAGGCATGACCCCCTTCGGTGCCGGACCAGGGGACCTGAAGCTGCGCCCCCTGCCAGGCGGGGCTTGATAGTGGTGGGGCCGGCTGGGTCTGAATCTTGCCCAATGGGGGTGGGGCCAGCCAGGTCTGAGTCTCACACAATTTCGAGGTATGTGCAGGTAGGCAGGGACTTGACTCTGGGTCCCGCAGCATGCCCCAGACTTTGACAGGAGAAAGATTTTCATATACATTTTACTAAATTTTTTTCATCTCTGACACTTCTATTATATTGAAAGGACAAATAGCAATATTAAAATATTTCCTCTAATTAATTCTCTTTTAATGTGCACGAATTTCATGCACTGGGCCACTAGTATCCTATATAATAAAAGGGAAGTATGCAAATAACCATCACTCCACTATGCCCATGATTGGGCTGGTGGGAGGCTGGGGGCGGGACTCGGGGTGGCTGATTTGGCTGGTGGGAGAAGCGGGGGTTGGGGACTCACGAGTCCCTGACCCCTGTTCCTCCCCCCGGCCCCAACTGCCAGCGCTGCTGGAGGACTCATGGGGCCAGCAGAAGGTGCCGGTGGCGGAACACAGGGTGGCCGATTGCGTGGCTGCCGGCACCAGTTTTCCGCCAGCAGCAGTTTTCCTTTGGCCACCTGCCGATCGGAGCGCCTCCCAATCGGAATTCCTCTCAGGGTGGCCAATTGCGCTGGCAGGAGGTGCTCCGATCGGCGGGTGGCCAGAGGAAACGGCGCTGGAGGAACTCAGGGTGGCCAATCGCGCTGGTGGGAGGCGTTCTGATTGGTGGGTGGCCAGAGGAAAACTGGTGCCGGCGGAAAACTGGTGCCGGCAGCCAGGTGAAGGAAGGTCTATTGCCCGAAACTTCGTGCAACAGGCTTCTAGTATTATATAAATTAATTCAGTCTTTTCCAAGTGAAAGTGTCTTAATTTAGCCCTAACATTGTATCCAGAATATAACAAAAACTCATAAAATGCCTCTTGTTTTCTCAGAGTCCTCAGAACATGCAAGCTTGGGGACCCATGCCTAAAAGTATTCTATTGTGAAGCACCAACTCAGAACTCACCAGCCACAGGGTTCTCATCCTTTTCTAAGTCACTGAAGTCTCGGGACCATTTGGGAGACTATTATATTACTCTTTTAAAAGTCATTTATATATATCAGAATTTTCACATTCAATTTCCTATTGAGAGGTAAGTCAGATATGTAGTTATAAACAAATGGGAAGCAGGAAAAATAGGAGGGCTGTGGAAGAGGTGAGCAGTGACAAGTGAAGGTTTTAAGAAGTCATGGAATATTGCTACTCTGGGACATCTGTGTGGATTGTTCTGATCCCAAACTGTCAGCCAGGGCATAATTTTGAAAATGTAGTGCAAATTGGTTTTATATTGCAGTATGCAAAATTTGGTTTTTAGTTTCTTCAATCTTAGACTCCATACTATAGGCAGAATGGCATATCTGAAACAGGGTCACACTTTGATTCTATAGTTCTTTTGTATTCCCACTCATGTAATTTGGAATGAAGTTTTCTCCTTTCTTGATATACTTCAGTTTATCAGGAATAGGCAAAAACTCTAGTATCTTTCCATAAGTATACTAAGTTCCTACAAACTTTGTGTTGTTTTAGAGGAATTCCACAATTCTTACTCCACAATACTAGTAATGTTGTCACTTTTAACCTGGAGTATAAATTACTTACCACCCTGTAGACAAAACTACACAATATACCTTTCCGTGTTTCCTCTGAGAGGTTATCTGTTGTCCTATTCTGACTATACTTTAATGTCTTGCTAGAAGCAACTTCCGTTCTTTCTATTCAGGGTCATTCAAAGGTGAGGAATTATTGAAAGTGTACAGTATGCTTATTATTAGGAAATAATTAAAAAGGACCTTCTGTGCAAAAAACATTGTAGGAAGTGGAGCAGGAAGACCATCAAGGCTGTGAAAATCCTCTCTGACCCTCTCTGGGCTCAGGCAGTGAGAGTTTTTTTATCTCTATCTTTTTTTTCTTTCATTCTTCTCTCAACAGACTGAATTTATAAACTTCAGCTTTTATTACATATGGTCAAACATACTTTCCATTTTTTTATAGTATGGCAACTCTCAATTATAATAATGATCCTACAAGTATATTTTCTCGATGTATTTTTTTAAATTATATCTCTGTTATTAAGAAATCCAGGACTCTAAAGTCAAAATTTCAAATTATATGCATAAAAATATAATGTTCTGACACAATCATTTTAGCATATTCATGTTTGTAGGTGAGCTGCTATGGGTCATGTGTACAAATGTGATCCAGTTATCTGTATCTAGGAGGGTGAAGGAAAATGCTCAAAAGTGAATACTCATCATGCACTATAATCACACTTCATGCCAGAGTTAATTAGCTTTTAGCTTTCTAATTGCTGTGTAACATATTATCATAAACTAGTTGACTTAAAACAACACAAATTTATTGCCTCACAGTTCTATAGTTCAGAAGTCCAGGTCGGGCTCAGGAATATTTCTGCTCAATATTTCATAAAGCTGAAATATGAATGTGGGCTAGCTACATTTGCACCTGGAACTGTGGGTCTTTCCCAAGATCACACAGATTATTGGCAGATTATTCAAAATTAGCTTCACTTTGTCCCTTTCTTCATTTTTATATGATTAATGATTTATTATTTCATATTTTTAACCTCTCAAACCCATGTTTTAGTGAAAAGTAGTTTAACCAGACAAGTTGGATCAAAACAGATCAATTTTGAATGAATGATGGATGTGAAGAAGCAATGATATAAGTAGTAATACAAATTTGAACATAGTTTTTTAAACTCCATGTTATTTAACTTATAAAACAAAATTAAAACTTTTTTAAACATATTTTATTGATTTTTTTACAGAGAGGAAGGGAGAGGGATAGAGAGCTAGAAACATCGATGGGAGAGAAACATCGATCAGCTGCCTCCTGCACACTCCCTACTGGGTATGTGCCCGCAACCGAGGTACATGCCCTTGACCAGAATCGAACCTGGGACCCTTGAGTCCACAGGCCTACGCTATATCCACTGACCCAAACCGGTTAGGGACAAAATTAAAACTTTTAAAATATTTTCTATGTTCAATTTTTGATTATGTAATTTTTGCTTTAGTTTACTTTTTTTAATATTTGCTGTGCCTATAAGTCTTCATTCTGGTTTTAAAATATTAACTTGATATTGCAATTTTCTATTTTGTATAGCCTCCCTTTTAGAAATATCCTAGTAAAGAATTAATAATGAGCCAAAACCGGTTTGGCTCAGTGGAGAGAGTGTCGGCCTGTGGACTCAAGGGTCCCAGGTTCGATTCCGGTCAAGGACATGTACCTTGGTTGCGGGCACATCCCCAGTAGGGGGTGTGCAAGAGGCAGCTGATCAATGTTTCTCTCTCATCGATGTTTCTAACTCTCTATCCCTCTCTCTTCCTCTCTGTAAAAAATCAA
The DNA here is from genome assembly GCA_025583905.1 of Ia io. Taxonomy (NCBI): domain Eukaryota; kingdom Metazoa; phylum Chordata; class Mammalia; order Chiroptera; family Vespertilionidae; genus Ia; species Ia io. Next base: position 34,992,878 of record JAJQQW010000003.1, read on the forward strand.
TAAAATATATTAAAAAAGAATTAATAATGACAAAACAATACAAACTATGGGAACTTTCCTATTAAACTATTATTTTCTTTCCTTCTAGCAATTTTCTTTTTTTTTTTTTTTTGCAGGTTTACAGGAATGTTTTTAAAATAAAATATTTAAGTTGGAAAAAAAGGGCAAGAAACATTTTGAATTTTTAAATTAGACTATTAGGATATTTTGTTATAAAACTTTAACTTCTAAACCTAAGTTAACAAGGAGCCCAAGCACTAACATTCATAAACAAGTTCCAGATCATGGCAACAAAGTCATCTAGATGAAATTATAATATGAAAATCATAAGTAATTGTTTTAATTCACTATAAAAGTAGCTATTGAATAAAAGTAACAAATTAAAGTTTAGGGATGTTCATCCTCTTTGGTCAAATAGTGTCCAAACAACTTTGGCAAATATCACTTTATTTATAAAACACCCTAACAAACTTTTATTAAAAAACTCCTTTATGATGAAGGCAGTAGCTTTAATAACCTGTTGGTCTTACCAGAATATTGCTTGTAGGAGCTAGTACTTTGGGCTTCACAATAGTTCTAAAACTCAATACAAATGTGCACAAATTCTGAAATGATTTTAGTGACTTTTGCTTTTAATCTAAATGTTACTAAAATATAATCACTGACATCATATTGCTAAAAGGTATCCACTTTTGCTCACTGGAATCACGTTAATGCTTTATGTTCTTAGTTGACTTGTACTTGCAAAATGCATTTCGAGAAATAAATCGATATTAGCATACAGATAGAATTGAATATTATGTCAATAGTGATTGACAAAGTTGATATGTTGCTGTTTGCCTCATTTTAGATTAGTTCTTTTTTTTTCTTGAAGGCAGAAAATGCAAAATAGCATTTCAATTTTCCAATCCATTTAAACTGAGAAGAAAGTAATAATCTAGAGGAAAAATATTAATGGCTTTGCGGCTACGATGTGATTGACATACAGCTAAAGTATGTTTCCATTGTAAAGTCAGGCCAGTATCAATAAAACTGTGTTGACTCAGTTGGTATCCTCAGGCTCCCTTTGCCCACATATAATTGATTTTAAAGCTATGAGTACAAAAGGGAAAATAACACTTTGTTATGTCTATATGGAGTTCCACTGCCATAGCCCTATTGTTTTATTGAAATGTGTTTGGAGGGAAATGAAAATGTTACCTAAAGCAAGTATAACTAATTTTTCTTAAGCATTTCTCATAATAGAAAATAAACTTTGAAGCTTTGTATATCATTTTAATATAGAAAAAGAATATTTATATATGTACATGTATAATGAAATGATAAATAATATATTATAAAAATGGAATGTTAGCCAAACGCAGTTTTAGACACTAGGAAATGAATTATAAATATTTATAAAAGGAAAGAGAATGAAAAAGAGGGTAGAATTAAAAGGGAACCGGGATCTGACCTATATGTAGAAAATAAAAATAATCTGTGAAGAGAACTGTTATATTGAAGAGGTTACAGAAATTTAAACACAGAATAGTTTAAACAAAATATAATAACATGTATATATAATAACTGAACTCCTATATATTTGGTGAAAGACATGGATTTAAAAAATATGTCAAGTTTTCATTTAAAACATGATAGGTAAGTAACTCTTTATAATTTTGTTTTATTTCTGAGTTACCACAGGGCACCAGAATAGCCTTATCAGTTCAAAGAACTTCAAAAATAACCTTAGTCAATATTTTTGTGTGGAAAAAAAGTACAAAATTATCAAAATGAATGTTTATTTAGTATTCTTAATATACTATATTAAACATTAAAATAATGTATCACAAAATAAAGGCATAAAAGCAAAACACCCTGACTTCCTCTCTCTTCTTTACTTGCTACCATCACTGGGCGTCCTGCACATTAGTAAGTCACTGCAGAACCAGGCACCGCAAGGAAGTGACTGATGATAGCAGCCGCCGTCCTTGTCACATGTGGATCCCCAAGAGAAGCGTGGCATCCATAATGTGCATGAAATATTCAGTTGTTCCTTGGCGATTTAGTATCCCAAACCCTATATTCCACAGTTTATATTTAGAAAAGTATAACTGCCATTTTGAAAAAGATGCAATTATTTCACTTTTTTTGCCATTATCAGCAAGTTTAAAAGTAACCTTACAGTCAAAGCTATATTGTGTCATATTTTTCCTAATTAAAGAGAAAATGGCATACTCACTTCCATGTAAATATTATAGCAGATAATACCAGCTTCCAACTAGAAAAAGTCAACTTCCTGCTTCAAATCACAATGTATATGATGCATGAAGTTCTTTGTACATCAAATCCGGGTATAATACAAAATATAAAATACAAAATATACAATACATTTTGCTAATTTATGTTCTTATATTTTCCTCTGTCAACATTTACCAAATGCCATCTTCAAATAGTTCAAGATGCCAAATCAATATAATTAAGTATTTTACTTTACCATATGACTAGAAATTTTAATACAGACATTGATGAGAATGTACAACTATTTAAGTGAAAGAAAGGCTCAAATATAAGGATTAAATAAATGTTAAAATAGGTAATGAGTATACTTGTTTATTTTTCTGCTTATTTTTTCTAAGTGGGCTTTGACTTCCTTGAAAAATAGTTTTCTTAGAAAAGAGGTATGTTAAGTCTGATGAAAAGACAAATGCTTTATGTACAAGAAATGACATTACATAATTCAAAAGGAAAAGATAACCAACTTAAATACAACAAGGCAAAATAGCTATTATATAAGACTAGAGGCCCAATGCACAAAATTTGTGCAAGGGCCTTCGCCCTGGCCCCTGCCCTCCGCTGCTGTGGTTGGGGGTCTCTGCCGCCTCTGCCTCAGCCCCCGCCTGCTGCGGCTTTGTCTGGAAGGAAAGACATTGGGAAGTCTGGTCTAATTAGCACATTACACTTTTATTATTACAGACTAGGGACCCAGTGCATGAATTCATGCACCTTAAAAGGAACTGTGGGCTGCGAGGCTGCGGTGGGCGCAGGGGCGGGTCTTGGCCCATCCTCTGTGACACCACCTGGCTCCTCTCACCATGGCTCCTCCCGCCATGGCCTTGGTCCCCTGTCTGCCAGCAGCACTGCTTCCGCTTCCACCACTCCCATGCGCTGATGGCGAGGAGCAATTGGGACCAGCACCAGCAGCAGGTGTGAGTGCAGCACGGGAGCAAAGAATTTTCAGTAACCACCAGAGGCTTGCCCCAATGACAGCGACCAGCGCCCCACCTTGGTCTGGTGCCTCCGCTCACCTGCTCCACCATCCCACCACAGCCAATGCCTACCATGTTCTGCACACACCCCCTGGTGGTCAGCGCACGTCATAGTGACTGATTGTTCGATTGTTCGGTTGTCCACCGCCATTCAGTCTGTTTGCATATTAGCCTTTTATTATATAGGATACTAGAAGCCTGGTGCATGAATTTGTGCATGGGTGGGGTCCCTTGGCCTGGCCAGTGATCAAGGCCTATTGGGGTGCTGGCCGGTGGAGGGGAAGGACCCAATTGGGGGCGTGGTTAGCTGGGGGGAGGGGCCACAGGCGGTTGGCCAGCTGGCCCCACCCCCCGATTGGGGAATGGGGGCTTGATCGGGGGGAGCTGGGAAGAGCCAGATTGGACCAGTTGGCTTCCACAGTGTTCGTCATAGCAACCAATCATTCCAATCGTTTTAGTCGTTCCATGTTCAGTAACTGGACTTTTACATATATAGATTATTTTCAAAATATTCTTCCATTTAATTTTTTTCTTTGGCAAACACAATACTTAATATATGATGGCTTATGGAGTACTTCTCAAACTTTAGCCTGCACAAGAATAATTTGTATAACTTGTTAAGGCAGATTCCTGGAAATAACCCCAGAGATTTTGACATAGTAGGACTGGGTTGTATCCATAGCATTTTTATCTTTAACATTTCTATGATTTTGAAGATTCTTCCAGGAAGTGGACCACAATTTGAACTGCTTTAAGATCAAATATTAGAAAAACATAAGCAATAAGATGTTAGCCCAGGGTAGTCCTCATACTTTTCTCTGAGTCATTGTTTGTCAATGAGCGAATGAGACCAATTGTACCCAGCTTCCCTCTACTTATGATGTAGTCCCTTTGTTACAGAACTGTTTTTCCTGGTGTCCACATAACTTTTGAGATTCCCTCTTTATTAGTTTGTTCTTCTAACTTGCCTGTTAACCTTTTGCACTTAGATGTTGAGTGTGACTCGACATGGTTAGCATTAAATCCCAAGTAGAATAAAGGAATTGAGAAAAAAGCAAGCGAGTGCAAAAGGTTAATATTCTGGAATTGTTTTTCAAATATAAGAGTGTTAGACCTAAGCTTTTCAGTGCCAGGCATTCATGTCTGTCCTGAGCATCTAAGCATCCCAGGCGTTTAATTAGTGTCTCTCACCTAGTAAGCATTCAATAAAAGTTGGTAGAATAAATAAATAAAACCTAAAATATAATTCATAGTACACATTACTTGGTCCTTATCTAAATGCCCCCTCTGTTTTCCACAATATATTATTAAACTTTTGTGACATAACTCACTGATAATTATGATACACTAGAGGCCTAGTGCACAAAATCATGTGCAGGTAGGGTCCCTAGGCCTAGCCTGCGATCAGGGCCATCTTCTGCCTGCTCACCAGCCCCCAGTCCTGCCCCGCCACCACCCACCCCAGTTCCCCATTGTTCCCCATTCACCACCCTGCGATCGGAGCCTGCGGGCCCGGGGGAGGGACCAAGAGGTTGGCTGTTCCACCCACTCACCAGTCCCCAGTCCCACTCTGCCGCCACCCACCCCAATTCCCTGTTCACCATCCAGTGATCAGACCCTGCGGGCTGAGGGGCAGGGACCAAGAGGTGGTCAATGCACATCACAGCGACTGGTCGAGCAGTTGTTCTGTTCGTTATGCCGTTATGGTCTCTAGGCTTTTATTATATAGGATAATAGAGGCCCGGTGCACAGATTCAGGTACTGGTGGGGTCCCTCAGCCTGGCCTGCAAGGATCAGGTCAAAAGCAGCTCTCCGACATCCCCTGAGGGGTCCCAGATTGCAAGAGGGCAGTTCTCGGGTGACACACTCCAGAATTGGGCTCCCTCCTCTCTGGTTCCAGGTGGTTTACCCGAGAACCACAGCTGCCAAGTCACTGCAGCTCGGCAGCTCCTGCATTGAGCATCTGCCCCCTGAGGTGTGCATCATAGCTACCAGTCATCTGGTTGGCCGGTTGCTTAGGTTTTTATATATATAGATAATCACTGATTTTTCTCATGTGTCTCTATTAGCATGTTTTCTTTGAAACTAAGCTCTTCTTTCTTCTTACCTCTAAATTCTCAGCATCTTGCAAATGATTGGCTTGTTGTGTGACTATTCTTGATAAATGTTCACAACATATATTGAGTTATTTCTATAATTATTATTTTGAATGTTTTAAGTGTATATACCTTTTTAAAATTTATTATCTTCTATTTAAATTTCATTCTCAGCTCATACTCTCACCCCCAACTCTGATTCCTTCATTAATCCTTTGCTAAACATTCAGCTTATGTACAGTTCTACCATTTTATCCATTGCTCTTTGTCTAAGCACTTATCTAAATGTCATTATATATTTATTTTTATTTTTAAAATATCTCTCCTACAATTTCAAAGCATAAAATGTGTCTATTACAGCATATTATTTTATTGCATAATGTGCTTTTCTTTGACTTTGTGAATAATTATTTATTTGTACTGAATTCATAGGTTAAATTTAAAATTTCTAATAGCTTTCTGCCCAATCAGCGTGGCCCAGTGGTTGTGTCAACCTATGAATCAGGAGGTCACGGTTTGATTCCCAGTCAAGGGCACATGCCCAAGTTATGGGCTCCATCCCCAATAGGGAGGGTGAAAGAGGCAGCCAATCAATGATTCTCTCTCATTGATGTTCTATCTCTTTCTCTCTCTCCCTTCCTCTCTGAAATCAATAAAAATATAAAAAATAAAATTTCTAATAACTTTCTAAACAAAGAGTTTTAAGATACCAGTGATCCAAAGATTTACATTGAAATTTTCAGCCAAATAGTCCAGGCTGTAAAATAACAGGGAGTTGTGGAAATGCTCTAAACAAAACAAAAATGATTATAATCAATTAAATTTTGCACCTGAAATAACCTGACTATAATTATATCAAAGATTATGTAAGAAATCAATGGTCATAACTCTATCAAGGATCCAACATCAATAAGACAAACTGGGAAATACAATATGCATAAAATTGATATTATAATATGCTTGCCCTAAAGGAATTCACACCTTTGTAAAAGGCTAAAACAGAGTTATATATAAAAAGGGATGATACTCACTTTACACTTTATACTTTTTGAGTCTATATATCTAAATGATGAAATGGATTTTTATAAACTATGTCCATGGAAGTATGTTATCATTTTGACACTCTCTTACTAGTAAATGTTATTTTAATGGGTACTTTGTTTAGCACCAACAGTATCTCAAAAAGCAGCAAGCTGTGTAACCTTGATAAGACTTATGTGAAAGGAATATATGTAATTTTAAATGAATTAAACCTTGGGCCTCTCATGACTACTTCAGTGATTATCCCCAAAAATATGAGAATAAAATACTTTTACTTTTAAAGCACTGATAATTTCACTTTCTGCTGTCAAAAATCTTGTAAGGAATCGTGTATGTGTTATCCTACAGTAAAGATAACAATTCTGACGAAATCCTTAAAAATTAAACTATTTCTATTATTGCAAGGACAACTTGTCATGAAATTAAAGTGACAAATTATATTCTTCTGTTGGAAACACTACATTAAAATATTCAAACAATTAAAAATTCACAATAATTTTAGAATTTTGCTGGGATAGAAAAGAACTAATGCTAAACATTTTAGGGGAAGTTTACAAATAGGGAAAGGAGACAGATTTACAATTCTGTTTGAAAACCAAACACATTTTTCTCTACTTCTCATGATGGAAGCTTTTTTGGTAAATTGTGAATGACAGTGTTTTAAGGAGCTTTTTATGAAAGTCACCTGTGTTTGATGTTCCTGTGTTTTGTGTTCAGAGTTATTGGGTCTCAGGGTGACATATTATTATGGAAAGTTTGTAAAAAAGTAAAATAATAAAGTCAAAAGGATATTATATTACAGACCAAGGAATAGGGATGTTTATACATTATTCAGGTAAAATACATTAAATAAAATCAGGTAAGATACAGACTAAAGAATAACATTAAAAAACAAAAAAGCAAACAAACATAAAAGCAACCTGGGCTTCCCCAGTGAGGTAAAGTCTAGAAAAGTACAGATTGCCACCAAAAAGTGGGGTAGTGGCTCAACTGAGTTAATTGGTATTTTCAGGAGCATTCTTCCTAAAAAATCAGGGGTCCATGAACTTTGTTAACTAGTTGAGCCATCATTAAAGAGCTATCAAGAAATGAAAACCAGTTTGGAAAACCTGTGCCTGCATTACTTAGAGTTGCATTTAATAACTGCGTGGAGGGCGTCCTATTCACCATGAACAATTATAATTGATTTATCTGTAATTCCCTAATCCCAGAGTCCAGGGACATTGCTACATTCTCTGTGGTCTCCATAATTTTTCTCCAGAATTCCAATCCTCCATGTCATACAGTACACAAACACATATGTGCACGCAGGCACACACACACACATACACACACACATGCACACACCCACAGCTATTAGAAAGGTATTCTCTATAATTTTCCATAATGTAAAGTTTTCTGTAATTCTTAGAATAACTGTGACAGAGTAGTACTCTGTAAACATCATCTTACCAATTCTCTCATTTTTTTTAAACATTTTTATTGATTTCAGAGAGGAAGGGAGAGGGAGAGAGAGAGAAACATCGATGATGAGAGAGACTCATTGATCAGCTGCCTCCTGCACACCTCCACAGGGGATTGAGCTCGCAACCCAGGCATGTGCCCTTGACCTGAATCGAACCTGTGACTCATCAGTCTGCAGGCTGACACTCTATCCACTGACCCAAACTGGCTAGGGTATCAATTCTCTCATTATTATAAAAGAGTTGACTTTAGTCATTCCAGACTTTAAGTTTGGAATTTCATTCCAAATTTGAATTTAATGAATTTCATTCATTCAAGGTGATATATTTTAATTCATTTAAATTCATAAATATATGAATTATTCATATATTCATTTGAATGAATTTCATTCATTTAAGGTGATATATTTTCATCTTTACTGAAATGAGTAAGTTAAAAATGACATAGACCTACCTCTAGTTAGCTTTCCAATTTAAGTAAACATCATATGGGCCTTTATTCAGTGGGGATGGGATGCAGATAAAAACTGCATAATAATTTGACCCATATTTTAAAAGAATATGAAGCCTCAGTTCTAATATTTTCAGTGCATACTATAAGTTACTCTATAAGGCAGAGGATTCCATTTTTATCAATTTAAGCATATTGATGTACTTGCTGCAGAAGGTGACTTAAGTTTTTAGAATGCTACAAGTATATTTTTTTAAATGTTCATGTACTGGTATTTAAAATTAAATAAATTTAAACAATGCTTTCCACTTAAGCTGAGATAAAATAACTCACCTTTTTAAAAAAAAATTAACGGAATTTCAATTTAAATAATTTAAATGCTGAAAACAAAGAAATGAAATTGTTTACCACATAGTATTATGAGAGCTTCTCTGGAGTTGTTTTTACTTCATGCGAGGTGAAATAATACTGATCCTGCCATGCAGCGATTTGACGTGATCCAAAACTTAGTGTCCTAAAAGCGAAGCCATGCATTTAACTCGTGGTTCTTAGATCAGCCATTTGTACTGTTCTTCTAGGCGGGGCAGGGAAATGCTAATCTCTGCTGGACTAACTCCTGTGTTGTCTGGGGCTGGCCTTAGTTAGAAGGTTGGGGCAAGCTGGCCCTCTTCCACTCATGTCTCACACTCCAGCAGGCTGTTCTTGCCTTGTCTCCATGGTGGCCTAGGGTTCCGAGTGAGAAGGGCAGTGTGGCCGACTTGGGATCAGAACTGGCATAACTATATCACTCCTTCTGCATCTGATCAATCAAAGCAAATCACAAGCCACCTCAGAATCAAAGTTGAGATAAATGAATTCCATCTACTGGTGAGAAGATCTTGAAAGTACGGTGGCTGTTCTGGCCACCTATCACACCTGGAGGACTTGTTGTGATGATTATAAGGTAAATTTTTAACAGTGCAGTCCCACATCTCAATGTCATTCACTCCCAAAGAGAGCCTGCAGAGTTGCAACGATAAAAAAAAAAAGAAAATACCTTGTTTAAAACAGGGATTTCTTTTGAATGTCTTATTCAATCAAGTAAATCACTTCTAACACAGAACATGACAGTGTGGGAAGAAACCAAGAGGCTCCCTGTAAACATTCTGTTAAGCTATGCTGTGCACACATCCTGTTTCCTGTTGATAAAGAAGATTAGTCACCTCAACCCATGTATTAACCAGATCTTCGGGCTGCTTTATATCTGACATGAGTAGTCCCAAATGGCCAGAAGGCAAACTCACATTTCAGTCTAATGGATACATTGTTAAACCGGGTAATGAAAACCTTCTTCCCTTGGGCATCAAAACTCATAAAATGCCGAGGACAAAGTCACAGCGACAGGAAGAAAACCTTTTAGTTTCGTGAGGTAAAAAGTGTGCAGCAGCACTCCTAAATTCATTCCATGTTTCCTGAGTTCAGGTGGCCTGGCTATAGTTGAAACAGCCTCTGCACAGTGTACTGGCTAATGGCACAGACACCATCCTCCACTCCTCCGCTAGAACCGTCCATCTGGGACACGAACTGAATCTTCTTGAGCCAGGGGACTCTTCTTTGTGGTCAGCTATTTTTGGCAAGGAGGCAGGGTAAAATCAATGGATTCTACAATTTTCAGCTTTTTGAAAAATAAATTTTGCTTTAATATCAGAAAAATGTTCAACACTCAGAAGCAATGCTGGATAAGACAAAATGATGATGAATAAAGCTTTCAGCAGGTTTCCAGATTATGGTTCCAGCGGAAGGGTGCATGACAAGGAGAGCAAATCAATATTCCATTCCAATGAGATGAACCACTGCCGTTTCCATAACAGTATGTGTCAATGTGCTCAGCCTGCCACCAGTGTATTCATTGGAGGGCTTCTAGCTTGTCACTGTTATAGGCAAGTAGGGCACTCACTAGTGACAGTATCCAGGACCAGCTCGGTGAGAAGAAACGTGTACCTTTTCTGAGTGCACAACTTACTTTCCACTTATATGCCTTCCATTTCCATACAACTGTCAGTGACAGTAGTGGTGGCTGGGCAAGAAGTCACCTGATGCCTGACCTGCATGGCTCAGTGGTTGAGTGCCGACCTATGAACCAGGAGGTCACAGTCGGCACATGCCCCCAATGGGGGGCATGCAGGAGGCAGCTGATCAATGATTCTCTCTTACATTGATATTTCTGTCTCTCCCTCTCCCTTCCTTGATGAAATCAATAAAAACATATTTTAAAAAAGAAGTCACCTGACATCTAACAAGTAAGAGATCTTAGTCAGATAATTGTTGAAAGTGACACAGTCTCACAATTTGCAGCTTATTTTAAGAAATTTACTCATATACTTTTCTCTAAAGTTCATTGTTTTAAATCATCTCTTCTTATCATATCTGATCTTAGAAATCCCTGACCAGCTAAAGCTAAACACCTTTTTAACAGGCTAGCAATCAGCGCAGATCTGTACATTGGGATCTCTCTCCTAGATAAAGTTATTCAAAGATTCACTGTCTTATTTAAAAAAAAAAAAAAAATTATCTCCTTCCTTCAGAGGGTTTTCTAAACGGAACATGCTATGATGCTATTTCAATTATGCAATACTTCTATAAATAAGACTTGATATTTTTCCTACTGAGTCTATTAGTCTTAGAAAATTTGTCATCTCAGAGTTATGAATTGAAGTTAAGATGGTGGTGTGATAGAGGAAATGACATGTTCTCTCTGTATATATGAACATGTATTCATAGGTATACAAACACATTTATATACCTACTAGAGGCCTGGTGCACAAAATTTTTGCACGGGGGGGGGTTGTCCCTCAGCCTAACCTGCACCCTCTCCAATCTGGGATCTCTTGGGGGATGTCTGACTGCCGGTTTAGGCCCAATCTGTGTGGACTGCTGACTCCTAACCGCTCTCTTGCCTGCCTGCCTGATTGCACCTAACCACTCCCCTGACAGCCTGATTGATGCTTAATTGCTCCCCTGCTGGCCCGATTACCCACAACTGCCCTCCCCTGCTGGCCTGGTTGCCCCTAACTATGCTCCCTTGCTGACCTGGTCACCCCTAACTGCGCTCCCTTGCTGCCCTGGTCACCCCTAACTGCGCTCCCCTGCAGGCCCAGTCTCCCCCAACTGCCCTCCCCTGCTGGTCTGATTGCCTACAACTGCCCTATCCTGCCAGCCATCTTGTGGCAGCATCTTTGACCACATGGGCCAGCCATCTTGTGTGAGGGTGTGAGGGTCAATTTGCATATTACCTTTTTATTATATAGGATAGGATTTCTTTTGGGTCAAGCCATTCACACTTGAAGATGGGATTATGCTGCCTATATTCATTTTGTCATGGTGAATTGCACACAGTTCATAATAAAGATTTAGGTCACATAGTCAATTATTCTATGCTCCTATTTTTAATTTCAGAGAGGAGTAAATAATAAACCAGAGCTATTTGTTTAAAGAAGAATTAAACTTATTGAAGAGAACATTACTTTGCACCAAAACTAACTGTTGTATGTTTCTTATCAGAACTTGTCAATGGCTGATGCTTTGGGTATCACTGTGTTCTCAGTGAGTATAAGCCCGACAGCCTTTCTATCCAGTGGCCCTATTGAAACCAGCAGACTATGGGAAATGGCAATAAGTGGATTTGAGTTATGATTTCCCCCTCCCAAATTTAAGAAGTTTTAAACATTGTGTCACTTTCTTTGAGTAATTCAAATTAAGTAATTTGCCTTTCCCTGCAGAGTGTATAGTCTAACATACTAAACACAGAGCCTAAGTAATACTATTGAAATGGCAGAACCCTTGCTGTTTGTGGGATTTATTGCTCAGAATTTGATACCAATGTTTCCCCAGTAACAGTATGCGATACCTCCAGGTCACCATATTGGCATGTTGTCCCAGTGTACTGGATATGAGTAATGATCTGCAAGATGACAAGGTGACCAAAATCTCTGTGGTGTGAATAAATCGCTAATTCAGAAAGTTGAAGGGCCCTGAGACAAAACGCAGCAGGTGGCCTGATAGCTTTGCTGGCACTCTGGCTTGGATTTTACTATATGCAAGATGCTAGGCTGCGATTATTTTCAACATATTTCTTCAGGAGCCACAGCTCAACAGCTACTGTAAATGAAGTTACTATTTGATTACAATAAATCAGCCAGGTAATTGAAGTGGAGAAGCAATAAAAAGTTTATGATCCTTGCATTGTTCAAGTCTTTAATGAAGTATTTATTTTGGTTAATCATGTTATTAGACGAGATGACCTAGATTCTTATAGGAGTCACAGAGTTAGAGAGGACTTTGACAGTGGCTTTATATACTTGTTCCAACTATATATTCAGAATCGGGGGTGTGTGTGTGGGGGGAACCTCAGGTTGTACTTATAGAACTACGGGATTCACTGAGAGATTGAATTAGGCCAAATTCTGTTTGTCCAAGTGATATTCTGGGTCCCAAGCTATCAATATTTGCTTTGATCATTAATTGCTGAAATGACTACAGTATTTTACTTTCCATGGTACAGTTACCTTGGTTATGAGTATCAGGTACCTTGTATCTTGTATAAGTCCCTTCAGAGAAAGCCAGGTGGGCGATTTATAATATACATTTTTGCTGAAAGTGTAGAGTCATTTTTCAAAGATACTCCTGATTATTCAAGGGTTTCCAGGTCTGAGAAAGACACAAAACTGGGAAATTTAGTAGGGACCATAAATCTTTGGGATGGCTCAAGTTTTTGTTGTTGTTGTTGTTTATCTTGTTTTGTTTTAAGATTTTGGTGGACCAAAAAGTGGAGGAAGTTTCTATTATTTAAGTATAGATTATGCATTTATTGATTTTTGTCCCTTGGTACCATGATCAATTGGCCAGTATTGTACTTGCCTCTTGTTTTACCATTCTGGTGACCTTAGTGACTCTGCTGTTTATTGTGACAGCCATACCAATGTCCTGTCTTGCTAAATGATGATACATTATTCTGGTCATCCAGAACCTCATCATCCACATTGAAATCAGAGAGTCCATTCCAATGGAAATATAGTTCTTTAATCACTATGCTATAGAGCAGATACTAACATTCTTTTTAATGATACCAATGCTTTTCACATCAATATATACTTCAATATTACAGTATAAAGGGTATCTTTTGTATTCTCTTATACAACAAATTCAGGGTTGATTAGAAAGCATTGGACATTATAAAGCTATTCAACATTTATACCAAACTAATGTTTTTCAAATCCTCACCCAAAGATGGTTTTTACTGATTTTAGAGAGAGAAGAAGTTGGGAAGAGGAGGAGAGAGAGAGAGAGACAGAGAGAGAGAGATAGAGAGAGAGAGAGAAAGAGGAAAGAGAAATATCAATTGATTGCCTTCAGTACCCACCCCAACTAGGGACTGAACCTACAACCTAAGCATATGCTCTGACTGGGAATCAAACCCACAACCTTTTTGGTGCATGGGAAAATACTTCAACCAAATGAGCCACGCAGCTATGCTCAATCTAATTTGTAACTTATATTTTACATCAAGAGGTAAACCTTATTTATTACATGTTTATATTCAATCCAGGTTTTGAATAACCAATAAAGTAGCTATCAGAAAAAAATATTTAGAAATGCAAGTTCAAACATTACTGTCAAAATCTCTAAAAGGTTAACTTTTATTGATAATTACTGCCTAGTTCCTCAACATAGAATATGATAGAGCATATAATGTTTTGGAAATATCTAAGCCTTTGGAATCTAACCAAAATGTGTCGGAATCCACCCTATGAAATGTATTTGATCTGTTATATTTGGTATGTTCTTGAACCTTTATGAGTATCATTATCATCAACAGAAGGGTCATCATATTATACAATGAAAACTGTATTTCATATAAAGGCCATAGTGAGAATTAAATAAGTGTCTAATAAGTGATAATGTTATAAAAGCAATCCTATCTAATAAGGAGGGAATATGCTAATTGACTACCATGCCCTCAAAGATGGTGGCGTCCAGAGCCACAAGATGGCAGCGCCCAGTCCCCTCAGCCCTGCTAGGGCAGCAGGCACACAGCAAGGCTGGGCCCACCCCCAGGAGGGCCTGGTCGCTCCGTGTGCCTGACTCTGAAGTCCCCCAATCCCCTCAGCCTCCCAGCCACCGAGGGCCGACCCGAGGCACAGGCAAGCCTCAGATGGCGGCTGCCCAGCCACCCAGGGCCGCCCAATCCTCAGGTAACCAGGGCTGAGGCTTGTGCTGCCAGCAGTGGAAGCAGCGGAGGTGTGATGGGGGTGTCACCTTCCCCTGATTGCCGGGTCACCTCCTGCCCCTGAGGGATCCCAGACTATGAGAGGGGGCAGGCCGGGCTGAGGGACCCTCCTCCAGTCAGGAATTTTCATGCACCAGGCCTCTAGTCTATTATAAAAGAAGGTGAGAATAAATAAAATGAAATGGTAGTAATTGAATTAAAATGTTCACAGTGTCTAACAGGTAGCTACAAAGTGTTTAATTAGAATGCATTAAAATTATGTGAGAGTTAAACTCTCCTGTCCAAACCATGTGCATGCTTCTATTGTTAGTTATAAGTAGTGCCTTAAGTGCTTCTGAAACTGAATTTAAAAAATATACTAAAGCAGTGCATTTACACAGGCAATTGAAACACTACTCTTGAACTTGATTACTGCACAAAAAGCAGTTCCATGTTGACAGGTAACTATTATTTATGAGAAGATGATATATTACTTCAAGTTCTCCTGACAGTCTTTATGTATATTTCTTTTACCCAGGACAGTTGCAATTTAATAGTGCATTAAAAGACCATGTGCTATGCCATTTGTCATATGCTATATTTATATAATCTATTCTACTTCCTGCTTGAGTCCTAATTAATCTACCAAACACCTCATTACCTTTTTAAAAACCAGACTCTATTTAAGGTTAATTATTAAATTGTTGCATCACTAACGCATTAAGTATATATATATATATTTTTTTTTTTTCTTGATATCCAGAAAATTCACAAGGTATTGGGGAAACTTTCTTTAAAATATAACTTTAGTCATATTAAATTTAAACCTTTTTTTTATAGGTTTAGATTTACCAGAAACCACATAATATGTACTTTCTAATCATAGTATCAGTGAGTAATGGAAATATAATACATGGTATTTAATGGAAGAACAGCCATGTAAAAAGTGGTAAAAAGACAATTCTGTAAACTTTTCATATCACACAATGACTCACAGATTATCCAGACAACAAGGCCAGCAGGGGGTTAGTGAGAGGCGACCAAATGACTGAGCAGTAGGATGCATGCTTCTCAATAGCTCATTGAGAAGCATGCATCCTCCTATTCTCAGGGGGTCTTCCTGAGTTTTCACCCTTCCTGACAATTTTATAGACTCTGGCCCAAGTCTATACTGCATGACTATGTTTATTGAAAATCATTTTTCCAAGCATAATATCTCCAAGTTCCACAAAGAAAACAAACAAACATACAAAACCAGAAATAGGGCATAAATCCGTGTTTTCTGCCTTTAGTTTAAGAGTTAGTTAACAGCCCTAGCTGGTTTGGCTCAGTGCATAGAACATTGGCCTTTGGACTGAAGGGTCCCAGGTTTGATTCTGTTAAAGGGCACATGCCCAGGTTGCGGCTCAAACCTCGGTAGGGGGCGTGCAGGAGGCAGCCGATCAATGATTCTCTCTCATCATTGATGTTTTTATCTCTCTCTCCCTCTCCCTTCCTCTCCAAAAGCAATAAAAATATATATTTTTAAAAAAGAGTTAGTTAACAAATGGTCTGAGTCCCCACTTTAAGAAAGGAAGGCACTGAAGTAGCAATGGAGATGAAGCCTACATATCTATATTTTAAACAGGGATAGAGTTCCTTGTCTAAATTTTGAGAAATGCAGTTCTAAACCATCTGTGCTATCATTTCTGTTTTTCTTCTAGATCTCAATTAGATCAAATAGGTCAAAATGTCTTTTATTTTACATGTTCTTTAAAATGTACCTAATCTTTCCTTATAATAACATTTAAAAAATACTATTTTACTCATTCCAATTAACATTATTACTACCATTTGGAGAAAAACTAGCATTTGTCTAAACCAGTGGATTTCTTAAAAGGAAGATCAAGAATGAATCATCCATTTGCCCCATATGCACAAATGTCAGTTTGGATACACACCAATGTACAACAATAAATAGGTCTGAAAAGAAAGCCATGGAGTAGTGAAAAGCTGAATGATTGAATATGTAGTTCTTGGCAATAAGAGACTTAGAAATATATTATCAATTTGGATAAAAATTGGTTTCCTATGCATTAACGACTAAAACCTGAAATGATAGTAGCTCATCAATTACCATAAGATTTCAATTCCAAGCCGTAACATAAATTTCATAAAAGCACTTCTCCTTGTATTTAATTTAGACTTTCAATAAGTGCTGCATTTCAGGCAGAAAAAAAAATATGATTCTAATAATTATATTTTAATATAACAACTGGTCCTACTAGAGACAAAGGCCTTTACTAGTACATCTAGGGCAGAGGAAAATATAAAGCATGTCATTCTCAGTGAAGAGAAAAATTAGTTCCATAAAATTGGCTAAGTCTCCCTATATAGCCAATTTTACTTGGCATCCTGGTGTTTTTGTAGCTTGCTTTATTAATGCATAAAACAAATATTTAATAAATGCTCCTTCTGTGCCTAGGAACTGTGCAGCATGCTGAAGTAACAAACATAATTGAGCTCTTGATCCAACACTATATGTGGAAAAGAGACAGTGAAGTGTTTTTTGTGTATAAAAAATGAGTAAAAAATAATGTCTTTTCAAAGGTATAAATCAGAGGTTCAAATGACAAATAGCAGGGATTACTTTTATTTATTAACGAAAAAAATAAAACAAATATCTAAGCTTTTTTTGCAGATGCTATGCAAAGATAAATATATAGATTCCACTTTTGTCCCCTGGACCTTATCTATATATATATAAAAGGCTAAGCTACCATCACATGCAAAACAACCAAACAGACAACAGAACAGGCTGCGTGGGGCGACCAGGGTGGCAGGGGGGTTAATGAGGGGCGACCAAATGAATGAGCAGCAGGCTGCGTGGAGTGACCAGGCACCTCGTGGGGGGGGCAGTTGGGGATGAACAGGCCAGTGAGGGGTGCGCAGAGAGGGGTGACCAAACGACCAAGCAGCAGGCTGCATAGGGTGACCAGGCCAGCAGTGGGGTTAGTGAGTGTCAACCAGGCTGGTTGGGGGGCAGTTAGGGGCAACCAGGCAGGCAGGAAGGTGAAAAATTAGGAGCCTGTAGTCCCGGATTGTGAGAGGGATGTCCGACTGGTTTAGGCCCGATCCCTAGGATTGGGCCTAAACCGGCAGTCGGACATCCCCCGAGGGTACTGGATTGGAGAGGGTGCAGGATGGGCTGAGGGAACCCTTCCAGTGCATGAATTTTGTGTACCGGGCCTCTAGTCCTATATAATAAAGAGGTAATATGCAAATTGACCATCACGCCTCACAAGATGGCTGCCTATGACCAGGCCAGCAGGGGGTTAGTGAGGGATGACCAAAAAACTGAAAAAGCAGACACGTGGAGCAACCAGCCAGGCAGGGAGGGCAGTTGGGGGCAACTAGGCCAGCAGGGGGGGAGATGGGGGTGAACAGGCCAGCAGGGGGCAGTAAGAGGCGACTAGGCCAGCGAGGGGGCAGTTGGGGGTGATCAGGCCAGCAGGGGGGTCAGTTGGGGGCAATTAGGCTGGAAGGTGGGGCAGTGAGGGGTGACTAGGCCAGCAGGGGGGCAGTTGGGGGTGACCAGGCTGGCAAGAGGGGCAGTTAGAGGTTTCCAGGCCAGCAGAGGGGGGCAGTTGAGGGTGACCAGGCCAGCAGGGGAGCAGTTAGGAGCAACCAGGGCAGCAGAAAGGGGGCAGTTAGGGGTGATCAAGCTGGCACGTAGAGGCAGTGAGGGGTGATCAGGCCAGCAGGGGGGGGGCAGTTAGGGGCAACCAGGCAGGCATGCAGGTGAGTGATTAGGAGCCAGAGGTCCAGGATTGTGAGAGGGATGTCTGACTACCAGTTTAGGCCCGATCCCCAGTCAGACATCCCCTAAGAGGTCCCAGATTGGAGAGGGTGCAGGCTGGGCTGAGGGGACCCCCCCCATGCACAAATTTCATGCACCGGGCCTCTAGTCCTGTATACTAAAAGCCTAATATGCTAAGTGTCTGGTCGACCAGTCGGCCGTTCAACCAATCAAAACATAATATGCTAATGATATGCTAAGGCCACTCAACTGCTCGCTATCATGTGCACTGACCACCAGGGAGCAGACAGTTGACCAGTTGACCCTTTGCTATGACCTGCACTGACCACCAGGGGGCAGTCAACCGGTCGACCAGTTGCTATGACATGCACTGACCACCAGGGGAAAGACGCTCTGACTGGTAGGTTAGCTTGCTCCTGGGGTCCAGGTGATCAGGACTGAGCAAGACACCTTGGAGCCATCCCACAGTTCCTCTCTGGCTGGCCAACCTCCCATGTTTCTCCCTGGCCCCAATCATGCACCAGTGGGGCCCCTCAGCCTGGCCTGTGCCCTCTCACAATCCAGGACCCCTTGGGGAATGTCAGAGAGCTGGTTTCAGCCCAATCCCGCAGGCCAGGCCGAGGGACCCCACTGCTGAACGAATTCGTACACCCGGCCTCTAGTGTACTAAATAGTAATAAAAGAATCCTACATAATAAGAGAGGAATATGCTAATTATCCATTATGCCCTGAGGCATAATGACCAACCACTTAACGACCTGATCGCGGATCTGCAGGAGGGTGGGGCAGCAAACTACAAGTGGGTGGCAGAGAGCTACAGGAGGGGTCAGGGCAGCAAGCTATGAGGGGAGGCAAGGGGAGCTACAGGAGGGTGGGCAGTGGGCAGAGAGCTATAGGAGGGTGGCAGCGACCTACTGGTGCACAGATTCGTGCACAGGGCTACTAGTAATAAGATAAATACATAAACATGTCATATAAAGGGATCATATTGAGCTTTGAAAAAGGAGAGTAGACTACACCAGAATCACACATAAGTAGAATTTTTTTTAAGGAATATGTGCATTGTACTCAAAATTAAACATTCATGTGAATGATGATAGGAATAACCAAATAAAGGAAACAGATATCTTCCTGTTTGTAATTTAGACAAAAGTCATTTAAAAAAATTATCATTGAAATAGCACTTAATGAAAGAGGTAATGATACCATGAAATCCAGGCCAAAAAATAACATTTCATAAATAGGCAGCATAGATGAGAAATGATGTAAAACGTAAAATTAAGTGCATATGTTAAAAATTATCCATTGGAATAAGCCAGAATATACATGATATTTACTATATTAGTTATCTATACTAATAATAGAGGAATACGCAAAATAGCTGGGATGCTGTCACATAACGACCATTCAGCAGGGTGGGCAGGACTGCGGGGTTGAGGGACAGGACTCTGAGTCTCACACGATTTTGTCATGGACCAGGTAGACTCCCCCGCGGCCATGCAGCTGAATCCCCATGAGGACTCAGGGTTTACTAAACTTTACTGGAGCTGCTCCCCACACACACACCCCCTGCCCCAGGATCACGCTGCCCACAGCAGGGCACCCGGGCAGCATCCTGACAAGCGGGTGGTCGGGGAGAGCCAAGTGCAGCGGTGGTGGCAGGGATCCACGGTGGGGCGTGGCAGCCAGAGCCAAGTTTCTGGGGGTCTGAGGAGAGCGCCTGACAGGAGCCCAGACTGCAAAGAAGGAAGAGGAAGTGGACACAGGGAGCTCTTCCAATCCCCCTGCAAAGACATCCTACCCCAGCCCCCGCACCCCCAGGGAGATGGGGAGGCTGACCCGATGGGAGAGGAACCAGCCTTGGGGGTAGCCGCGGTCCGCACTTCTGTCTCCCAATTTCTTCCCCCGCCACTCCCACCAGGGATACCCACAACAATAGCACACCAGTGACGACCCGTCAGCACCCCCGAGGCACCCATGGCCCCTGGCCCACTGCTGCCAGGCCCCCTCCACTGGGGTGGGGCACACTTCTCCTCCCTACAGCTCCAGACCTGGGTGGAGGCAGGCCCAAGCGGCCCCCCAGGATTAGACCCACCCTCCCCTACAGCAGCGGTGCCGTCTCCGCAGTGGAAGTGCACTGAACCTTGCTGGGGCCCATGGCTAAACCCGCCCTCCTAGCCCGCCTGGCCCCACCCTAGCCTGGCCCTGCTCATCCCTCTACCTTGGAGACCTGCCCTGAGCACATTCAGCTGTGAAATGGCCACATACAATGTAAAGAATAGCACCAAGTGGGGAGGTTTGACAGTTACTCTTTCGGCCTTGCCATTCCCTAGCGCCCCCTAGAGCCCCCCCCGCCCCACCCCCCCGGCCAGTACCTTCAGAGACGACCACCACTACAGGGCTGCTGGCCAGGGCCCGTCCCTCCTAGGCCTGCGAAACCCTCTGTAAAGCTTCAATAGCAACAGTCCCAAGAAAAATCATGCCCTCCTCCCCCAATCAGCACCTGCTTCTTGTGAGGGTACCCGTGAGCTTAAAAATAACAATCCCTTCTGGTTTAGACATCACTTGATGAAACATTTCTAGGTTTATTAGCTCAGAACCTCCTCATGACAACTCAGTGAGGTAGGCGGAGAAGAGTTTACAATTCCCATGGTATATGCATATGTATTCAGAAATGAAGCTCAGAGAGGAAAAGCGTCAAGGCCACTGGTTCCCAAGGAACAGCACATGCTCCCCACAGGGGAGCAATTTGATTTTAAGTGGGGGCAATTCGAGAATGAGTTAACAGTTAATTTTTGCATTTCGTATGGTTCTAGGGGGCCTCATCTACAGTGTATCCTACATATTAAAAGGTTAATATGCAAATGACCGAATGGTGTAATGACAGGTCACTATGATGCGCACTGACCACCAGGGGGCAGACACTCAACACAGGAGCTGCCCCCTGGTGGTCAGTGTACTCCCACAGGGGGAGCACCCCTCAACCAGAAGCCAGGCTCATGGCCGGTAAGCACAGCGGCAGTGGTGGGAGCCTCTCCTGCCTCTGTGGCAATGCTAAGGATGTCCGACTGACAGCTTAGGCCCACTGAGTCATTATTCAGAAATCACCCCAGGGCTTCCAGACTGCGACAGGGCTCAGGCCAGGGTGAGGGACACCTCACCAAGCACATGAATTTCATGCATCAGGCCTCGAGTCATTTTATAATGGGCCAGCTTCACATTCCCTTTCTTTGGAATTTGGTTAGGAGTGACTCATAATTCTTTGGGGAGCTAGAGAACATAGTAAAAACATATGAAAAATGATTTATTTGGGGGATACATTTACCATGCAGAAAAGCTAATTGATAACTTGCAGTAATTAGAGGTAGAAATGAATAAAGGTATTGGCTGTGGTGACAAAAACTTGACGGTGACAGAATGCACCAAAGACATAACAGAAACAGCTATTGTGAAAAAGTTGAGTTTGCAGTAGTTAAGAGTTAAAAGGGAAAGAAGAGTATATAATCATTAAAGATTTCAAGAACTGGAAAGGACAGCCAATTATCTGGGCAGTGACAGTGGAATTGGTTAAAGGTGCTGGAAACCTGGGGTAGTTACATAGTAAGGTGCACCCCACATTTAGAACTTTTTTCTTGTTGCTCTTATTTTCAGTTAGGTATGTGGATTATGTAAAATGCTGCAAATGACAATTCACAGGCAAAATTAGTATAACAGAATGGTGAGAATGAACTAGAAGAAGCAAAGCACGTGCCTAAAGCTACTGAAGATAAGAATGTAACCTGTCTTCTTCCAGAAATGTTGGCTACTTGAGTATTTAAGAGAATATATCTATTTACCGGACTAAGTTGAAAGATAAGGCTTGATATTCAGCAACAGCACAAAGGGGAAAAATAATGTAGGTGATATTGCCATTGGAGAAAGAAGTAGGAGCTAATTGAAAAATTGAGGAAGTAATTATGAGAATGCCAAGAAGTAAATGACATAAAATAAAGGTGGGCCTAGTGACAGCAGTAGTTTAGATTATGACATGGGGTGCAGGTAGCATGTGGGAACTGGGGGTGGCTATCAGAGAGAGAACTGTACTGTTGACGAAAACATCTTATATAATAAAGAGGTAATATACAAATTGACCCTCATGACATCACAAGATGGCCACCCCACATCATCACAAGATAGCTCCTACAAGATGGCTGTCCCCACGTTGTCACAAGATGGCCAACAGGGGAAGGCAGTTGGGGGTGACCAGGACTGCAGGGGAGGGCAGTTGGGGGGGACAAGGCCTGTAGGGGAGAGCAGTTGGGGGTGATCGGGCTAGCAGGGGAGCAGTTAAG
The DNA here is from genome assembly GCA_025583905.1 of Ia io. NCBI lineage: Eukaryota > Metazoa > Chordata > Mammalia > Chiroptera > Vespertilionidae > Ia > Ia io. The sequence goes on from JAJQQW010000003.1 coordinate 35,015,551, forward strand.
TGTCAATCAGGCTGGCAGGGGAGAGGTTAGGGGTAATCAGGCAGGCAGGCAGGTGAGTGATTAGGAGCAGCAGCCCCGGATTATGAGAGGGATGTCCGACTGCCAGACATCCCTGTGGGGGCAGGCCTAAACTGGCAGTCAGACACTCCCTGAGGGGTCCCAGATTGGAGAGGGTGCAGGCTGGGCTGAGGGACACCCCCCTCCCCTGTGCATGAATTTCGTGCACCGGGCCTCTAGGATTTAATAAAGCAATATAACAGCTATTTGGAAGGTTCATAAGATATTGAAAAAAAGGTAGAACATGTTCAATATAGCATTCAGATGAATAAAATGAATTGACTATAAGGTTAATATCATAAAAAAATCGTTGGGGAAATGTTGAACAAAGCATACCTTCACATATAACAGAATACACCAGGTCACATTTCTCCCATTTTCTTTCTATTCTCCAAGTTCTTGTCTGTCATTCAGTTTGAAATAGAAACAGTATATTAAGTTGTATAGTTTCAGTTAGACCATCTATACAGCAATCAAACTTTAATAGGTCTACTGAGTGATGTAAAATTTCTCTGATGCATATATCCACATATTTCCTTTCAGGAACAACTGCTCTTCAAGAGTTCAATGCATTTTCTGACAGTGAGTCTCTAAATTCTTTGCCAATAATTTAAAAATGTGACCTACTTGGAAAATCACTGTTGTATCAAATATAGTTTGATAGCTTATGGAATTGGAAGAATAAAATTCTATTTCATTCACTTATTTTCCAATTCTTCTGGTAGTTGTATTAATGTTCATTAGAAATACATCTTATTTACTTCAAGCAAAAAATTTTATGGTTTTGACCTTATTTTTATAGTTCTGTTATTGGTGGGCAGAGGTCCACATCCCCACCTTTACTCACAGGAGTGGCTTCTTATGATATCCCAAGAAAAGGAATTTTCTGAGACTCACACAGAGTGCCAGGGCTGACCGGCAGACCCTGAGAGATGGAGGAACAGATTGCTCTAACACACGTTTCTGTGAAAGAGAGGGCTAAGGGACTCTTTTACTTTAGTAGTAAAAGCAGTCTTGTTCACCTGCCTCATTGGCTTTTTATTGTAACAACAGCTTGAACTCAAATTAACCTCTAGATACAATTAGTAGGGCAAGTATCCTTGAGAAAGTATATGTTTCTATAAGGTCAGGTCTTTAAATACTAAACATAGAGATTCTAGCAAAATACCCCAGGGGATCGAACTTGTTTGGAAAAGGCAAGGTAGGGGCTACCGTCTTTGGCGCGGTCCCCCCAGAGGCCCCCGGCCTTCCACAGAATCCTCCTTAAAGACATTCCAACCAAGTCCTGTACTTCTCCACATCTCCCCCCTTTTTGTTTTGCTGGCTTCAGAAGACAGAGGGAGATGGTGAACTTTCTGCTTTGGAAGGTTGGGGTCGGCGAAGTGTGTTCACTGTTCAAGTTTTGATTTTGTGGACTATAAAAAAAACAAAGAAAATTACAACAACAGTAATGATTAGTCTAATTAAGAAGACAAGGTATTTACAAGCATTAAATCTTGCCTTCTAGCAAGGTGTAGGGGACAGGATTATAAAGGGGAAGGGGCTAGGGTGAGGAATGTAGCTGCGTGCAGGCCTGGGGTTTGTAGGTATCAGCTATTGTCAGGCGATGGGATGATGTTGATTCCTGGTGGGTCAGTCTGACCATGCTTATCGGTTCTGCTTACTGAATTCACAGCTGAGTCATCTCCCTAATTACTCTGCACAGGCTTTGAAAAGAAAACTTTAAGAAAAACTTAATTCCCTATTCACATATAAGTATATGTGTTCTAAGATTTAAAATAATATAAAGTAATTACTGTTCATATTAATTTAGGTGTTCTATCAGATTTATTCTTTAGTATATTTATAATTCCTTTTAAGATTTTTCTTTATAAATTTTCTATGATTTTTATAAATATTCTTATAACTTTCATAATAATCATTCTTATAACATTTATAAAGTATTTCTACTCTAATTTCCTTTCTTCCTGTTATATTCCTTTCTTTATATCCATTCTCACAATTTTTACTTCCTTAACTTTAGTTCTTTTTTACTTGTACAGATCCTTTATAACTTACTAGAGGCCTGGTGCATGAATTCATGCACCAGTGGGGTCCCTTGGCCTGGTCTGCGGGATTGGACTAAAACTGGCTCTCCAACATCCCCTGAGGGGTCCCGGATTGCGAGAGGGTGCAGGCCAGGCCGAGAGACCCCACTGGTGCACGATCAGGGTCAGGGAGGGACCACAGGAGGGCTCCAGGGCATGTCCGGCCCATCTCACTCAGTCCAGATAGGCTGGGTCCCAGAAGCAAGCTAACCTACCGGTTGGAACGTCTGCCCTCTGGTGGTCAGTGCATGTCATAGCGAGTGGTTGAGCAGCCTTAGCATATTATGTTTTGATTGGTTGAACGGCTGACCAGTTGACCAGATACTTAGCATATTAGGCTTTTATTATATAGGATACATACCTTTTACAACTTACACATACCTTCTGCAATTTATATATACCTTCTGTAACTTACACATATATCTTCTGTAACTTACACATACTCTTTTAGTTTGACTACTTTACTTTCTTTTTCCTTTATTTCTATACCTTCTATTATACGAAAACTATAAATTCCTTCTAATTAGTTATGATTAAATGTTCGTTCTACACAGGTTCCTCTATTCCTAGCTTTAGAGCAGTTGGAGTGGTGAGAAGTATGTCTGTCTATCTCTCCTCTAGTTGGCCTATTGTCCTTGCTCTGCTCATATCTGTCTAACTTCCTACTATATTCCCCTCAAGGATCTTGGCTCTGAATTCTTTTAGGGAAAAGGGATGCCAGATTTCTTCTGTAATTTCTTCCTGTTGAGGCGGGTCAGAGGTTTCCCTCAGAGCCAAGAGATCCTTACTTTCTGTCAGAGGGACGATGAGGCCTGGGCACAGAAGGAGGTGGCAATGGTGCCTAGAGGTGATATTATTCCCTAGGTGTAAGTAGGGCTTGTAATCTGATGGGGACAAACTGTGTTATAAAATTTAGTATTATTGGGCAAAAGTTAGAACAGTTTCTAATAATTTCCTTTGAAACAATTTTTCTCCCTAAAATCATCCTTATTTTTATTAAAGACTAATTTACTTACTATATTAAGTCTAGTTAAAATTTGGCCTGATTGTTTGCATGAACACAATAAGAATAATAGTTGATTACATAGGCTATTTTTAAGTATGCTTTGCTGGAATTTCATGAGAAAGTTTACTCCTAGGGCAAAGAAACCAAGCCACACAGTTGCTATCAGGCTTTGCCTGCAATACCTACAGAATTGGGGTGCATTCCTCAAATTGAGGTCCCTATAGGTGTCTTGAATTTTCTTTCATGACATCTCTCAGGAAAGCAACCTTCGTTCCTTACCTGGAAAGACTGCCATGAACCTTGAGACTAAGCAAGGTACTAGGCTACTCATCCAAGGGCTTATAGGCTTCAAAGTCCATCTTCATTCCTTAGAGCTTTCTGGTGACATCCAGAGTCCTGGCATGTCTCTCTTTCAGACATGATATTCCAAAAAAGTTTTGGTTAATAAAACTACAATTGGAAACTGACTTATGTCTTGTTATGAAGAAATCAGATTCTTATTGGATTCATGCAAACTAATATATTGCCATAAGAATAATAATTACTAACACTATAATTATTTTTAGTTTATTCAGTCCTATAGTCAAATTCTGTTTCTCCTGATTTTTCTTGCCAGTATTTCTATAAATCTATCTATAGATACTTTATAGGATAATATAAATGACATGGAATCTTGTCCTTTTTGCAAAACACAATATTCCACAATATTATAACATAATAATTAGATATAAATGAAAACATGTTAGAATCTATTTAATATGCATATATAAATAGAATATAATTATTATTTTCTTATTTGACAGAGCTTCCCATATACCTTTAGTATAAAATGTCCTTCATAAGGAGGGAAAGCACATATTAAATTTCAAACCCTGGGAAGGTAATCAAATATATTATATATTATTATTATTATTAAACAATATTAAGTAATCTATTCATTTAAAGTAATCAATTTCCTGATTAACATAATATAATTATTTTAATAATATATATAAAACCTTTGCTTCCTAGGCAAACATAGGAAAAACCTTTTTTTTCCCCTTACTTTCAGAAATAGGCTTATTTTTCTAATGGGAAACATCCTGACATTCTTTTTTTTTAAATATATTTTTTTATTGATTTTTCACAGAGAGGAAGAGAGAGGGATAGAGAGTTAGAAACATCGATGAGAGAGAAACATCGATGAGCTGCCTCCTGCACACCCCCTACTGGGGATGTGCCCGCAACCAAGGTACATGCCCTTGACCGGAATCGAACCCGGGACCTTGAAGTCCTCAGGCCGACGCTCTATCTACTGAGCCAAACCGGTTTCGGCCATACTGACATTCTTTAGAAGCATAACAAAGATAGTGAATTCCTAGTGAGAAATAATTCCCTCAAACTTGGAAATCCCAAGCAGACTCCCATGACTTACTGTGCAGTTACTTTCATTTTCTTACTCTTAGTTTTTGAGGGTTCCATCGCATTTCCTTGCATTCCAGGTTCCTCCTCTACGGGGCACCATTTTGCTGGGGCTGACCAGCAGACCCTGAGCAACCGAGGAACAGATTGTTCTAACACACGTTTCTGTGAAAGAGGGCTAAGGGACTCTTTTACTTTAGTAAGAACAGTCCTATTCACCTGCCTCATTGGCTTTTTATTGTAATAACAACTTGAACTAAAATTAACCTCTAGATACAATCAGCAGGGCAAGTATCCTTGAGAAAGTATATGCTTCTACAAGGTCAGGTCTTTAAAGACTAAACATAGAGATTCTAGCAAAACACCCTAGGGCAGTGGTCGGCAAACCGAGGCTTGCGAGCCACATGCGGCTCGAGCCTCGGTTTGCGTTCTATTGACTAATGAGTTTGCCGACCACTGACCTAGACTCTCGATTCCAATATTTACAGGCTGTTGTTGTTCCTTGTGATTAAGCCGGAGATTAGACTTGTTTGGAAAAGTCAAGGTAGGGGCTGCCGCCTTTGGCAAGATCTCCCCCAGAGGCACCCGACCTTTCAGAGAATCCTCCTTACAGACATTCCAACCAAATCCCGTGCTTCCTCACAACAGAGGATGAAATATTGTTGAAAGCTTTATCTCTATGAAACGAAGCCCCTAGTTTCCAAGGTTCCATTTCCCTTTGACCCTCTAAGGAGAAGTGTTAGTTGTGGCTTCAGCAGAGCTACTGAAGTATGGTAGCAATAATCTCAGGTAGAAACTGCTGTTTGGGTTCTGTACTTACTTGTTTGCCAAAACAATAGAAAGTTATTTTGATTTTCTGAACTTATGTATGCTATCCCAATACTCCATTGATGATGGTTTGAATATCCCATTGATTGTGATCTCACTGGTCATCGAAGCACATTCTTCTGAGAACCAGATCAGCTCACTTATCCTAAATTGTCTCAGTAGCTACAGATAAAGAGTTTCGATTGACACAGTGGTCCCGGAATCAGAACAGACCCTAAGTTGCCTCAGTAGCTACAGATAGTGCATTCCTGTTGACTCAGTGGTCCCGGAATCTGGACAGCACAATTATTCTAAATTGCCCTGGTGGTCCCAGATAATGTGTTTCTGTTGATTCAGTGGTTCGTAGATACTTTAGATAACTAACTTGCTCAATCTCACCTCTGTAAAAATGCTTTTCACGAAACAGGTTCCTCATTACAGACCCAAAGATGTAATCGATACTTTTGTGATATTCTGCCCATATAAGCCAGATGCGGCAAGCTGTTCGGGGCTGCGAGGTCTGGAGCACTTTTGCTCCCTCGTATGCAACCAGCTTTTAATAAATGACTCCATAATTTGACTTTTTGAGGCGTCCTTTGTAAGATGGGGGTACACTACAACAGTAGTAACCTATATAGAGTAGGTTACTATGCTAATTCTGAGAACTGGAACAGGATGTAGCCATTTGTTGCTGGCACAGTCTAAAAGTTCATGTTCCATCCAGGTGTGGAGGTGCATAAAAACAACTTTCCGGGTGGCCTCCCCACTCAACTGTAGAGCCCCTGACATTAATGAGGCCATTTCGGAAGTTTCTGTTCACACTACTAATTTTTCTTTAAATATTCAGTTACTTTTTAGAAACATTAGAATAGGCAAAATGGGTTTATATTCTATTCTATTTTCAGTGCTCTTTATTAACTGAGTAGATCTGTTGGTGGTAAAACCGGACCTTGGTTCAGCAACCTCAGTGCTAGAGTTCTAAGATGAATTCAGATCCAAGACTCAAACTGTAAGAGAAAGTATTTAGAAAGTCACAGAAGTAGACATGAGCTGAAAAGATATGGGCTCAGGAAACAAGTTACAGAGGCAAAAGAATGGCCGGGGAGTTTGGGAGAACGAGAAAGGCAAGGCAAATGCACGTGGGGGAGGGGTGGGGAAAGGTGTGGGCATGCTCCATAGTGAGATCCAGGCACTGGGTCCCTCTCCTAAGGGCTTTTAAGGGTGGGGATTTTAGAAGAGGTTCCAGAGGAGGACCCCAATAAAATATTCATCAGCTTCCAGGTGTGCTTTTTCAGGGTTGTGGTCTCCACTGGTAGGTCAGTACCAAGGCAGAGCGTCACTAGTCAATGCAGCTAGCTGGCCCTGAGGTCAGCCACGCCATCACTTGTCTGGTTTTGCTGCTTTTCTGGGCCTGAAGCTGAAAGGCAACTGAAGCCTAGATCTCATTTCTCCCTGGAGTTAGTGCTTAAGGGAGTGGTAGTACAAACCCATATGGGAGTCCCATGAGGACACCTTTTGGCCCCCTGCTCCTCCTCCACCAAATGACTAGCGACTTGCTAGAGGAGGAAAGTGTTGCTGGTGTGCACAGTCGGTCTTTTTGTGGCGACGTGAGAAAAGAATTCCAAATGCACACCCATGGAGAAGTTTAAATGTGATGGTAAGATTTTATTGTGAATTGAGGGGAATGAATACACTCTCAGGGACCTAGAGAGTGGACAGCCTCTAGAAGCACTGCCCTGAGGATTCTCTTAATTCTCCATAGATCTTACTGCAAAGGGCAAAGAACCATTTAAATTATCCAACCCAAACTTCTCAGTTTTCGTGGGCTTGGATTAAGCCCTCCTCCTTGTGCATTCTATTGGGGTTTCATACCCTCTGTCTAATCTACTTATCTTTCTGATGGTTCCCATGATAGGCCCCGCCCCTCCATTTTGTCACCCTGACTCCCGTTGTGCATGCCCACAATTTTCATTACATCATCTAGTTCCTATTGTACATGCACCAATTAGAGGCATTTCCTACCCCGCCTCTGGTACCTGGCCTTTAGCATGTCTAAGAAGATTTCCTGTCCAGTTCTGGGACTAGTGGCAGCCCCGCTAGAGTGTGTTAATGGATCTTTTTACCAGTAAGCTAGATGGAAATTCTGTTCTGTTATCTGTACCCAATTCCCAGTTCATGAGAATTAATCAATTTCCTTTGGCTTTCTCCCTTATATTAGTAACTCTAACTGCCTACACTGACAAAAGATCAGGAGAGTGTCTGAGCTGCATGACCAGAGATATGAAAGGTCAGGGGGTCTAATCTGAAGAACCAGTTAAATGAAAGGTCAGTGTGCTTAAATGGCATGACCAGTGATACGCTATGAGAGGCAAGGTCACCCTGGGAGTGAGGTCCCAGTTTTGTCATTTTCTAGGCACCTGGGGCTTTCCACGTTGGACTTTTCACCCTGGACTATAGTCCTTGCTCTGGTCATGTGTGTTTAACTGCCTACCACAGATCCAAATTTCGGTCTTGTATCAAACTCTTCCTTCAGATGAACTTCCTTTAACATCCTATAGTGCAGGCTTACTGACAATATAAGCTTTTTTTTCCACCTTGACCTTTGAAAAATTTTTGGCGAATTTACAATTCTGATTGGAATATGGATTTTTTCTTCTTAATGTTTAAATTATTATTTAAATTATAATATTTAAAAATACTTTATCCATATTATTCTAGCTTTTACTACTGTCGCAAAGAATGAGTTCCAGGTAAGCAAGTGCTTACATTTTATTTTTACTTGGGGGCCATCTGCTTTCTTCAGTATCAGGTTAGTTGATCAGTCAACATCCCCTTGGCTCTCTGATGGGTTAAAGAGAAATTATGAATTTATAGAGTGTCCAGAGATTGTTGTTGTTGGTGGTGGTAGGTTTGAAATGTGCTTGTTCAAACTCTCTATCCTAATGGAAACCAGAAGTCAGTTAAGTGTCATTAAATAAATCTTAATTAAGAATTTAAAAGAAGATATCTATTTAAAGTGCTGTAGCTTTATTTACACATGTTTAATTGAAAAAGTGGAAATTTATCTTATTTTTATATCTTTACTTCAAATTGGAGATATAGTATAGAACAGCTTGTCTTTCTCCTCCGTGTAATAATCTTTCTTATAGATTGCTTTCCTTTTAAATTGCTTAGTAGTTTGTAATGTAAAGAAGTGCAAAGTAATAGTATTTTTATACAAACAATGAATTTACAAATGTTTGTTGTATAAATTATTCTATCTATAAACTATTTGGTAAAATAATAAGACTCAGAACAAGCATTGTGCATACTTTCTCTTCATTTTCTCCTGAAAAAATTAAAACCTAATAATAAAGATCAGGTAGTAAAACAGTAGTTATGCAACAAAGATGTTTTTTAAGATGTCATATTGTATTTTGAAAGAAATTTTAATTAATCTTTGTGGATATTTAAAAATTGGATAATATAATCTGTCTTATATCTTCACAGTCTGAGAAATATGTGTTTGCCAAGCACAGAAAGTTAATAAATTTCATACTTCCTCATCCACATTTTTTTCTGATTAATGTTATCTTGTAGTTGGCTTGTTGGTAATAATCTATGTTCTCTAATGCTCCTCTCCCAGAGCTAGAGAAAAAGAAATAAGGAAAAAAATCTTAAATGTATTGTTAATGAAGGTGAAGGTATTAGCCAAAGAACATATATGTATATCCATAGACACAGACAACAGTGTGGTGTTGGCCAGAGGGAAGCCCTGCCCCCCTTGCAAACAATGGAGGTGGGCAAAGGAGCAGAGGGCATGGGGCCACCTGTAATAGTGTAAATAATTAAAAATCTATTGCTAATAGAATATCTTTAAAATATGTGTGCTATTCTTCACAAATGATTATAATATTACTAGAGGCCCAGTGCATGATTGAATCATGCACGTGTAGGGTCCCCTACATGCTTTCGCTTTTCGCGGTGGAGCTGGGTGCCTGTCTGCTCCAGCAGCAGGCCTTTCAGAAGCCTCCGCTGAGCGGGAGGCTTCTGAAAGGCCTGGTGCACCAGCAGACAGGCACCCAGCTCCCCCACTTTTGATGGTCCGAGGCCGCTGAGGGGGGCTACCCTGCTGTCGAGAGGTGCAAGGGGCGGGACTCCTGCCCCCTGCACCTCTCAATGGCCGCTGAGGGGGGCTGCCGTGGACACCTGGCTACCCTGCTGTTGAGAGGCGCAGCTGGGTGTCCGCGGCAGGCCCCCTCAGCGGCCGCGGATCTGGCCGTTGAGAGGCACAGGGGGCGGGAACCCCGCCAGGGAACCCCGCCCCCTGCGCCTCTCAACAGCAGGGTAGCCCCCCTCAGTGGCAGCGGATCCGTGCCTCTCAATGGCCGGATAGGCCACCCAGAGTCCCGCCCCCCAGCCTCCCGCCGCCCAATCGTGGGCGTAGCGGAGTGATGGTAATTTACTCTATTATTAGATAGGATTGATGTAACCTAAAGACATACTTTCTTTTTTTTTCCCAAAAATGGTGATGACTTCACTTGATTCTGTATTTTGCATGATTTATAATAAGCATCGCCCAACCATAGCATTATATGCATATATGGCTATAGAATCTTGAATTATTTAATACTCTATATTTATACAAGCAAGACTACCATATGGGTGAGTTAAATTTTTTCTTATGTAGGCTTTAACTTAGTTCTTTAAAATTTTATCAGTGCCATTCATTATAATTTAAACATTAAAAAATAAATAAACAGCCGAGGGAATAAATAACCCACACTTTTTCTTTGAATTCTTTCAAGCAAGATAGTAATCACTTTTTATTTTAAATTCCAAAGGTAACAAATATAATCTAATTTGCACTGGTATATCATAAATTATGTCAAATGTATCTTGTGAGATGGGATAAACATTTATACAAATATGGCAATAGAACATTTGGTATTCAAACTTTGACTGTGACTATTTCTTTATGTTAAATTAAACTTTTCTCATTAGACACAACCACACGGTTCTAATTTATAAAATTCTCTAAACAGCTGCATCATTTTTTAAATGTGCTTCACTAGACTCATAAAAGTATGTCAAAAGAAACTTCATTTTAAAAATTTAGGATGCTCCTTCACTTTTTCATAAAAACAAGTAGCTCACTATATTTTGAAATATGTATATATTTTTACATTGATGCTTCGAAATGGTCACATTTTAAAAGTTGTAGTACATGAATGTTCACAGTTTTTGGATGCTGAAAATGTTTTTTTGAATATATTTTATTGATTTTTTTACAGAGAAGAATAGAGATTTAGAAACAACAATGAGAGAGAAACATCGACCAGCTGCCTCCTGCACACTCCCTACTGGGGATGTGCCTGCAACCAAGGTACATGCCCTTGACTGGAATCGAACCTGGGACCTTTCAGTCCGCAGGCCGACTCTCTATCCACTGAGCCAAACCAGTTAGGGCTTGTTTTTGTTTTTACTTTTTTGGCATTAAATTCACATTATTATTTCTAAGTCTAAGAAACAATATAAATAAATACATTAACTACGTATTTAATTATCTCTCTACAATGTTGTAACTAATTTTATAAAATACATTTTTATTGATTTCAGAGAGGAAGGGTGAGGGAGAGAGAGCTAGAAACATCAATGCTGAGAGAGAATCTTTGATTGGCTGCCTCCTAAACGCCCCCTACTGGGAATCGAGCCCACAACTCAGACATGTGTCCCAACGGGGAATCTAACCACCACCTCCTGGTTGACAGGTCAGTACTCAACCACACAGCCACACCAGCCACACTGTAAGTAAATTTTAAAAAGGAACTCACACAAACTCATAAACAAAAGAAAATAGGTGTCCAATTAACAAAATATATATATATATATATATATATATATATATATATGTATATATATATATATATATATATATATGTATATATTGAATGGGAGTTGGGCCTATATCTGTGACAATAAATTATAAAGAACTATAAAATGATAAGAGCAAGAAGTTAGATAATAAATTCAGAAAATAAAATGGAACAAGTATAGAAAGCCAATAATTACACGTAAGATAAGAGAAAATGCCTTGAGATTAGTAAGAATCCAAATCTGCAGATTGAAATACCTTATTGAGTTTCAGACTGCATTTATAAGAAAGTAAATGTTTCTATGCATATATTGATAAAATTCTGGACCTCAAAAAGAAAATAAATCATAATAGTCTCATAAACTTCCAGGCAGGAAAAACAAAGAAGAAAAGTCAGACTGGCATTGGGTTACTCCATTTCCAGTCTTTATACCAAAAAACAGACTAAAGAAAAAAAAAAAGAAAAAAAAGGCCATAACCCTTAAATTACATAACTCGACAAAGTAAGAGTGTCTGAGGATATGCAAGAATTTCAATAGCATATTACTCATGCACTACATCAGAGCCAAATTTTGAAACTATACAAATAATAATTAGTGATATTGGAAATATTTAAAACAACACAGTAGTCACATCTAGTTGGAAGAAGATGAAGATTGGAGAAGAATGTAGTTAGCAATGAGTCTTCTATATAAATTTTATTTACATATAAATAATGGAATACATATTTAAATACTTTAAATATCCCTAATAGTTTATATATATATATATATATATATATATATATGCATATATATATATATATGTATGTATGTATGTATGTATGTATATATGCCTATCCATAAATAAAATGAATAAAAAGATAATCTAGGACATTTTAATATAATCTATATATATATAAAAGCCTAAGCAACCGAACGACCTAACGACCAAACGACCAAACGACCAGTTGGCCAGTCGCTATGATGCACACTGACCACCAGGGGGGAGGCACTCAATGCAGGAGCTGCCCCCTGATGGTCACTGTGCTCCCACAGCAGGAGTGCTGCTCAGCTGACCAACCTGTCCTGGCGGCCCACCAGCCCAGCAGCAGCCACTCACTTTCTCAGAGTCCTGAGGACCTAATCTCTGGAGAACAGGCCAGGCACCGATGAACCAACACCGCTGGCATGATCCCGACAGCACCGCTGGCCTCCTGGAAGTCGACCTCGGGCACCATGGCAGCTTCCCCTCCCTGGATACTCCGCAAGGAAGAAACAATATAAAAGTGGCCACCAGGTGGCTCCCAACAACCAGTGTGAACATCAGCTGGACGGATCCGGATCCCAGGCCAGCAAGGGCTTCCCACCACCAGCCTGGAGGGCCAATCATGTCCCAACATCCCCTCAACCCCCACCACCTTGGATGGGCGCTAGATGTAGGGCTCATGGCTGGCAAGCACCGCTGTGGCAGTCTGGACTGACTGGGAATGAGCACGCGGCAGGTGTAGCAGGGCCAGGATGAGCTGGAGCAGCAGGCAGGAGTGGCTAAAAGCAATAGAACCATTCCCTAAAGAAAAGTCAAATAAGTACTAAACTATCTTAGCAAATCCAAATAGGGATGGAATAAGGAGATGTAACATAAGCCATAAACTATAAAGTAAAATAAAATTAATAATGGTAAACCTGACCACCATTATGGTTAAGGAAATTCATTAAAGTCTTTCACTCTAATTGAGGCTCTTGAGTTAGCTTAACAAATGAAATCTGGCTTCATTCCAATTTAATAAGTAAAGCTTAATAAATATGGTAAACAACTAGATTTTAGTAAATTACAAAATTATTAAATAGTCATATTAATGTCAGGTTAAATATAAAAGTAAATTAAAAAAGGTTAAAATAGAAAAATTTTACATAGTACAATATCTGGTATGAAACAAGTTACATGGTAGTTAAAAATATAAAGAAATATATTTAAAATACAAGGACATACTTGATAATTGGATTTTTGAAATAATTTTTCCTGGAAAAACTCAATCATTACCAAAAAAGACAGTCCCAGTTTTAAAATATAAATCATAAATAGCACTAAATAAAAGATAAAATCCTTGTCCTATAGGAAGCTTATATTTTTGTTGGGGAAACAATAAACAAAATCAATAAGTATATTATTTTATTTAATAGTGCATCATAGCTGAGGATATGGAGTCTATATTAATTAAAAATGTAACTAAATTATACTATACTAGAAGCCTGGTGCATGAATTCGTGCATGAGTGGGGTCCCTCGGCCTGGCCGGTGATCATGGCTGATTGGGGCAATCTTGCCCAGTCTGGGGGGAGGGACCATGGGAGGTTGGCTGGCCTCAGGAGGTTGGCTGTGGAAGTGCACTTATCACCAGGGGGCAGCTCCATTGAGCATATGCCCCCTGGTGGTCAGTGCACATCATAGCAACCAGTTATTCAGTCGACCAGTTGTAACGGTCGATTAGGCTTTTATAGATATAGATAGTAATTATTGTTGTCAATAAAAGAAGGGGAAAAAACAGTTAAGTGAGATCAGAGTGTAGGCAAGTGGTGAGGAGTTTCAGTTTCAAATATATTTCAGAATAGGCTTCATCAGGAAAATGACATGTAATGACAAATTGAACTAGAAAGGGGTTAGCCATGATTTATCTGGTGGCAGGACTTCCAAAGCATAAGAAACCATCAGTAACAGTTTGGAGAAAGTGGGTAAGAAAGAAAAAAAGGACAGTAAAGAAAGGTAAAGGAAAAAATGGGTAACTAGAGGATAATCAATAGGGCTTTATGGGTAACTACAGAATAATTATAGAATTTGCCTTTGACTCTTAATAAAATGGGGTGTCACTTTAAAGTTTAAGCAAAAGAATTGTGGAAAATAAAATCAATGTAATCCAGCTTAGGGTATAGAGTAAAATTAATCATGTAGTTCACCAGCCTGTAAGTAAAGGAAAAATATTCAAATAGGTTGACAATATATTATATATTACTATTGAATTGAAACTGAATAACAAATGAGTCCGGGCTGCCTGTCACTACTTGAGGCAATTAAGCAGAGACAGGGTTGACTCATGTATGAGCGTCTATTTCAATTCTGCTGGCAGTATGGGAGAGCAGCAGGTCATCCATGAAAATCTGCTCTATCCCTCCCCATAAATGAGCTGCTTATACTGGGGAGAAGGACAAAGATTACATGGAATTACAGGCATGGGGAAGTAGGCAACAAATAATGGTTACAGGTCACAGACAATGCAGGCTGAGCGTCTCAAAGGGCAGGGGAATCCGAGACCAGATTGTTTTGGCAACAAGGTTGTTAATCTTTCCATGCAGATAGGCAGTTCTTAGAAAAGGAGAATGGGCCACATCCTGAGGTTAACTCCCATGTTCCAGGGCGTACAACTCTCAGCTAGGTTGGAATGTGCTTCCTCTAATCAGAACAGAATAATCATGGTTAACAGAGAATGATTGTTAGTTCTTATAACTATAGCTACTCCCCACTATTTTATTTCTGCCCCTAATAGGATTAGAAGACAAAGATGAAATTTCAGTATTAATATTGTAAAAATTCAGATTTTTTTTTGCCTTAACAAAATTTTGTCCTTTTCTAAGTAGACTGATTTTTCAGCAAAAGAAAATATTTCCATTTATAATTCTAAGCTTAAAGATACATATTCTAAAATGTTCACCTTTGTTTGTATGTTTTAAAAATGTTTTGGACAACACATTTTTAGAAATAGCATAATATTTTATGTTGTCTTTTAGTAAAAATTATCCAGAAACGTACTTTTTCCTACATAGCAGTTTTAATTAAAACATTTTCCTTATTTATAATTTGCAAAATTTACATTTCAAAATAATGTGTACAATGTTATAGTACTGAAACATGTGTATTTGTGTGTGTGTATGGTTTCATTGAGACATTGATGGTTAGCTTGCTGCTGGGGTCCAGCCAATCGGGACTGAGCGAGACAGGCCAGACACACCCTGGAGCCCTCCCACGGCCTCTCCCCAGCTGGCCAACTTCTTATGTCCCTTCCCAGCCCCGGTCGTGCACCGGTGGGGTCCCTTGGCTGACCTGTGCCCTCTTGCAATCCGGGACCCCTTGGGGGATGTCAGAGAGCCGGTTTCTGCCTGATCCCTCAGGTCAGGCCGAGGGACCCCACTGGTGCACGAATTTGTGCACCGGGCCTCTAGTCATATTATATGAAAATATGTTGCAGATGCTAAACATAGGAGTAACTTGTTAGGCCACATGGCTCTATGTAGCAAAACTGAGTTTCCCACCTTGCTCTGCGTGCTTTCTCTTAAGGCACACATAAGCATGGATGCAGATAACGTTATTAATGAAGTGATGACCTGCCCCTCAAAAAAAAATTTAAATATTTCTCCTTTCAAAGTAAATATCTACCATATAGTATTCCATTATGTTCTCCTAATCTCTCTTTGAAGTGTATGTGTACACACAGAACTTAGTAGTGTAGGCAAGATGCTCAATACAAAGTCAAATTAAGTTTGTGTCTGACAAATCCTGTTTTCTTGATTGCATCCAATGTGGAGCGCTCATGTATATGCACAAACCCTGGCATTCAGCAGAGCCCTCATTACCATGAGGAGAAGTGTGGATTCAAATTAGCGTTGCATGTTTGACAAGGGCTTGCATAAACTGGGGCTTGTTAAAGCAATGTTAATGAGCCCCCATTGTATTGAGCAGTTTCACTTTTCCAGTCTTTTGTATTTGTTCGCATGAGGCCTGGGAAGATGCTGAACTGATTAAGTCTGAAATGGGGCTGGAAACTCTCTACTATGCCACTGGGCTGAAGGGAATTAGAAAAATCAGGAACAAAGTCTTTTAAGGTTTGCTTTAGGTTAAATCATAGTCTTGTAACTTACCCCGTGTGTCAGAATTTTTAGCATATTTTAAAAATCTGGCCAAATAAGCCATGTATAAGATTGTTAAGCCAATAGTTATCTGCATTTGTATTTTCTAGTGTAATTTGGACAGAGCTTCCTAAGGCTTTTCTGACTTGTTTGCTGCTGCTACAATTACTGTCCCCACTGTGAAAACCTTTTCATGTGCCCTGATAAAATCCATCCTAAGGGGAAAAGTTACATCAGAAAGCATGAAAACCTGGTCCCTTCTCAATGATTATTCATGGTATTTTACTTTTGTACCTTACAAAATTAGAAGGAAAGACTTGAAAGTGAAATTTAAAATTAGTATAGTCTAGCTTAGTAATTCTAGCAACTGTCAAATGATACATAATGAAATCTCAATTTAAGAAACACTGTATTAAGTATTAAAAATTGACACTTTACATGATCACCATGCTACAGAGCAGATGTACAAACACAGGCATAACCATAAACATGTACTTTGACATACTTCTAACATACTTGCTTAGATCATGGACTTTGAAGTTATCAAGTTTTAACTATTTTTAAGATTCCAGATATAGGAAATTTAAAATTGATAAAAAGAAGTGATATTTATCTTACCAAACTGACAGAGTACAGAGAATATATTTTTCATCATCCCACTGAGGATTTTGGTAACCACTGTTTGAGGTGCTCTTACCCACTGTTTTTACAACTTGTCAAAGTTTGCCCTACCCTTAATGGACATCAAATGCCAATCACTCTGGGATACTCGAGAAGCTATACATTTTTGAAAAATATGGATGAAAGTAACACCAATCTATACTAATAATAGAGGAATATGCAAATTGGTCAGGATGCCCTCATGCAAGGACTTGAACAGCAGGCTGTGTGGGGCGACCAGGCCAGCAGGGGCAGCAGTGAGGGGCAACCAGGATGGCAGGCAGAGGTGGTTAGGAGTGATAAGGCTGGCAGGGGGGCAGTTAGGGGTGATCAGGCAGGCAGGCAGGTGAGCAGTTAGGAGCCAGTGGTTCTGGATTGTGGAGGGATGTCCGACTGTTGGTTTAGGCCCAATACCCGGGATTGGGCCTAAACCGGCAATTGGACATACCCCGAGGGGTCCCGGATTGGAGAGGGGGCAAGCTGGGCTGAGTTGACTACCCCCTCCATGCATGAATTTCATGTACTGGGCCTCTAGTCCTATATAATAAAAGCCTAATATGCAAATTGTCCCCTCAACCAGGAGTTCAACAGGGAGTTCGACCAGGAGGCAGGACCAGCTGGCCAACCGCCCATGGCCCCTACTCCCGGCCAGCTTCACCCCTTATTGACCACCCCCCAAATCGGGGTGGGCTGGCTGGACCCACCCATGCATGAATACGTGCACCAGGCCTCTAGTATAATAATATAGGAACTGGGAAACAGTCTCTCAGCTACTCAAGAAACATGATAGAAATCATTTTCTATTCTATATATAGACCTTTTTATAAAAGTCACCTTCTGTCCATAGGAAAATATTCCTCCTACCACTATTTTATTATTGTGAGAAAAAATTAAAATGATCTAAATATATCCTGAAGATTAGTAAATGTTACAAAGTACAGCTACAAAGTTTAGAAAGTTGAAACAGCACACAGACAGTTTCTCACAGGAGAGGAATTAAGGTTTTACTTTTTGCTGTCACCGAATCGAGGTCTTTGTGACTTTTACAATGAACGGTATCTAGATAACATTGAATCATAGTATGTCAATGAAGAACAGTACTTGGAGAACGTATTTACTAATTACAATACTGGCCTGGATGGCTACACATTGGTGTGGGAAAATGCAGTTTCTTTTCTCATAGAGAAATGTTTAGGATTTATTGCTACTCATCATTAAAATTAGAGACAGTTAATAGATCTGAAGTTTCTTTTTAAAAAAATGTAACCTACATAACCTTTAGAGTTATAAAATCTAATAACACCAAATGTAAGACTTGTTTCAAGAGCATCAATAGGCGTACACTGTTATTTGAGCTGACCAAAATTTCTGAAACCTCTAAATATTTTGAGTTTCATAAAGAACCTCATGTTCCCCACTTTGGTGTTTTTGCTCTATCCATCCACTCTTCACAGAGAGAGTAGTGTCTGCCTGCGTCTCAGCGTGGTGGTTTCCTTCCTTGCTCTAGGCTTCTACTTCTCTCAAAGATCTTGACCTTATTTGTAAGGGGACTATTTATAAAAGTCCCCTGCCACACATTTTTTTTTTCCTTATTGCTTCTTACAGGCTTTTTTTTTTTTTTAATGACATCTAGCAAAAAATAATAATATATTTATTTGTATGTTTGTTTATTTACTGTCTAGCAACCCCATTAGGTAATAATTCCAAAGTAAATATGGGCATGACTGTTTTGTTCATCATTGTATACCTAGGACCTAATGTATTTTCTGGCACATAACAGGAACCAAATGAATACTTATGGCATGAGAGCACCATGAGGGAAATAAAATACATGCGTTATCACATTTTGCTTAGTATCTTAAGGGTTAACCATTAAGTGAAAACTATGTTGAAGTAGGGAATCCCAAAGCAAGTCCCTAAGACTACAAAGGCAGTTGTTACATGTGGCATCTAAAGGTCAGCAAGTGCTTCATGAAAGCCTTTTGCTGACAGCTGTCATTACAACTTTACTACAAAGTACTACGTAGCCATAAAAGCACTCATGGGGAATGGCCAGCACTCCGAGACCAAAGGTTTAAGGCTGGAGCTATTTTTACACTTCAGGTCTGCTTACAAATAAAGCAGTAAGCAAGGCGAATGAAAGGTATGTTCCAACCTGGGGGGTGGAGGGGAGACAGTGACTCTGTGACTTTGGATGAAAAATCTGCAGTTTATAATTTTAGATCCTGAGCTTCCTCACGGTAAGACATGGGATATTAAAAAAGAGATAAACACACACACAAGAAAATACTATGACCGTTCTGTTAACAATGATCTCTAAAATGTAGAGCAATTTAAAGATCTCAGTCTCTAGATGGAATGGAGAAATGGATTGCATCATTTGTTAAGTCTCAAAACTGTGGGCATGTCTGTTGTGTTTCTTAAGTATGACAAAAGGATAGTTTTGCATAATTGTGAAGTAAGATTTTGCTTTCACAGAGTTAGTCATTTTGGTTTATATAGCTTGAGAATTCCAGTGGCCAAAGAAATTATAAGAATGTAACAGAAAGAAACAATGCTTAAAAAAATAGCTCAGGCATATTATTTTTAACAGAGGATGAACCTGGCACTGAGAGGTTGTCAAAAATTGCATAATTGTATATGTAAAAGCCACATAATGATTCCTGCTGCGAGGATCACATGAGATGATAGTGCTGAACAAAGTAAACATCAGTTAAACTGATGTGCTTGTATAAATTATAGGTAAGCTGTGTTCTTGATAGTGTTTAAATGTGTGTTTGTGGTTTTGTTTCTTTTTGATTGGTTGAAAAACTTTTATGCCATTGTTGCCCTGGATTAGAAAAAGTATTCAGCTAACAATCAGACTTTCTAATTGTGTAAGTTCTTAGACTTCCAGATTTTATTTTCTGTGAATTTTAAAGTAAGATGGGATCATGTAGCTGCTATGACACATGTTATGAAGTTAAAAGTAAGGCGCAGGGAGAAAATATTGTATTTATACCTGAGATTCTCATATCCCTCAGGTGTTGGCCCTTCAGTCAGCATCAGTCCTGGCATCAGCTATAATTCCGTTCCCAAATCTCCTGCACTGAAGTGATAGGATGTTTTCTCAGCTCTGAATCTTCCCCTTCAAATAGAAATTCCAAGGGTTACTGAGAAGATAATTCCTAGCTCAGGTACCAAGAAAAGAGAGATCAGAAAAACAATAACATACCATTCTTACCCCATAAAATCCTCAATTTTAAGAGAAATTCACTAAAGTTAGCCTAAAAATATTGTCTTTCCCAAGTTATAGAAACGTAAATATGCCATAAGTACTTCATAAGCCCTTCTTCTAAACTATGTTCTCATGGATACAGATATGCCCAGGCTTAGCTTCTGTAGAGATGTGAAAAAGCTTGATAATAGAAATAACTCCCTTAAATCACTAGAGTTTACCTTTTCCCCTATTTGGTTTTACATTTCTTCACCTTTAATCTCCTCATTACCTTTAATCATCTCTTTTTTATTTTATTTTCTTCCCTGCCATGTACCATGAATTTTATTTTAATAATTTATTTTTAACTAGAGGCCTGGTGCATGAAATTCATAACTAGGGATGGGCAATCCCTTAGCCCAGCCTGCATCTTCTCACAATCCGGGACCCCTAGGGGAATGTCCAACTGGCAGTCGGACATCCCTCTTGCAATCCGGGACCACTGGCTCCTAACTGCTTGCCTGTCTGCCTGATCACCCCTAACCAGGGGTCCTCAAACTTTTTAAACAGGGGGCCAGTTCACTGTCCCTCAGACCGTTGGAGGGCCAGACTATAGTTTAAAAAAAACTATGAACAAATTCCTATGCACACTGCACATATCTTATTTTGAAGTAAAAAAACAAAGCGGCAAAAACACCCGCATGTGGCCCGCAGGCCGTAGTTTGAGGACGCCTGCCCCTAACCATTCGCCTGCCTGCCTGATTGCCCCTAACTGCTCTCCTGCCTGCCTGATTGCCCCTAGTGGCCTCTGCCTTGGCCTCTGCCACTGCGGCTTCATCCAAAATTATGTCCAGAATGACATCTGGAAGGTTCTTCAGCTGTCTGACCTAATTAGCATATTATGTTTTTATTATTATAGATTAAATTTATTAGAGTGACATTAATTAATAAAATTATACAGGTTTCAGGTATACAATTTTACAATACTACATCATCTGTATTTTTTTAAAATATATTTTATTGATTTTTTACCGAGAGGAAGAGAGAGGGATAGAGAGTTAGAAACATCGATGAGAGAGAAACATCGATCAGCTGCCTCAGAGACACCCCCTACTGGGGGTGTGCCCGCAACCAAGGTACATGCCCTTGACCAGAATCGAACCTGGGACCCTTGAGTCCACAGGCCGACGCTCTATCCACTGAGCCAAACTGGTTTCAGCCATCATCTGTATTTTGTATTATATGTTTACCACGCCAAGTAAAGTTTCCTTCCATCATTATTTATCCCCCCATTCCCTTCTTCTACCTGCCCCAAACCCTCCCTCTGGCACTTACCATACTGTTGTGTATGTCCATGAGTCTTTCTATTTTTAATTTGCTAAATTACTTCACCCTTCTCAACCAGCTCCTAAGCCCTCCCCTCTGACAGCTGTCAGTCTGTTCTCTGTATCCATGAACCTGTCTCCACTTTGCTAGTTTATTTTATTCATTAGATCCCACATATAAGTGAAATAATCATTTCTTCACTTTTAAAATCCACATCAACCTCTGGATTAGTCTATCTGAGTGAGTGTCTGCTGGTGATCATCCAAAAGACCTTTGTTATAATGTAGTCTTCTTCAGTTTTTGTCTGAATTTTGTCTTGTTTAACATTGAAAATTACCTAAGTTTGTTTCTTCTGGCCTACTATTTTATTTTATTTTACCCACACTGTGGATATTTTTATTGATTTCATAGAGAGAGGAAGGGAGATAAAGAGAGAAACATTGATGTGAGAGAGAATCATCCACCGTTTGCCTCCCCAAAGCACCTTGACCTGGATCGAACCCTAAACCTAGGTATGTATCCTTACCAGGAATAGAGTCTGCCACCTTTTGGGTGCACAATATGAGGCTTAACCAACAGAGCCACCTGGCCATGGCCTACATACCATTTTTAGAGCTCTTTAAACTGTGCCTCTCCTGTGAGTTTTTGTATTCATTGGTAGATTTCTTTATGCAGAAGGCTTGAGTAATAGATGAAGACAGGACCACAGTGACTGTTAATCTGAGGGTGCTGTTAGGCAAAGAACAAGGCAAGTTTCACCCAACATAGAATTGTGCCTTGCAGGGTAGGCTCTAAGCCATCCAAGAATAACCCCAAGATCATTAAAGAACTGTTTTTCTTTGGGGATTTAAATATACATGAAGGAATGCAACCCTGGGAAAACAGAATGTGACCAAGGCAAGAATGGAACTCATAAAGGCAAGAGCTACTGTTAGTTCAATTTAAACAAATCCCTGTGTTTGCAGTTCAGGATCAGTTTGCTATAGCATCTCTACTCCAGCCCATGCTTTCCCCTCAAATTCTGGCCCTCCAGAATCCCGCTGGTGGTTTTCAGGAAGGATGCCCAGTCTATCAGCTGGAGTTCAAGGAGTACAATGAAGTCATAGACCACAAGCATTGAAAGGCAACACAGCAGCGTGCTTTAATGTTTCTGAGATTTTGTTGCTATGCATTTTCCTCCTTGGTCTCTGACCCATTATCTGGAATTTTACCATATCTTCCAGACTCAAAGTCATGCAGCAGCCACGTTCTGGAGCACATGCTCAAGGATCATTGAAAATTTCATCACCATAGGAAAGGATGGGATTCTCTTCTTTATTTATAACTCTAGACTTTAAAGACAGAGATGCGATTTGAGATTTTAAATTCACTTTAGAAAATGCTTATTTGTCTGCTCAATGTTGTTATTAAAGGCCTTATGCAAAGAAATGATGTCATATAGCAGGGTTGCTGGGGTCTTTCTTTGATAATGTGCTACTCTGTATGCATTTTAAGTGGACTCACGTGTTACATTATTGTTATGGAGAGGAAACTGATGTAGCAGCTCTCTTCATAGTGAATGAACACACAAACAGTGAAAAAATAATGAGATAATTTGCTGAAAGGTTAATGTATACATTTTAGGCAGGGATATTTAGGGTTCCCTTAAAACAGTGAAACCCGAGCATTTAAGTAAGAGTGCACATTTAAAGTACTAGTAATGACTTCTTTCCCCAAACAATATACTAGAATACTTGGTGTAATTCTGCCTTCATCTCCAACAACTAGCATGTTTCTTAAATTGTTGCTGAATGTTGTAGTTAGCAGAAATTTAGTTTTGAATGGATTCTTGCTTTAAGTCATTTCTAGATAACTAAAGCATGAATAACTGTGAACCTAAGCACTACTAAAAGACCAAAATGTATAATCTACTTGTAGAAGAAAATCTTCTTAGTCATTTCATCACAAAATCCTCACAGATATGTCTGCCTTTTTCATAATCCAATATGAAAAAGAATCCTATCAATACAATAAACACTATTCAACTATAGGTTTAATCAGTTCTCAGATATCAAGAGAAGAGGAGGGTTTAGAGAAGTGAATACATTTCTTCAAAGCTGCTTAACAGTAGATTAGTCTCAAGCAGCAAAAAAAATCTTCAAATTTGTGTTATTTACATACCCAGTAATTTCTAACCTGAAGAAGTGACATATATTTATTTCCTTAGACATGTTTGTACAATTATCTAACTATGCAATCATATA
Organism: Ia io; assembly: GCA_025583905.1. Lineage (NCBI taxonomy): Eukaryota > Metazoa > Chordata > Mammalia > Chiroptera > Vespertilionidae > Ia > Ia io. The sequence continues at coordinate 35,039,064 of JAJQQW010000003.1, forward strand.
TCCCACAATTATAAATTTTACATTTAATGTAAACGTAATTTTATATGCACATTATATAATGTATTGCATAATTGTAAGTTTCATTTCTATTTAACATTAGTTTATAAATATAACTTTATTTTTTAATTTTATGTATTTATATATTATATGTTATTGAAGATTTCCTTCCTGAACAAATACATACTCACCTTTTATTTCTTCCTATTTCATAAATAAGTAATAAATAAGCATATGTAGAAGCAAGATTGCAATTTTACGACTTTTGAATAATGCAGTCAGTATTTTGACAGATTTATTTAATTTTGGAATAAAGCCTCTGAGCAAAAATCATTTTAACATTTTGGCCAAAGAATTCTAAACATGTCATATAGCATTTTAATAGAAAATTTAAAAAATAGCCAACATTGAAAACATTATGACAAGGTAAACTTCTCAATTTATCTGGACAGACTTGTTTACAATCAGTTATAGAGAATCCTAAGATTTCTGTGATTTTTACTGCTCTTTTTTCTTGGTGTTACTATATTTTAACATTCTTAGAAAACAGGATTGCATGTAGAGGAGGTAATACTCTTTGGAAGGATTTTGTAGGGAGACCAGTATATTTCCAGATCCCACGATAAGAATTGTGTTAGACCATCGGGGACACAGATTTTATTTAACTAGACTTAAGGTGAATTACAAATTTCACACTACCTTATATGTTCCTCCCTTATGCTACTTGCATATATGTCCCATGCTCTTGCTCTGCTGCACCCCTACTTATAATAACCAGGATCTCTAGCTGAGCAGCTACTAGAGGCAAAAAAGCACAACTGCATTAAGAGTCACTATAGGGGTATCCTAATAATCCTGTGAATTAAGTACTTTTATTCACTCCATTTTATAAACAAGGAAACAGACTCAGAGAGGTAAAGTACTTGTATAAAGACAAATAGTTATGTGGTAGACACTGGATTTGAACTTAGGGGTCACTAGTCTAAAATTCATACTCTTCACCATTAAGTGAGATTGCCTGTTCAAAGAATTCCTGCCTAGGCACTGGCTTCTTCTCACATCACCAGTATCTACATCATAAACTTACTGTCCCCTATCCACACACAATTCTGTTAAGTCATTTCCTGTGCTTCTATCCAAATAAGAGAGCACTCATCTTCCAATGGCTGTATTATCCATCTTTATAATATACTTCTTCTCACCCTAAGTATACACTAGTATATTCTCATATGCAAAGATACATTGGCGATCTTTGAATGTAGATGGAGAATATATTGGCAGAGCTGATTTCCATATCTAAAGGGAGATCATCCCCTATTGACCTTTTAATTTCTCTTAAATTCCCAAATTACTGTCCCTTAAAACATTATGAGTAGAAAGAGGAATTGTTGTTTAATGAGTATAGAGGTTTAGATTTGCAAGATGAAAAAGTTTTATAGATTTGTTTAAAAAAAAATGTGGCCTTAGCTGGTTTGGCTCAGTGGACTGAAGGGTCCTGGGTTTGATTCTAGCCCAGGGCACATGCACAGGTTGAGGGATTGATCCCCAGTAGGAGGCATGTAGGAGGCAGCTGATCAATGGTTCTCTGTCATCATTGATGTTTCCATCTCTCTCTCCCTCTCCCTTCCTCTCTGAAATCAATAAAAATATATTTTAAAAAGTAATAAAATAATGGAAATATACTTAGCACTACTGAACTGTACATTTAGACGGTTAAGATGATAAATTTTAGCTGCTCTGTCTGTGGAGTAGGCACTATCTGTGTCACCGATTCACTAATAAATTATCTTTCATTTTAAATTCTAAAAAAGTAAAAGATAGTACATTTTAATTATGGATTTGTTACCACTACAAAAAAAAACAAACGGGGGAAAAGCACATTATACCTCAATATATGTTTATTAGAGATATACCATATATAATATTTTAGTTTACATTTTTGAAACCTTAAGAGTTATTTCTTAAATCTATATCTGTCAGCATATACCTGCTTTCCTTAAATTCTAACATGTATGCTTTCTCCCATTTAATTCCTTTTTTTGCTACTCAGCAGATGGCTTCATCTGTACTTGACTGTTGACTATACTATGTAATATTTAGTAGTGAGAGTTATAGAATCAGATAAGCAGGATTAAAGGCACAAAATATAACATTTTTGGCCATGTGAGTTTGGGTAAGATACTTCCTTCTCTCCATTACAATTTTCTCATTTGTAATGTAAATAACAACGGTATTTATTTCAGATGCCATGATAATTAAATATTATGCATTTTAATATCTTACTACAGCTCTTAGCATATGTAGACCATCAACTGAATAAAATATAGAATACAGTTTTTAACATTATCTTTTAAATTATATGATTCTGTCTTCTTAGTTTCTCTTCTCTCTGGCATGAATCCAAGATTTGTTCTCCAAGGAAAATTATACAACATGAACAAATCTAAGTAAATATGGGCAAATATAAGCATACATTTGTGAAATTAATTTCCTTTTCTTATTGGGCAACAACTTGACTAAATTTATGTGCTTCTCATGCAATTAAAACTGTCATGTGGCCAAGTTCTAGTTCACTAGAAATTGAGCAGAATGGTATGGTCCCCTCCCAGTGCCCTAGGCCCATAACATTTTCTCATTTACTATCATCCATGCTCTCAATATCCTTGCCAGTTTAAGATAACACAGAAAATCTGAACTCATATCTGTCAAAGATGGTGGAACCATTAGATGGAAAGAGTCCATTTGGAGAAGAGTCACCCATTAAATAGGAATGTGTGTTTTGGACTTTATATAAACAAGAAATCACATCCTTTGCCATTTATGGTAAATAGATTTTATGGATTGTAAGGTTTGTTTGTCCGAGCTGCTGAATAAAGAATCTTAAAGTAACAGTGCAGAGGAATCTCACAAGGCCAGTTCAGCCTGATTTTGCAATCACTGTGGCCAATGATTGCTGTATGGCTCAAATGCTTCCCTCTTGTGAATATCATTATAGGTTTCCTGGACTCTCCCACCACTGTTAACTGGTCAAGAGGCAGTAGAAACCTTGACTTTTTATTTCAGGTGTGTCTTGGGTGAGGGAAGTACAAGTTCATATATGGTAGCGAGGACTATACAGCAGTTGGAGAGCCTGTGATTGAGCTGAACACAGTGATTAGATTGAGAATTAATTATGAAGGCTTCTTTGGGGAAATGATGTGCATGTTGTATGTATAGGAAGAATGTAAAAGTAAAAATTTGGTATTAAGGAGAGAATATTCCTAAGTTTTAAATAAATAGGCTAGCTCTTCACATCAGTAATTATTGTTATATTGTAAATCAGAAGATGCCTTAATCAATAAGCCAAATTTATTTGGAGTCCTATTCGCTAGCACTAGTGGGCCCAGAGAAAAATCTTGCTTCTCAAAGTCTGGGGCCCAATATGATGGAAGTGTCCCTTATTTATACATTTTTCAGCTCTTTGTCTTCCAAATTTGGAATGAGACTTCTGGACTTTCTGAGAAAAAATCCTGTGTGCTGGGACTGGGCTGTGAGACCATATCTCAAGGCCTGGCCTGGCACCAGCACTGACAACTCTGTCTGGGGCATAGTTTATAGCCTCTCTGGAATGGGGAGTAGTCTTATTTTTCCCTATTATTTAAGCAAGCAAATGTTTACAGAAGCCAGAATAGCAGGGTTAAATTTTAAACAGCAGTTTTTACCCAAGATGGAGGTTACTGTGCTTCATTATCTTCCCTTCTTTCAGATGCAAAGTTAGTCTTGTGTTTAGTTCGTTTTCCTAGTCAAAAGCCAAAAAAGTTGAGCACCACATAGAACTTTGCTTCACGCAGAAGTAAGAAATTTCATTTCCAGTCATATTTCATTTTTTGAAGTACATAGTTTTGCCTACTTGTTGGGTGAGGGGAGGTACTGTAAAATGTTACCTCCCATATGTTCAGGTACACAAGGGACTGATAAGCATTATTAATGTCTACCAGTGTTACCACAACATCCAGTTTAAATGCTCTCTAGAAGGAGAGGAAGGCAAGGAAGAAGGGCTATATAAATGCCAGAGGAGCAAATCAGAGGAGGGAGGCTTCTAAGCTAGCAGCCTCCTTTAGCCAAGATAGTAGGTACATGTGTTTTAATTTTATTATTATTAGTGTTGATTACTATCATGTGAATGCTTTCTCACTCTCTCCCTTTCTTCTTCTTCTTCTTCTCCTCCTCCTTCTGCTGCTTCTTCTTCTTCTTCTTCTTCTTCTTCTTCTTCTTCTTCTTCTTCTTCTCTCTCTCTCTCTCTCTCTCTCTCTCTCTCTCTCTCTCTCTCTCTCATATAATTTACACATTTATATATAACCTGTTTGTATGATATGCTTCAAAAGTGTAATATAGTACTCTCTGGAATGGGAAATAGTGTCACTTTCAATGGTTTCAGTGACCTGTGGACAACCATAGCCCAAAATTACTAAATGGAAATTTCAGAAATTGACAATTCCTACATTTTAAATTTCACACCATTATGAGTAGCATGATGAGATATCTCACTGTCCTGCTCCATCCTGCCCAGGATGAGAATCATCCCTTTGTGCAGAATGTACATGCTGTCTACACTACTCACCATTAGTCACCTCGTAGCCATCTATCACAGCTATCAGATTGTCTGTTGTGGTATTGCAGTGCTAGTGTTCAGGCAACCCTTATTTTATTTAATAATGAATGCCACATTCACATAAACCTTATTACAGTATATTGTTACAGTTGTCCTGTTTTATTATTAGTCATTGTTGTTCATCTCTTACTGTGCTTAATTTATACATAAAGCTGTATCATAGGTATGTTTGTATATATAGGAAAAAACATATTATATGTAGGATTCACTACCATCCAAGGTTTCAGGCATCCACTGGGAGTTTTTAGAAAGTATCCCCTGCAGACAAGGGAGGGGCTACTGTATACACATATGATCTATGTATGACTATGATATTTCATATCATAAAATATACTGTGGTGGGTAGATTAATGAACCCCAAATTATCCACTTCCTAATGTGCAAAACCTGTGAATAAATTACGTTGCATGACAAAAAGAATTTAGCAAGTGTGATTAAGGTTAAGGACCTCAAGATGGGAGGTTATCTGAGTTAGCCCAATCTAATCTCGTGGGTTCTTGAAAGTGGAAAACCTTTCCCTGTTGTGGTCAGAAGAAGATGTAATACTGTGAGGTCAGAGGTATGTGACTCTGCATGCTTTAAAGATGGAGGAAGGAGAATATTGGCGACTTCTAGACATTGGAAAAGGTAAGGAAGAAGATTCCTCCCTAGAGCTCCCAGAAAGGAACATAGCCCTGCCCACACCTTGATTTTAGCCTCAAGTAAAACTCATGCTAGACTTACAGAACTGCAAGTTAGTAACTTTGTGTTGTTTTAAGCCTATAAGTTTGCAATAATGTTATGGCAGTAATTGGAAAGAAATACAAATTTATATATTCACACATGCACGCACACACATAAATACATACATATGATGTCCATAAACAAGTCTAGATTTCACTACAGTAAGATGGTTACCCAAGTTTATGCACATATTCTGCTCCCAGTGTTTTCTGGATATAAAAACCATCATAGCCAGCCCTGACCGGTGTGGCTCAGTTGGTTGAGCATCACCCCTTGCATCAAAAAGTCGCCGGTTTGATTCTTGGTCTGGGAACCTAGGTTGACTAAATATAAAATGCTTTTAAACTAAAAAATAATCATCATAATGTATGGCTCACTAACATGTTTTGGAGAATGCTAATTTTTCCAATCTTATTACTTACTGAAATGCTCAATTACGATAGCATCAAGAAAAATTTAGAAAACCTGGTATATTAATGAATAAAAAGTAGAAAGATATCACTTCTAGGTTAAAGAGAATGAAACAATCTACCTTCTCAAGAACAGGGCAGTCTGAACGTTAAAACTGACTACAGTTAAAGCTTACTGAAAAAAATGGTTGTTGAAAGTTTTCAAGTCAAGGAACATATAGCAAAATTTAAAAAAATTGGGATAATTTTTTTTTCTGTTAAAAGGATTTGTAAAATAAGCATGCAATTTGGAAATGCAGATGACTACAGGAGAGAAATGTTGATGTAAATTAAGTTGTATTTCTGGAGGCCAAGGATCAATGGTTTGTTTTGTTCAAGCACTGTATGTGGGAAGAACACTCCCAATTACTTGTGGGAATAGAGAAATGGAGCTAATTGCAGACAATAGATGCATGTTAACACCATTTGAACACATCAATCACCTGTTCTTTTTATGAATTTTGCCTTTTGTTGTCATGCACCATATAGAGTTGTTAAATTATTATTATTTTTTCGATTTCTATCCTAAATCAAAGGTTATTGAGCTTAGATCTAAGATATCTGTGGTTTGTAGCTTGTATTCAAGAGCCTTGAACTTTAAAAATTCACTCAAGTATTGTTCATATGTGAATCTGGTTAGTTTTTAGAGAAAAGACATATAACTTTCACTATATTTTCATAAAAAAATTGAGTGAAGAATCCAAGAATTAAATAATTGCTTTGAATATCATAATATGGATAAATGACTCTAGAACTAAGCTTTGGAAAAGGGAGCTAAAAGTCATGTTGTATTTTTTTTTTTAAATATATTTTATTGATTTTTTACAGAGAGGAAGGGAGAGGGATAGAGAGTTAGAAACATCGATGAGAGAGAAACATCGATCAGCTGCCTCCTGCACACCCCCTACTGGGGATGTGCCCACAACCAAGGTACATGCCCTTGACCGGAATCGAACCTGGGACCTTTCAGTCCGCAGGCCGACGCTCTATCCACTGAGCCAAACCGGCTTCGGCAATCATGTTGTATTTTTAAAGGTCTAAGGAGAAAAGCAGATTATATTACTTCTCTCTGAGCAGACTGTGTACATCAGCAGTGAGGCTCTGCGTGCTCTGTGTGCTCTGTGTGAAAGAAAGACATAATCTGCCGATGTCCTCAGAGGATTAAAGCTCAAATGTTGTTTTCTTCAATTACATTAAGTTAGAACTTTGAGCACACAAACAAACTAAATAAAATGCCATCTTCGATGGCAGCCGACAGGACTTCAGGGAGGGAAAGAGTGTGACAGAGTAAAGAAGTGAGAGGGGTGGGTGTGGATGTGTGTGGTATGTGTGTGGGTGAGTGGGGGAAAGATAGATATCTCAGGAGTCCCAGGGACTGGCAGATCGGGCTCTCCTAGACAGGGAGCCCTTGCTACTGCGGCGGGCATCCCTAGGCGACCTTGGCGTTGGCACGAAACCCATTCTATCTTGTAGAGGGGAGCAATGGAGGCCAGGAGAGCTGCCACACCAACATCCAGACTGACCTTGGACAGCACCCCTGGACCTGTGCAGGGAGCCCTTTGACAGCCATAACCCACATGGAACAACCACAGTGTGCTGGCAGTGAGAAGCACAGCACTGTGACCTGGCTCCCAGATGTCTGCAGTGAGTGTGCACCAGACAGACCTCCCAAGCTTTGCCCATAGCCAGAGCGCAAACTGAGCATCATAGGATCCCATGCTTTAGGTCCCTGTGCTGTGAGTGCAATCCATGGGTACCCACTCCCCACTCCATTCCTGATCCCCATACAGAACTGCAACTGAGTACATGCTACATCCCCACCAAGACAGAGCCCTTGCCCAGCAAGTGCCCCAACACCAGCATAGACAGACCCTTTGGCTGGTGCACATCCTACCCCCAGCACAGACAGAGCCATAACCCAGTGTGTGTTATGACCCTGGCACAGAGAAAACCTTTAGTCTCTGTGCACTCTGCACCCAGCACAGAAAGAACTGTCACCCAGCACATGCCCTACCCCCAGACCAGGTAAGAGCTGCTGGTGCAACCTGGTGTGCCCAGCCACAGGTCACAGGACCACAATGCAAGTGCAATGCCAGAGGGACTTCGGCACCATCCCACATTAGAGGCTGGGGCTGTACAGCAAATTGAAGGCCATCACAGAGAGTTGCACAGCAGAGGAACTGTGCACCTGCACCCACCAAGCCCGAGAAATGGATAACTGAGGGACCAGAACCTTGGGAGAAGGGGGTAAAACTCAGAACAGAGAAAATAAAGGTGTTAAACTCAAGGCAGACCCAGCTCCCAGGGCTACTGAGTCCAGAATTATTGGACTGCTAGGGGCTTCAATCCCTCAGACACCAAGTAGAGAAGACAGCAAAAATGGGGAGACAAAGAAACAACCCCCAAAGGAGAGAAAAGGGGTAATCACCAGAAAAGGAACAAAATGAAATACGACAGAAAAATATGACAGAAAAATAATTCAGAGTAAGAGTCATAAATGTCATCAACCGAATGGGTGAGAAAAATCAACCACTTATGTAAGAATCAAGAGAAAATAAAAAGTTATATAGCTAGAAAAAAAACACACACACACAATGGAAGGTTTCAACAGTACACTAGAAGAAGCAGAGGACTGAATTAGTGAGTTAGAAAATAGGGCAGAGGAACACATCCAATCTGAACAGCAATTAGAGAAAAAAAAAATAAAAAACAGGAGGAGAGCCTAAGGGAGCTTAGGGACAACATGAAACGAAGTAACATACATATAATGGGGTGCCAGAAGGACAAGAAGAGGATGAGGGTAAAGGGGAGAGATCAACCAAAGGACTTGTGTGCAAGCATATGAGCCTAACCAGCGGTTAAGGACAACAGGGGGGTGGGGGCATGTGTGGGGAGGGGTGTGGGATGGGAATGAGGGGATGAGGACAAATATGTGCTACCTTAATCAATAAAGAAATTAAAAAAAAAGAAAAATGGTAATAAATTATCTAACTCTACAAGGTAAAGAATTAGAAAGAGAGCAACAAGAAAAGCCTAGAGTGAGCAAGAAGAAAGGAAATAATTAAGATCAGATTAGAAATAAGTGACATAGAGACCAAAAAACAAAACAAAACAAACAAACAAACAACAACAACAACAGATCAATGAAACCAAGAGCTAGTTCTTTGAAAGGACAAACAAGATTGATGAATCTCTAGCCAGGGTCACCAAGAAGCAAAGAGAGAGGATTCAAATAAACAAAATCAGAAATGAAAGAGCTGAAATAACAACAGACCTCACAGAAATACAAAGGATTGTAAGCAATTACAATGAAAAACTCTATTCCAACAAACTGGTCAACTTAGAAAAAATGGACATATTCCTAGAAAAATACAACCTTCCTAAACTCAATAAGAAAGAATAAAAAAAAAATCTGAATAGGCCTATAACTATGGAGGAAATGGAAGCAGTAACCAAACAACTTCCAGCAAACAAAAACTCTGGGCCAGACGAATTCACAGGGGAGTTTCACCAAACATTTAAAGAAGAACTAAAACCTATGCTCCTCAGACTATTCCAAAAAATTCAAGAGGAAGGCACACCCCCAAGCTCTTTCTTACCCTAATCCCCAAACAAGATAGGGACACTACAAAGAAAGAGAATTGCAGGCCAATATCTCTGATGAACATAGGTGCTAAAATCCTCAAAAAAATTCTAGCAAAGCAGATCCAGAATTACATTAGAAAGATCATATACCATGACCAATTAGGATTTATTCCAGGGATGCAAGGATGGTACAATATCCACAAATTAATAAGCATGATACATCACATAAACAAATTGAGATAAAAAAATCACATAATCATGTCAGTTGATTCAGAAAAGGCATTTGACAAAACCCAACACCTTTTCTTGATAAAAACTCTCAGCAAAGTGGAAGTAGAGGGTTCATACCTCAACATAATGAAAGCCTTATATGACAAACCTACAGCCAACATCGTACTCAATGGGCAAAAGCTAAAACCATTTCCCGTAAAAACAGTAACAAGACAGGAATGCCCACTATCACCACTCCTGTTCCATATTGTCTTGGAAGTACTAGTCATAGAAATCAGACAACAAGAAGAAAAAATCATCCAAACTGGAAAAGAAGAAGTTCATTATTCACAGATGACATGATACTTGTCCATAGAAAACCCTAAGGACTCCATAAAAAAAAACTACTAGCTTTAATAAGTGAATTTGGCAATGTAGCAGGATACAAAATTAATACCCAGAAATCTACAGCTTTTTTATACATCAATAATGAGCTCACAGAAAAAGAAACTAAACAAAAACAAAACAATCCCATTAACCATTGCACCAAAAAAATTAAGACACCTAGGAATAAACTTAAGTAAGGAGATAAAAGACCTGTCCTCAGAAAACTACAGGACATTGAGAAAAAAAAAAAGAGATAGAGGAATACATAAACAAATGGAAGAATATACTGTGTTCATAGATTGGTAGAATCAACATCATTAAAATGTCTATACTACCCAAAGCAATCTATAGATTTAATGCAATCCCCATTAAAATACCAATGGCATATTTCACAGACCTAGAACAAACGCTCCAAAAATTCATGTGGAATAAAAAAAGACCCTGAATATTTGCAACAATCTTGAGAAAATAAGAAGAAATTGGAGGGATCACAATACCAGATATCAAGCTATATTACAAAACCACTTTTTTCAAAACTGCCTGGTACTGGCACAAGAACAGACATATAGACCAATGGAACAGAACAGAGAACCCAGAAATCAACCCAAGCCATTATGCTCAATTAATGTTTGACAAGGAGGCAAGAGCATACAATAGAGTCAAGATAGTCTCTTCAATAAATGGTGTTGGGAAAACTGGTCAGATACATGCAAAAAAATGAAACTAGACCACCAACTGACATCATATACAAAAATAAAATCAAACTGGATCAATAACTTAAATGTAAGACCAGAAACCATAAAAATCTTAGAAGAATCCATAGGCAGCAAAACATCAGATATATGTCATAGCAATATCTTTACCGATACAGCTCCTAGGGCAATGGAGACTAAGGAGAAAATAAACAAATGGGACTACATCAAAATAAGAAGCTTCTGCACAGCAAAATAAACCATCAACAAAACATCAAGTAAGCCCACTGCATGGGAGAACATATTTGCCAGTGTTATATCTGATAAGGCCTAATCTCCAAAATTTACAGGGAACTCATATGTCTTAACAAAAGGAAGATAAACAATCCAATCAAAAACTGGCAAAGGACTTAAATAGACACTTTTTGAAAGTGGACATACAGAAGGCCGAGAGACATATGAAAACATGCTCTAAGTCACTAATCATCTGAGAGATGCAAATCAAAACAACAATGAAGTACAATGTCACACCTGTCAGAATGGCTATCATCAACAAATCCACAAAGACAAGTGCTGGCAAGGATGCGGAGAAAAAGGAACCCTCCTGCACTGCTGGTGGGAATGCAGACTGGTGCAGCCACTGTGGAAAACAGTGTGGAGTTTACTCAAAAAATTAAAAATGGAACTTCCATTTGACCCAGTATAACCACTCCTTGGAATATATCCCAAGAAATCAGAAACACCAATCAGAAAGGACATATGCACCCCTATGTTCATAGCAGCACCATTTACAATGCTAAGATTTGGAAACAGCCTAAGTGCCCATCAGCAGATGAGTGGATTAAAAAACAGTGGTGCATCTATACAATGGAATACTATGCTGCTATAAAAAAAGAAGGAATTCTTACCATTTGGAACAGCATGGATGGAACTGGAGAGCATTATGCTAAGTGAAATAAGCCAGTCAGTGAAAGAAAACTACCACATGATCTTACTCATTTATGGATAATAAAAAACATTATAAACTGATGAACAAAAATAGATACAGAGGCAGAGAAGCATGGAACAGACTGTCCAACTACAGCAAGAAGTCGGGGGAGATTTGGGGTGTCAATAAGAGATGAACCAATGGACTTTTTAAAAAATTTGACTTTCAAATTGATGTGCTAAATTAGAAATCTATATATATAAAAGCCTAAGCGACCGTCTGACCATTCAACTGTTCGACTTCGACCAGTAGCTATGATGGGCACTGATCACCATGGGGCAGACGCTCAATGCACAGGCATGGTAACATGGAACAGATTGATAAATCTCAGAGGGAAGTGGGGAGAGGGAGGGTGGAAAAAGATTAACCAAAGATCTTATATGCATACTAGAGGCCTAGTGCACGGATACGTGCACCAGTGGGGTCCCTCGGGATCAGGCTGAAACTGGCAGCCCAGCATCCCCTGAGGGGTCCTGGATTACGAGAGGGTGCAGGCCAGGCTGAGGGACCCCACTGGTGCACAAATCCATGCACCAGGTCTCTAGTATTTAATGTTTCTCATCAAAAGGCACAGGAGTATGCAAGCAACCTTCAGTACAGTTAAAGGCACAATGGTTTTTTTCATCTTTTTTTTTTTTTTTAATTCACAACCCAGGGCAACTGTACTGTGAAAATTAATAAGCTCTAAGTACAGGAATACTTGTAAGCAGTGTCCTCTAACAAGCTTTCTTTTATTTTCCTTCCATCCCTTTACACAGTGACCTTAAGGATGTCATAATAAAAATGGATGATGGTGAAAAAAAAAAGAGTATCTTTAAACACTTGCCTATTCAAAAAGGAAAGAAAGCAAACACTTGGTATTTTAATTACCTTCCTTTCTGGGGTCTTCATGTGATTGACCTCTCTTACCATTTTATTTACTTAAACTAGCATCCAAAAATTAAAACAGATTGAGTCCAAATCAGTCTGTATGGTGAGCCTGGGAGAGAGAAGCTATACTCTGCATGAACGCAGCAGTGCAACTGGCATCCTCAGGGTTCTCCATTCCTCTGGCTGGGCACATAGCAACAGTGAGAATGTATCTCCAACTTCATTTGGGACAAATGACGTGCTTATCTAAGGGAAAGTGTCGTCCTACAATATTCTCAGAGATGCACAGCTCCTTCTGTTTCCTGTTCTCTGCTGGAAACAAAGGCCTGAATTGGAGAAGACACATGATGGGAGAAGGTGGGAACACTGCGTCATCACTTACAGATGGGCCAGCCCAGAAAAACATTGTGTGTGCTGGTTTCCAAGAAGCCACAGTTATTTTTCTGACCACTGCACGGTGAAGTGTTAAACAGAGAGCACAGCCCTAAACAAATAGAACTCAAACTGAAAGCGATATTTTATGTGGAAGCAAGTCATGGGCATGTGAGACTCAGGGGACAGCAGCGAGCTATTTCTTCATTTATAGCAACACATCTCAGGGTGTGCACTGTGCAGACTGCATTAGAGTAGGGAAACTTACTAGCACATATATGTGGAATGTCTCAGGGATAGGGTATAAAACCTGTCAGGAAAGTGAACTTTGATGGTGTGCTGGCATAAGATACAGGGAGCAAGAAGACTGTTGGCCATGGCCTGCTGAATCAATTGGATCACCAGGGGTGACTTGTTAATCATTGAGTTTCCTGAATTCTGCTCCATAGCTACTGAACTAGGTTCTCCAGGGAGCCCTGAGAATCTGTATTTCTAGCCACAAACCACGCAGGTGATCCTCATGATTAGATACAGCCTCAGGGTCTAACCTGTAGGAGAATTACCTGAGATGTGACCAGCCAGTGAGTGCACTAGACCTCTCCAGGACTCCTGTCCACCGGCCCTTTTTTTGTTGGTTTGTTTGTTTCAATCCCTGCCTCATAGACATATCTCCACAAGTCTGATTGTTAAATCCTTGTCATGTAACGCTTGTTCTCTACTAATTAAAATGTCAAGCTCTGACTCTGAAGATGTTAAACTTCCTAAACAAATAGGTTGCTTGTGACAATGTACTTACCTTGGGGCACAAAGTGACAGCTGTGGGAAGAATTCACTATGAAGGCTCATACACCTGTAAATGGCAAGTGTATTTGGCCTTGCTCCTTTTGAAGGTAAAATTTAAAAATCTGGAAAGACGGCTCTAAAAAGGAACACTGATGCTTCCCTGGTGCTGGTTTTAGTGGGTGAGTCACTGCTGACTCCAAAGCAATCCGTGGTGTCTCCTGAGGAATAAGATGATGTGAGCATGCACATAAATGTCGCCCTACAAGTGGGACACCGCCTAATACAGCTTATAATTCTTGGTGTACTTTTCCCTTTGGAGCACTGATGCATTGTTAAAATTGGCTGTGAAGAGTGCATTGTAGTTTTTTACTCTGTCACTATAGCAGCAGAAAAGGAAACAGTGGGCTTGGCTATGTAACCCCAGGGATTTCAGGATTAAAAAAGAAAATAAAACTAAACAAACACCGAAAACTGCATAAATGTGCTCTGTGGGGTAATATTTTTATTTTATGTATTGAGCTTTTAAAACAGTGATGAAAGGCCATAGTAGTTATTGAAGTAAAAAGACCTAGGGGAGAGCCTAAAACATCTTTATTGAAAACTGAGAAATTTGTCTTTTTTTCTTTTAGGAACATGGGGTCAAAAATTTCTTCTAACTTTGTACTTTTATTTGATTTGATTCAGTGAGTTGAGATTAAAGTTTAATACTGTGAAGAAGAAATAGAATCAGGGCCCTTTCTATCTGTTATCTCATTCCTGTATAGTCCATTTAGCCCATGTCAAATGTATTGAAGTTTGTTCTATTCTAGGTATATAATATACAGTCATGTGTCACTTAACAATGGGGATACATTCTGAAAAATGCATCCTTAGGCAATTTTGTCATTGTGCAAACATCATAGAGTGCACTTACACAATCCTAGATGGTACTGCCTAGTACACACCTTGGCTATATGTATAGCCGATTGCTCCTGGGCCACACGCTCTGTGCAGCATGGTACTACACTGAATACTGTGGAAAGCTATAACACAATAGTAAAGATTTGTGTATCTATGCAATCTAAGCATAGAAAATGTACGGTAAAAGTATGGTATAAAAGACAAAGTGTGTGCACCTGCCTGCATTGGGGAAGCAGACAGAGGGCTGTAGAAGAAGAATAGACATCATATGGAAGGAAAGGAGAGAGGGAGAAAGAGAAGGGGAGAGAAAGGGTGAGAAGAGATCGAAAGAGACCAAAATAGATAAAGCTGCAGACAGAGATAATAAAATAAAAGGAGAGAGAGGGTGGTAGAGAGGGAACAGAGAGGGAGATAATGTGGGAGCAGGACTAGGAAAAAAGAAAGATAAAGAGAAATGGAAGGAAGGGAAGTGAGTGTGTGTGAGTCTATGCAGGAGAAGGTTGAGGAGGCAGTGGTTTGGCTCCTGGGTCCCTCGCTCCCCAGCCCATTCCTCTTGCTGCCTGGTCAGCTTTGGGCTCTGGTCTGCAGCCCAGCCCAGGGCAGTAGCAGGGCAGGTAGACAACATTCTGAGCCTCCTTGTCTAGTTAAACCACCCAGAGTAGCAGTAAATTTCACATTGTAGTCCAGTTCAGCCTTTTCTTTCAATATTGCAAACTTTTTTATTATAATCTATAATAATAAAAGGGTAATATGCTAATTAGACCAAATGTCCTTCTGGGCATCATTCCGGATGAACCCGGGGCTGGAGCAAAGCTCAGGTCCTTGGTGCCTTCTGGCAGCAGCCTGAGGGAAGCAGGCTAGGTCCCGAGTGCCGGCAGCCGGGGGAAGGAAGGCCTACTCTTGCACGAATTTTTGTGCATGGGCCCTCTAGTCCATTATAATCTTAAGGGACCACTAGTGTACATGTGGTCCACTGTTACACAGTGCATGACTCTACTAAATATTTATATATTACATATAATATATGCAGCTATAATTGGTACATCATACATTATAATTACATTAGGGCACAAGTTATGGTCGCTTGTTGTTTGTATGCACAAGTCCAATGTGAAGATTATAATAGACTAGAGGCCCGGTGCAGGAAATTCATGCACGGGGAGGGGTGTATGTGTCCCTCAGCCCAGCCTGCACCCTCTCCATACTGAGACCCCTCAAGAGATGTCTGACTGCCCGTTTAGGCCCAATCCCATTGGCTGCCAACCGCTCGCCTGCCTGCTGCCTGATTGCCCCTAATTGCTTCTGCCTGACATCCTGATCACCCTCTAACCACTCCCCTGCCAGCCTGATAGATGCCTAACTGCTCCCCTGCTGGCCTGATTGCCCCTAACTGCCCTCCTCTGCTAACCCAGTCACCCCTAACTGCCCTCCCCTGCAGGCCTGGTCCCTCCCAACTGTCCTCGCCTGCAGGCTTGGTCCCTCCCAACTGCCCTCCCCTGCTGGCATGATCACCCGCAACTGCCCTCCCCTGCAGGCCATCTTGTGGTGCCCATCTTGTGTCCACATGGGGGTGGCCGTCTTGTGTGTTGGAGTGATGGTCAATTTGCATATTACCCTTTTATTAGATAGGATGTTCTCTTTTGTAAAAATATATTTAAAATACTGTCTTACCTCAGAACCATAAAAAAATGTTCTCTGGGACCTTTCACTTACTCCTGAAAGATGCACTTTGTGCAAGTGTCCTAAATTGGGTTTCTCTGCAAACCTTTCTTCTCAGATGAAAAGTTTACACATGAGGTCAAGGAACTAAGATCTAAGTCAGCTCCATGCATTTTGTGTCCACCAGCATGATGCTGCTCCATTTCATGTGAATGGGCAACAAGAAGGCTTCCCTCTTCACAACTGTCTTCACTTAATCATGCCCATGTCTCCTGAAAGGCTACCATTAAAGAGGCAGTGCTCACAGAGATAATTGCTTTATTTTAAAACAGAATCTTTTGGGGGTGCAACGATGCTTCAAGTTATTTTTCCTTTTTCTTCCGCGGCATTGATTTTATGTCAAGGATATGATTCCAGCTCTCAGAGGCAAATAAGTATAATTAGTCACTTATTCACACTCTTCTAAGATATGCTGGGTTTTTAAATTTTGTTTTCTGGCTATTGTTTTGGTTTATTTTGTTTCAGGACTCTGAATCTCTGAATCATTTCAATAGACATCTCTTACTCTTTCAGGAATCCCTAGGAAAAAGTGAACGTGAAATAAGGAAAATGCACATGATTTGTTAGCCTAAACCCAAGTGTAGAACCTATGTCATGGTAAACTGACATTGACCAAGCAGGACTTTGTATTTCCCTCTTTGAGCCCACATATTTTCATTCTAAATGTTCTTTTCCTCAGAAACTTCCTCTTCCTACCACCTCCAATATCTGATCAAGATCAAATCTCCCACACAGTCTGCCTACTAAATATCTATAATTTGTTCAATTCTTGTTGCCCCTGTTGACACTATCTTTATCCAGGCCATTAAACTCTCTCATTACAATATTCAAAAACCTCCTCTTACCTCACATCTTCCTCTGTTGTCTTCCCAAATCCATTGTCATTGAGGATTCCTTTTAGCTTCTTATTTTCCATCAGCTTTTTTTTTTTCTCCTCCTGTTCTACTCTAGACCCTGCAAATGCTGCTTCTATGCTGCTTTGTATTAGATAATCCTACTATGGGCGTATTGTACTTTTCTTACCACAGCAGCATACCGTTACTCAAATTGTTAGATCTCATGTCTACGTAATGGGTAAGCTCTGAGAACTTTGGGGCAGGGATCACATGATCTTGCTCAAGTATGCACCATCAGTGCCCAGGGAGAATAATTGGCAAATATACTTATTTGTGAGGAAACACATCAATGGAAAGTGAATAAAGCATGACAAACTAAAAGGAAAGAAAACTAATGGGCAGGAATAGAAGTTGCTTGATTGCAGGAGTTTTAACACTTCTCCCCCTAAAAGTTCAACCCCTTGTAACACAGTCCTATTATATTCTTGGCTTTGACAAATACCAGGAGTCTGCCTAAGTGATATATTGAGAGTGGGTGAAGGTGAAAAAAGGGTGCTTGAGTCAATTTTAAATGTTAGATTTGATGTTAAATATAATTAGTAGCTTAGTGATTAAAAAGGGGTTCCCTATGAGACAGATTAGTAAGCCAGGGCAAGTGAAATAGGGAAACCGAGACAGATGATTAAAAGGCCAAGTAGTTTACAGCCATCTAGTGAATTACAAAAATCCTGTCTTCTCTCCAAACAGAGGATAGACACCTGAAATCATCCTACTCAGGGAGACAGATACCTGAAGTCCAATTAGTGCCATTTGTGCCAACCACACCCAATGACAAGGGAATAAATTTCATTACGGTTCATCAGCATAAAGCTGATAAATATTTTTATTGAGATCCTCCCCTAGAATTCCCACCTTTGGAAAAACACATAAAAATCTTAAGACAAAGGACGCAATGCTTGCTCTTCTCCCCCCACCTCACCTCCTCCTTCCCTTTTTTCCCCTGGCAAGCTCTCTCTGAAGTGTGCCTGTGCCTTTCCCTCCTTCTTCTTTCCCCCAGGCATGTTACCTTTGTCTTTCTCTCTCTTATGCTCCAACAGCCCTTCTTTTGCCTCTCTAACTTATTTCCTGAGCCCATGCATCCCAGTTGGCTCACCTTGTCCTACCTGTGACTTTCTAAATAAACGTTCTCTTATAATTGGAGTCTTGGCTCTGAATTCTTTCTTAGCCAGAACTAAAGTATCAAAGTTGCTGAACTGAGGTCTAATCTCTGGTGTCATTTTGTTGCTAATATCTGGAGTCAAACTACTAGATTCATTACAAAGCTATAGGACTTGAGGCAGATTACATATCTGTGTGATACAATTTACTCATTTTTTATTATTGATTTCAGACAGAGGAAGGGAGAGGGAGAGAGAGATAGAAACATTAATTTTGAGAGAGAATCATCTATCAGCTGCCTCCAGCACACACCTTGCTGGGGAATGAGCCTGAAACCAGGAATCAAACCGCAACCTTCTGGTTCATGGGTCGACCCTCAAGCAGTGTGCCACACCAGCCAAGCCAATTTACTCCTCATAATATGGAAATAATAATAGTCTCTAACATAATCATGTTTAAAATTAAATTGGATTATATAATATACATATAAAGTACTTAGAACAATGCTAGACAAAGGGACATTGATATAAATTTAACTATGATAAAGTACATGTTGTATTAAATTAAGCATACCTTGAAAGGTTAAATTGGTTTTTAAGTAGGAATATAAAGGAATAAATATTCATTTGTGAAACTTAACATGTAACAATAAATTAAATTATCATGAATCAACTATCCAACTTAAGGGCTTGAATAGTACCAATAACTTTTGAAAACTGAAAATATAATTCCCTGTCCCTGTGTTAAACAAAATTAAGGTGCAGTTACATTTTTTCTGTCTCTGTTAATCTAGAACAGTCTACTCCCCATATATGTATATATTTTTGTTTGTTTTTAGTTTTCCATATCACAATTGTTCTTGCAAAGTTATAGTTTTATCCCATTATTTATGGTATATCTTATGTTGTACATCTTTCCAATTGTTTCTTAATAATTAGATTCAGGTTAAAAATATCTGCAAGAATACTTCATTGTTAACATTGTGTTTATCTCATTATATCACACCAAGAAGCATATTATTTTATCTCATTAATAGTGATGTTAATATTGGTCTCTTCGTTAAAATTATGTCTGCCACATTTCTCCATTTTAAAGGTAACTTCCTTCTTTATAATTAAAAAATGAATCCCTAGATAATTTGAGAATCAATAACCTTTTAATCAATGATTTTCTCATTCATTAACTATCTTTGTCTAAATCAAATACTAAATTGGGAGTTTTAAATCGACACTTTTATAATTCTGTCACTTTTACCACATTTATTAGCTGGCATTTCATGTAAAGAAAAAGTTCTTCATTTGTTTCCTCCTCTTATCTTTTTCTTTGGTTTTCTCTTTGTGTATCACTATGGATTCATAGATATCCTTCAACTGAAATTTACAGATGAAATGGAACAGCTGTACTTTTATTTAAAAAGTTTGCAGAGAGCTACAGAGATGGGCTGCAACTTTAGTCATGTGTATGCCACAGAAAGAAAAAATAAATTATTAGGTAAAATCAAGCACTAGAATTCTATGATTATGATTAACCTAAAGTTGAAATATAATTTTTATGATTCAGCATCCTATAATAGAAAATGAGGAGACCATTATGCATAATACCATATTATTGGTGCTGAAACCAATAATTAGTAATACTGCTCTTAATTGAGGTAACATTACTCCAAGAAATAAAGTAAAATCTTACTTAAAATATTATAAAAAAACATTAATTTAGTGTGGAGCTAGATAGTGCTAATAATAAAGCACAAAATTAGTATTTGTTAAATGAATCTGTTATTAGATTAGGTTAAAAATTTTGCAAAGTTTGAAACTTAACTGGAACATTAAAAGTTCTTTTTCCAAACTACTCAGATTGAATAACACTTCAAAGAATATTTGCATAGGATTTAAAGCACAACTAATAATACAGTTTAAATCTTAAGGTCAAATGCCTACTGCTTGGCTTTTAACATGCTGCTGAAAACTAAATTGTAATAGTAGTCACCAAATAAATGTGAGGCCTAGTTAAAAAAGTTTATGTGCATTCAACTCTTAATTTTTACAACAACCCTATAAGAATTGGCATTATTATCATCCATGTCTTGCATGTGAGACATGGGAGGAGACTGATAAGACTAGAGAGTTTAAATTGCCAAAATTCAGAGATACATATTTAAATTACAAAGTCATATAAGTAATGGGTGTTTCCTCCTAATCCAAGAAGTTTTATTTCTTTACCTAAACTCATAATCCCTGTGATATATATTGCTCCCTGGCTTTTCATAGCAAATCTGCTCATCCTCATCTGCTCCATTTTGGACCAATTATACCAACATTCTACCAGTCACTAAATATCCATACATTCTTATTAATTAATTATTTTTTTATTTTTATTTTTATTTTTTTTTATGTTTCTTCTTGCCTTTCTCTATCTTCTTTTTAAAGCAGCCCCTTTAGCATTTTTTTCATTGCTGGCTTGGTAGTGATGAACTCTCTTAGCCCTTTTTTGTCTGTGAAGCTTCTGATTCCATCTTTAATTTTGAATGATAGCCTTGCTGGGTATAGTATTCTTGGATTCAGTCCCTTGTTTTGCATCACTTTGAATATTTCATTCCATTCCTTTCTGGCCTGGTGTGTTTCTGTTGAGAAATCAGTTGATATTCTGATAGGAGATCCCTTGTAGGTAACTTTCTGTCTCTCTCTTGCAGCCTTTAAGATTCTTGCTTTGTCGTTGGTGTTCGTCAGTTTAATTATGATGTGTCTTGATGTCGGTCTTTTGGGGTTCAACTTGTTTGGGACTCTGTGTACTTCTTGGACTTGGATAGTTTTTTTCTTGCCAATATCAGGAAAATTTTCTGTCATTATTTCTTCCAACAGGTTTTGTAGTCCTTGCTTCTCTTCCTCTCCTTCTTTTATCCCTATTATTCGAATGTTTCATTTTTTGTCATCCCAAAGCTCCCTTAGGCTCTCCTCTTGCTTTTTAAGTCTTCTTTCCAGTTGCTGCTGTGTTTGTGTGTTTTTTCCTACCTTGTCTTCTAATTCGCTGATGCGGTCCTCAGCCTCTTCTACTCTACTCTTTAAGCCTTCCATTGTGCTCTTTATTGCAGCTATGTCGTTCTTCATCTCCTCTTGGTTTCTTTTCATGTTGGTGATGTTTTCATTCAGCTCCTTATAGTTCTCATTGAGTTGTGTGTATTTGTCATCCATCCGTTTAAACATCCTTATAACGAATACTCTGAATTCTTTCTCTGTTAAGCTGCTAGCCTCAAGTTCATTTAACTCCCTTTCTGGTGATTCTTCTTGTTCCTTCCTTTGAGAATTTCCTTTCTGTCTCCCCATGTTTTCCTGTAATGATTTAATTGTAGTTCCAATTGCTTTGCTACCCAGGATCTTTTGGTGATGGTACTACTGGTATAATCTCTCAGTTTTCCTGGGCTTGGTAATCTAGTGTAGTTCCCTACTTGAACTATTTGGGTTCTCTTGATGTAAGCCTGCGAGTTTGAGAGACACAACTGCAGTGTCTAGAGGTCAGCAGTCGGGGAGGGTAGTATCCCAATGTTTCTGTCTTGCACCCTAAATTGAAATTACGCTTGCCCAGTGGGGACTTAGTGGCTCCAAGGAACCGTCTGCCGGGGAGATGTGGCTCGGGGGGCCTGCATTCTGGAAAGGTGTGACTGTGTTGCCCAGAGTTCAGTAGTTGTGGGGTGGGCAGACTCAGCTTTTAATGCTGTACCTGTGGTGGATAGGCGCTTACTCCCAGTGGCGGCTCACAGGAGCACCCGCAGTAAGTTTGCCAGTGAGGCACACTGAAGCACTCTGAAGAGCTCTGGTAGTGTCTTTTTTATTATTTTTTAAGAAAACAATTTTAAATATAAAATTACATGCAATAAAAAATAATATTTCAAGAGAACTTATTTTAAATATTACCAAAACTGTACTAACAGTATAATATCACAAAAGTTGTAGGAAATATTAAAAATCTGCAAATAACAGGATTACTTCTATTATGTTCTAAAATCTTTTTTTTTCCTCTGGCTCTATTTTGGTTCATCAGTTTATGTTGTTCATTATATTCCACAAAGGAGTGAGATCATGTGATATTTACCCACACATTCTTCATAACTGCAGTACCTCAATCCCTGAAGTAATCCATAGTCAAGCCTCTTATGTTTATCCAAAAAAAATGTCACTTGAGTCAGTCCCTATTCCTCTTCCTTACTTGCTGGTACTATCCTATATAATAAAAGGCTAATATACAAATTGTCCCTTCGACCAGGAGTTCGACCAGGAGGCGGAGCTGGCCTGCCAACTGCCCGTAGTCCCTCCCCCTGGCCAGCCTGGCCCGACTGGCCCTGATAGAGGTGGGCCGGCCAGACCTCACCCGTGCAGTGCATGAATTCATGCACCAGGCCTCTAGTTTAAGTCATAATTGTTAAAAACTCAAATTATGTTTGTCTACACCACCACATTTTCTCCCATTTATAACCTAAAAGTGCTCAACTGCTTATAGAATTAATTTCAGAATAAGACCTACAAAGCCCTGATAAACCTCCATAAAAAATGCCCCTCAGCTTCATCTCATCTCTTTCCTTGTGCACTTCATTCAAGTTTTTTAGTGCTACACAAACATGACATGTACTTTTTACACTGCCATCATTCACTTCTTGCTACTGCATCTACTGGACTGCTCTTCCCACCTATACATCTTGGTGAACTCCTATTCAATCAAGACCTAACTCAGACCTAGTCAGTTTTGCTCAGTGGTTAGAGCATCATCCTTCAGACTGAAGGGTTGTGTGTTCAATTCCAGTAAGGGCATGTACCTGATCCCCAGTGGGGATGTGTGCAGGAGGCAACCAATCAATGTGTGTGTCTCTCCTCCTCCTCCCTTTCATGCTCTGAAAATCAATGGGAAAAAGGTATCCTTGGGTGAGGATTAACAACAAAGAAAAAGGACCTAAGTCAAATATTCTCTTTCTGAAAACATTCTGTATATCTCTATCTCTATTTATATATCTATATCTACTCTTCCCCAGGACCTCATACACTGAAATATAATTGTTTCTTTACCCACCTAACTCTTTTACTAGACACTGAGCTTCAAATAAGTCAAAACCATGTATTTCAGTTATAGACTATGTTTATTTTATTTTCATATTCATTGTACTCAGCACAATATTTGACACAAAGAAATAGCTCAGAAAATATTTATTGGATGATCGAGCATAAGCTGCCCCCTTTCCACAAGGGTCTATTATGTATTTGTTGGGGAAAACTCTTCAAAATGAATTATTAAAGAATTATCCTCTCTAATAAAATGGTAATATGCAAATTAACCATTACTCTGCCACATAAGCCACACCCACCAGCCAAGCCACGCCCACCAGCCAATCAGGGCGAATATGCAAATTAAGCCCAGCCAAGATGGCTACAGCCACAGAGAGCAAGGTTTCCCAGGTAACAGAGGAAGCCAAGCTTTCCATAGCCGTTGCAGACCTAAGCCTCCACTCAAGCTACAAAGTTTCAATTATAGAAGGTAAACAAATTCAAACAAATGGCGGCAGAACGGAGCTTGAGAGAGCAGGCCAGGGTTGCCAGCGGCAACAGGGGAAGCAAAGCTTTCCGCACACCCTGGCCAGGCTCACCCGCTTAAGGCTACAAAGTTTCAATTGTAGAAGGTGAATTAACTGCCACAGAAATGGCTGCCGCCCCGGAGGGAGCAGCAGGCTTGGCTCTGCTCCAGGTTACAAAGTTTCAATTGTAGAAGGAAAATAAATTCCAGATACCAGGGCCTCCACTTGGGTCGCCAGGGGGTGTGGCCAGCCTGCAAACCACCACAGGCCCCTTGCTCAGGCCGCCCCATGCCCCAAGGGAACCCCACCCTGATCTGGGACACCCTTCAGGGCAAACCAGCTGGCCCCCAACCCTTGTACCAGGCCTCTATCCTATCTAATAAAAGAGTAATATGCAGATTGACCATCACTCCAACACACAATATGTCTGCCCCCATGTGGTGAAAGATCCTGCCCCATGTGGACACAAGATGGCCACCACAAGAGGGCCAGCAGGAGAGGGCAGTTGGGAGGCACCTGGCCTGCAAGGGTGGGCAGTTGGAAGTGGTCAACCCTGCAGGAGACGGCAGTTAGGGGTGACCAGGCCGGCAGAGGAGGGAAGTTGGGGGCAAACAGGCTGGCTGGGGAGCAGTTCAGCATCAACCAGGCTGGCAGTGGAGTGGTTAGGGGGTGATCAGGCTGGCAGGCAGAAGCGGTTAGGGGCAATCAGGAAGGCAGGCAGGCGAGCAGTTGGGAGCCAGCAGTCCTGGATTGTGAGAGGGATGTCCGACTGCCCGTTTAGGCCCGATCCTGGGGGATCGGGCCTAAACGGGCAGTCGGACATCCCTCCAGGAGTCCCAGATTGGAGAGGGTACAGGCTGGGCTGAGGGACAACCCCCCTCCATGCACGAATTTCGTGCACCGGGCTTCTAGTAAATTCATAAAAAGCCATCATATCTTCTGGCAGTTATAATTTCCCTTTACTCTTCGTTTTCCTTTCCTTTTCTGGGGATGTCACTCAGGAGAAGACCTCTTTTTTCTTCTACAGTGTCATTGCTGTTACTTTTCCAGAATTGTAATATTTCTTTTTTCCATTTTTCTCAGACAACAATAGCTATAATAGATGAGTAGAAAGAATGCTCTTCCAAACACAAAAAAAAACATATTTGTCCTAGCATTGTATTTAGTCAAGGTGTACTTGTTTGTCCCTAGTGGTGAGCGGTAAAATGCATTTCTCACCCAACCCTCACCCCCAGTCTATTTTAGTGATGCATCAATGACAAAGGTATTTATACTGCACATATTAGAGAATTCAAATCAACAGTTTGAGAACACTGACCTATTAGAGTAGTGGCTAAAACTTTTTGTAAGTGTGAAATCTTTAGGACATGACTCTATTACTTATAAACCTTAACATTGAATTCATTTAATTAATGGATACTCAGTGAGTATGAACCTGTGGCCGACCCTTTGCAAGCCATTCATAGGAATCTAAAGATGACATACTACCTTTAGGAACCTCAAGACAGAGACTCAAATATCTACTACTGATGCATTTTATACTGTTCTCTCACACTCTTCAGCTAATTATTTTTTTCATTTGCAGATAAGCCAAAAAGCAATAAATAAATAAATAAATAAATAAATAAATACATGAATAATAAATAAATAAGAAAGAAAGAAAAGAAAAAAAAAAAAGACAAAATTTGATTTGTTTAATATTATCAGCAAAGCTAAGTAGAAGAGAGCATAAATTAATGCCTAAGACAGAATAAGGGAGATTTTTATCATTGATTTATATTATTAAAAATAATCTGTATATTGACATATAAGAAAAATACAGGGATCTGATTAAAGCAGTGAAATAGGAAAAAATTATAATATTCTTTCTATACTACCCTGGCTTTGTCTTTTCTTTCTTTTATCTCATTGTTTTTATGGACACTTTTCAACCCCCCCAAATAAGCAAAGTGCTGGTAAACTGACTATATAGAAATTAAAAAAAAAATTCCTGAGTTGTATCCTTTGCTAATGTCCACTATGTAAATAGACCTGCTATGACCAACTTCAAACTCTAAGTGTGGATTTGGTAACAAATGCTAAAATTCAGTTTTTACCAGTCAGCAAAATATGGCTCCCACTAACCAGTGGATTCCTTTCCCAGGTATGCGACTCCACACAGACACACCAACCTCTTACTCTTTCTGCTCCCACCAAATGGATACTACATCAGTTTTTAACCTCCAGGTAATAACTGCAAACCTCATAAGCCAATTGAAATTATCAACAGTCATACATGAATATGTCATCTATTCCCTGAGTTGTATAGTTATTTGCTAAAATGTTTAAAAGGCTTAGATAGATGTGGTTTAGGAAGATTACCATTTATATTATTCATTATTAAATTGTACCAGTTTAAAATGCATGCATCAATTTCTGATTATGAGACAGTAGGTACTATAAGCATTTTCTTTTTATATTTCATGTGATTGGGAAAACATCATTATTATTATTACTCAAAAGTTAATGCTTAAATAACTTCAGGAAAATATTTAAAAAGCAAAATGAATGTGAATTAAATTATTTAAATAACAATAAAAATGAAATATACTATAGACTAGTACTTTTTAAATGGTAAGCAACAATATGCATTGAATTTAAAAATATAAATTGGCCTTAGCTAGCTTGCTCAGTGGTTAGAGCATCAGCCTGTGGATTGAAGTTTGATTCTGGTCAAGGACATGTACCTGGTACCTCAAGTTTGATTCTGGTCAAGGACATGTACCTGGTACCTCAGTTGCAGGTTAGATCTCTGCCTGTGGGAGGCAACCAATTGATGTGTTTCATTATATCTCCCTCTATCCCTCTCCCTTCCACTCTTTCTAAAAAATCAATGGAGAAAAATATTTTGGGTGAAGATTAACAACAACAACAACAAAAATAGAAATTGGTTCTTAATTCACCCAGCTAGTCTGAAAAGGCAATGTATAGTCACTGAGAAAAATGTTACAATGGCTTTCACAGATTTTGCCACATGAAAATGCCTTTAACAGAAATAAGTAAGAGAAAAATTAAATGGCTTAGTAATTGTTGGTTTTTCAAATGAATCACTTTTTTAGAGTGTAATGCCTTGAGCAGATTTCTGCCCTTGGCAATTAAATTAATTGTGTATTTTAATTTTAATGCTTTCTAACTGCAATTCACTTTGCTCATTTAACACGCCCACTATAGTTCTTTAGACTGAGAAAGGCTGTGACAAAAAGTCTCTATGATACCTTTCTGTATTTTGACCCTGGCTTTTAAAAAAAATAAATTTCTGACCATTTCCTTAGTGGAGTATTAAATATTTATGCTTGTGATTAAGTTACTTCATGTGTTCTACATTTTTTAATTGTACAAGAGCATAAGGTCAAGTTGTAAGGAATTCATGTATGAGAGACTTACTCATTACATTTTTTAAATAGTCTGGTAATTGCTAATACTTTATCTCAATTACTTGAAATAGTATAGCCTTTTCATTTCAATTGTAGAGATAGCATGCTCAGAAAACAGTAAAAATATTAACCAATATAGGATTGGAATTTGTGGTTAGATTCTGAAAAACACATGCACCTTTTCAAAGTATGCCTCCTAAAAATCTATGTATTGGTTTTACTATCATATCTTTCAATTGAATCTCTTTTAGTTTTCTTCTTTTATATTAATTACTACATGGCCCTTGGTGCTTGATGCTGTACAGATGTGCAGCATCTGCAGGTTTGGGACTCACTGAATTTAGAATTCAGTGTGTGTGTGTGTGTGTGTGTGTGTGTGTGTGTGTGTGTGTGTGACTGATTTTAATCTTCTGTGCTCTTTCAAGACTAACTTTAATCTACAATAATAAAAGGGTAATATGCTAATTAGACCAGACATCTTCCGACATCATTCTGGATGTCCTTCCTGATGAAGCTGGGGCCCGGGTGCTTGTGGACGGCCTGGGAGAAGCCAGCCAGGGTCCTGCGTGCCTGTGGGCAGCCGGAGGAGGGAAGCCTGGGTCCCGGGTGCTGGAAGGAAGCCAGTACTGGCAGCCGGGAAGGAAGGCCTACTCTTTTTTTTTTTTTTAACTGTGATATTTTCTTTTCTTCTATATATTTTTTAACTTTTTATTTATTGAATTTTAGAGAGAGAGAAGGAGAGAGGGAGAGGGAGGGTGGGGGAGAGAGAGAGAGAGAGAGAGAGAGAGAAGAGAGAGAGAGAGAGAGAGAGAGAGAGAGAGAGAGAGAGAGATTAATTTGTTGTTCCACTTCTTTATGCACTCATTGGTTGTTTCTTGTATGTGCCCTGACCGGGGATCGAACCTGCAACCTTGGCCTATCAGGACAATGCTGCTATCAACTGAGCTACTTGGCCAAGGCCGGTAGGCCTACTCTTGCACAAATTTTCATGCATCGGGCTTCTAGTACTAAATAAAAATCTCTCAGTGAAGAATATATATTTTTATAATGGTTAGTAGATGTTGAATTATCTAATGTGTTCTTTGGTGTCCAAGTTTTGCTTATAGCATTAGAGTATGTGCATTCTAAAATAAGTGCTATGCTTTTCACTTTTTTTCTTGTTTTAACTGGGACTGGGTGAATTTATTATGCATGAGATTTTAATGTTCTTATCATTTGGAAGGAACAAAATATGTTCACTTTATGCTGCAGCTCCCGGGGGCCCTGTGTTTTGCCTGAAGAAGCTGGAACAAGACTGCTTGTAAAGAATGGACTGCCAGGTTTTTCAACAATAGAAACAATGGTCAAGGTAATTGTGACTTGCATTGAATTACAATGGGTTAGGATTTTAATGTGCCTTCATTTCAGATACTTAGACTACAGTGTTTATAATTCAACTAGCGACCCAGCACACAAAATTAGTGTGCTGCTATGGCCCCTAGGCCAGGCCTGTGATCAGGGCCATCTTCACCAGCTGCCCACAGTCGGCCCCGCCCCCCGCCCCCCGCCCCCACCCCCCCTGGTTCCCCATTTGCCATGATGTGATAGGAGCCTGCTGGCCTGGGGGAGGGACCAAGAAGTCAGCTGTTCCTGCCCACTCGCCTGCTCCACCCATGCTGAGGGTTGCCCTTTGTGTGTGGGGCAACTGGTGGGATGTGGCCCTTGGCCTGGTGCTGCTCACATCCCCCACCACCCATCCCCAGTTCCCTATTCGCCATCCGGTGATGGGTGCCTGCCGGCTGGGGAAAGGGACCAAGAGGTGGTCAGTGCGCCTCATAATGACTGGTCGAGCGGTTGTTCTGGTCATTCCACTGTTAGGATCAATTTGCATATCACTCTTTTATTATTTAGGATAAGAAAATGCCTATGAATAAAATCAAATCTTTTAGAAATGTCTAAAAAATCGTCCATTTTGCCAAATGCAAAGAATTTACAGCATTTGCAAAATATACATTATTTAGTGCTACATGAACTTGAACTGCACTATGCAGTTCTTGAAGACCCTTCCTATATGTCCATACATACGTTTTTACATGCATTGTACCAAATAATTATTTAGGAAAAACTATGAACAATAAGGTGAATCAGAGTACTTATTAGAGATACCAGTCATACATTCTTGAATGGTTATATAAATCCTTTATTTTCTTTTAAAATTATTCTGTCAGTTAATAGACCTACAACACAAAACAAAGGAAAACTCTACAGCAAAGATAGTGCAACATTGTATTAATAGCAAAACATAAAAAGAAATCCTTTCCAGTGTTTCCTCTGTTACTGATTTCAAATGTTTGCATTTCATTGGCTCTGAAAGATTTCTATGAAGAAAGGGTGCCAGAACTAAATATATATGGGAAGTGGAGCCCCCTACATCCAATTCAGGGAGACTCATAACTCACAAATCAAATGTTCTGAATAATCTGCAGTGAAGAAAACTGTTTAGCTTTGTTTATCCCATCTTTTCACAAGTGTACTTGACTGGAGAATACTTGCAAATAACCTCTCTAAGACATCCCATAGATACATATTCCACAGAAAATTCTTTCTAGGATGTTATTCAGAGCTAAGCAACCACTCCATTTGTATGTAACTTAAGTTACTTGCTAACCTTCTTACTTTTTCAGCAAAGAAATTGATGCAGATCTGAATTCACTTGGTAGAGGATTTATATGTTATGGATTACATCTCCAAAATCCCATCTAGCCTCAATACATAAGGGCTGCCATGGAAGAACTCAACTTTTTATAGAAATGTGTTGCTCAATTTTGGAGGCATGTAAACTTTAGGCATTCACTGTCATATCAAAGACCTACACATGTATGAAAAATATTCAACCATATGTATGGAGCTAGTAGAACTGACTTGAGTACTAATCTATCTAAGACTAACATGTCAGATTTCACAAAAGTTTAGCTTCCCTAGCTTAATTATAACTCTTCTGCTGCAAAGGAGTATGCAATTCCTCTCTCCAAGCTAACATGATCAGTATGAGTATCTTGTAAATGGCTGAAAAACTTGTGCCATATTTCACCCACAGCCTCCTGGGAGAGAGAGTACCAACACCTATGAAAAATAAAATGGATCTGGACTGGTGCAAACGCTCATCAAAAGGTGAGAATACTGTAGCCTTATCTCCCCACCATAAGGAAATCTGTGTTTTTGTGTTATGTATATCAACCAAAGTTTGCTATCTAATGCAAACAGGAGTCCACCATCTGGGTGTGGTAAAAGGAAAAACTTTATTCAAGTAAACAATTTGCAAATGGGAGAAACACAGGTACATCTTCTGTAAACAATGGGGCTGCCACTTTTCATAAAGGAAGTTTCCACCCTGGTTCCCCATTTGTGAATCCAAATCACACAGTTCTGATTGGTCCAGATAGCATGGTTCTGATTAGTCAGAATTGTATGTTCTGATTGGTTGCTGTGGGCTGGCTTCAATATATTGCAAAGGAGGATATAGTTGTCGAGCTCTGATTGGACAGGGCAAGTCTAAGCCCATTTGTGAAATATGAGTTGACCCAGCTGTACTGAGTGCACAGTGTGGCAGGCTGAAGGTTCAGCCTGTAATCTTCCCTGACTTGCAGTTTGCTTGAAAGGCCTTGGTCCTCAATGGCTGCTAGATTCTTGTTATGAATTTGTGTCTAGTTAACCAGGAGAAGTCCTACTTGGCAGATATATTCTTTCTCAAGGTCGCACATGTATAAGATGCAGTTTAGATATCTACACTAATAAAAGAGAAAGATGCAAATTGACCATACCTCCTCTACGCCCACCAGCCAATCAGGAGTGGGTATGCAAATTAACTCCAAAGATGGTGGGTTAATTTGCATACACAGGCATCCAGTGGCCTGGATCCTTGGAATATCCTCAGGACCCAGGCTGCTCTGAGCCTGTAGGTCCGAGTGTAGGCCCTGAGCTGCCAGGGTCCCAAAAGCCCCCAGCCACTCCTAGCCTACCAGCCTTGGCCTAGATTGGCTGGGGGCAGGGCGACAGAGGATTGAGCAGGGCCTGAATGGAGCCGGGGGTGGGGCCCTGTCCAAGCTGTGGCACAGGCTTGATCAGAGACAGGGGGCCATGCCCAATCCACAGCAGAAGCTTGATTGGAGCTGG
This sequence comes from Ia io, assembly GCA_025583905.1. Taxonomy (NCBI): domain Eukaryota; kingdom Metazoa; phylum Chordata; class Mammalia; order Chiroptera; family Vespertilionidae; genus Ia; species Ia io. The sequence goes on from JAJQQW010000003.1 coordinate 35,070,503, forward strand.
GGGGCCCTGCCCAAGCCATGGCGGAGGCTTGAGCAGAGCTGGGGGGGCCCTGCCCAACCTGTGGCATAGGCTTGATCAGAGCTGGAGGCCCTGCCCAAGCTGTGGCAGAGGCTTGAGCAGGCAGGGGTGGGATAGGGGGTATCAGCCTCGGCTTGCCATCAGTCCTGCCTCTGCACGTGAGCTGCAGAGGAAACACCTTTTCTGACTGCTCATTGGCTAAGCTCCCTGTACACCACTGGTAATATTCTTGGTAATTTGGGTATAAGAATCCAAAAAGGTGATCTAGGGTTTTTCCACCACACTTCTGGAGGAAAAAACAAAGGTCCGCTACTGGAGGGCTAAGAAATGTCATACCCTGCCCTAGTGGGTTTGGCTCAGTGGATAGAGCCTCAGCCTGCCGACTGCAGGGTCCAGGTTTGATTCTGATCAAGGACATGCACCTAGGTTACAGGCTCCTCCCTGGCTGGGGCCCAGGTAAGGGCTCATGCAGGAGGCAACCAATCAAAATGTCTCTCTCACATTGATGTTTCTCTCTATCTTTCCCTTTCCCACACTCTCTAAAAATCAATGGAAATATATCCTCAGGTGAGGATAAAAAAAAAAGAAAGAAAGAAATGTCATATCCTATGAAAGACACATCTTGAAAATGCCTAAAGAAAGTTGTCATTTTTTTCATGGTGAAGGGACTGGAGTCTGTGTTGATGAAAATACCTTGGTGGCTGCAGTGGCTGCAGCAATGGGGTGATGGGGCTGGTGCCTTCCCCTGATCAACCCGGTCACCTCCCGGAGAGGGTTCATTAGTAGGACATCCCCTGAGGGGTCCCAGTCTGTGAGAGGGGGCAGGCTGGGCTGAGGGACCCCCCCCCAGTATTTGATAATGTATATTAATTGTGTGTGTGTGTGTGTGTGTGTGTGTGTGTGTGTGTGTGTGTGTGTGTGTTGAACACTCCCAACAGAAAATAACTAATTTAAAAAGGTTAGGTTTCCTATGTTTCCACATTATTACATCAAAATTAATAGCAAGAATATAGAGAGGGTTTCTGTAGGTCTTAGACCCTTCTACAGTTCCCTCCTCCTTGATATTCCTGTTTAGATCAACATGAAAATACTGACTATAAAAATCTATATATATAAAAGGTTAAGCAACCTGCCGACCTGCTGACCAGCCAGTAGGTATGAAGCACACTGACCACCAGGGGGCAGACGCTCAACACAGGAGCTACCAAGCTGTGGTGACTTGGCAGTGGTGGTTCTTGGGTGATGCATCCTGGAACCAAAGAAGAGGGAGCCCAATTCTGGGGTGCATCATCCAAGAACCGCCCTCTCGCAATCCATGATCCCTCAGGGGATGACGGAGAGCGGGTTTTAGCCTGATCCTTGCAGGCCAGGCTGAGGGACCCCACCTGCCGGAGGGACCTGCTCACTCTGCAGATGCCCTTTGAGCCACAGCGCTGCCACAGGTACGGCCAGACAGGGAGGGACTGCGGGAAGTTGGCTCCAGGGGGTCTCCAGCCCGTCTCACCAGTCCCACCCTGCCAGCCACCTTCTAATTAATTTCCTTTCAATGTGCATGAATCCGTGCACTGGGGCACTAGTATAGATATAAAAAAGGGGGATCACCTCAAGTGAGTGTGACTGCATCTGGGGAGAAAAGAAAGAGAACTCTTCTAATGAAGAAGGTAGCCCCCTCCTTGTTTTATGAAGTCACATATGTCAAGTTCTAAAGACTAATTTTTAGCAGAGTGAAGCTGCTGATCCTTCTCACTCTGAATTCATCATTTCACACTTTATAAAATATAAGTGCAATGGAAAATTTTTAATAATTACTTTCTTGTCCTTTTGGGTTCCTTTTTTGAGAAGCCTCCTGGTGTTCTCTGAGATATACCTAGAAATACGTCAAGTCTTCACAACTCTATTTTAATGTGCTAGAAGGAAAAGAGAACGTGGGGGCAATCTTTGAGGACTTTTTACTCTTTCAGGCCCAAATGTTCAGAGTGAAATCTATTCTTCAATACAAAAATATTTAGATTACATCATTAAGATAGGGAAGTTTCTATGACACTAAAAAATAAATAAAAGGAAATATAAATTTAGCAGCACGATAATATCTTCTCATTCTTCACCTTCATTTCTTAGGCAACTGCAGGAGTCATCTGCAACTAATTTTAAACCCCTCTGGGATCGCTCAAAGTGAATAAAAATAAAAAGACACATTATAACCTAAAGGGTTTCCTGCTTTGTTGGGTAAGAACTCCTTTGGCGGTGGGAGGAATTTCGTTGTAGGTTTCTCAAATTTAGTTCCTTGGGTGAATACCTCCTTCCCAATAGGATGCAGCCTGGAGTATAAGCATCCCTGCCCGGTATCTACATGTATGAAAAGGTGGGAAATAAAACAAACAAAAAATTAAATAAGGGGACTTTTCTCAGCAGATGGAACATAATGGAAAAATTCTATTATTTTTTACTTTTTACCATTTGATTTCATAAAGACTGTTGTCTCTTTATAGCCAAGAAATATTTTTTAAAGTACAAAAGTAATTACAGGATAAAAGTTATTATTTTGTGTACATATCTACTTATTTTTGAATAAAAAAGCTCAAGCTGATAAGTGTATGTGAATATAACTTTTGGAAGATCCATCATCAACTATACAGTTTTTTTTTACATTTACTGTTAATTGGTTTTTACCTTGATAATGCATAAGAAAGCAATATCTGCTTTCTTTTTTAAGATGTAAAGAGGTATTTAAGAAATAGGAATATTTTAGGGAGAATATATAGAAATATATTCTCAACATTTGTTTTTGTAATTTTTCCTAAAGAAGAACAAGAAAAATGTATTTAAGTGAAATTTATGATTTTGAAAACTTTATTTGAATTGATATCCTTAGTTTCCTTTGCACAAATTTGTTTTAAAGTAATACAAGTAAGTGATTATTTGCTTTCCTTTTCCATCTTTTATTTATTTTATTTTATTTTATTTTATTTTTTGCTTTTTTTAATTTACTTTATTGATTAAGGTATCACATATTTGTCATCAAACCCCCCCCTGTTGCCTTCCCAAACCCCCCCACATGCATGCCCCCTCCCCCTGTTGTCTGTGATCACTGGTTAGGCTCATATGCAAGCACACAAGTCCTTTGGTTGATCTATCTCCCTTGTCCCCACCCTCCCCTACCTTCGCTCTGAGATCTGACAGTCTGATCAATGCTGTTCTTGTTCTTCAGTCTATGATGTTCATCTTTTCCCCTAGATGAGTGAGCTCATGTGATACTAGGAATATACTTATAGGAACCGAAAATGAGACAAGCAATAATAGTTATGCTGAGAGGCAAATGAATCAGCCTATAGTGAGTTTCTTTCTGGGCCAACAGTTCTTTTGAGTCCCGGTTTCTATGTCCAACAGTTGTTTATGTGTTCATAACAGCAATGATATTTCAGTTCTGGATGGTGGACAAATGGTGGTAATGCAGGTCTGACCCTCTCTGGTTTGGTCCTGGGCAATCTGCAGTGACGCATATCTGCTGACTGCTAGTATGGCAAGGCATCGTCAGTGTCTTCCATCTCTGGACTGTTTCTCTTCTGACTTCATGGCTGGAGCACTCCTGTCAATTGCTCTCTGTTGCAGGAATCCACATGTCTTGGAGTTGTTTTCTGAAAATATACAAACATATTCTCGACCAAAAGTTAATAAAGGAATATTTTCTATAAATTTGACTTGTGATCCTTTTTCATTTTTTCGCCCAAACGATTTTCCTTTGGCTTGTTTTGACACCATGTATGTTTTACCTGGGTGACTTGCTGTTAGCATTAAAAATGAAAGTTAATTTTCTAAAGTAAAAATTTTCTAGATGTAATTTATTTGCAGGATATTTTTCCTTACATGATATTCTTCTACTATCCCCCCTTTTTTGGTTTAAATATTGGGAGGCTTTTGGAAATTTTATGCTGTAATCTTGATAGCTTTTAAATTTTACTTTTTTGCACTAAAATGTGACTGCTTTAGGTTCATTATATGTTACGCACTTTTACCATGAGATGAACTACCAATAAAAATTATAGTTAACACTTAGTAACAGCTTTTTTGTCCAGTACAATTGATTTTTCTAGAGTATTTGCTTATTTTGATTGGCCCATTTAAATTAGTCTGAAAACTTGACTACTATTTTACTGTCAAATTTAATACTCTAACAACCATCTTGTTTTACCCTGTAATTATTAGTGGAGAGGATTATTTGCCTTCTTGAGTAGGCCCTGAGCATTCTTGGTGCTAGGCTGGATTTAGATATCATAGACCCCAGTTCCCCGGATCATGGGTGCAAGACATCTCCATCAAGTCTTGTTGCAGTGAGAGGGCATCTGCTGTCGGCCAAGTCTCTGTTACCTGGGTCCCGATGTGAGCTGGGCATGTGCAGCTGAGCAGCCATGGTGGCAGGAGATCTCCTTCAGCAGGGGTGAGGGTTCAGGCCCCTGCAAACTTTGGGGGGGTGAAGGTCTGTGCCCCACCTCTATTGACCGCCCCCCCCTCCTGATGGCCCCTATGTGACTGTGCCTGTCTTAGGTTGTTCCTTCCCTGAGGAATCTTACCTGTCTCTCTGGCTAACCAGCCATCCTCCGGGGCCAAGCAGGGTGATGTGAGGTTTTGTTCTGTCTCCTTGGTCGCCTATGCCCCCATGGCCTCCACGCCCAGCACCTGCCTTGGGATCCCCTCGCCTGCTGGCAGGGTCCCAGCACTGATCACATATCTTGTGGAACCCAGGTTTCTTCTCCAAGGAGGCCCAGCTCACCCCACTGGGCGAGAGACAGATCCATGGTACCAGCCATCACGAGGTTTCAACCTTGGCATGAACAGAAGCTCAGGCAACAGCTGTGGACAATTGGATTGTGAGAAGCGGGTCCCTCTTGGCCAAAAGGGGAAGAGGGGCCAATTTAGAATGCTCAGGTGCCTTCCCAGGGGGCCCTCTACACAGTGGAAGGGATTAAACCCTTTCATGTCCTTTTTAAATTGCTGCCAGACATTCAAAGAATTAGTTTGTAAGTTTGTTTGGGGTAATTGTATAATTTGCTGTTGTAATTCTAAAATATCAAAAGAGATGTGTTACGTTTGTCTCCAAGCACCAAACAGATGATATCCCTCCCTCCCCCCACGGGCATGAGGAACTATTATAAATAATGGGGGTGATCCAAATCTGGGAAAAATTTTAATGACTGTAGAATAATATCATGTAAGGATATTGTTTGTTCTAGTCCATGGCAATTCCCTTTCAAACTGGCTGTCTATTTCCTTTTGTGTAGACAAGGTCTTAGTTACATTTTCTGCACTTCTACCGCGGGCAAGTAGTGATAGTAGTGACACCCTTTCTTTGGTGTCCACACAAGCCAGAAACCTCTCTTTAATTTTACACACAAAGTGGCATTGTTTTGATTTTGTGTCATACAAAAGGGAAGCTGGGTGGAGACCCCTGTGTATTTATACTTACTTGCCCCACCCATGGACCTCTTCGATGACCAAGGTGTTTGGTATTATTGGTAACTACATTAGTCAGGGGATCAGCCCACATGAGTGGTCTTACCCATGAAGGGTCAGGAGCATGAGTCCAAAATACTTACCCTCTTGTCCCAGGTAAAATTACCGTACATCTGATGATTGCTAGCGTGGCTGGAAAGGCGTTCTCGTGCATTCTTGGGTTTCTGGTTACCTCACAATTTCTTCCCTAGGTTTGACATTCTGATTGATGTTTCTCTGTTTCTGGATCTATTTTTCCCCCATCAGTTTATGTTGTTCATTATATTCCACAAATAAGTGAGATCATGTCATATTTATCTTTCTCTGCCTGGCTTATTTCACTAAGCATAATGTTCTCCATCTCCATCCATATTGTTGCAAATGGTAAGAGCTCCTTCTTTTTTACTGCAGCGTAGTATTCCATTGTGTAGATGTACCACAGTTTTTTAATCCACTCATCTGCTGATGGGCACTTAGGCTATTTCCAAATCTTAGCTATGGTGAATTGTGCTGCTATGAACATAGGGGTGCATATATCCTTTCTGATTGATGTTTCCAGTTTCTTAGGATATATTCCTAGAAGTGGGATCACTGGGTCAAATGGGAGTTTATTTTTAGTTTTTTAAGGAAACTCCATACTGTTTTCCACAGTGGCTGCACCAGTCTGCATTCCCACCAGCAGTGCACGAGGGTTCCTTTTTCTCCACATCCTCGCCAGCACTTGTCATTTGTTGACTTGTTGATAATGGCCATTCTGACAGGTGTGAGATGGTTCCTTTTCCATCTTTTAGAGAAGGTATCAGGCTGAAGTGAAATTAGTATCTAAAGAAAGAACTAAAGTTTTACCTGAGTTACATACTGCATAAAATTGACCCTTCACATATATGAGGTAATTATAGATTTGAAAAGTCATTAGCTATAAAGCAATATTAATTCACAGGCAATCGATGATATAATATATAAAAGGAAAATCAAATTTTGTGGTTTGTCTCTTTTCTAAAATGAGCTCAAAAATATATCATTTAAAGACCCCCCAAAAAGCTAGATAGAGCAACCATTGTTTCAACATTAACTCTCTAGTTTTGAGGAGATTACTTGTCAAAAGTATTTTTATTTTCTAACTCTTTGGGCTAAAGATTTCTGATGGTTGTTCTCTGTTCACAGTATTCCCTAATTTTTTTCCACCACCCTGTGACAATGCAGAAATAGTTCTTTCTTTTTATACTGTGATATTCCAAGTAGTTAAATTATGGACATCAATGGCCTGTTTTAAATGACAGTATTGACACTATTTTTCCTGGTTTACTTTTTACTCAACCTGGTTTTCCTCAGAAATCTCAACAGAGTTCTTTCTTTTCCAACTATTCCTTTTCTTCCTCTTGTTCAATAAAAAGGCACTGTAGTCTAAGCCCTTAAGCTTTTCTCTCTTAACTGATTATAATGCTCTCTGTTACAAATATAGCATTTAAAAAAATCTCTTCATTAAATGAGTGTGTCTACCTAGAAATAAAAAGAAGTAGGAGGGTTTGTGGTTTGTTATTTTTTTCTTTTCTCAAGTGCTCCTAAAAAAAGTAGAGCATGCAGGAAGTATGGCATTGAATTATACTGAGACTTAATTAGGCTTTAAAACGATGAACATGGAGAGGGAGGTCACTATCTAAAATTGAGGGAATTTTAATATTTCAGGAATGGTTTTGCCCTTCCTTTTTGTACCAGTCTGTTTCTCCAAAGGACATGTGTCTTCTTTCATACCTCTCTCCATGCTACTTTCTAATATTTCAAAATTCTCTGGTCTCTTTGCCCGTTCTGCTTCACTTGTATTTTCTTTTTTTATAGATATCTACAATATAGCTTTAAAATTAGAATATCATTTCAGTCAAAAGGAACTGATTTAAAATTGTTTACCTGTGAGAATTTATGTTAAGGTCAGCAAGTGGGGATAACATTTCAGAATTTGAAATGTGTTTGAAACTCCCATTGAGTACGTGTTTATGTGTGTATGTTTGTGTATATCACTGTACAAACATTGATGTATTCTAATTTACTTTTAAAAATTCTTGAGTATAGATACATAAGCTATAGTTAGTAAAAATAGAGATTTTGTACTTTTAAAATAATTTTATAATTTATTTATGTCTCCAGATGAAACAACATAGAATACTATTCTAGGAGAAATGTACATACGTACATTTGTTCATTGTTCTATTTAAATTGGAAATATTAAATAGCTTCCTACTACCCTGAGAGACAGGGCCATTGGAATGTTAAAAATAATATTGGATTGAAATAAGCAAATCAACTGTTGGAATCACAGTAGGATTTCAGAATAAAGGAGTGGGATCTTTTAGGCTATAAGTGATTACATTAAAGCTTTAACCTTGAACTCAATGGATAAACACAAAGAAACATCCCTGATATTAGGTATGTAACCTATACAATACCTACAATTGAACACTAGGTGGCAATGTTTACTCACTTTTATTTTTAAATTTCAGCAATTCAAAAGCTGTACTAGGACAAACTGAACTTTCTTGTCCTCAAGGTTATTTGTGCATCCTAAGACACAGAAAAATCCTTCCGTTTAAAACTGTTCTGGTTTCTTTGTTTTGAGCTCTGCAGAGCTGGGCAGTACATCTCTGAAATATTGTTCTCAACCCATTAATTGATCCTAGCGGAGAGGGACATACTACAGAGAATTAGCAGTAGACCCAGAAAAAAGAAAGAATTTCTAAGGAGCTAGAAAAAAAACACACCCATAATATATAACAACAAAAAAACCTTGGAATTTGTATTCCTGTGATTTAAACACTGAGGGATGACAAGAAATTATTTCTGAATCAGAGTCAATATGGTGAACTTATCTTTCTGGTTTTGATTGATGTTCACAACTATTTAATTGGGCAAATCAAATTAAAAATTAAAAACACATTGATCAAAACAGTAAAATCCAAGTAAGTCCTTCAACTGTATTCTAACTAAATTTCCTCTGCGACTTCTTACATTCAGATCTAGAGCTGGCCTTGGGATGTGTGTTGAGTAAAGTGACTTCCACAACTTCCTATTCCCTTTGGAGGGCTCACCTCCAACCACATACAGGAAAGGGAAGAGCCTCTGTTGGTGTTAAAGAACTCAAAGGGTTCACTGCTTGGGGTGCAGTTCCAGAAGGAGATGTGGTAGTTTTGTTTACTTGCAGCAAGTAAAGAGACAGGGGATTAATAGCCAAAGCTCTGTCTTCTCTGATAAACTCAGCCGTTGCTTATATATACTATTTGGTCAATTGAATGTGGATTTCTTCTTTGCAGTTGGCTGCTTTGCATCTAGTTGAGTTCCTGTGAGCTCATCCTGTTTACTACTGCATCTACAAAACAGTGGGCTCTGTTTTTACAGTTAGCATGAATAACAAGTGGGACTACCCAGACCTCGAGACGCTTGTCCTGTCTAACATTACTTCGCTGGAGAATATGGGAAAGTTTCATGAGATCAGTTATTTTGGTTTTCTGGTGACTACTTCCTGCCACAGGCATCAAAAGTACTAAATGGCAGTGACCCAGGAATTCCCTGGAATGATCATAAGGATTGACGAATGTTCTCCAGGGGAACTCAACTCCAGAATCATTGCCCTATGAGAATTCTAGTTAGGGAGGATTCCAACCTGGTTATCTATCACACATAGGATGTGTGTCTGATGATATTAGTAGGTTCACTTTAGACAAAGTAAGACTGGATATTGTATCTTTTTTTTTTAGTTTGCCCTAGAAATAGACTTGTAATCATTTATTTGCTTTCCCTATGTTCTCTGAATTTTATTTTTATCATTGTAACATTTATTATCTTACTGTAATTATTTGTACCCTTGCAAGTGGGTTGAAAAGATGGCATTATGAATGAAAGGAGCTTTCAAACCTCTCAGAAATATAGTAAAAATTCTAAGGAGAAAAAGTAGAGGAAAGAATTTTCATCCCAGATAGTTTAAGGGAATTAATGACTGCGAGCAATATATACATGCTGGAGCTTACTGGAAATAAGGCAGAGGCAAATCTCCTGCCTTACATTGCAATTTTCTTCCATAAAATGCAAGGTGTTATGAGAGATCAAGAGTGAGAGAGAGAGGGAGAGCGAGGGAGAGAGTAAATATTAGGCCATCATTCATTTGTTTTATTAAAATTTTATCTCATGTATATACCATGTGTAGACAGTATCTTATATAGTTTTTCCTTGTTTTAAAACTACATAAAGAATCATGTATTTCTTTGTAATTTACATACACATTTTTTTAGTTTTTACTGATTCTATATTAGTTTTCCCTTAATATGTAAATCCACAACTTATTTAGCTATTCATCTCTTGATGACTAACAAAATCCATAATAAAATAAAACTTGCTGTTTGACTAATTTCAGCTATAAGGCATAATTAGTGTTTTTGCAAGACCGTTTGTGATATTTTGTTCACTGCTTTTTTGAAGGAAGTTTTGGTTGAAGACCATTTATGAATTTAGGGTGCATCCCATTAATGAGTATTGATATCTTAAACAAGGTCAAGATCATATACTACAGTATTCTTTCACTTGTGGCCACATACTTATACATATATATGTGTATTTGTCATTGAAGGTGCTGAATAGGAGGTGATGAACATGGGCACAGGGGATTCATATCCTCAACCATGAACATGTGCTTTCAGCATTGATCCATAACCCTATACCCTTTTCCTCTTTTGTGGTGAAATACAGGGCAGGGAATAATCATTGACATGCCTTGAGAATGATACATGAATACATAAATGTTTTATCCTCAAACTAATCCATAGTATTCTTGGCTTTGTGCCCTAGCAGCATCTTTTCTCTTGGATCATAAAACACAAGCAGAGAAATATGATTCTTGATCTGTTTTCATAAGACTAGCTAAGCTGTTAGGGGGAAAATAATATGTGTGTGTGTGTGTGTATATATATATATATATATATATATATATATATATATATATATATATATGTATATATGTATATATATATATATATATATTTTTGTTTTGTTTTAAATATATATATTTAAAATACATATATATGTTTTAAAATTTAAATATATATATATATATATGTTTTAAAATTAGATAATCTATTTAGAATTAATTATAATCAATCAGCACTTCACTATTAGCTTATTGAATTTTGGTATCCTTGGAGTCAAAAATCTCAGGGTCTCAAACTATTCCTTATCCTTTAAACAATTACAATTTATAATTTTTAACAGTTTTATTAAAGTATTAGAGGCCCAGTGAATGAAATTCGTGCAGGGGGGGGTGGGGTCCCTCAGCCCAGCCTGCCTGCCTGATTGCTCCTAACTGCCTCTGCCTTGACCCCGCCACTGTGGCTTTGTCTTAGAAGGAAGTCTGGAAGACATCCGGTCTATCCAGTCTAATTAGCATATTAGCCTTTTATTAGTATAGACAACTTAGAGTGATTCCTTCAAGTTTGAGGGTACAATTTGATGAGCTTTGACAAATACATGCAATGATGCAATCACCAGAGAAATCATTACATGAAACATTTCTATAAATTTGAAATTCACCAGTTCTGTTAATATCCTTTCTGCTTCATGATCCAATACAAGTGTGCTAGTCTCTCGGTCAGCCATAAGAAAACACCATATAGACTGTGTGGCTTAAACAGCAGGAATTTGTTTTTTACAGCTCTGGAGGCTGCAAGTCCAAGATCAAGGTGCTGGCAAGTTAGGTTTCATCCCAAGGCCCCTTCTCTTGGCTTCTAGTTAACTACCTTCTTGCCATGTGCTCACGTGCTCTTTAGAAAAAGCGATCTCTCTCCTTTCCCGTTGCTTAAGGCCACCAACTTTATTGGAGTAAAACCCCACCCTTATAACCTCTCTTTACCTTAATTACCTCCTCAAGGCCCTATCCCCAAACATAGTCACATTGTGGATTCCGGTTTCAACATATGGATTTGGTTAGGGATACAATTCCGTGCATAACACCAGTTTATCTTATTTATTTGTCATGCTTCCCAGTTCCCTCTGGGCTGTGATATTTTTCAAATTAATTTTGATTATGGTCAAAGTTAAGGATTGATGTTCTTTTTATTTTCTTCTTTCTTATAAATGATTGTAGCTTGATTAGTTGAAAAGATATCCTTTCTCTATTGAGTTACTTTGCACTCAATTGAGCATAGACATGTGGGTCTATTCTGGATTTTATATCTTGTTTCATTTGCTAAATGTATGCCCTGATGCCACAACCACACTCTCTTGATCCCAGTAGCTTTATTGAAAGGATTGATAATAAGTATTTTGGACATCCAACTTTGTTCTTCCTTTGAAATATTGTTTTCATTATTTTAATATCTGTGAATTTATATTAAAGGTATCTTGTTAATATTATAAAATAAGATTACTTTAGTTTTTAATGTAATTGCATTTAATCTATCTATCAGAGCAGAATTGACATTTTAACCATATTTTTTTTCCAATTCTTAAACTTGGTACTTCTAACAAGATGTAATTTTTATTATTTTTCTATAATGTTTGTAGTTTTTATTGTACTGTTTTGAACAAACTTTAAAATATTTCCTATGAATGTTTAATGCATCTATAACTGATTGTTTTAATTCCAGTTTAATTGTTCATGATAGCATATAGGAATTGTTTATTAACCTTGTATTTTGTAACGTTATTCACTAACTAATTTTGGTAGCTGTTTTGTAGATTTCTTATGATTTTCTACTTAGAAAATCATGTTGTCTGTGAATAAAAACTACTTTATTTTTTTTCTAACTGTATGCCTTTATTTCTTATCTTGCCTTACTGCCCTAGCTAAGACTTACACTACATTGTTGAATAGGAGTAGTGAGAATGAATATCCTGGCCTTGATATTCTTGCTTTAATGTTATCTGGAGACTTTTCAGAAATAACCTTTTCCAGACTGAGTACCTTTAAATCCTTAGTTTGCTAAGAGTACTTCTAGCAAATCTATTTAACTTTGCAAAATACATGAAGACATGTATTTTGTTTTGTAGTCTATTATTATAGTGATTTACATTCATAGATTTTCAAATGTTACATAAACTTTGCATTCCTAGGGTAAAAACCCACTTGATCATAATGTACAGTCCTTTAAATACATATTTATGATTTTGATTGCTAAAATTTTAAAATATTTTTGCATTTACAATCAGAGTCTTTTTGTTTGTTTGTTTGTTTGTTTCTTGTAATGGGTTTGACTGGTTTTGGTTTCAGGGTATTATGGGCCTATAAAATTATTTTTAAAATGTTTCCTCTTCTATATGTTGCAAGGGTTGTTGTGGAATTCTTATAATTTCTTTTCTTGAAAATTTGGTAAAATTTAGCACTGAAGCTGTCTTGGTTTGGAGTCATTTTTTCAGTGGCAATGTTTTTAATGATAAATTCAATGTTAAATACATATGAAGAGAATGCTTTTGGCGAACTATATTTTCTTGAGTGAGTTTTGGTAATATTTATTTTTTTTAAAATTTATTCATTTGATACATTAAATATATTAGAATAAACTTATTTATAATATTCCATTTTATCTATTTAAAATATGTATGATTTGTTCTTGTCCCTTCTTAAATTCCTGACATGGTGTCTCATCTTGCCTTTTTACTTAACTGGTTGGTCTGGATAGAGGTTTATTACTTTTAAAATTCTATTCAAATAACTAGTATTGAAAAGCTGGAAGCAGCTTGGATGATTGATTTGAGTCATTTTTCTCTTTTACTTTCTAAGCATTAGTTTAGCTACATCCCATAAATTGTATGTAGTGATTAATTTCCATTCATTAAGATTAAGTGAAAAATATATATTTTTTTCCTTGTGATTGCTTTAAATTACTCTGAAAACTTGACTACTATTTTACTGTCAAATTTAATACTCTAACAATAATCTTATTTTACCCTGTATATATTAGTGGAAAGGATTATTTGCCTTCTTGAGTAGGCCCTGAGCATTCCTGGTACTAGGCTGGATTTAGATATCAAAAACCCACTTCCCCACACCATGGGTACAAGACAACTCAAACAAGTCTTGTTGCAGTGAGAGGGCAGCTGTTGTCGGCCAAGTCTCTGTCTGTTACCTGGGTCCCGATTTGAGCTGTGCATGGGAAGCGAAGCAGCCATGGGGGCAGGAGACCTCCCTCAGAGGGGGTGAAGGTTCAGGCCCCTACAAAGTTGAGGGGGTGAGGGTCTGTGCCCCACCTCTGTTGATCCCCAAGTTCTCTCCTGATGGCCCCTCTGCGACTGTGCCTGTCTTAGGTTGTTCCTTCCCTGAGGAATCTTACCCGTCTCTGGCTAACCAGCCATCCTACGGGGCAAGCAGGGTGATGTAAGGTTCAGTTCTGTCTCCTTGGTAGCCTGTGCCCCCATGGCCTCCACACCCAGCACCTGCCTTGGGATCCCTTCGCCTGCTGGCGGGGCCCTGGCACTGATCACATATCTTCAGGAACCCAGGTTTCTTCTCCCGGGAGGGCCCAGCTCACCCCACTGGACGAGAGACAGATCCATGGTACCAGCCATCACGAGATTTCAACCTTGGCATGAACAGAAGCTCAGGCAACAGCTGTGGACAATTGGATTGTGAGACGAGGGTCCCTTTTGGCCAAAAGGGGAAGAGGGGCCAATTTAGAATGCTCAGGTGCCTTCCCAGGGGGCCCTCTACACAGTGGAAGAGATTAAATCCTTTCATGTACTTTTTAAATTGCTGCCAGACATTCAAAGAATTGGTTTGTAAGTTTGTTTGGGATAATTGTACATTATGCTGTTGTAATTCTAAAATATCAAAAGAGATGTGTTACCTTTGTCTCCAAGCACCAAAAAGATGATTTTTTATTGATTCCCAAGGGTGCGAGGAACTATCATAGGTAATGAGGGTAACACAAATCTGGGAAAAATTATAATGACATTGTAGAATAATATTATGTAAGGATATTCTCTGCTCTAGGCCATGGCAATTCCATTTCAAACTGGCTGTCAATTTCTTTTTGTATAGACAAGGTCTTAGTTACATTTTCTGCACCTCTCCCAGGAGCAAGTAGTGATAGTCCCTTCCTTTGGTGTCCATGGAAGCCAGAAACCTCTCTTTAATTTTACACACCAAGGAGCAGTGGTTTGATTTGGTGTCATACAAAAGGGAAGCTGGGTGGCGACCCCTGTGTAATTATACTTCCTTGCCCCACCCATGGTCCTCCTGGATGACCAAGGTGTTTGGTATTATTGGTGACTACATTAGGCGGGAGATCAGCCCCCATAAGGGCTCTTACCCATGAAGGGTCAGGAACGTAAGTCCAAAATACTTCCCCATTTGCCCCAGGTAATATTACTGTATAGCTGATGACTGCTAACATGGCAGGAAAGATGTTCTCAGGCGTTCTTGGGGTTCTGGTTACTTCACAATTTATTTTATTTTTTTAAATTTTATTATTATTATTATTTATTTATTTTTTTTACATATGTGTCCTTATCCCCCCATTACCCCTCACCCCCCACTCATGCCCAACCCCCCTATTATCTGTGTCCATTGATTAGGCTCATATGCTGAAGCATGTTTTTTAACTTTTTTGTTTGTTTGTAGTACAAGTCTGCTGGCAATAAACTCTCAGTTTTTGTTTTTGAATAGCATTTTACTGAGACTACATTTCTAAATTGACTTTCTTTTTTTTTTCCAAACTATAAGAGAAAGTTTATTTAGAATGTCACAGAGGTGGAACAAATGGGCTCAGGAAACAAGTTACAGAGGCAAAAGAAGGAGCCCCTGGAGCTAAGGAGAGAAGGGTAAAGATAATGCACCTGGGGATGGGGATGGGGGAGTGGTGATGGGGAGGGGGAAGGCGCTGCTCTCCAGAAGGAGAGCTAGCGGGGTCCTCTGTCCTAAGGTCATCATAAGAACTTTTAAGAACAGGGATTTTAGGTGAAGTCCCTTTCCATGCTTTATATATATGATTCCATTGTCCTTTTATCTGCGTATTTTCTGATGAGAAAAGTTCTTATTTCTTTGTTCATATCTGTATTCACTGATATGTAATGCGTTTATCTCTCCCTCTCTCCACAATTTTTTTTATTTTAATATATTTTTATTGATTTCAGAGAAGAAGGGAAGGGGAGAGAAAACATCAAATGATGAGAGAAAATCATAGATCAGCTGCCTCTTGCACTCCCCCTACAGGGGATTGAGCACACAACCTGGGCATGTTCCCTGACCAGAATCGAGCCATGACCTCCTCGTTCATAGGTCGACCCTCAACCACTGAGCCACACTGGCAAGGCTCCACAATTCTTTCAAAAATTTATTTTTATCACTTTTTTTAAGCAATTTGATTATGGGGTGCCTTGTGGCCTATTTCTATTTTATTCTTTAATACTCTTCTAAGACCTTTGCAAGATTACAGTTTTTCTGAAATTTAGATACTAGTTGGCCATTATTTGTTAAATTTGTTTCATCATTTTTGTCCTCATGTCTTTCTTTCTGGGACTCCAATGTTACATATTTTAGATAACTTGATACTTTTTTTCCCGTGGGTCTCTCATGCTTTGATCATTTTTCTCCAATTATTTTCTCTGTATTTTTTTCCTTTGTGCCTCATTTTGGATAGCTGTTATTTGCTGTTATCCTATGTTTGTTGACGTTTTCTTCACCAGTATCTATTCTGGTATTAATCTCATCCAAAGTATATTTTTTATTAGATATTAGTTTTTTAACCATATGAGTTTTATATGTGTGTGTGTGTTTTTTCTATAACTTCTGTTTTTCCTCATATTGCTTCTGTTTTCCTCTACTTTTTTGGACATATAAAGCAATTTTATAATTGACTAGAGTCCCGGAGCGGATTCGTGCATTGGTGGGGTCCCTCGGCCTGGCCTGCACCCTCTCGCAATTCGGGACCCCTTAGGGGATGTCAGACTGCCGGTTTTGGGCCGATCCCCGCAGGCCAGGCCGAGGGACCCCACTGGTGCACGAATCTGTGCACTGGGCCTCTACTATGCATATAAGATCTTTGGTTAATCTCTCCCTGCCCTCCCCTCGCCCTCCCTTCCATGAGATTCATCAGTCTGTTCCATTTTTCCATGGCTGTGCGCTGAGCGTCTGCCCCCTGGTGGTCAGTGCGCATCATAGCTACTGGCCAAACAGTTGAGTGGTCGAACACTTAGCATATTAGCCTTTTATATATATATAGATGTTTTAATATACTTGTGGTCAAAACTATAAAGGGAATGGGATTTTACCCCACTTTTTAGCTAACAAGTTGGCTTGCCATTGTTTTATGGATGATTTTAGAAAACATGATACTTATGGAACATAAACCATGGACAGTTTAGTACTCACAAAACTATCAGCAGCCAGAGTCTCTGCATCTTCACCCTGGCTCTTCACGCCCTGTTGCCTCCAGGGCCATGCAAAGAAGGTTGGATGACACCTGCACACAAAATGTGTTGTATTTCAGGGGAGGAACCCTGAGTTGGGAAACCTGAATCTTTTTTAATAATAGCAGGCTTCCTTCAACAGAAGACGTTTCTTATTATTGTGGGCATTGAAGATGCCTGTGCTTTGTTTTGGAGAGAGACACTGTCTCTATCTTTCAAGGCAACAGGGAAAACTACCTTTCGCTCTGAAGAGAGAAAATGCCTGTATCACCAAGGCTGTTCTTTTTACAAACATAATTGAAAATATGGTCAATACCAAAAAGCAATCAGGGCACTTTACTCATAAAACATGCAGAAATATAAGGGAGCAATGGAAAACAATTACCTCCCAATATTAACATTAATTCAATTTCCCTGTAATTTCTGGGACAACATATTGGTTTTTCTACTCTTTATGGGCCATATTTTCCTGATTTTTTTTGAATGTCAGGCAATTTCTATTTGGACGCCAGATATTGGATACTAGATTTTGTTGCATTGTTTAAAGTGTTGGACTTTGTTTAGGCACACAATTAAGTTTCTTTGAGATCAGTTTGTCCCATGAGAGACTCACTTACGAACTTCATTGGGTCTTATCCAGAGGTCTAAGTTAGCCAAACTATTGAGGCAATAGTGTTCTAAAGATTCTTCCCAACTTCCTGTGTATTAAGAGACCCTTCCATTTCAGCTAATGGGAGCATGAGCTATTCCTTGATTTGTTTGACCTAGAAATTGTTTAGACTATTGCTTTCTGATAGCTATTTCTTGACCTCAGATATGGCTCCTCTCATGCATGCACTGATTAGAACACAGCCAGAGGCTCAAGGGGACTCTCTGAAGACATCTGGAGGTTTGTCTTTTTCCTCCTCTTTGGTCAGCTACCTTCT
The DNA here is from genome assembly GCA_025583905.1 of Ia io. Taxonomy (NCBI): domain Eukaryota; kingdom Metazoa; phylum Chordata; class Mammalia; order Chiroptera; family Vespertilionidae; genus Ia; species Ia io. The sequence goes on from JAJQQW010000003.1 coordinate 35,088,316, forward strand.
TTCCAGTACTCTTCCAGACAAATTCTGTCTTCACCTCCCTGAACTCTGATCTGTCTGCTTAATGCAAGCCTTGGTTGGTCTTTTTTCTCTCTGTGTGGTGACCTTGAAAACTGCCTGCAGGCTGTCAGCTGAAGCATTTAGATAGCTCATCTCATTTGTTTCCCTCCTTTCCACATCACGCTCCTCTGCTGTTTTTTTTCAATGTGTGAAAACTTTTATTTCATATATTTTCCTTGTCTGTCTAGTTGTTTAAGGGAAGAAGGTAAATCTGCTCCCTGTTACTAGGTTCATGGCCTGAAACAAAATAATCAGAAAGGTTTTACTTGTCTCTTGTCTTTTTGCTAACACCCATGTTTTGGAACATTGTTATCAACTATAGTCACCATGTTATGCCTTAGATTCTCAAAACTTATTCATCTTATAACTTAAAGTTTTTACCCTTTATCCAACTTCTCCCTATCATCCTGTCTCTCCATCCCCCAGCCCCTGGTAACCATGTTTCTGTTCTCTGCATCTATAAGTTCAAATTTTCGTTTAATATTCCACATATACTGGCAAGTTATACCCTGCAGTATTTGTCTTTGTCTGTCTTGTTTCACATATAATAAGGCATTATTTTAAATATGAAACAGTAGCCAGAACAGCATGGACACTGAATAATCAGAATGACATCAGCCATAGGATCACACATGTGTGTACCTGGAAACAGTATTTTTAGTACACACACACACATCCATAAGTGTGTATTTACATACACACTTGAGGCACGATGCAGGAAATTCATGCAAAAGTAGGCCTTCCTTCCCCTGGCTGCCGGCACCGGCTTCCTTCTAGCACCCGGGACCCAGGCTTCCCTTGCAGCCCCGGCTTCATCCAGAAGGTAGTCCAGAGGACGTGTGGTCTAATTAGCATATTACGCTTTTATTATTATAGATACATACACAAATATTTTTCATTACTGAATTATTTTCTACATTAGAAGTAAGCCATCCAATATGGTTGTATATTTACTCTAATTGCATATTAATATGCCACAATTTAACTCATTTTTACTTATATATATCAAATACAATGTTGACCTTACAAAAATAATTAACTCCTTTTTCATTATTTGAAAGTAATCTTTTTTCATTGAAAGTCCTGTTGTTTTCATGTTTTCATATTGTGTCTTTAAAGTTACAAAATTGGAGGTTCTCATAGGTCTTACCATTCTGAAGTTCAACAACTGAGGAGTAATTATGAATCTCAAGATAAAATAAATATGATTAAACAGTCCAATCTAATAAAGACAAAATATGCAAATTGACTCACTCCATGACAAAGATGGCGGCGCCCAACAGCCAATAAGGAGGAAATATGCAAATCGACATAACAAAGATGATGGCGGCTGGGCCTGGACGCTTGTGTTGCCACCATGGCGATGACACAGGCGTTCTGCCCGCCCCGGCCGCTCTGGGCCTCTGGGCAGCGTGCGCACAGGTGCAGAGCGGCTGGGGCAGGATGGAACGCATGGTATGAAGGGGGCACGGGGGGTGGAGGGAGCTACAGGAGGGCAGCAGGGCCAGAGCGAAGGCGGAAGGCGGTGGCCAGAGCAAAGGCCTGGGTCCCGGGTGCTGGAGGGAAGCTGGTGCTGGCAGCCAGGGGAAGGAAGGCCTATTCTTGCACAAATCTTCATGCATCAGACCTCTAGTCAGTATATAAAGCATTCTTTCTACATTAAAGAATTCAAAGGGTCCTATGACATAAAAGCAATTTGAGAAAATTGTTTCTCTGAGAAGCAACTTTCATAATTCTCAATAGTCTTCTAGAGCAACTAGCATTGACTGTATGATTAAATTATTGGATGCATAATGAGCAACTTTCACAATTTCAACTCAAATTTATGGAGTAATTCATGGGAAACTAATTGAGTAAAAGCTCAAACTGCTTGTTACATGACAGCCAATATGTTGAGTGACAAGGTGTTGGGGCAAGGAAAGCAACTTTATTCAGAAAGCCAGCAAGACAAGAAGATGTAGGATTAACATCTTAAAGAACCATCTTGAGCAAGTGCAGAATTCTGACTTTTTTAATGACAAGGGAAAGGAGAAATCAAGAGGGGTTTGAAATCAATAAGTAATTGATGACTGCAGACATCTGGACATATGCAAGGATTCAAGGGTGATGGTGAAATTTCTTTGCTTTTGGTTAACAAACTCTGATTGCCATGGTCCAGTAACAATGTTCCTATAAATCTTTTGTTTAATAAAGATTATTTTGTACATACCTTCCTCATCTCTTTGGGAAGGTAGTTTTGAGCAGGGTTACAGGTTAGATTTCTTTAATGATTAGCATATCTGCACGTAATACTAAACAGAAATTGCTAACTGACATGTCAGGCTCAAGCAAGAAGAAGTCAGAATGACTGATTATTTTATTCTATTACAAAACTTGTAAATATCAATTAGGGGAAGGATTTTACATACCTAACTTAATGAAACATGCAGTCAGTCTCTAAAAACTATTATTGACTAATATAAAGTTTAATAGAAGAGTTTTATGATTATAAAACTAAGTTAGGCCTATATACTATATTTTTGTCTTCATAAGATCAAATTTGTTTTGTTGTTATTTCAACCAAATATAATTATTAATTAAATTCTATAGTTTTTCAAGGATAATTCCCAGTGTATAACGATGGCTAAAAAACAAATTAATCTCATGAATTTATTTTTCTTAATAACTTTGGCTCAAAAGCAGTAAGATCTTGCCTGGCTGGTGGGGCTCAGTGGTTGAGTGTTGAATTATGAACCAGGTGGTCATGGGTGGATTCCAGGTCAAGGCACATGCCCGAGTTGCAAGCTCAATCTCCAGTAGGGGGCATGCAGGAGGCAGCTGATCAATAATTCTCTCTCATCATTGATGTTTCTATGGCTCTCTTTCCCTTCCTCTTATGATTTTTGAAGAAATCACAAACTGCAATAATTATATCCTTAATTTTCTACCACAACTGGAAGAGACACAAGTGAAGGATATTGTCAACAATCACTTCAAAAAAGCATTGAAATGCTGTCATTCTGCATTCTTTCCAGCAGAAATATCAATAGTCACAGTCATACACTGGAGTCCTAATATTGCAACAGGTTTATTTGATAAACTGTACCTGAAAGAATCATTTCCACTGAGGTTCTTGTTACCTATTACTGTATATTAGTTAATATGGAAAGTGGCTAAAATTTCACAGGTTCTGGAATGACAAGGGCTGAAAATATTTTTATTTTAAGATGAAATAAAAATATTATTTCAGCAAACTTTATTTACCTACACGTTTTTCTTCATTTTTTGCCAACTTCCTTTTCACTTTTATGTGTTTTCATGTATAAAACTGCAACACTTTAGATGTAATTGTTCCTCACTTAACATGAAGATATTTATGTCAACATCAAATAGACTTATGATTTCATAGCAGCTAAATTTGTAAAAAAAAAATATTTCCTAATTAGCAAAATAATAAAATAGATTGGTCAATATGAAACAAAATAACCTACTTATAAAGGTGCTTCTTTTTTTCATAGAGAAGCATATCATCTCCATGAGTTCATTCTTTTGTAAGTGGATGTTAGTACTTATGAGATAAAGAAAGCGAATGTCACCAGAATAAGACCTATTGGCTGGCTTCCAAAACATCAACAGGGTACTATTTCCTTGATGACTCTACCACAGTCAAGGAAGTGTATCTAAGACTAGCAGGCTCCAACATAATTTTAATAGGAGCCATGGAATGCATCCATCTTTCCAGTCATTTAATTAAACTGCACTCACAAAACTGATCCATAATATTAGATTTGCTTTCTGGCAATATAGTCATTTCAGCTATAATCCAATATATGCATCCCTAAAACATCTGTAAGCATTAGCAAAAATAATAATTTTTATACATTGTTTTTGTACCATTGGAGCTAATTTGAGCTGCCCGAGCAGGCAGTTCTGCTTGGGTGGATACTGTCAGAATGAATACTTAAAAAATTAACAACAACAGGAAATAGAATGGAAATACTTATATTGCTGTAATTATTACATTGCTGATAAATATTGAGACCATGAGAAGGAAGATAAATTATGTGCCTATGGGATCACAGTAAGGATGGAAAGAATTGTGGGACTTAGAGATAAGGCTCAAGGTGCTCTATTCAAGAGTTGGTGCTTGGTTTTTACTTTCTTAAAGCAGTTGAAAGAACTCCCACTGCCAGTGGCAGCAGGCAAGCCTAATTTTGTGTTTTTGTTTGTTTTCCCTCCTCCCCCAACCTACCGCCACTCTCATTATTCTGATATCCTTTGCTTAGGGAAAAACAAAATCACATATGCACTAACAAAACTACATATTTTACTGATATCTTCCTCCATTTATGAAATATATATATATATATATATATATATATATATATATATATATATATATATATATAGTATTACATGCACATGTTGTGGAAAAAAAAAAGACTGAATAAATATAACTTCAATGCCAGCTCCATTCTATAACATTTAGAAATTGACAAAAAAACTAAACAAGTAAAGTCACATTTGGTGAGCTATAGTAAGAATAAGGTGAGATATGTAAAATTCAAACATTTCAGAGAATCAAGCTAAAATAATGCTTTGTTCTTTACAGTAGGCATTTCTTGCCGATGCTGCATTATACACAATACTAGAGGCCTGGTGTATGAATTCGTGCATGGGTGGGGTCCGGCTGGCCCACCCCCATGGGGCCAATCTGGCCAGGGGGAGGGGATGTGGGAAGTTGGCCAGCCATCCCTGCTCCCATCAGGCCAGTTGGCCAGCCACAGTGTGTGTTATAGCGACTGCTTATTCTGGTTGTTCCCGTCGTTCCAATCATTCTGGTTGCTTAGCTTTTATATATATAGATTACTGGTTCAAACTTACTTGTGAAATTTTGTATGAGCACTTTTAAGCTTTCCCTTATTGCACCTCTTTCTATGACTCCAGGGCTCAAGAGCACCCGATTATATTTATGCATTGTTTCTTATTATATCCTAATATTGCATCATACTTACTATCAAGATCTACTTACCTGAATAGCTTTTATATACTGTGGTGACTGAAAGTTTAACTCTAAATCAAGGTTTCTCACCTTTGACATTTGGGGCTGGATAGTTCCTCACTGTGAGGACTGTCCTGTACATTATAAAATGTTCAGCCACATCCATGGCTCTACCCACTAGATTTCAGGTAATGCATCTAACATTCCAGTAGCATCTCTTGTCCAGTTGTGACAATGACAGATGTCTCTGACACTGCTAAAATCGCCTGGAGGTAAAAAAAATTCCACTGTTTGAGACATTGCCCTAAATGGCAATAGTAATATAATAGTGAAATAGTGAATTAGGGAATTGTTTGTGACTCATATTTTCCTTCTGTGGCTATATTACAGGCCCTAGAAATAGGAAGGACTAGAAAGCAGACTTTGGCCCTCTCCAATGCCACATCTTAAAAAAAGGAAGAAATTTGAAAACGAATTGAAATAAGTATGTGTTAGTGACTTTTTAATTCCTATAGCTGCAACCTTAGAATATTGGTTATCACTTTTGTATTCAAGGTTTAGTTAAAGTGATGTATATGTGTTTATAAGTTTTCTATTTCTCTTTTAGAATTTATTTTGCTAGTGCTTGCCTACAATAATAATATTAGAGATAATCTTGCTGCAAGATTAAAAAAGGATACTTCATGGTAGTAATCAGACATTCACAATGACCAACTTTTACAAACTATTGTTATCTAAAATATTATTTTCCTGTTAGATGTAATGTAACACTTAGAAAAAGATAAAATATATCTGTTGAACATTATCTCATCTTTAAGAATCTTAATGCATATTAAAATAATAAATGTTATGTACTTCTTAAAAGAATATTGTTCAACAGTTTAAAGCCATATATTTCAGTGTTATTTGAAATTTTCTGTATATAACCTTTATCCTTCAAAACTGATAAGAAATGTTTTCTAATGTTTCCTATTTCCAACTGAATACTTTATTTTGCTCTATTTTTTTAAGAATACATAGTGTTTGTACTTGAAGCAAAAAGACATGAAGGTAGAGCTTTGTAAAATGTAGTTCTATTACAAGTTGAATAGTTTTAGACTTTAGTTTCCAAGATTTTTTTGTTTTACCATGTTCCACTTGTGGTACTCAAACATCTTGCTCTCAACATAAGGGTTCCAACTTACAAGGTTATTTTCTTTTGTTGAATTTTTGTTTAACCTTTCTCTGCTTCAAATCCTCTACCTGTGAAATAAATATGAAAATAACATCTTTACATGCATGTATGAACAACTCAAGAGTGACCAATCCAGAGTGGGTATTTATCATTCTCTATCATAGGTTAGAGAAAAATAATGAATTTTAGTCAAACAGAAGAGTCAAATGCTATGTCTGCTGACTAGTGTGTGTGTGTGTGTGTGTGTGTGTGTGTGTGTGTGTGTGTGTGTTGGGGGGGGATAATTTATTCACTTTAACATTAGTCACTTTATCCTATAATGATTCTGCTGATGTGGATCTATCCCTGTGGATCTCACCTAATTCTCCATGTTGGCAGTCGGCTCTAATAATGGGACTAAGACAGGGAGAACATATTTATGTGATGACTGAGACGAGCCGAGCATTCAGGCTTTGGGAGAGTTAAATGTACAGAAAGGAAGCCTATCTTTTATGATAAACACAGCATCCTTGGTATTTGCTGTAGGTGTAACAATAAATTAATTAGCTGACATCCATGAATGTTATTTCCTTTACTTCTAAAATTAGAGTATCAAGCCGAAGCCGGTTTGGATCAGTGGATAGAGCGTCGGCCTGCGGACTGAAGGGTCCCAGGTTCGATTCTGGTCAAGGGCATGTACATTGGTTGCGGGCACATCCCCAGTGGGAGGTGTGCAGGAGGCGGCTGATCGATGTCTCTCTCTCATCGATGTTTCTGGCTCTCTATCCCTCTCCCTTCCTCTCTGTAAAAAATCAATAAAATATATTTAAAAAAAATAAAAATAAATAAAATTAGAGTATCAGTATCTACTGTGAACGTCGTACTGGTATCTCCAGGAATAGATTTATAGTATTCGGGACAGAGCCAGGCATTTACAGAAATATTAATTTTCCTTAAACACATGGGCTCAAACTTAAACATGTAAATCACCAAAGGGCTCCTTACAACACATATTTCTGGGCTCTACCCTAGCATTTCTGATTTAGTAGGTCATGCATGAGAACTGAGAATTTGTCATTTCTGACAAGTTTGCAGGTGAGTTAATGGTCATGGTGCCACCCTTTGGGAACCATTGTCCTGGACAAGCAGTTTTGCAGGACAACTTGTGTCATCCACATCAGATTCAAATATATAACTAGAATTCTCATGTTAAAATAGCAAACAAATATAATAATTCTTATAATATCTTCTAACTGATTTTCATTTTAATATGTTGGTTGCACCATGTGTATTGGGATTAGTTTAGTGGTAAAATTAATACATCACACCATTTACATATTTTAGAAAGGCCTATACCTTTCTAATTCTATTGGCCTTTCTGTTAATGTTTAGGACAATATGAAATCTGAAACAAAAGGTAGTAAATAAAATATATAAATTAGAAATGTTACCTCTATGCTTTACATTTGTGCTTCAAATTATAGTTACTGTTTTTATTTCTTCTTTTAACTATCTTTTAAAATCTCTATTTCCTTTGCAGGCTACACTGGTGTTTGATAATTTAATTATAATTTTTATTTGAAGCTGTAATTAAGTTAACATACTTTAGATTTAAGGCTGGGTTCTGTAGAAAGACTACATTTCCTTTTTCTTTTCAGTTTTGCTGAGTCAGGAAGGAGACAGCAATGTCCTGTCCTGGGACTTCTCCCATAAGGTGTCATCAAAGGAATTTTGTTAGGGCTAATCCAATTTTGCTTAGAATCTTTATGCTGTCTGATAATCTAAAGAAAGATGCCATTGGTATGTGTTATCTGAAATTTTTATAATAAGATTAAACTATGTAGGATGCCAATTATTTATTTTATTAAGTCTAATTCACTTAAATACTTTTTTAAAAATCAGAACATATTCAAGTAGATACATATACATAATCATGTTAGAGTAGGATTCAATTTTAGCCTTGTGATTTTGAAAATGTATTTGATTCTACTTCAGAGTAGATCATTTATATCCTTCATAGAAAATTAGTTTCTATTATTGCTCTAATATTGCTTTCATGCATATAAATTTGCAAGAAAAATATTTATTATCAAGCCTGACTCAGAGGTCCATAACCATGGATCACTAGCAATAAATACTTTTAGAGGAATGGGAGTGGGGGTGGGGTGGCGGTGGCAGAGAATAAAACCAATACTATATTCCCTTATTTAATTCTGTTTACATTCTGTGTAATTGAAGAGGGGAGTAACATTAAAGATTTGTCCTACTTAAAAGAAAAAAGTGTTGTAAACAAGTCAAAATAACTTCCAGTGAAGCAAAAACATTAGGTACTTCAAACTTTTCTTCAATTCCTTACTGTTGAATTCTGGACAGAATCTTTTTTTCTAGCTGTGAAATTTGAGTCTAATCTAAGAGTAGTGGTCAGTTCCATGGTTTTAGTCAATAAAAGAGCTTTTTATAATGAATATGTGCCAACCATATCCAATGCTTATTTTACCATAGCACTCTCCTCTTCTCAGGAAAGAATAATGGAATGTACCCGTTTAATATTTTATTTCAACAGTACACATCAATCCATTAGTTCATAAAGTAGATTTAAACTAAAACTAGCAAAACTTTCTCTTCTATAGGCAATGCAAGCCCTAAATACAAATTTTAAATTTTGAGTTTTCTAAGACATTTGATTCTGAAAATATGAAGTCAAATAAAATGACAAAATCAACCAAAATAAATATAGGCCATAAGCATGAGACTAAGAGCCTGAAAGAGCACTGCAATTTTAAGAGAGTTGTGTTTCTTATCCCAATTATTATTTTAAGCTATTAGGGTAGGAATAGTTAACAACCTGGTTGATATTCAGGATCTTGAAAGGATATTGGTGTAGGGCATGCCTTTGTGTCACAATGCCAAGAACATGCTTTGCTTCCAAAGTTTCTTTTTCTTTTTTTCTTTTTTTTTTCCTCACTTTTAATTAGCATTTATCTCTCACTTCCTGAGTGGTCTATGGAAGGTTTACTGGGGTGATCACTTCTTGAATACTAACTCAATGTTGACAACTCCTTTGAAGAACATTTTAAAATATTTTCTTATTTATGCATTTACTTTTCAGTGATCATAACTTTAAAATAAATAGTTTGAATGTTAACAATTTGCTGGCGATGCATATTTGGGATGCAGATATGATATGATATGATATGATATGATATGATATGATATGATATGATATGATATGTAATGTTTGACATTTAAAATGAAATGCAAACTTGGGAAACGAAGTCATAAACTCAAAATTCCAGGGGTTTATGCAGTTAAAACTTTCACATAATTATATTGTATTTTTATTTGTCCTCAGATTTTATGAGAAAAAAACCAGAGGGCATATAAAAATGGTAGAGATTTTATGAAGAAAATTCCAGGGTTTATATAAAGCCAGTGCAGATCTAATTTAACTCCTGCACCTACCTCTGGAGTTCCATATAATCATTGATTTTCTCCAAAACTTGTCCTGTAGTTTATTGCTTTCATTTATTCACACCATTTTTTCTGTAATAGCTAAACCCTGTCCTTTCTACCTATTGAAATCCTATTTATCTGTCAAGCTTCAGCTAACGTGTCACCTGCAAAGAAGCAGTTTATGACATCCCCCAGAAGTTAGCAGGGATTGCTCCCTTTTCTAAACCCACATAGTATTTGTATGCCCCTCTTCCAGGTTATCATGTATTATTATAATCATTTGCAACCCATAATGATTTTATTCTTCTTAAGGATAGATATTCATTTTTCAGTCCCCAGAATACACTGGACAGCTTTTAGTAACCTATAAATTGTTGGTAAACAAGCAAGACATTTCTTGTCTTCCATAAAGTTCAAGAAAGAATACATTTCACTTGTTCGTTAAGCATTTATTAAAAGATAGAGATATTTTACGATTTATTTACATGTATTGAACCACTTAACCACTTAATTCTCTTTGTGAGAGATTGATCGCATTGATGGCTGTACTGCTCTATCCATCCCTACATTCCGAACCTTACCACTCACATGACTTTGTAGCTCTGGCCACCGAGAGACCATTGTGTCTCATGTTCAGGTCTGTGATCCATTGATGGAAAGAGGGGGTGGAGGAGGCTTGAAGAGGATAAAGAGGATATATGGTGATGGAAGGAGACTAAACTTTGGGTGATGAACACACAATGCAATAGTAATATACAGATGATGTATTATAATGTTGTACGTTTGAAACTTACATGATCTTACTAACCAATGTCACCATAATACAATTAATTTATTTTTTTTTAATTTTTTTTATTGATTTTTTTACAGAGAGGAAGAGAGAGGGATAGAGAGTTAGAAACATCGATGAGAGAGAAACATCGATCAGCTGCCTCTTGCACACCCCCTACTGGGGATGTGCCCGCAACCAAGGTACATGCCCTTGACCGGAATCGAACCTGGGACCCTTGAGTCCGCAGGCCGACACTCTATCCACTGAGCCAAACCGGTTTTGGCACATTTAATTTTTTTAAAAGAGGATAATTGGGTGGCTTGACTTTATTCCATAGTTAACATCTCTCATCAGGCACTTAAGCATGCCTTAGCCTAGGCAAGCCTTGAAAAGCTGATAGCCAACTGATCCACACCCTAATATACCAGGAATCCAGCCAAGACCAACAAAGCTGTCAGACAACCATTCCAAAATGTGTTGGCAGTAAATACTTTTTAATGTTTACTACTGTTTTACTATGATGCTTCTCTGAATGTTCTTGCAACCAACTACAGGTCTGAGTGTTTCATCTTTTGTTAAAAAGTACTATGCCTTGTTCCTTTGGGTACTGGTTTCTATGCATCAGCTTTAAGGTAAGGAATCATTTAACTATCAGACCATACTAGTGGACTGAGTTTGGTTTTCCAGCACATTTATCTTGGAGCGAATGGGTTCATGAGACTGTGAAGTCATTGGAGCAGAAGTAGAATTAATCACATGTGACTGAGTGAACTGGTAGTGGGTTTTGCTTGAAACATTGTTGATTTTTTAATGTTATACTTTTTGAATGTATAAGGAAGACTTTCCTTGTTCCCCTTAAGCTATTTATAAAATATGGCAATTAGTGGACTATGTTATTGTAAACAGAAATTAAACATTCTTAATATACATTTTCTCTCTGCTTGACCACTCCAGAATCTGGTACCTCTTATTCAGCTTTCTTATATAGTGACATGCTTGTTTGCATGGGTTCAGTGTGAATCCGTCCTTCTTGTTACTGGGACTAGATTAGAAACATTAGACATATAACAAAGGCCTTACCTGGAATGTCATATTTGAGAATAATGCTCATTTGAAGGGCATAACTAGACACTTTAAAGGAAATAAGCTTCATGCTTATAAAGCCCTTTTGAAAAAAACTGGCCTGATATCAGACCAACAGTGTTCATGGATGTTTGTGTTCCCATTAAGAAAGGTCACTTATATTTTAAGCACCTTAAGAAGAGAGGAATTAACCCCAAATTTATAGCTAACATAGGGTAAATATTGCTGTGAATACTTGGCTTGAAAACTTCCAGCACAGAAAACAGAAGGAGGGTAATATGGTAAGTTACCATTCTTGCAACACGTATGTAACAACAACAACAACAAAATCAGGCAAATCTGATAAGACCACCATTTTATGAAGAAGAATGCAATACCTTTGATATTGTAATTTATAAAAATGTGGAGTAGTGACTATAGAGAGAAATTTCATGTTTCAGTAGAATAGCATGCATAATCTAAAACACACCCCTCTTGGAGGAGGAAGTTTTGGTCTTATCCTGCAAATTAGACTGGACTTGTTACCTTGTCCAAATTATCAATACCTTTCAAATTTTAAGTTATTCCAGTTTTCTTCAATATGTAACGACATCCCTCCAAATTGGAAGTTTTAAATATTCAGGTTTCCAGTGCTTGGGGTGGCCACACCCATCCTAGGCACTAATTTGTTTTCAGGTATGATTGGCAGACAGGTGGGCACCTTCTGATATCACCTAGACCTTACTGGTCATGCACCTAAACTGTCTCTGTCCAGTCCCTTCCCCCATCAATCAGCAGGGAACAGAGTTGGAGAATGTTAAATACAGCCTTTGGCAAAGCTATATAAATGGCATGCCTATATTATCCGGTTTTCCCTTTCACTCCTTTCCCGTTAAATAGTAATTAGGTTATTATAACGGCATCATTATGAGCCTTGAAGAATCATTTAGCAGGCTAGGCATGGGCCCGATTTCTTCCTGGATAAACCATTATTTTGGTAAGTCCTGAGAAATGTTAAGTAATAATTGCTGTTATACAATAGATAACAAATAAATTTCTTATACTAAAAAAATCATCTAAAAGATATAACTTTAATATATTTTTATAATAGCATTTTATCAGATCAAGAGGATGTCAATAATCAATAAGAGTTTTTCTGATTTTTTTTAGAATCTTCAAATATATGCTCTGTTTACAATCTCATCATATTTCCCATTAGCTCTAAGAAACTTGTAGCCCAAATGAGTAAGAAATGGTTTCAGGATGTAAAGCAAAGTTGTCATAGGCAGAGTGTCTCAGGAACTGAAGTAATTAGCTTCTGATCTATCATGCCAGCTTACAATGCAGTTTTCAATGACTGCAAGTATTATGGTGACTTGGCAGTTTTTCTTAAATTGGACTTTGATTTTCAGACTCGAATTGCTGAATTTGCTTATTGCCAGGAGAAGCTAATTAGAAATTTCTCTATGCAAAAGGTGATAAAAGGGCCCCAATTTGGTCATTCAATCTAGTCAAGTCAGGAAGAATTATGGACTTTCCAAAGGAAAGATAAGTGATTATGTCAACATAGCAGGAATGGGAAATATGTATTTTAGTTATAATTTTTAAAATAAAATAATATAAATTGAGAATTCTATGAAAATTTATAAAATGGGATTCATAAAATTATAATAATATGTTAAAGAGCAAGGTCAAGCAGCTAAAGCCAAATGTTAACTTTGATTCAAAATATTTTATCAACATTTATGCTTTTATCCCTAGCTGGTTTGGTTCAGTGGATATAGAATCGGCCTGTGGACTGAAGGGTCCTGTGTTTGATTCCAGTCAAGGGCACATGCCCGGGTTGCAACTCAATCCCCAGTGCGGGGTGTGCAGGAGGCAGCCAATCAATGATTCTCTCTCATCATTGATGTTTCTATCTCTCTCTCCCTCTCCCTTTCTCTCTGAAATCAATAAAGTACATATTAAAAATTTTATACTCCTATTGCTAGTAGAAAAATTACTATATATTTAGTATCAATTCCACCAACTTGAAAAACATGTTATCAAAAAGCTATTCAAAGAGAGCCAATATCAAAGCCTTCTCTCCGAAGTCTATATTCTAGTCAATTATTTGAATAAATTTTCAAATAGAAGTTTCAGAAAGCATTGTGTCTATCCATCAGTTATGTTGCAAAAATAATTGAATACATAATATTTGTTAAGCCTAGATAGATTTTTATGATCACCAAATAGAGACAAATATTTTGCAGTTCCACATTCTTTACTACAACTTAAGAACAATGAGGCTTTCAGCCTTGTCTAAATGACACAAACGCACAGTTTCTGGAAATAGCTGCTCAACTTTTATGGTAAAGTTATGGATGTGAGTTCATATTTCATAAGAATAACTTTCCAGAAAAACAAAAACAAACAAACAAAAAAACTTGAATGATAGTGTATCAGTTAACAGATTAAGCTCTAAGAGAAGAAAAACTAAATTTAAATCTTATCTTTTTCAATTTCTTGCTTTAGGATTTAAACATGTTATTTATCCTATAGTTTCTTTTTTCCTCATCAATACGATTGAGATTCTTAAGTTTAATTTGCAAACTTAGTATAAAGATGAAGTATACTAATGCAGTGTATTAGTATTCTATTATTTATGTTCCACTCTCACAAATTTTCCCTTCTTCACACCATCCTCAATGAATTATTTAGTATTTTTAAAAGCTTACCCATATATATAATATATATAATTACAAAAATGTTTATAAAATTAATTAAGGAAAATGAACTACTATTATTGGTGGTGGCAGTGAAAATGGCACCAAGTGTTAGACCGGTAGAGTCAGAATGGACCTGGATTCAGCAACCTTGGTACTTGAATTCTGGCTAAGAAAGAATTCAGAGTCAAGACTCAAACTATAAGATAAAGTTTATTTACAAAGTCACGGAGGTAGAAGTGAGCAGTAGAAGAAATGGGCTCGGGAAACAAGTTCTGGAGGCAAAAGGAGGGCCATTGGAGCTTAGAAGGAAGGTAAAGGTAACCTGCCTGAGGGAAGAAAAGGGGGACCAAAAAGATGGGGGCATGCTCCTGAGAGGGAGATTATGCTGGGTCCTCCTTCCTCCTCCTTAAAGGGTGAGGATTTTAGGGGCAGTCCCAGAGGAGGGTCTCAGTCGAATATTCATCAGCTTCCCAGGCCTGTCCTTTCAGGTTCTGGTTTCTACTGATTGGTCTGCACCAAGGCAAGGGGTTATTGGTCAGTGCAGATGGTCCTGCTTTTGCTCCTTTTCTGGGCCTGGAACTGAAACACAACTGAAGCCTAGATGTTATCCCTAGTGGTTAATGCTTAAGGGGGGGGTCCTGCCAAGGCCCACGTGGGAGTTCCATGAGGCCACTCTTCAGCCCCTTGTGTCTCCTGCAAGTGGGTCTATGGCATGACTAGCAACATGCCAGGGGAGGAAAGGTCAGGGAGGGGTCTGAGCCGCATGAGCAGCTCGTGAACAGTGACATGCCAGGGGAGGAAAGGTCACCCTGGGGATGAGGTCTTTGTTTTCACAGTTTTGCCCCTTGCTAGGCATCTGGGGCTTTCCACCCTGGTGACCTTTGGTACCTGGCCCACGTTCCTTGCTCTGCTCTTGTCTGTCTATCTACCACATAACCATAAATGGCAATTGACTTTAAAGAAAAAATAATCCTATATAATAAAAGCCTAATATGCAAATCAACCAAATGGTGGAAGCACCAGGCCAGCCAAGGCGGGTACCAGCAGGCAGAGGGAGGGGATGGCGATTGGGGGGCGGTGGTGACCAGCAGTGGCGGAGGGGTGATCGGGAGGTGGGGCAGGCCGCTCACTGGCTGGCGCCATCCCCCGATTGCCCCTCTGGTCACCTCCTGCAGAGGGAGGCCACCAGCAGCAGTGGTGAGGTGATGGGGGGTGGGGCCGGCTGTTTGCCAGCTGTCGCAATCCCCCAATCGACCCGCAGGTCACCTCCTGCAGAGGGCTCCTAGTCTGTGAGAGAGTGCAGGATGGGCTGAGGGACACCCCCTTCCAGTGCACGAATTTCATGCACTGGGCCTCTAGTAAAATAAAATTAAGTATAAAATGTGGGACAAAAATAGCACAAAGTCCAGCAGGGAGAATATTAAAGTAAAATATTGAATCTTTTTATGCTAAGGGGATGTGGTATAAATCACACTTTGAAAGAAAACTATGGTAAGTTACATGTATGTATTATAAACACTAAAATAATCATTAAAATAACAAAACAAAAAGGCAGAGAAAGAAGAAAAGGGAAAGCAAACAATTGAAGGGAAAAATAGAAAATAATAGTTAAATTTTGATAGATTTAACTAATTGTATCAGTAATCACATTGTACTAGTAAATAGTTGGCTTAAGAAAAATAAAGACCAAATTAATTGGAGAGATATATATTGTTCTCAGTCAAGGAGGCTTAATATTGTTAAGTTAATTCTTCTCAAATTTATCTTTATATTCAATACATCCTCATCAAAATCCCAGTGGAATTCTTTGAAGAAATTGAAAAGCTGATTCAAAAATGTATATGTTAATATCAAGGTCCTAGAATAACCATGCCATATTTGAAAAGAATAGAGTTGGAGGTCTATCTAGCAACAATAGCAACAAGTCTAAACAATAAAAAAGTGTTTCTGTTTTTATCACATCAGCATTTAGAATATGCTTCTTTATCAACTTTCTAAATACCCATGATGATCATTTTCAGAGATACAAATCTGATTTAACTGTCTACATTTTATTTTCTTCTTTATAGTGAAAAACTGTATTTATGTCCTTTTAATATAACTTTCTCCTTGCCTTTTCTAACATTTAGTCATACTAAAGTTAGTGCATGATGTTTAAAAATACAGGTAGCAAGATTTAGTAGAGAACAGATATGCATTTGGTTAAATGCTCTTCTGTGGCTAATGTATCCTCCATAAATGCACTATCTCTTATTTCCCTGTAACAATACAAATCTATGTAAAATATTAAAATTCATAGGTTAAATTTGAGGGATATAGAATCATAAAACATATTACATATTATATTCCCAGGGCATATTGATTGCTATCACACTGGGGAAAGGGCAAATAAAAAAGGTCTGATACAGAAACAGTGACAGAAAACGATAATAAAGAACTTTTGTCAACTGATTTTAATGTAGTGGTAAATGAAGCATTTATTTTTATCACCTGTCAAATAAGAACTCATTTGTTTTAGAGAGAGAAATACCAGACATTGTAAAATGAGACACTGAAGGGAAAAAAAGTCCACATCAGTGAAGGTGTTCATATAGTCACAGACATTTAGATCCTTGATGCGTGAAAATATTATTTACAGATATGTGAAGTGCATAACAGTTCGGATTGAGGCTTGAACTAACCACTATGTCACAAAACATTAATTGTCAGTCTTACTGCTTTTATATGATGTGTGTTAGTATTAAACAAAATAAATATTGGAGGATACGTTATATAATTTGCCAAGTGTTGAGGTTTTTGAACACTACTTCATACAATTTGCTTATAAAAGAAAAGTTTGTAAGCTGCTTATCTTTCAGTTGCCTTATACACACACTAACCATCTCTCTTTGCCCTGCTGGGAGGTCCTGGAGAATGAGCCCTGTGAGCGACTTAGTCTGGGCCCCATTGCCCTCTGGCTGCCTGTTATATTTAGGCTGTGAACTTACTGGCCAGAAACCTGAGGGCAGGTGAGAGGGACATCAGTCATGTCTTCTCTATTCTCTCCCTGATTTTGTATATCTCAGGCAGTGGTTATTATAGCTCTTCTAAGTCCCTTTCTCAGTAAATGCTTGTAATATTGTTTTTCCCCTTAACACTACAGATTTAGGTGTTAGACTCACATCTCACAGGTGCTTTTCTCCAGATACAATCCATCAATTTTTTACACAGCACCATAAGAAATTTTAAAACATGCAATAGCTGACTATTTAGTTAGGGGCACTAACTTATTTTCCTTAGATTATCAAATAAAAAAATGACAACAGTCAACACAACAATATCTGTCCGGTGTGAATGAATCAAAATTATACCTTTTTTTTTTTGGTCAGATTGGCAAAAAATATAATACATATTTTTGTGTGCTGCAGAATTTTAGTAATTAGTTTACATATGCCATGAGGTAAATAAGGTTGAAAATCATGGCTTTAGTCCATAAATATGTAAGTGGTCCCTTCATTTGGACCATGTGGGGGCATTCTGTTTCCTACAGTAATGCTAACTGATAAAATATGTCAAGTATAACAAGCACATTGTACTACATATTCATAGTCCAATTACCAAACGCAGAAAACTTAACATTAATTTTAACATTAATACTACTAAAGCAAAAGCTGCAACAGTCCAAAGTACACAGGGTAAGAAAAACCTTCTTCAAGGTTGTTGTTACAATAGTGGAGAGAGACCAGAACACAACCTGAAGTAGGCTCCACTGAAATACAAAACCGGAGAGTTTCCAAGAGCTGGGGTAGTCCTCTGTTTTCTAGTTGACCTTACCAAAAGGAAAGGAAACTTTCCCTTCCCATTATGACCAGACATAGTTTATAGCATGATGCTAGACACACACTGAAGGTAGGTCCCTGCCCTGCAGAGACCAGGTACTCCATCCTCCTTGATGATTACATTTCAAGGGGATAGCTCCAAGGTCCTTGAAAAAGACAGTCCTGGTTTGTAAAACTGACAAGAGGCTTTAGAAAGATTTACATCTCGAGGAAGCAGAGAAAGGATTTGCAATTATAAGTTTACTAAACTAGGAAAGGGAGGGCCTGGAATACTAGTAAGAGGGAGGCCATAGCCTAGAGTCAGGAAGAAGCCTAACTTTAGTCTGAGGAAAATGTTCAGACCATCTTGGTTGATACAATATTTATTAACTATATTAAACTAGTAGCCCTGCGCACGAATCCGTGTGTCAGTAGCTCGCCAGTAGCTGGCTGCTGCCCTCCAGTAGCTCTCTGCCTGCTGCCCCACCCTCTTGTACCTCCCCCCGCCCCCTTCCCCCACGCCCCCTCATAGCTTGCTTCCCTGCCTCCTCCTGTAGCCATCCACAGCCCGCTTGTAGCCAGTAGCTCGCTGCCACCCTCCTGTAGCTCCCTCTGCCCCCTTGCCCACCCCTCATAGCTTGCTGCCCTGCCCCATTCTGTAGCTCTCCACTGTCTGCTTGTAGCTCACTGCCCCACCCTCCTGCTGATCCATGATCTGGTCATTATGTGGTCGGTCGTTACGCTTCACAGTGTAATGACCATTTGCATATTACATCTTTATTATATAGGATATTAATTATTCACTAATAGAAAATCAATATTAAAATGTCATCAGTTGTCCCAAAGTGTCCTTATAGCAGTTTTAACAATCTGTGATCCAAGAAATAAACATGGATTGTGTTTAGTTTTTATGGGTTTTTAGTCTTTTTAAATTTAGAAAAATGCTTTAGCTGTTATTTTTGTATGACATTGACATTTGTGAAGAGTACACACCAGTGTGTTTTTCAGAAGTCCATCTATACTGGTTTTTTTTAAAATATATTTTTATTGATTTCAGAGAGGAAGGGAGAGGGAGAGAGGGATAGAAACATCAGTGATGAGAAATAATGATTGATAGGCTGCCTCTTGTGGGGGATGGAGCCTGCAACCGGGCATGTGCCCTGACCAGGAATTGAACTGTGACCTCCTGGTTCATAGGTTGATGCTTCACACGGGAAGGGCTATACGGACTTTTTATTATAAGTTAGCACATACGTAATATAACAAGTAGATATTATCTTTGTCAATTTTTATAAATGAAGAAATTGAAAGGGAGATTAATTCTATTGACCCAAATCACAGTTTCTAAATAACTAGTAGGGTCAGGATCTGATGCAAGTAGCAAGATTTATCACTCTCAATCATAATAATGTATTGTAATAATGTCTAACATATCCCAAATTTGAACTTATCTTTTCCTATGCTTATTAATCAGCAAAACTGTGGTCATGGCATATATTTTTCACACATTACCTTCATATATAGATGCATATATACATACATACATAGTGTGCTTCTACCTGCTAGGCTTTGTTCTCAGACCTTTGTACACAGAGATGCATATAATCAAATCACTACCCTAAAATAATATTAATGTTGACAGATTAAAAGACAGCCAATCCAAAATAAAGCAATAAGCTAAATATTACATTTTATCGAATCAGTTTAATCCAGAATTAAAATCCATGAATGATTTCATGAAGGAGAAGCATTCATTCTTTTTTCCTCATAATTAAATTTGCAAATATCTAACAATATGTGCTTACTTTTACTAGTAATAGATTGTTAACTAAAACAATTTAGTGATTATATTAGCAATGCTTTTAACTTTAGCAATTTTTAAATCTTCAGTTTAAAAAGATGGTCTGAACATTTTCCTCAGTTAGACTAAAGTTAGATAGGCTTCTTCCTGACTCTAGGCTATGGCCTCCCTCTTACTAGTATTCCAGGCCCTCCCTTTCCTAGTTTAGTAAACTTATAATTGCAAATCCTTTCTCTGCTTCCTCGAGATGTAAATCTTTCTAAAGCCTCTTGTCAGTTTTACAAACCAGGACTGTCTTTCTCAAGGACCTTGGAGCTATCCCCTTGAAATGTAATCATCAAGGAGGATGGCGTACCTGGTCTCTGCAGGGCAGGGACCTAACTTCAGTGTGTGTCTAGCATCATGCTATAAACTATGTCTGGTCATAATGGGAAGGGAAAGTTTCCTTTCCTTTTGGTAAGGTCAACTAGAAAACAGAGGACTACCCCAGCTCTTAGAAACTCTCCCGTTTTATATTTCAGGGGAGTTTACTTCAGATTGTGTTTTGGTCTCCACTATATTAGCAATGAATTTAACTTTAGCAATTTTTAAATCTTCACACAAGTATGAAGAATAAATTGGAATTTCACACACAGGGTCTTTCTGTTTAATATAAAATGGTAAATTAACATGAAGTGTTGACTGCTTCCCTAAAATAACAGCTTTAAGTAAATTACAGAAGTGAGAGGGAAGCATGGATTTGACCAATGGATATGAACAATGAGAAATTTCAATGTAGTTTAAGGACGGTCCAGAGCCTGCATGGAGTACTGGAACCTGGTGACAGAACAACCCCAGATCAGCAGGGAGGATATAGTTTGGGGGATGACTTTTAATTTCTGTTCTTACATCTTTTCCATAAGCCCAATCCACCCATTTTAGTGTTGGTGTGAAATGTCAGAGCTGATAAAGAACCAACTTCTACATCAGAATTGATGAATCATAGTCCAATACTTTCAGTTCTTATTTTTTTCTAAATGATTTATGGTTGAGACTTTTCCAGAGATATTGCCAGTTCAGACTCAGCAAACAGGGGTAATTGATTATAGTTCTGAAGTGCCTGGTGCTCTTGAACCCTGGAGTTCATTGCCACTCATAGTTGACACAGAAAAGGGACAAGTACTGGCCAATGTGGCTCAATTGGTTGGAGCATCATCCTGTACACCAAAAGGGTGCAAGTTCTATTTCCAGTCAGGGCACATAACTAGGTCGTGGGTTTGACCTCAGTCTGGGCGCATGCAGAGGCAACCAATTGATACTTCTCTCTCATTTCAAATTTTCTCTCTCTCTCCCACTTCTTCTCTCTCTCAAATCAGTAAAAACATCCTCAGTGTGGATTTCACAAAAACAAACAAACAAATAAAATGGACAAGATCAGCATATAAATATGATCATTTAAAAATATTGAAAGAAGAGCAATTCACAAGTCAATTAATTTGTTAAAGTGAGAAATGTCCAATTAGAAAATATAAAAACTATATTAGCAACACAAACTGAAATACCTAGGAATTGACTTAAAAAGGAATTCATAAGATCTAAAAAGAGAAATGCTTTGTAACTATAATAAGTGAAAAGACTTGAAAATATGTCCCATTCTATTGATTTGGAAGACAATAACATAAGATATTAATTTTCCTAAGATGAATTTATAAGTTCAATGCAATCTCAATGCAAATTCCAACTGGATATAAGGCATTTCATAACATTATTCTAACATGTGATGAATAGTTCATAAACATTCAAGTTAAACTCTTTTAAATTGTGTGTGTGTTTGTTTTTAAGCAACACCCCAAGGCACAAACCATGAAGAATAAAATTGATACATGAATAAATAAAATTAAATATTTCTATTTAATGACAGCAAGATAAATTGTCAAATGTTATATTTAGGAAAGTTATTTGAAATATCTAAAATCAATATAGGCTAATATCTAGGTCACACAAAAACTCCTAAAAACCAATAAGAAAATGGAGAAACCAAAAGATAAAAATAGATTTTTAAAAACGTAGTTCATAGAAGAATAAAAGAAAAACAAAACATGTCCTCAAACACATTAATTAATTAATTCTATTTTAAAACAATGTTGCTCACTACTTTGTACTTTTCAGATTAGCAAAAATTATAAAGTTGCACAAGGCCACATGTTGTCAGGGATATGGAATATGGAAGCTTCAAGCACTGCTGTCAATGACAAGATCTGATGCAGCCATTGCAGAGCAATATGCCAGTATGTGGTCACAGAAGCATGTGAACACTGTATCCAGGCAACTTATCCTTTTAGTAGATATCCATAGAAATTCTTACACACTGATAAGGGTATATATACTAATACAGATTGTGGTATTGAGGTATGAGAAAAAACTTAGTTGCCCATCAAAGGGCAATGTATAAGAACAATTTAATGAAGCACATATTGAACACTGTTAATATTCATAAGTAATATAGATATATTTGTAAAATTTTATTTGAGTATAAAATAAATAAAATGTATGAGGGCTATTGCACAATGCAACTAAACTACAAATATACACAACCAATGTTTAAAGAACACATTCAAGTAAAAGAATCTCCATCAAATGCTTTAAGAACAGTTGACTGTGAAGGGGACATGGAAGAGAATCAGGCTTGGAAATAAATAGCAAATAAATGTGACTGTTGACTAGGGAGGTACAAAAATATTTACCAAATGACTTTCCTTCCTCACAAATTTGACTCTCAAACTTTGAACCCAAAATGCATTCCAGTGCAACATATGGGGACTTTAGAGAGGTGCATTTGATCATCACCTACTAATATGATGGGATTGTGTCCTCCAATAATCAATGAAAATGCTTCATGTTGTACAAAACCAGAAATTTTTTTCTTTCTTTCCCTCCCTCCTTCTCTTACTCTCCCTCTCTCTTTCCTTTCATTCCTTTTTTCCCTCTTTCTTTTTTTCCTTCCTTCCTTCTCTCTCTCATTCATTCATTTATTCATTCATTCATTACAAGTTAACACTTTGTGATGTGTACATTGGTTACAACAGTGGGATTTCTTTTTAGATCCATGAATCAAAATTGCTAATGTACTTTTTGTTGAAAAAATAAAGGGGGTAGGGAAAAGAACGTGATAATTTGATTTCAGAATATATGTGAATCCTTTCATAGCTTAGATATAGGCAAATATTTGCAGCAGATTATTTGGGGAAAGTCTACATAAATTTTGGATGACATAGATATGGGTATTAGTGTGAAACAAGAAGAACTAAATAAGGGGGGATTACAAGGCTATTTCCTAGCTATTGTGACAGCACTGGTAAATTTAAAAAAAAATAATGGTAAAGGTATAATAAAGATAGAAACTAAAACAAAAGAAAGGAAATAGTACTGGTTCTTCTAGTTACTGTAAAACTTGATGTTTCTGTTGTTGTTGCTACTTGAGCATAAATGGTATTTATTCATAAAGGAACACAGCTATTCATTATTCAAAAGACTCTACATGTTATAGAGACTATAACCAGGTAACAACAAAATACAGCTTGTATTCTGTAAAAGAAAGAGCTGGGACAATTGAAAGATAAGTACAAGCAGAAGATCAATTAATCCTTGCTAGCATCAATTCTTAGAATACATGATCAGAAGAGTGCATCACTTAATCTCTGTGGAAGGGATTATTCCATTCCATTACAAACTTTTGCAAGTAGACACCTCCAGATTGTATTATAAGTAACAAGTTTCAATGGGTAAAGGTGGAAATGTAGTAAACTTAGCTTGAAAAAGTGAAACTGCTCTATTCATTCTTCAACTTACAAATAGAATATTCTTTCCAAAATAATAGAAATGTTAAGGACACAAGCAAAACTCGATCAGCAAAGTGAAAATAAGAGAGCAGCCCTCATTTGGCACTGTGGATACAAATCATGCATCCCCAATTTTGGAACTTTATGTAACCTGGCTTTGGGGGTTGCAAGAAAACATGTAGAGGGTAGTCACCACATGAGTGTTAGATGATCAGAAAGATGGAAACTGTTCCCCTTCAGCAACTTACCTCTAGACAAGATGGCATTAAAGTGAAAATGAAGAATAGGAAGGAGGACTAAACCAGTGAAATTGTTTATATGGCTATTGTAAAATAGAAAAAATAAATAAAAGAAATAAAATTGTTGGAGTTGCTACTATAGAACTGGTAGCACATTATAAATGGTTGACTGGTTAAAAACCAGTTTCAACTCTTGCCATATTATTTGCTACTTTGGATAAATTAAAATTCAATTATGAGAATCAAAACTAAGACAAAATTAAGTTGATGAGGAGTTAAATTCCTTCTCCCTTGGTTAAAGAGGAAAGAACCTGAAAATTATTAACTGATATACAAGGATCTTCTAGCATAACAGGTGATGGGAGGAGCCAAGGTCTTAGGCAGTGGTGTATGAGAAATGGTTACCAGGCATATGCATAACTTTTGGAGATGACTGGACTGGATATAGGTAATTAATATGCAATACCCATGAGGGATAGAGAGCACACTCTAAGGGACCCGCAGGTAAAATGTAGATAGGCTCTAGCAGAAAACTGAAAACTATCACAGGAGAATTATTTGTGTTATGCCACCATTACATTAAAGTATAATTGAGATGGTATTATGAGCAACTGGAGAGATCTGAACATATTGTTTATTAAATTAGAAATGAACCAAATTTACCCTTGACCCAATTAAAAGTGAACATATGAAAACCTTTGAAATTTCCCTGGGCCTCTTCTTGAATAAAAAGCTATCCAATGTAGAATTCTGAGAAGGCAACAAGAGTATATTCCTGTTATTAAGAAAGAGATTGAAGTGAAAGTATTGATTTCCACTACCTTTTTAACAACTCCATCTGATAGATACACAAGGCAGTTGGTTCATGGAGCCTGACAGGAAGACTTTGGGGAGCAAACAGGCAATTTTCCTGAGAGATTTGTCTGAAAGAGATATGGTAAAACCTCTGTAACAACAAATGCAACAAGACAAGGATTATTGATACGTCATAATAGATTTGACTTGCCCCTTCTTTACCATTCCTTTTTTTTTAATAATATAGCTAAACAGTATCTGCTTTTATGTGGAGTGGACTTCAGTATATTTTCACAATTCTTCCAAAGGAATATTTAATTCACTGGCACACTGTCATAAAGTAGTACAATAGCACTTAGACTTTCAAATCATTGGAATCCATTGATGCATGAAGTTGAAAATATAATAATAATTGCTTCCTTGGAGAGACAGAAAGATACATATAAGGACAGTAGTCACCCATGTGACAAATTAAGATGGGCTGATCTAACCAGACAAAATGCAGGATCCAGCAAAGTCTATGAAATGTTGAACAATTATAATGGGCTGAAGTCTCTCCAAATATGAGAAATAGATTACTATTTTTAACTGACCCCCTGAAACAAAATAAGAAGTATATAAACTAATGAGGTGATTTGGGTTCTGGTGAATCATCTTTCTCCTTTAGGGATCATGCTGAACCCTATCCACCAGGTCCTAAGACTTGTATTTGAATAGGACCTGAAAATGAGTAAGTAGGTTTTATTTTTTTTTACTGTTTTTATTTTTTCAATATATTTTTATTGATTTCACAGAGAAAGGAGAGAGAGAGAGAGAGAGAGAGAGAGAGAGAGAGAGAGAGAGAGAGAGAAACATCAGTGATGAGAGAGAATCACTGATTGGCTGCCTCCTGCATGCCTCCTACCAGGAACCAAGCCCACAGCAGGGGCATGTGCCATTGACTAGAATTGAACCTGAGACCCATCGTCCTCAGACTGACACTCTATCCACTAAGCCAAACTGGCTAGCGCAAGTAAGTAGTTTTTAGAAAAGCAATGGATAGAACATTGTTTGTAGAACCTTAGTGATTTAAATAATTTTAAGTTTCCAAAATTAAAAAGAATAGAGAATGGGATTTTGGCAAGAACTGAAAAGTACACTTCAGTGAAGATCGTTTGAATTTTGGATTTGAAATATACCTGTTGGAGCCACGCAGTACAAGTGTTTTACAAGACAATTAGTAGCTTGCTACTGGGCATAAAAGAGAGATTGCTTTTTAACATAAAATGACATCACAAAGCTCTGAGAACAGAAAAACCTGTCATGTTATGTGAAACATCAGAGAAATATTTGAATGAAGAGGCAGCAGTTCAAGATGCAAGATCATGTGACAGGAAAAGTTAAGGGGAGTCCATTTCCTTTCTGAAAAGTCTGCTTTAATTACTATAGGGCCAATAATGGAAACCCCAAGACCTCCTTGCTCATATTGTTGCATGGTTTGAACTGCATTTTCTATTGAAACAAGGAAAAACAGGCTTTTGATTTACTGATGAGAGTCCCGGGATTGAAGGTCATGCTGTTGTTTGGAAATCAGTGAAAATAAGCCCTGCAGTTGGTCAAATCCAGCTGCAGGACAGTGGGGATAAATTTATATCGTAAATACAGCTGAGTGCTCAGTGTTGAGCAGTGTGAGAGGAATTAGAGATATATTCTCAGAAAAATATTAAAACATTCCCAGACTCTTGGACTAGATATAATTGTCTTGAGATGCAGTCAAGCAAATAGACCCTGATGATATTGGGCGTTTAGTTACAGAAGTACTTGTGGAAATTTAGACCCAGTAGTTGGCACACAAGGGGACTGGGATTTTAAGGCAGATGCCTTGGACAGATCCTTAGTATCAGATACCTGGGTAAATGAAATAAGGTGACACAATGGTGTTCAAGAATCCAAAGATAGAATCAAATTATAAAAAATTAATTTCACATTTAGTGAAATATTGCTATGTTAAAGGATGTACATATTATCATCAGGAAAAAAAGTACCTGAAGATAGCTTACAAATAATTTCTTAGGTTAAAGACCTATGGATATTAAGGGAATTATATTGAAATTTACTGCCCAATAGATAATTTTTTAAGATAACTCCCATTTTTGGTGACTTTTCTTTAAATTCCAAATTGCACACATTCCCTGAAATCCAATGACAAAATTACATATGATAGTTTAATCAGCACTAGCTTCAACAGGCCAAGCCAAACATTAGGAATAAAATTCAAAATTCTGAATCACACCAAAAGTTAACATCCTGGAGGCTTGTCTTCAGGCTGAAGAAGATTTGATAACTTTAATATGTTACTAGGGGGAGCCCTCTTCCAAGACTAGTCATGACTGGTGGTCAATATAGAAAGAAATAAAACAATTTTTGATGGATTGAACATGTTAAGTTCATAGAACACCATACATATCAAAATGCTCAGGAAGGGCATGGACTCTCACCAAAAAGAACTAATGATTCTTTTACCTTTATGAAATCTAATATTTTAAAGTTCAGTGGCCAGAAATGCTAGAGGTCTGAATGGTTGGTTGTTTATAAAAATAGGAATACTATGCTGAAATTACAGCAGAGCATTACTCAGGAGTGAGGGCTTTTAATTGTTTTCTATTACCTCAGGTATTATGTATATAAAGGGAAACATATGTTATTTCTGATGGTTTACTTTTACTTATGTCAGCAATGAGAAATTAACACTATGTTCTTCTTATGGGGCTTCAACTTCTGGAAGCTTAAGTTGGGAAGAGCCTATAATCATATCTGAAATATGGTTATCTCTAGAACCTGATGGAATCCAGAATTTAATGAACAACTGCACAACTTCTAGGCACAACTGCAGGCATTAAACATGTCATTTCTGTAATGAAGGAATGGGAAATGGTACTATATTATTAAAAACCTGCCATGCCTTTAGTACCCGTATATATATAAAGCCAGCGACTGAAACGCCAGAATGACCGGAATGACTGGTCGCTATGATTCCCACTGCAGCCTCTCACCCCAGCTGGCCCCACCCCTGATTGGCCTCTCCCACCCCAGTCGAGGGTGGAGCAGCTGGCCAAACCCCCCCCGCGGGTCTTTCCCCTGGCTGGACCCACCCCTGTGCACGAATTTGTGCCCTGGGCCTCTAGTATAACTATAACAAAGGTTGGTAAATTCTAATTGATTTTATATTTTATTATTTTTTTAAATTTATCTCTATGTTGAAAGTATTATAGTTGTACCCTTTTTTATCCCATTGACCCCTCCCACCTGATACCCACCCCTCCCAGACCTTCACCACACTATTGTCTATGTCCATGGGCTATGCATATATGCATATAGGTTCCCAGTTAAACTCTCCCTACTCCCCTCACCCCCTGCCACACACACACACACACTCCCACCTTCTCTCTGAGATTTGACAGTGTATCCCATGCTTCTATGTATCTGAATCTGTTTGGTTCTTCAGTTTATTTTGTTCATTAGATTCCACATATGAGAGATATCATATACTTGTCTTTCTCTAACTGGCTTATTTTGCTCAGCATAATACTCTTCAGGTCCCTCCATGCTGTCTCAAAGAATAAGAGATCCTTCTTTTTAACAGCTATATAGTATTCCACGGTATAAATGTACCACAGCTTTTTTATCCACTCATCTGATGGGCACTTGTCCTGTTTGCCAATCTTAGTTATTGTAAATTGTGCTGCCATAAACATAGGGGTGAATATATTCTTTCAGATGGGTGTTTTGAGTTTCTTAGGATATGTTCCTAGAAGTGGGACCACTGGGTCAAATGGAATAAAAATTATGTAGATTATTATCTCAAAAACTGAAAAATATTTTGAGGGATTATTCTGATAAACCTTAAATGTGATGATACCTATGGAAAATGGTCAGAAAAATAAGTCAATTTGGTTTAAGATTACAAATGTAATTAATTACTTCATCTATATATATTAAAAGTTTCAAATAGTTATAGATTACAACAAAAAGAATATTGACATAAAAATCTAACCACTGAGTTGTACACCTTAAATTAATACAAAATAAAATTGAAAGAAAAAGGTATATACAATAGTCCCCCTTAATCCATGGTTTTGTTTTCCATGGTTTCAGTTATCCATGGTCAACCACAATTTAAAAATATTTAGTGGGAAATTCTAGAAATAAATTTTAAAAATCATGTTTTAAATTGTGCACCTTATGAGTAATGTAATTAAATCTCATGCCTTCCATTCATGCCACCCATACTTGAATCATCCCTTTGTCCCCCACATCCGCACTGTATATATGCTATCTGTCCCTTAGTGACTTAGTGGTCATCTGGGTTATCAGATCTACTGTCAAGGTATTGCAGTGCTTGTGTTCAAGTACCCTTCACTTACTTAATAATGGTTCCAAATTCATTCATGTACCTTTAATTATAGTATATTGTTACAATTATTATATTTTATTGTTAGTTATTGTGCTTAATCTCATTCTGTGCCTAATTTATACATTAAACTTTATATATGTATTTATAGCAAAAAACAAAGTATATATAGGGTTCAGGACTATCCGTGGTTTTAGGTATCTACTGAGGGTCTAAGAACAGACAAGGGAGGTCTACTGTACAAATATCTATTAAGGGAGATGGTCACTATTGCAAAGAATTATGTAAGGAATTTACAATCTTCATTAGATAGCTGGTGAATGACATGCAGTGAAGAGTGTATTGATTCCTTTGTAATGCATTGCTCTCTCTGTTAGCAATCTCTTTGCCTTGTATTTGATCAGTAAATACTTACGAAACTCCAGTCATATTTAATAAATTGCTGTTTCCTAAATATGTCATGTTTGCTCTTACTTCCAGGCTTATCACAATGTTATTTCCTAAAAAGAACCTGCTCTTTTTGCCTCATCATCTCTTAAACATTTTTCAAATTAACTTCTCATGGAAGCTTTCTTTATCCCTGAATTTGGGTTAGTGCTTTTTTATTTGCTTCTCTATAACTATAATCAATTCTAGTCCAAATCCCCACTTACTTGTTCATCTTGACTTTACACCAGAGTGCCTCAGAGTGCAATTCACAGACCACTGCATCAGCATCACATGCGAAGTAATTTAAAAAATGTGTGTCCTTGGATCTCATCCTAGATTCATTATATCAGAAACTC
The DNA here is from genome assembly GCA_025583905.1 of Ia io. NCBI lineage: Eukaryota > Metazoa > Chordata > Mammalia > Chiroptera > Vespertilionidae > Ia > Ia io. The sequence continues at coordinate 35,118,127 of JAJQQW010000003.1, forward strand.
TGAAGCCTGGGAATTGGCTCAGGTGACTCCTATGAACACTAATATTTGAAAAACCTGTGCTCTATTCTATACTCTTAGATAGCTTATGTACTAAGCCTTCTGACATAAAGTCTGATAAAAGTATAGAACTTCAACTCTGCTTCTGAATCCAGTTCGTTTCCTACTGTATCAGATTTCTTGATCAAGAATAATTTATAACCCATTTAATAGGAATAATAATAACAACAGTAATAAAATAGCATGGCCACAGCATTATGATTAAACTTTTTCTATTACTATAAATCAAAGACTATTTAATAATTATATATGATCAAGAGTGGGTAGAATTAAAATTAACAATATGAATTTAGTGGAATAGTTCTAGTTCGCTAACATTAAATTACTGAATTAAATAAATCCGGAATAATTAACAGTTGCAACACAGGAGGAAGAGAGTCACCTTGGTACTCCCAGCCCTGGCCTAGAACCAAACATGCAAAACTCAGGCCACAGCTCTACAGCCTTAATGTCCCACCAACTTACCATCCTGCGCCGCTCCCTTTAGGAAGGGCCGAGGAAGGAGGCTGCCATGGCCTGGCCTGGCCTCTAGCTGGTGGGAATGTAGGAATGTGGGTAGAGATGAAAGGGGATCTCATTCAAAGGATCCACAGAAACAGAGATAAGGCCATGAGAATGTAGGAGAAGTTACAGAACCCAGCAGGGCAGGTGAAGTGGTGGGCGGCATCCTCAGTGCGGTTGCCCTGAGCAGCCACAAACCACTTTTGGAGACACTTCCCACTGTTCCAGAGCTCAGGGCTCGCGTTGGAGGAGTTATTACAAATCTTACACAGGTCAGCCGGGTGGAGCAGTCATGGGAAAAGGGTGTCAAAGGACCCTTGCAAGGCTGTAATCCCCCCTCCAGCCCTCAAATCCCCTATCCTCAATTCCAATCCCAGCGGATGTGCCAGTTGGATTTGCAAGGATAGGATGCCTGGCAGTGGGCCCACCGCTGCTCACAGTCCTTCTCACATATGTGCTTCTGGCCATCCATAGTGAACCGAGCTGAAGTTGTAGATCAGAACACATCCAGGTGGGCTCCCCAGCTTGTGTTGGCCACACAACAGGCATTCAGCGAGTCCTGAGAAAGGGAGGTTCAACAAGATGAATCCTAAATGTGTCCCCACTAACTGCCTGAAGAGACTTTCCTGGAAGTAGTGCAGAGAAGTGGAACTCTGGCAGATCCTGCCTGTCACCCTGAGTTGAGCAGATGAAATTCAGAGTCTGTGGAGACCAAGGCAGTGGTTTTTAGTACAAATAAAATAGAAGCTTTACAGAGAGAACTTCAGAGGTCAGCAGAGAATCCCCCTCAAGGATGGGATGCAGCTGAGTACTGATCAACACATGTTTGAGGGAAATACCTGAGGCTAGGAAAAGAATCACCTGAAACATGCTTAGAGAAACCAGGCTCCAGAGCTCAAGTAGAGCAATGAGTAGTTTGTGTTCCAGCAGCCAAGGTGGGAAAATGTTGTAAACCATGGAGAACTGTGTACTCAGAAAGGTATCACCTCAGTAGTGGGATAAAATTAGCCCAAGACTAGAGACTTGCTCTTGCCCTATGTAAGATTCAAACTCTTTTCAAGTAACCTAATTGGGTTGAAAACAAGGGTATTTTAGGCATATTAAAATACCAAGTCCTGCCCTGCCAGTGTGGTTGAGCATTGACCCATGAACCAGGAGTCATGTTTTGATTCTTGGTCAAGGCACATGCCTGGGTTTTGGGCTCAATCCCCAGTAGGGGGTGTGCAAGAGGCAGACAATCAATGGTTCTATCTCATCATTGATGTTTCTCTATCTCCCTCTCCCTTTCTGTTTCTGAAATCAATAAAAACATTTAAAAAAATAGTCAGTCCTCAACATATAGGCTACTTATTTTTCCATAATCAAGTTTCAGATGTTTAATCTCTATTTAAAATATAGCATTTAAAAACAATATTTAGTGTAATGTGTTTTGGAAATTCTTATAGATTTATTTGCTATTAAAATTTTAGTTTTCTATTCATACCCGATGCATATAATTTTTACTTATTGTTATTTGGTGGATGTGCCTTTGTTAATTGTACTCTTAAGAAACAATAGTGGTAATTGAGGTGTTACTTTTTATATTTTATCTTACTATGAGGCACTTGGGAAATGTCAGGTATTGTTTTTATTTTCCCAATCTAGTACTTTTCTTCTGTTACATGTAATGAATGGCTCCTTTAAACTATTGATTCCTGCTATCTGCAACCTACATTTATCACTGTTGCATCTCTGTTTTCTACTGCATAGTAATTTGCTCCTCATTTATTTATTTTATTACTCACAAAGCTAAGAATCATAAACACCCTATAATAGGGGAATATAAAAGGTGCATATTTTACATGATATTATTTTATGAGCATTTTATTTAAGGCATAAGTGGATTTAAAATATAGATATTAACAGAGGGACAAAAAATTCAAAAGAGGGTTAAGGAAATGAAAATAAAATGTTTCAAGGTGTTACCACTGGTGATGGAAAGCAAACTAATCATATTTCTCTATTTAAAAATATTTTATAATATGATCTCAAGTATATTGAGGTTTGTAGGGCTGCTCTAATTTCGCTCATTTATGTTCTTACTGTATGGCCTTTTATTTTTTTATTTTTCTTTCAATCATTGAGTTACCCTTATCCTTTCAATTTTGTTTAAGTTAGCTGAGTTTAGGTCTTGTTGATTGCAGCCAGAGAAATCTTGACCCACAGAGCTTTCAATTATTATTTTGCATGCTGCACATGTTGGCAATTTCGGTGTAGTATTCAAAAATAAAAAAGCATAAATTTTAAGGAATTGAAGATATGGTAGAGATCTTCTTTTTTAATCCTCACCATGGATATATTTTCATTGATTTTGAGAGAGAGAGAAACATTGATGTGAGAGAGAAACATATTTTGGTTGCCTCCCATACTAGTATGTGCTTAGACTGGGGTTAGAACTTGCAACCTAGGTATGTGCCCTGATCAGGAATCAAAACCACAACTTTTTTTTGTGTGTAAAAACGTTCCAACCACCTGATCCACCCCACCAGGGCAGATATGATAGAAATTTTAAGTATAAATTTGTATAATGGGTATTTCAATCATAACACTTTAGACAAATTTCAAGAAGATGTTTGACAAAATTCCCAAGTCAGTATTCATAATGAGAGTCCATGAACAAGATTTTATAATGAAAATTTAGGCATATACTGATATTGTATTCAATTATTTACTTTTTCACTTATTTTCCAGAGGAAATCTAAGACAAAGGGGGAAAATAAGTATTGCTTAATTAGATCTTCCTAGATATAAGAAGTTCCTGGATTATATGACCTTTTTTCCTTAAACTGTTATCAAAGTTCCATAAACTTAGCTCCCATTATTGTTCTTTGAATCATTAATTATTCTAAGCAAAATTAATATCCTCAATTACTACATGGTTGAAATATGTGTGAAGTCAGATAATTTGTTTAAATAGGAAAGAAAATGTACAGTTATCTATGTAGTAGTTTAAACTGCTTGGCTGATCATTCAATAATCAGCCTCATAACAGCCAAAATAAAATATTCACTCTTGTTTAAAAGTCCAGAAAATGGATTTTTCAACTGTTTAAAATTTTTAAGCTCTCATATCAAAATTGGGTTGATGCTAACTAAATTCACAGGAGATTGATAAATAAATCAGATTTTCAATATATTAATTTATTCTAGTGATCACATTTCTAGCTTGGCTAGCTCACTTCCTGGTATTTGAATTATATAAGAAAATTAATTATTGATCAAAAGATTGCCTGATGACCACCAAATGAAAGAATAGAGAAGCAGATACCCTCAAGAGATATTTCATCTATTTCAAGAAGATGCCTAGTAAATTATTCCTACCCCACAGAGCAGAGAACACTCTCAAGGGGCCAAATTTCTCATATCCCCTCAAATTATTTCTTATCTCTGAAGAGTGATGAATCCATACTGCTGAATTTTACTTCTCTGAAATTTGATTTTTTAATCTATCCTTTTCTCTGTTGACAATTCATTCTTTTGATACGTTATCATCACTGAGCATACTGCCTATATTGAGTTATTTGCATAAAAAGAACACAGGAAATCTTTTCCTGCTCTTTTATAATGAATAATTTGAGGAGGTTTACCTGTATCTTACATTAAGAGTAATTTCATTCTCCCCAAATTGACTATTTTCAAACTCAAAGCTTCCATTTCATTGTACACATGAAAATTAGTAATCTATTCATCATCTATGTTGACATTTATAGGATAAAACTGCCATTAGCCCCTTGGAAATATAGGCCAAAATATAAGGTACTTTTAAAGGATCTCTGCCTCTCTCTCTTTACATCTTATTTAATCATCAGTTCTTTCTGGACAATATTTTGTGTTCTTTCTTTTTCAGTCTAATTCTCTCCTTAGTTAAGAAGCATTTCACATTTTCCCTTGACCATGATATATTAATTAAATAATAATTTATTCATTTATCAATTTTTTCAGTTATTCAACAAATATTTATTGAGCTCTTCTTACTGGTCCATTTGCTGAGGATATAGCAGTAGATTGAAATGAAGAAACCTGTCCTTGTGTGTTACATTCTAATGGAGGAATAGAATATGCTTCAAATAGTAATTAAATAAATGTACCTTTGTGCTGTAAACATTGAGAAAATAATAAAGTGGGATAATAGGTAAGAATAATGAGTAACCAGGGAAGACTTTTCTGAAGAATTGAGAATTATACAGAGACCTGAGTGAGGTGAAGAACCAGAGGGATAGGGGAAAATGTGCAAATGAATAATCTCTCAAACAATAAGGGGAAATCCTTGGGAAGTTTGAAAAATAATTAAAAAACAAAAATCACTCTTACTGAAGTGCACTACAAGAGGGAGAAGACATTGGAAATAAGACCCAGGAGATAGGCAGTGGCTAAATAATCTGGGTCCTTGTAGGTTAAGGTAAATATTTGGATTTTATTCCATGGCTATGATGAACCATTGGAGTGCTGTGAACAGTAAACGAACACCATCTGAGCCCTGGCTGGTGTTTCTAAGTGGTTAGAGCGTCGTCCCAAGCATAGAATGGTAGAGGTTCAATTCCTGGTCAAGGGCATGTACCTGGGTTGCATATTTGATCCCCGCCCTAGATCGGGCACCTGCAGAAGGTAACCAATCAATATGTCTCTTTCACATCAATATTCTCTCTCTCTCACTCTCTCCCCACCCTTCCCTTTCACTCTCTCTAAAAATCAATGGAAAAATATTCTTGGGTGAGGATTTACAAAACAAAACAAAAAAAAAAAAAAAAAAAAAGAAGAAGAAGAGAAAGAAACATCATCTTTTTTTTTCAATTTCAAATGCTATCTCCAACTCTTGTTCTTTGCACACCATTTTTAAAAAGTAAAAATGGAAGAGAATGATTAGATTTAGGATAACTTTTGGAGTCAGAGTCAGTAGGACTTGCTGATGAAATGAAATCCTATATCAGGGGTCCTCAAACTTTTTAAACAGGGGGCCAGTTCACTGTCCCTCAGACCGTTTTAAAAAAAAACTATGAACAAATTCCTATGCACACTGCACATATCTTATTTTGAAGTAAAAAAAACAAAACGGTAAAAACACCCACATGTGGCCCACGGGCCGTAGTTTGAGGATGCCTGTCCTATATAATAAAAGGCTAATGTGCAAATTGTCCCTACAGGAGCGAGTATGACTGACCGGGAGTTAGCAGTGCACTGATCACCAGGGGGTGGCACAGAACATGGCGGGCATCAGCAATGTGGTGCTGGCGGCAGGCGGTAGTGGAGGCGCTGCTGGCCCTGATGGGCCCCAATGAGAGCGGGACCATTGCAGAATGGTCGAGCAGGTGAGTGGGCGGTGCCAGGCCAAGGCGGGTGCAAAGGGAGGCCCCGGCCAGCGGCCAGCAGCCACTAGGGACCCTACCCATGCACAGATTTCGTGCACTGGGCCTCTAGTGTAAGATAAAAATAAAAGACTGGTGAATTTTGTTACCATTTATTTAAGTGAGAAAGCTTGAAAGATAAATGGTATGAGGGAAAAATTAGTTTATTTCAGAAAAGCTGTCAATATGGTATGCTTTGCAGGTTCTGATTAAAAAATGTAAATAAAACAAAGACATTCTGACATATCATCTTCATTTTGTGTTGTCAATTTTTAAATTTAGGATTTAGACATCAAATTGTAAACCATGAGACCAAGAAGCAATTGAAAGTGCTTCAAGCAACTTAGACTTGAACAGTATTGAATCAGAATCTGGAATCCAAATCATAAAGTAGCTAAAGATGTTGGAGTGGGTTTATCTCCTGTATGACAATAACAAAAGCATTGGAGAGAACAGCAATCAGTAATTTGATAAATCCTTCAAAGATGATAATGTGTGATGCTGCTATTGAAATGGCCTTTATAATTTCAAGGAGGACATTAGGATTCTGGGGTGGCACAGGCCCAGAATCAGTACTTTTGTCTCCAAAACAAGGAAGGTAAGGCTCCTTGATATCCAGCAGAGGCTGGAATGGTAATGGAAACATTCTGATTTGCAGGGTTCTTTGATGGGGGCTAACAGATCATTAGAAAAGTCATATGGCTAGATTTAAAAGTTTGTCAATGGATCCCCAAGGTTATAACAAATGCCCTTGTGAGCCTAGCTTCCTATCGTGAAATGGATATCAACTGATCTACCAACCATGAGGTTAGGCACAATCAGCAACATTCCATTATCAATTAGAAGTGATATATTCCAGTAGGGTTTCTGGTTTTCTGCAGACATAGGAAAGTTCTGTAAGCAAATGGTTCAAAATGTCATCTACTTCTGCATCACTCTCATTCCTCCTTCAGCCCACAACAACAGGGAGTGTTCTCTGTATCAGATGCCTGTATCAGATGATTTAGGAGAGAACTTTATAGCAAATAGCTCTGCATAATATGCTAACACAAGTCAGAATTGCTGGGAGTTGCTGAGCCAGACTCAGAAGTACTCCTCAAGTCTTCTTGAAAGATAAATTCTCCAGGTGGGCAGACTAGCAATCAGTGCATCTTGTGGTCACTTTGCATTAAATAAAGAGACAATATGAGGTTAAATTCTACTTTGATAAATGGAAAGTGGCTAACAATATTATCAGCTAGTGATTGATTTGTGATTTATTTCATTACAGTGCAGTTGCTGGTTTGCTTGTCCTAACTCCCATAGAGGACAAGGATTACATTTGGTTTAACTTTGAACTCTGTGCCCAGAGCAGGCCATGCAATCAGAACTCAGGATACTGTTATTCAATATTCAGTTTGTTGAATACACAGTTCAAGTGTTAGCTAATCTAGACGTTTGTTATGATTTTTGTGATTCTCTTTAAAGGGTTACTAGTACATCCTACTTTAAAAATTCTACCATTGTATTGTTTAACTTTTCACATTTGTATTACTTTTATCTCACAATTCACTGTTGTACATTTTACCTGTTTCTTTTTTCTATGTATAAGCAACCCCATGCCAGTTTACCAGCTAGTCAATATGTTTACTGTATCAGCAATAATAATAACTATTTTACTGAATGTCTATTATGAGAAACAAGGACCAAAAGTTAAATTTTAAACCAGTGAGAGGCAGAACCAGTATTCAAACCTACATCTGCAAACTTCAAAGCCAAACTCTTTTCTATATTATACTGCCTTATGTTTGAGTTGCAAAACACCTAAAAATGAAGGTCTAAAATGATTTGTAGATTCATTGTTCACTTAGTTTTAGCTCTCAGAATGACTCAGAGTGCTCAGTAGAATTGAAGGAGCAGGGGGACAGCAGGCAAGGTATTCTGGAGACCAGGTTCTGGCCCTAGGTCCCTGTGCCTCCTTGGCCAAATCAAAAGCTCTTTGGGCTGAAGTTGCCAGATGATTTCAAACTAAAATAAAAGGTAAAACTTGCTGCTAAAAAGTGAATATTTGATATAAGGAAATTTTATATTTTATAATGTATATATTTTATATTTCATTATTGTTTAATAAGCAATTTTTTCATTTTTTCAAAAACTCATTCTATTTCCAAACATAAAATGAATATTGCAATGTAAAGTTCACTTATTGCTGATTTATATCACAATCTGTTGTGACATTTTATTGTAGACTACTTATGATACTAAAATATCTCTTCATACCAACAATTGAAAAGGGAAATCAAAAAGAAAATTGAATACATTTTAAGAAATTTTGAGCAACAAGTTTATTTGAAAGGAAAAAATCATTTTTCAAAAGAGTATTTTTCTCTAAAGAGAAGTGTACATTGTTTCCAAAGTACTAATTTCCTTGTAAAACAAATTTGGAGGAAGCTCATTTTACCATGGTGACAAAATCTGGATGTAGATTACTTCATCAGAAAAAGGCAATTTTCCATAATCAGTTGAGCTCAGGACACTCTGTTACATTGAATATTTGATACAAAACTACTTTTGCAGATATTTGGGAATATTTGCATTCTAACTCCATGCTTCAGAGGTATAAGAACAAACTAAATTGATGAATAATCTCTAGGCAAAGCAAATCCAGCTTTCATAACAATGAAGTTGTCATTATATATTTTTAGGACTTTGTGAACTAAGGTTAATTACAAAGAACAAAGTGGTTGAGAAAAAAGACCAACTATAATTAATTTTAAAAACCCCTACGTATGTAATACTTTAAACAATAAAAAAAGTAACTGGAAAATATACACAAAAATGCCTCTATGTGACTTAAAGACTCCTACTTTAAGTTATATAATATTTATAAAATACTTCCTGTTTATCTATCAATTTGGTTGTTAAGAAACAGTTACTTTGCATGCAGAAATTAGTAAAGTTTACATGACATTTATAAAAAGATGCAAAAAAATATTAAAACTCCCTGCTTACTGCTGATTACTGATAACACTACATGTTACAGCCAAGCATGACCCCTAAGTTCCTACATAGTCACAACAAAGTTCCTGTTCCTGTTAAACACTGTAGAAGCTAATACAAATGAAGACTTATGAGAATGTCACAGAATTCTGAAGTTCCCAATTTAAAAACAGAAAACACAGTGTGTTATTTATATCTCCTTGAGCTTGTCCATGTGTTTTCATGGTTTATTTTATTAAGAGATAGACCTGAGAAAAGAATTACCTAGGTGTGTTTATGCCAATATCTACCTTTTAGTGTTTCCTTTTCTGTATCTAACCAGTGGGTAGATTACATGAGTTTTATCTAAAACAAAGGATAGCCATCAAATTCATCCTCAAATTTTCATATTCTAGAATTGCACATTATTATTTTTATACTTATCTTCTTATGAAACAGGAACCCATTTTGTAGACTCATAGTCTAAACAGCTGTACATGGTAAGTACATAATTTTGAGTATCCTAAAGGATATCACATTCTATCAGTTGTTTTCATTCCAATGTTGTACTCACATATAAATAAAAGGTGATAGAACTTTAGTTACCACAGTTCTTGAAAGGGTTAACTTAACCACAAAAATGTACCCATAGACCATGTATGGGATCAATGTAGTAGTTTTTAATATCTTCTCCACCCTTCAGTTAAACTCTGTGGATCCTAAAGTTGACTGTAAGGTAAGAAAGATGATCTTCATTGTCAACATCATTAGAATCAACCACAAACTGGCTTAGTAGAAAAATAACCTCTGTATATGAAAAAGTGCTTGACTTCACTAATTATCAAGGAAATGCAAATCAAAACCACAGTGGCTCTTTGCCACATGTACTGTGAGGATAAAGACCATTCTCAAATAGTTGACATTCCAGTAAATGTTGACATTGCGCTGAAGGGATGCACAGTTTTTCTGTAGGGACTTCAATCACATCAATGTAAAATTCAGTTTCCTGGAAAGAAAAAGAAGAGGCTCTGGATTGACAAATGGTTAGGAAAATAGAAAGGAACTGGCTACTGTTTACATTATCTGCAGTCATGTACTGGCCATGACCAAGGGTGTTCCACTGGGCTGCCCTTATAAGGCCAGGTCTGTGTATGCTCACTTGCCCATCAGGAGAATGGTTCTCTTGTTGAAATCAGAAACTTCTTGGGTGAAAAATAGATTTTCAGCGTTCGAATGAGGTCAGCTATTACTTATTTAGTGTCTCAAACCCAGAAAGATGAGTTAATTTTTGAGGGGAACAAAATTGAACTCATATCAAATTCAGCTGCTTTGATTCAGAAAGCCACAACAGTTACAAACAAGGATATCAGAACATTTTGGGGCGGTATCTATATTTTTGAAAAAGGAACAGTTCAGCAAGCTGATGAAGAAGAACTAAGTTGTCCAAGTACAGAAACAGCAAGGTGCTGGAGATTCTTCAGACTTATTTGCCATTATTTTATAGATGCAATAAAAGCCATTTATTGCTAGATATTTTATTCTATTTGTTGCAATTGCAAAATGAATTATTTTTTCCCATTTCTGTTTTCTGAAATTTCATTGTTAACATTTAGTGATGCAGTGGATTTTTGTACATTTATTTTGTATTCTGCAACTTTTCTGCATAATTGACTATTGTTTCTAATAGTTTTATGGTGGAATTTTGGGGATTTTCTACATAAGGAGTCATGTCATCAGCTAAAAGTGACAATTTTACTTCTTCACTCCCAATTACTTCTCTTTCTTGCCTGCCCAGCTAGGGTGAAGTGCAGTTTTCTTTTTGTAGGTCCATGTCCTCGTTTTAGATAGGAGCTTCAGGTCTAATACTCTGCCATTTGCCCTGATCTCCTGTTTTAATCTTGGCTATAAAACTCTAACATCTTGGCCATTGAAATCAGCAAACACTTTCAGGATGGCCATACTGTGAGCATCACCTAAACATCCTTATCTCTTTTTCTCTCTCTAAAAGACCATGGACTTAAAAAAAAATTCAATCTTAACTGTGCATTAAAATATTTATTTTATGTAGTTGTTTTTGTGTGACTATTGATTTTTGAACACAGAATATATATAATATTGTTAAAAATAAATGTTTTCCCTCCTCTAAACTATCAAAGTTTTGTTTTTATCACCCATGACATGTCATCTTAATATTTAGGCTCTGAGTACTGTAAAGTTTCCTTTACATATTGTTATTAGTAATTGAATTTACTCACAATATGACTGTTAATAGAAGTTCACTTGTTAGAATGTTTACTTTAGGTAACTCAATTAATTACCAAAGTTTCAATAAGCAAACTAATATAGTGATAATGAATTTACCATTTAAGACTTCTATTAATTGATTCTTTGGGTAACTGAATTTTATATAAATGACCCAAACTCATATTTTAAGCAGATACATTAAAAAAATTTTGTTTCAGTACATATGTACCGGGAAAAAATGCTTATTCCTTTCTTACCCAAGTAAAAGGAGTTTTCTTCAACTAATTTATGAAGTAAAGAATGTAAGATGTTCTTATAAACCTTAAAAGTTAAACAACAAAGGTTATCGAGCAGCAAATGCGTTTATATGGGAATAGAAGAGGAATTGCAATTAGGGACGTGCAAACCATGGGCAAGTCTAAAGAGACAAGAGGAAGGTCAGCTTTTATTGGGTTCCGGAGGACTGTGCAGAGGGTTGTTTCGGACAGGAGTCCTTCAGTGAAGAAAGAGAGTGCAAAGTTGCAGCAGTCTCTTATTGGTGGCCAGCAAAGGGCAGTCGCAGTTGCTGAGAGAAGCAGAGAAGAAATCTTGCTGGCTATGGGTTATATGGCCATGACAGGCGGTAGTAGATGAGAGCTCTCCCCTCAGGGCTTTCCAACTCCATTTTGAATGAGGTTTCCTCTTTTCATTTTCATATTCTTTAACAAACTTTAATACTTTTTCTTTGCATTAAGCTGCAGTGGTCAATGATGGCGGTGTGGATTTAACTATGTATGCCTTCAAGGATGAATGATTTTAATTGATAAGAAAAAGGGAAGAAGGCCATTTCAAGAAAGAAATCTTCAGAATAAGTCATTCCTTAGCAGTCTTCATCTTATTGGCTCTCACAGAAGCATTTTATACAGTCTAGCACTTTATTCTTTTTAAAAACATTTTTAAAATAATATATGTAGTTCATTTGTTTCCCATTGGCTTCCCTCCTAATTCACTGCCTAGTGCTGGCTCCTGTTTTTCAGCATAACTGTGTGATGTGAAAAGGCCTCCAGAATTCACTCATTGGGTCCTTTTCTTTCACTGCAATCCTTTCCTAAGTTAGTTGATAAAGTGCTATGACTATAAATGCCATGTATGTTTATGTTCAAATATAATTTTGAAAATGACTTTCTATGGAGTGATCTCAGGGGTGGTTGAACCCTATCCTCAACCTATAACACTTCTAGTTATGTTAGTGAATGTGAGTGAATTGCACAATCATTGATCCAATACTTCAAGCCCCAAATCTCAGCTTTCTCCCTTTCACTATCTCATCACTTGCAATCCAAAAGCAATTTCTTTGACTCTACCTCCAAACTGTATAATCTGTTCACTCCCTACTGTCATAATAATTTAAACCACTATATTTCTCACTTGAAAAATGGCAAAGGAGTTTAACTGCTCTTTCTACTTACATTCATAACTTGCTACAATCCTTTCTCCCCCGCCACCCCCCTTTTTTTATCTGGAGTAATCTTTATAAAAACTTAAGTCAGATTAGCTCACCCTACTTCTTAAAACTCTCCAAGACTTTGCTTTATTCTTTAAGTAAAACTAACTTTATTGCTATATACTGTAAGGCTCCACATGAGCCAGAGTCTCCCTATATATTTTCTGACTCCATTCTATACAGGATTCCCCTTAAATGGGGGAATCCACTGCTTAATCACAGTAGATTTCCATTTATTACATAGGAAGTAAAATCTGAACCTCATATTAGACTTAAGCTGTTCCTTTGCTCTTGAAAGCTTTTGTTTTAGATCTTCACATGAGTGACTACTTGAAGTCATTCAGATTTCAACATATTTTCTGAAAATATATTCCAGATCACAGTGAAAAAGAGCCCTGACCACTTCTCCCACACACATAACACTTTACCATATCACCAGCTTAATTTTCTTCATGGAGGTTGCCATTATGTGAAATTTTCTCGCCAGTGTGTTTATTAGTTTATTGGCTGAACATCACTACTAGATTATAAATTTCAAGGTAACTAGAAGCTTGTCTGTACATATTAATCAAGAATACAAGATGAACCCTGGCTGGTGTGGCTCAGTTGGTTGGAACATCCTCCTGTACACGGAGAGGTCTTGGGTTCGATTCCCAGTCCGGGCACATACCTAGGTTGTAGGTTCAGTCCCTGACTGGGGTGTGTACAAGAGGCAACCAGTCTCTCTCACATCAATGTTTTCCTCTCTATCTCTAAAATCAATAAATATATCCTCAGACGAGGATTAAAAAAAAAAGATGAAAATGAACTCACCAGTTTGAAGGGATCATGCACAAGATTATTCTAAGTTGCAATATTGAGGTAGAGTGTAGTATAAAGACAGAAAGTAGACTGACTATGGGTTTTCTGGAGGATCAACTGGGAGAACTTAGATTTATTATTGTAGACAATAGAAATATGTTTCACATTTTGCTTTAAACTGGCAAAAATAAGACCTCTTTGAATAATTTACACAAGTTCAGTTCCCATGGCCTGCAGATTTATTTAGTGTAAAACATGACAAGTAACCCTATTTAAAAGAATATGTAGGGTAATAAGTGTTTGTTTATTTATAAGTGTGCTACATTTTAATCACATGAGTAAATAATGAAGAAGTATAAAAAAGTAAAAATACTTTATCTACGTCTCTGTTAGATAATTTTGTTATCATTTTTATATTTTTTCTGTTGAGGAATTCTATTGTGTTTTTACCTCAGATATATTTGAAGTCAAAAAGTAAAGGCAATTTGGCCTTTACTCTAGGGATTTATAGTAGATGTTTGCAATAAAGCAATTCAACCATAAAATATATCTGCTAAAAGGATGGTTAAATGACTGTTGTAGACTTTTTTTTGAAAGTTACCATAACATTTTCAACTTTACCAACACAATCACTGTTAGGCAATTACTTAGAAAATCTTATTTTTAGTGGCTATTTTTAAGAAAGTAAGAATTATTCTTCTTAGCAATCAGAAAGGAGATCCTACATACTTACTCAGAATAAACATGAAACAATAATGTTTACAAAGAAAAATTGGAAGTAGAATAATTAAAAATAAAGTTAAAAGGAAAAAATAAACCAAGAATTTACATAATACATTTTCCAATTGAAGAAATGGTTTTGTTTTTATTTTCAGCTGTAAACAGAAAGAATAAGAATTACTTTGCCTATAATAGATGATAGATAGACAAATTGGCATTAGTCTAATTTAACAAACTCATCTAATATTTGTTGAATTAGTACTGTATATTCAAACTTATTATTCATTTTTAATACAAAACTCATACACTCATAATGAACAAACATAATTAATACCGCATGACACTAATGAAGTTGTCAATAATGTAAACAAAACTGTTAAATTATATGCCAAATAAAATAAACCTAACACCAAAGCTCTCAACAATAATTTCAAAATTAGGGGGCCAGTGCAGAAATTGTTTTACTATTGAAACCAAGGCGGCCTTGAACAGGTAAGAAATTCAAGGGATCTCATTCTGAAACTGAGTAGAGAGTTTTGTTCGGTGTCAGTAAGAATATTTGCCAAATTCCTAGTATAGTGAAATCCCTATTAGTGAATCAACTGGCTAGATCAATCAGGAATATACTTGCATTTAAACAAAGTTAGGTTTATTAGCTTGTTGCAGCCAAGAAGAATACACACCACAAGAACCATGTCTCATTTCAAAAAACGTTAGTAGGAAGGGTATTATTACTGGGTTTAGGTTTAATGAGTGATTCTAATGAATGAGCAGGGAAACAGGGCCCAATTTAGACTGATTATGTCATAAAAGAGAAGAGGTAAGCAGTTCAGTAATCTCAGTTCAAGATGTGGAAGGAAAGAAATAAGGCTGGGGATACTATTTGTGTCCATACTCTGTTACAAGAATGGTTTCTTGGTTATTTTGCAACTTTAGTGTGTTTTCATTAGGTTGCGTTAGAGATTATTTTGTATTGGCCTGTCCATGTCCTGTTGGAAAAAGTTGGTGTTCTTCAAGAATATCACATTCTGATTTTCAGGAGGGCTGAATTTCAATTCTGTAAGCCAAATCACTTCTGCACAAAATTTCTTTGGGAAAATTAATGTTGATTTGAGAAATACCCACCTGACCTAGATCTTTCTCGCTCTCTCTTCCATCTCTCTTCAACATCCCATATGAGCGTTCTGATAACACAGTATCTTCACTACAGTACTACTAAACATTTTACAAAGCAGCCCAAAACTCCAAATCTGAGTTTTCCAAGAGGCAGGGTACATAAAAATCTGTCCCCTTGGTTAAAGAGTCATTGGAGCCCACATATATTCAAGGGGGAGAGGACAGAGGCACCATCCCTAAGTGGGAGTATTGTGACCACCTTTAATATGCTGCATGTAGCTAAAGGAACAATAACATACAAGTAAGTTATATTGTTTCACACATTAGTATACTCAACAGGGATTTATTTTGTTAAAATGATTGGGGGGAAAAAAAAAACTAGAGAAAATATTTGAGAAATAATTTTCAGTCAGGGCAATTGACACCATTGGATTAATTTAGGGTTAGTAGTGACTAACTCTGTTGTTAAACCCATGCAGTTACTGAGAAGAGGATTAACTGAAACTGAGCACCCTTAGAGAAAATAGACTTTGAACTAATTATTCTCCTGGAAAAAAGAGAAAATGATTTTGGATGTCTCTTTTATTATTGATAGAATACATGATTTGTTTTTCTATTTCAAATGAATAAAATGTTTAGAGTTATACATTATCAAGTAATTTCCTCAATTGAATTTAATTTCTAATGAGAATTCACATGCATTTTGTAAACCACATGATAATGAGATTTTGGATTCATTCTCCCTATAAACACTGAGTAACATAAGTAAGTATTTTAAGCTTTTTTTTTTTCAAGCCTAGCATGAATTTTAAAATCTGAGAGATCATTGGTATCCTATGTAATAAAGAGGAAATATGCAAATTGACCCTCACACCCTCACAAGATGGCTGCCTACGACCAGGCTGGCAGAGGGTTTAGTGAGGGATGACCAAATAACTAAACAGCAGGCTGCATGGGGTGACCAAGCTGGCGGGGGGGTTAGTGAGGGACAACCAAATGACTGAAAAGCAGACTGCATGGGGTGACCAGGCCAGGAGGGGGGGGAAGTTGGGGGCAACCAGGCCAGCAGGGGTGGCAGTTAGGGGTGACCAGGCCAGAAGAGGGGGCAGTTGGGGGCAATCAGGCTGGTATGGAGGGCAGTAAGAGGTGGCCAGGACAGCAGGGGGTCAGTTAGGGGCGACCAGGCCATTGGGGGGGTGCAGTTGAGGGCAACCAGGCCAACAGGGAGGGCAGTTGGGAGTGATTAGGCTGGCAGGGGGGACAGTGAGGGGCAATTAGGCCAGTGGGGGGCAGTTGGGGGTGACCAGGCCAGCAGGGGGGGCAGTAAGGGGTGACTGGGCCAGTGGGGGGAGCAGTTAGGAGTGACCAGGCTGGCAGGGAGGGGGCATTTAAGGGTGACCAGGTCAGCAGGATGGGCAGTTAGGGGTGATCAGGCCAGTGGTGGGGGCAATTAGGGGCGACCAGGCAAGCAGGCAGGTGAGCGATTAGGAGCCAGCGGTCCAGGATTGTGAGAGGGATGTCCGATTGCCGGTTTAGGCCCGATCCCAGGGATTGGGCCTAAACCGGCAGTTGAACATCCCCCCAAGGGGTCCCAGATTGGAGAGGGCGCAGGCTGGGCTGAGGGGAACTACCCCCTTTGTGCACGAATTTCATGTACTGGTCCTCTAGTTAAGAATAAACTGTTATATTACAGCGAGAGCCCTGAAGCTGGTCTTGCTTTTCTTCATAGACAATAAATAACTCAGTAATATAAAAAAATGCAATTTTTCTCATTTGTTTAAAATAACTTAAATGAAATAAATAAGTGACCCTATAAAAAGAAAGGAGCAACTGATATCAGTGTCTACTTACACAACAGATGTGCCTAGGCCTCCTTCTTTCCACTGGTTTAAAGATGCTTCTAATTTATAATTTACACTTGTAGTCCCAAGGTCAATCAATTAGATTTTTGCATGTTTAAATTACTCTGTCTTGTTTAGAACCCTTTTTCTTTTTCTCCTGTACTTTCAGAAAGGACTTTTTTGATGAAAAGTTGCATATACTTTACTATGGTGTCTGTCAGTCACTCTTGCTTTCATATGTAATCAACTATAAAAAAGTAGAAGGGAATTTCAAACTCAGTGCACTCAACCTATAAAGTTATAGCTCTTATGAGAGAGAAGATTAAATAATCTTATAATAGCAAGGAGTGAACTTTTAAAATACCTTTATACATATGCATGAAAAACGCTTTTAAAATGTCCTATACATTAGAGGAATACAATGTTTTGGTTTCATACAGTGAAAGAGATGATTGAATTAATAGGTACTAAGTTTTAGTTCTCTAACACTATTGAGGATTTTGACCCTCCAAAAAGACAAAGACTAAAATTATTCAACTGTCACCTATGTGATGTGTTTCAACTGAATCAATTCAATTATGTAGAACTGACCTTCCCATTAACCTAAGTCCATAGGACTTGATGATATTTTTTCCAACTCATAAAACATTTTCTATCGTTCCTCAAAACACTCCTAAAGCCACCATGAGACATAGATATAGTTTATTTTTATAATAAATAGTATTTTTAAAAATCCTTAAATAAATTTTAACAGAATCATCTCTATCTCAAACATGTAGAGTATGTCCTTCAGAAAACTGACATCTCATCCATTTTCAGAGATGCTTCAACCCTTGCGGCATGTTGGGGACTTTTTTCTTCCCCTTCCTTGTCTAAACCACTAGAATTTTAAGCTTCCTCTGACCTGTTTATAAATAACGAGGACAGGGGCCCCTGAAGTCTGTTCTCGTTTTCTTTATCAACATTTAATGGAAAGAGGGGAAGGGAAAGGAGAATGCATGCTGTTAGCTATTATCTTTACAAATGACTTGTTAGCCTTTTATTTGCCTGCTCATGCTTCAAACACTCAAAGGACATTTTCAGAATCTCAGTAGATGAAGGTTCAATCTTGAAATGCCTTGACAGGCTGCATCTTCCTTAAGAGATTTTGACATGATATTAAGCCATAGTTACAAGCCAGTACTTGAATGGGAAGCCCTGGGGAAATCTTCCAGAGCTAGAACACAGCATTTACAGCAGGAGGCAGGTATCTGCACCAGTGAAGCAAACAACAATATGATATATTTAGTATCGAAAATGGAAGCAAAACTACTGATTCTTCACCACCAGGGACAGTGGAAGAAGTTGAATGAGGAAAAAAAATCCATCTTTTGGGGCCCTTGAAAATGTTAATTTACTGACAGTATGAAATATACTCTCATCACGGCAGGTGCACACAGAACCAGGTGCTGCTCTCAATATTGTCTTTGAATTTATGTGTTTCTTTTGTAATGATAGGATGTGAGGCAGCTGTACTGGCCATGTGGAGAGAAAGCAAAGAGCTTTTAATTAGCAATAAGAGGGCTGTTAATTTCTTTTGGGATCTCACTTTTCTGTCTGTCTTTTTCCTTTTGCACTTTTATTAGTATCTCAGCAGGAGTTTCTGCATGTATCAAAAAGCACAAAATTTTTTTAAAAAAACCCAGCATACTATAGTATATTCAGGCAAGGATTGTATGCTATGTAGTGAGTAAATTTAAGAAACATAAAGTTTTTTTTGGAGATTAAATCTACAACCAATATAATATAAATACTACCTTGAACATTCTTGTACTAATAACATCATGTGATCAAATTAAGAAATAAAATATATTCATTATTATTATAGTCAATGAATCACCTTGTTCAATTTTTAAAAGTCTGAAATATACATCTGCAGATAATTAGAAAGTTTTCATTTTAATTTTAGCATATTTAAGGATAAAAGCAATTCAATATCTAAAGTGTTATTATCATTAAAACAAGGATCATTTTTTCTCATGGTATTATTTTGGTATATACTTTTGTACATTTTATAAGAATGCTCTATACACTTTAGGTGTTAATCAGTAAATAGTAATCATTACTCATCATCACTATGCTAGAATTATAGCTATATATACATATACTAGAGGCCCGGTGCACGAAATTCGTGCACAGAGGGGGGTTGTCCCTCAGCCCAGCCTGTACCCTCTCCAATCTGGGACCCCTCGAGGGATGTCTGACTGCCCATTTACGTAAATGGGCAGTCAGACATCCCTCTCACAATCCAGGACTGCTGGCTCCCAACTGCTTGCCTGCTTGCCTTCCTGATTGCCCCTAACCGCTTCTGCCTGCCAGCCTGTTTGCCCCCAACTTCCCTCCTCTGCTGGCCTGGTCACCCCTAACTGCCCTCTCCTGCAGGGTTGATCACCTCCAACTGCCCTCCCTTTCAGGCCAGGTGCCTCTCAACTGCCCTCCCTTGCAGGCCGGGTGCCTCCCAACTGTCCTCTCCTGCTGGCCATCTTGTAGTGGCCATCTTGTGTCCACATGGGGGCAGGATCTTTGACCACATGGGGGCAGCTATATTGTGTGTTGCAGTGATGGTCAATCTGTATATTACTCTTTTATTAGATAGGATAGAGGCCTGGTACAGGGGTGGGGGCCAGCTGGTTTGCCCTGAAGGGTGTCCCGGATCAGATGGGGGTTCCCTTGGGGTGTGGGGCGGACTGAGCGAGGGGCCTATGGTGGTTTGCAGGCCAGCCACGCCCCCTGGCAACCCAAGCAGAGGCCCTGGTATCTGGAATTTATTTTCTTTCTACAATTGAAACTTTGTAGCCTGGAGTGGAGCCAAGCCTGGGGCTCCCTCCGCCGGCAGCCATTTGTGTTGGGGTTATAATTGAAACTTTGTTGCCTTAAGCGGGTGGGCCTGGCCAGGGTGTGCGGAAAGCTTTGCTTCCCCTGTTGCCGGCGGCAACCCTGGCCTGCTCTCTCAAGCTCCATTCTACCACCATTTGTTTGAATTTGTTTACCTTCTATAATTGAAACTTTGTAGCTTGAGTGGAGGCTTAGGCCTGGCCAGGGCAGGCGGAAAGCTTGGCTTCCTCTGTTACCTAGGAAACCTTGCTCTCTGTGGCTGTAGCCATCTTGGTTTGGGTTAATTTGCATACTCGCTCTGATTGGATGGTTGGCGTGGCTTGTGGGTGTGGCTTGTGGGTGTGTCGGAGGTATGGTCAATTTGCATATTTGTCTATTATTAGATAGGAGATATATGTAAGGTATATGTATACTTATTTATTCTATCTGGACAAAATAAGATTTATGTTAAAAAAAAGTGTTCTGTATTTAATTGTGGCTATCAGATAGAGATTTTATTTTTAGTAACTTAAAATTGTAATATTTTTTTCTGTTCCCTACTTCCATTTCAGAATTATAAGGAATTTTTTCATATTTTCCTAATGTTTTAAAGTCTATTTTAAAAGCATGAATTATTTTTCATTTTAATGTTTTGATGATCAGCTTTCTTTCTTGCTATACTTAACCCTAAATTTTCACTAAACAACATAACACAATTTTTAACTAGTAAATAAATTGCTATAAATAGGTATCTGTAACAGTGTGATCATGTTTTCATAATGATTTAATATTTCCTTTACATTTCTTTCAAAAGCTAACTTTTTTTTGATTTTTAATTCCCCACTCAATGATATATTTAGAATGGGGAAGGGGTGGAGAGAGAGGGAGAGAGAAAGGAGAGGAGGGGAGAGGAGAAGAGAGGAGAGGAGAGAAAAGGAGAGGAGAGGAGAGGAGAGGAGAGGAGAGGAGAGGAGAGGAGAGGAGAGGAGAGGAGAGGAGAGGAGAGGAGAGGAGAGGAGAGGAGAGGAGAGGAGAAACATAAGTTGGTTGCCTCCCATACTCACCCTAACTGGGTATGGAACCCACAACCTAGGTATGTGCCCTTACTGGGAATTGAACCTGCAACCTTTTGGTGTCTGGGACAACAATAAAACCAACTGAGCCACCTGGTCAGGGCTCAAAAGCTAGCTTTTTAATGTCATATATAACTAGAGCATGAGCAAAGATAGATTATACATAACCCAGTTAGATCAGGAAATTTGACTTGACCTGGATCTTCAAATCATGTACCCTTAGAATAGGCAGATACAACCCTTGCTGTTATTCTACCACTCATTTATTAGTTTCTGCCTTCATTTTGTAACTCATTTTTATTTTACTTATTTTCAACTATATCGGGTGAAAACTCAGAGAACAAACTTTCCGATCATTCATCAATGTCAAATAGTGTCAATACAAATGCATTTGAAAGTAATTTCCTACCAAGCTATGTCTAGCATTATTCTTTAGAACTTGTCATAGTTATTCCACCCTTCCTTAGCTTTGAGCCTGTAGTGAAATATAGAAATGGAAAAACTCCTCTTCTATATACTGATAAATATTGGACTCACTTAGAAGAGTGTCTCAACAAATTAAAAGTCTTTATTCTGCTGCATGGTAAGATAGGTATCTCTTATACTAATGAGACATTGGTATACTTTTGCTATTCACCTCATTAATGGATAAAAACAATGAAAATTTACTTTATGCTCACATGTTACCATCAAGTACAGTTGAATACAAATGTATAGTGATGTTATTTAGTTTACACTACAGAAAGGAAATTAATAAAAATTGAAAAACTCCAATAAGTTTGTCTTTAGATTTTGTAGATATATTATTCCAAATTTAGTAATATATTCATTATTTCATCATATCTTTTAAAAAATAGATGTTTTTGTTAATTTTTGTTTGCTTTTCATTCAGAGGTATGTAAAATATTGTCTTTTGATTATTTTATTTTTATTTTTTTAATTTATTTTTTTCTTTATTGATTAACGTATTACATATGTGTCCTTTTCCCCCCATTGCCCCCACACCCCCCGACTCATGCCCTCAATACCCTGGTGTCTGTATCCATTGGTTAGGCTTATATGCATGCATACAATTCCTTTGGTTGATCTTTCCCCCTTACCCCCTCCCTTCCCTACCTTCCCTCTGAGGTTTGATGGTCTGTTCTGATCGATGTTGCTCTGTCTCTGGATCTGTTTTTACTGGAGAGCATTATGCTAAGCGAAATAAGCCAGCCAGAGAAAGATAAATATCACATAATCTCACTCATTTGTAGAATATAATGAACAACATAAACTGATGAAAAAGAACAAAAACAGATCTTTTTATTATTTTATAATTCCTTTTATATTAGAGGGAATGGATAGTTTTCTGAATCAATAATGAGGATATTACTAGTGTTCCAATATAACAAAAAACTAAATATTGTATGTTTAATAAATGTGTATAGCCGAAACCGGTTTGGCTCAGTGGATAGAGCGTCGGCCTGCGGACTCAAGGGTCCTGGGTTCGATTCCGGTCAAGGGCATGTACCTTGGTTGTGGGCATATCCCCAGTAGGGGGTGTGCAAGAGGCAGCTGATCGATGTTTCTCTCTCATTGATGTTTCTGACTCTCTATCCCTCTCTCTTCCTCTCTGTAAAAAATCAATAAAATATATTTTTTAAAAAAATAAAAAATAAATGTGTATATTTTAGAGCAAGAAGAAATCTTAATTATTGTCTAGTACAATAATATCTTTTTTGAGGCATAGAGAGAGGAAGTTACTTGCTAGGATCTCATATTTTATACATAGTAAATCTGATGTTAGAAAAATATCTACAACTGTCTGTTTTTCTGATAGTTCCAATAAGCCATAAAGATTGCAAATAATGCTTTTGTGGGTATTCTTATATTACCTTTTTATAAATATGCTTATATGACAGTCAGTATGTTCTGTTCCTCTATAACTCATTGTTAAATGGAAATCATTGGTTAAGCTATTAGTTCAGAAGCTACTAATACACACCTACTTTTCTAAAGTATAATAAAAACTTTCAACTTTTTTCTAATATGTAACCTCCAATATTTGCCATAAAATGTTTTTCACATTTTATGCCTATAAAATATCATAGAAGCATAAAATGGATCATTTGGTGTTGAATTAATGGAACTTCCTAGGTGAAATGCAATTGTTTTGTTATTTGTCAACATGAAAGAACTTAGAAATTCAACATTAATATTTTAACAGACATGTTTTATGAAACAGAATAGTTAATTTGGAAAATCTTGCAGTTTCTGAAGAGAATTGAGTCGATTCATTTTGAAACAGGCTCTAACTTTTTTGTTTTCAAAGTCAGCAGTAATGCATGATTAATTTGGTCCTGTGGGTAAATATTAATTCTATCACAGAAAGAAAAATGTTTCAAAATCTCATAAAAAGTAGCCAGGTCTGCCTTTGCCATACAAATATATGAAGCATTTATTGAAAGATAAATATTAAAATATGCATAGAAAAGAGAAAAGCTTGCAAAAATTGATTGACATCACAACCAAGTTTGCATAAACATTATACCTATTATTTATCATACTTTGTATTTGATGGAGATCTTTCACAAGCACTATCTCCTTTAAGTATTGCAAGAACCGGGGCATTTAGACATAATGAACAACTTATTTCTTTTTGTTTTTCTTTTTCTTGTTTCATTTTATACATGGAATAAACCCTTACTAAAAATATGTACTTCTTAAACCACATACAATTTTCTAATGTTCTCTTCGGTACTTTTCATCTGGTACTTTTGGTGTTTTAGATTCTCAAAAACCCATTAAGGCAGCTCTAATCCACATTATTGGTAAGGAAACTAAGATTCATAGAGCATAAAAGAGTTCTGTTCTACAATATGATGCTGCTTCTAATGTAAATCAAGGTTTAATTTTTGGCTGCTGCTATTCCCTCCTGCCCTTTAAAAGACAATTCAAGTATCATCACTTGCATGAATCCTCCTCTCAACTTTGTTGCTTTCCCTCTGCCTTTCCATGATACCATGTTAATGATAGCAATGTCAGTATTTGTATTTTGATTTCTAATTATTTCACAGGGATTCTGATAAGCATTTCCCTTCTATTATGGCACTAGCCCTGGTGATGTTACATTTTATTGCACTGATGTCATATATGAGGAAACTGGAGCAGTGATTGAATGAATGGGTTGATTGCTAATTATATGGTCTCCCTGTTCACATAAAAGCAAGTGCTGCTTCTCTTCACATGAGTTGATGGTGGCTAAACATTTTTTCAAGTTATATCAGAATCCTACAGAATCCTTCTTTCCACCCAGGAGAGAGACCATTGTTTGTAAGCTGAGCCAATATTTATGAATTTTGAATCAGAAAGGAAAGTAAGAATCCAGTACCTTTGGGGGGAGAAGCTGACAGTGTAATACGATTGAGCTGTGCTATCATATGCTTATACTCAAGTGGTGAAAGACCGTTTGAGAGAATCACAACCAGCAAAGAGAAGCTGAATAGTCAAAAATGAGAAAAAAATGTCAGTTAATTAAGGTCCTAAACTGAGATGTTTTTGGATCTCAGCTGTTACGTTGTCCGTCCTGCAGTTTTATTTTTTTACATGTGCTGATAAACTATCCTCACCCTCTTTTTACGTAAACCACTGTATCCCCAGCTCTGCAATGGCAAAAGAGATGCTTCTTCCCACTATTTAAAAACAAACCAATGCTGATACAGAATGTCTGCCATATCTTCCAAGCACAGTGCATTTTCTGTCTTTCTAACTAGTATTTTGTTAATATGTTTTGTCACTTATAATCAGTGTCCTTTTATAATTTATACTTAATTTAAATCTTTAAATTGTGTAATTGCTTCCTGCGAGGTTGCCTTTTATGGTGCCCTATAAAATAATTTACTGACAGATAATAACTGATGACATTCCAAAAACCATATTGTTTTACAATTGCATTTTTTAATGAAAACTAACAGCTAGTCATGCCCTTCACATACATTATCAAGTTGATAATACAGCAGCTGTATACATTTACAAGGATTTTTTTCTTATTCACTTATTTATCCTTCTTTATAACTCAAATGTGTGTATATTTTAAACTTTTAAAACCATAGGAGAGATTTTATTTAGATGTAAGTTAACTTCATCATGCATGTGAAAAATTAGTGACAAGAAACGATATGCTCCTCTTTGCAGTAGAGAAATTGAAAGATTAGGCAATTAATGCTAACTTCAATATCAGTTGATAAATACAATTTTTTATTCATTATTTGTTGCTTTATCATTTGCTTATAAGGGAGACTAGGTATTTTAGGATATTTCATTTTGAGGATCATGTTATAGATAATTCCATGACTTCCCCCCAAAATTTCAGTCAATGGACCTATTAGAGATCTTTCTGTATAGATGAAATGGTCTAAGTGGTTTAAATTTTAGAGTTATTATTAGGTTTTGTAAGTTCTTATACTTTGTGTTGCAAATGGGAAGTTCTTATTAAGATAAGCAAATAATTTCAATGTATTTTTAAATGTACCTATTCTATTTGCCACATTTTACCATGGAGAGTTTAAATATTATCAGTTTACCAACAAAAGAGAAAAGGAGAGTAATTTATCATTTGGAACATCCATTTGCTTATTTTTCTCTAACATTCTACAAGAATTTACTGAATAAATTCTTTCCTTCATATGAGGAAAAATAGTTGAATAAGACTCATTTCTGTCCTTAAGTAATTCAAGGTGTATTAAAGATTCTAGGAAAAACACAATATTACAATGTAGAGTGATAAGTATCATAATAGAGGGTAGCCCACAGAGAGTTGAGAATGCAAAAAGGAAAACAGTAAAAACCACAGCAACTTAAGCCTGGTTTAGTAAGAATTAGATTCACAGGGGAGGCAATACCTTAAGTTGCTTTGAATGTCAAGCAAGATTCCTGAGTCAGATGAATAGGAGAGATCCAGAAAAGTTGTAGGTATTAGCTTTCCTTAAATGAAGCTACATCTCGCTACGAGTAGAAGAAAGAATAAGTATGATACTAGTGTATGTATGACTATATTTGAAGATAATTTAGTTCACTGTGATATGTAAAAGTTTTGAACAAATGTAAGTAATAACATAGAAACATTCATATGACAACAGGAAATTATACATAGACAATGGTATAGGCAGATGGTAGAAGCCCCAAAGTAGAATATATGTGCATGTAGGTCTTTATGTATATACATATGTGTCTATTTATTTCAAAAAGCTAAAACAAAGCAAGAAATTGTCCTGGAATGCAGATAAGAGAACACAGGCTCTGAGGTCTTGCCTTCCAACTGAATCCATCCACACCCAGCATATGACTTGTAGCAAGAGAAGGTAGCAGTGTTCTCAGAGAAGAGCCAGTTTCTAAGTCTTAGTCATTTCATTAAGAAAGATATGCTGACTGGCTTATTTCACTTAGCATAATGCTCTTCAGTTCCATCCATGCTGTTGTAAATGTAAGAATTCCTTCTTTTTTTATAGCAGCATAATAAGCCAGTCAGTGAAAGAAAAAATACCACATGATCTCACTCATTTATGGATAATAAAAAACATTATAATCTGATGAACAAAAAGATAGATACAGAGACAGAGAAGCATCGAACAGACTTGTCAAAATACAGCAGGAAGGCTGAGGAGGGTTGCGGGGGGGGGGGGTTGGGAGGGGGGAAGTAAGAGATCAATCGAAGGTCTTGTATGCATGCATACATCATAGCCAATGGACGCAAGATACTTGGGGGTGGGGTGAGGGCATGTGCCAGGGGGTAGGAGAGGCTGGGGGAAGGTCAATGGGGAAAAAAGGAGACATATGTACTACTATTGGTAATACTTTAAACAATAAAATAAAATTTAAAAAAATAGATGTGCAGATGTTCAGTATGAAAAGGGGAGTGGTTAGATAGAAATATTGTACTTGTCAAGAAGAGGCTTAGTGGACTAAAATAAGCAACACCAACAAGAGTTTAAGAGAAGGAGTTGATGTCTATTTGATCAATTTCTGAAGCAACCAAGTTTATCTTATGAATTGCAACCTAAAATGAAATTAAACTTCAAATCATTTTGAAGTATGCATAATATAATGGCCAGTTAGAACACTACTATTGTAACAAAGATCTTCAAGTTTCCTTATGTCCTTTTCCTGATAGTGTCAACTATTGCTTATTTGTTTGTTTGTTTGTTTTATCTCTAGAGCTCTCTCTAACTGCTGAGAAATAAAAATGAAAGGTCTTTTTTTTTTTTAAATTAATCTCAAATATAAATCCAAAGCACATTAGACTCCCCCATACACACTCTTTAGTGATTGTTTTTCCATATATAAATTAACAATAATTTAGTTTTTTTAATCTAGAAGAAAAATTTTATTTACTATCTAGTTGAACTTGTAGAAAGATTTTTTTTTTCCTGAAAGAGTTCAGATACAAACCCTGGAACCAAGTCCAAAAAACCACCATCAAAGTGTGCCTGCAAGACAGTTCTTATTTATTTTAAGTTGAACTCATATACCTATACTTCATTGATTGCACAGTAAATATGCAATGCACTTTCTTTATTCTTAAATGCTCACTTTGGGTAACTAAAAACATATCTTACTGTGGCCTATCAAATATTATATGTGTAGTCAATCATATTTGAATATTTGAATAAATATGATGAAAAGATGAATGCTTGATGTTCCAAATTGAATTCAGTCTTGAGTGAAGCATTAATTCTAAAGCTGTAAGATAATGACGATGTGTGCTGTTTTCGTGTGTGTGTGCAATTTGCACATATTTTGAGAGGCAGAGCTGTTGAAACACTTTAGCACTAACAGCACTTTTTTTTCTTGACAATATTTACCATGACATTTCTATTACAAGAAGCAAATGTGTTATTTCTGCTATTATTCAGGAAATGTCTCAGCAGGATGAAAAAGAATCATATTTAAGAACTTGCATGGAAATTTGACTTTGGGTGGTGAATACACAATACAATATACAGAGGATGTGTTATAGAATTGTACACCTGAAACCTATATAATTGTATTAATCAGTTACCCCAATAAACTCAACAAAAATTAATAAAAATATAAGTAATAAATATAAGTTTTAAAACTCATGGAAATATTTTACTCACTAGGTGGCTATAGTTATCACAGGTCTGTGCAGAAAAAAAATGTTCACAAGTTAAATGTGTAGGTAAGGCTCTCACCCATCCTTGATCTCTGCACAAGACTATTGATTTCATTAAGGATGCATTATAGCCCAGGGTCTTTAAGCAAACACATTTTCCCCTAAAATCAAATAGAGGAATAGGCAAAGAATTCTCTTTCATCTATAAATTATAAAGCCAAGTTCAAGAAATTTAAACTACTTGAAAAGTAGTATTTTATTTCTTATGTAATGAAGTTATAAAAAAATAAAAACTCAATGCAGACTCCTTGACTGAAGAAACTTTAATATTTTAATACAAACCCGGGAATCTATGGCCAACCATATTTAATTGTAAATGAATAGTAGAATGTACAAACTACTAGTAGGATAGATGTACAAAACCAGTAGCAAATTTTATCTCAGAGTAAATGTTTATTAAGTAGACATTTATTTTCAGGAAAAAAAAAAGCAATTTTAAATCCTATAAGTACACACACACACACACACACACACACACACACACACACACACACACACACACACACATCTCAATTTCCTTAAGTTACCATCATTTTCATCATTTTAGCTAAAGAACCAATATATCTCTTCTGGTCTAGGGAAAATGTTACAATGATGGCTCTAAAAATGTGGAAACAAAAAATAAACTCTTTTTACACTTCTATTCTATTATTCTGTTTAAAATGAGAAATGGCAAATCTGTAGTCAGTGCTTACTTTGAAATATTGTTAAATGACAGTGATACAGAAAAGTATGGGTTTAAAATATTTCTGACAATATTCCCTTGGAAGATGGTATGAACTTGTTACTTTAAATCCATTCACAATATTTATCCCTCCCCCCTTATCATTATGGCTGGTAAACTAATATATCTGCTTTTGTACATGCCCAGCTTATATGGTAATCATGTTAAATAGATGTAGCTAATAAAAAATGTGCAAGTTTTGGGGTAGGGTAATCTTTAAAAATTAAAAATAAACAATGATAAAATATACATTTTTATTAGGAGAGAATACCTTTCCATTTCCTTTACCCTGTCCCTTTATCTCGCCTGGATCTGAGATCCAAAGCTGGAGCTACAATGGCCATCTTCTGTCTATAATTTGAAAGCCACATGTTAATGAAAATGAAGAGAGTAGCTCCTGTATTTATGCCCTTGAACTCAAAGCTTCCTATTGCTTTAGTGCCTACAACTTATCTAAGGTTTAAATAAATAAATTCATAACTTATGTATGCTATTATAAAGGGTTTTCTGTTAATTGAAGAAATACAGCTAATATTAAATGATATAAGCATGAATATAATGACATAAACCATCCATCCTCTATAAATAGGAAGATTTTTTTTTCCATATTGAACTCTTATTTATTTCTTCAATTCTGTGATATGAAGAAACATATCAGAGGACACTTGTTTTGTACATTTTCCTCATGTATAATTTGACACAAATTATACCCCAAAACAGTAGTGTGATTCTTTTTAGTTTCTTTTGTGAAATGTGAACCACCTAGTCATGTTAGTTGTTCTACTATTTTTATAATGCTGGTACCTTTTATTTAGCTGTTCAAAATCATCTCAAACCCTTCAAACACTCTGTGCGGGGGGGATATAAACAAAATGTCATAAAAATATCGTTATTCATTATTAGTACTAGTATAGTGTTAGTATTAAAAGGGTAATTAGAAAAATAATTGAAGTACACCATGATTTTTTAAGGAATGGAATGTAGACTTATAGAAAGAATTACAGGTAACTTATCTGGACTTGTTAGTTGCTACATATATTTGATATACCTCCTTGCTTAGGTGAATATAATCTATTATTTATATGGTATTCATGTAACAATAGGTTCGAAACATTTCACTATCAAATTACCATTTTATTGGGAAATAAAGACTCATTTAGATGTTTTACTTTAATATAATTTTATCATATAAAGAAATATATAATGACAGGCTTTGTAGATTCAATATATAATATATTGTACACAGTTATTTTAACTTTGAATATTAAACAAGTTTATTGGTTATATATGTGATAAATATATGATATATATTTTATCTTCATTTGTAATATTGATGTATTATCAGTCTGTGATTTTAATGGTTACTTTAAACCATACTTGTACTCTGTAGTTTAAAAACTTAAAAAAAATAACACCATTCATCAGTTTTATTTCCTTATTAAATAGAGCATTTTATTTCTATCTATTCCTGACACTTTATAATACTAATTCCATGTAAATGTACCATATTAAAAGGATATATTATTTAAATTTTAAACATTTATTTTCTATAACAGGAATTATGTTACAAAAACAAATACCAACATTATGATAGTCTATTTCTCCCTTTGACTCTTGAATATTATTAAGGAGGAAAAGTAGCCAACTAAGTTTTTCCACAATTTTTGAATTTATTTGAGTTTAAATTCTCTGCAATGACTAGATAGCGATGTTAATTCGATCACGATGCATAGTGTGTGCAGGCTAAAGGACAATCCAGCTATAAAAAGTCCTATTTCAGTAATGTTAATGATTTCTGGCTTCTCATTTTTTGTAATTTAAGAAGTAGCCTGCAGAGTTTCTTGTTTTGGCTGTCACATCCACCATTATATCCCCATACCTATGATATGTGTGTAGCAATGCCTATAATACCCCAAACGTATTGGGTAAGTGATGATGCAAAACTAGTCATCCCGAAATCAGAGGTACAACAAGTCAACTCTTGTTTTTTTTCTTTCTGTAAAGCAGTTTAAAATTACTAATCAACAACAAATTTAGAATATATATTTGTAATTTCTTTTTGCAAAGAAAACTGTATATAATAATAGTGTCGTATATCCTTGTTACCATTAAAGAACAATCAAGAAATTAGAATAAAGGCTCTCCCAACCCCAAATTCATGTATTCCAGTTTTGCAATTGAACATCAGTTTTACTATACAAATGCATGCATGAAGAGTTTTTATATAACTCATTTTATTGCCTCTGTATTATACATAGAACTCTAAATAAATAACCACATTAGGTGCTTTAAATGCAAAGATTGCTTAATTTTTAAGAAAGTGAATTTTAAGTTGACTTTAAAGTTGTTTTTTTTAATTAGATTTGTGAAGAAATGAATTGGTTATTTTTCTTAAGGCTTGCCAATGCACATTAACATGCCTCTTGCTGCCAAAATTTGCTAACAAAACACCATTATGTGGTAACCAGATTCTTATAAATTCAGTACTAAAAAATAAAAACCGCTTAAGATAAATAAAAACAGAAATACTTCTCTATATGAAATATATTTTACTTAGTTAGGTTTGATATATTTATTATAATCATTGAAATATACAGTAAAGAGGAAGTGTATGATACATGTTAGGCTTTGGTTGCTGGAGCTCAAGAAACAGCTAATGTTCCAACGTCTGCCCCACCACCTACAACATGTGAAGTCTTGAGAAATTTAGTCAGCATGCTGTGGCCTCAAAGTTCCTGTTGGAAAATAAGAATTATAACAGTAGTTGCATGGAGTTAATGAAAAAAGCAGGCATAGTTTCTCTCATGAGTAGTATTGAATGAGTATTATTAGCTGGCAATGTTATTTTCTTTTATTTTGAATTAATTTCCATTCAGATTTTTTAAAATGGGGATTAGAGCTGTTTCCAGACTAGATGTGATCTGGAACTCAACCTCATCAAATATTGTGCAAAAAGTAGCTTCACTTTGGAGATATTCACAGTTAGGCTGCCACATAAAATATACACAGTTAAATTTGGATATTCACAATTAGGGCCCCCAGATAAAATATGTCCATCTAAATTGCAATTTCAGATAAATAATAATTTTTTAACTTGAGAATGTCCCAAGTATATGTTGAACATATTCATCACATAATTAGATTTCTTTTCTAAAATTCAATTCAACTGAATATTCTGTGTTTTATTTGCTAAGTCAGGTAACCCTATTCACAATGCAATTAGCATGTAAGAAAACATTGGAAGAAAAAGTGTTTAAGTTGGTTTAACCCAATTATCCTCAAAATTTATTTTACCACAGAACACTTTTGACAATACCACCTATTAGTATGTTGATGGACACACATCTGGAAGAGCTGTTTTAATCTCATATTTTAATTTTACAGGTCAGAAAATGAAAAGAAGCTAATATACTAAATTTTTCCTAACAGTAGAGATCAGTTGCTAGTTACTTAATCAAGTTAATCATACTCTCTCACTTTCTCTCAGAAAAATTATCATGTTCTCCAATATTATCTATAGTGATCTGAGAGTTCTGAAATAATTGTATGGTTATTATAAGTCAGTGATTTGTACATATTTTCATTTAGAATTCAGTGACTTTTTGCATGGATTACTTTATTCACTTTATTCACATTGTCCATTATTTTGGTACTAGAAATGTATTGATTACAAAAAACTACAGAATTAGTAAATTTCCAATTTAATGCATATTCTATTCCAAAATCAATTGAATATATATTATACATGTATATATTCACAAAACACCTAAAACCCACCTGAATTCGTTGTGAAATCATGGACAAAAATCACATCAGAAATTCAGAACCACTAATTTGAGTGCAGTGAAGAAAGGAACAAACCAACAATTACAAAAATAAAACTCCTTATTTCAGTAGAAGTTTTAAAACACAAAAATTTTGAAATGTGATTATTTAGAAAAACTCATATTTTTTTATTTGTTTTAGCCAAAGCATTAAAATATTTTGGTCAAATTATTTATAGGTTTTATGTAATTTTAACTTCTGGATTAATTGCCATGCTACTTGAAAAATAATATATTTTGCTTTAAAGTTAAATTAGAAAATGGTTTCATTCTCCCTTAGTCATAGTGTGTACATGGGTGTGTCTGCGTGTGTGTGTGTGTGTCTTCTTGAGTCACTGCTTAAGAATCCCCAAGGTAATTCTTTTCTTATAATAATTTTGGTGGAATTTAATGGCTTGTCCATGCAAAGGTTATATAATACTAAATAACAATTTAAAGCCAGTTGTATGTGAGAATAGTCAATTTTTTAATATTTATTTTCAATGCATGGGTGTTCATGTAACTTAAGAAAATCACTCCTGGGTAGTTTATGCAGTGTGATGCATTTTTAAAGTTCATGTTTTCCCTAGAAATTGTCTTAAACCCTATAGTGAAGATTAAATTCTTGATCTCTCTTCCATGTGACAAATCCTAGCTTGTCTAGAAGTTTAAAGCCTAAGGCATGCTTAAAATAACAGGTGCATAACTCTTGAAATAAGCTGTTTTCTAGTATTTCTGTTTACAATAATTGCTTTGAATGCTTAGAATTATTGAATCGTAGAAATCTGTGTATATATATATGAAAATATACAGATATATATAATATTTACTCCTGTAAGAGCTTCAGGGCTATGTATAATTCTCTGTAGAAATAATCAAGATAGTATATTTATTTTACTTCCCTAAAACATGTAAATATTATAGTTAAGTTGGATACTTAATTTGTCATATTCAGGGAAATACTTGCATATAACCCTTAAATGGCAATAGGTCGTTTGGTAGCAATTTATATTAAAATTATCATTTAAATATTTATTTTATTAATTTTATGTTGTCTTTATTAATTATTTACTCTTAATAAAAATAACTATGCAATAACTAAGTCATGATTGATAATTCCAATAATACTCTGATTTAATTAAACTTTATATTATCAATTTAGTTATGTTGGTTCTAATAAAAATAAAAATTAAATAATATGTTGATAATGATTTATATTTATTACTGTTATTTAGCCACACTGTTGGCTTTCTTTCCAGAATATACTTGCCTGACAGTGAATCTCCTGACTTTAGCATATTTTGAAATCAGGATAGGTTGAAAAATTCCCAAAATTACCCATTTTGCTTAATCTACTTATTTGGACTTTTCCCTTGCATTTTACTCTCAGTAGCAACAAGAAACCAGGCTGCACTTTCAACACTTTGCTTGGAAATCTCCTCATTTAAATACCCAAGTTCATTACTTACAAGGTCTGCTTCCCACATTAACTATAGGTACAATTCTGCCAATCTTTCTCCCACTATAAATAAGAATCACCTTTCCTCCAGTTTCTAGTAACATGTTTCTCATTTCCTTCTGAGCCTCCCCAGTAGTCTTTAACATCGTATTTCTGATTCTCTTTATGATGATTTAGGTATCATCTAAGACTAGAGGCCCGGTGCACAAAAATTCTTGCAGTTGGGGGTGGCAGTCCCTCAGCCTGGCCTGTGCCCTCTTGCATTCCAGGACCCCTTGGGGGATGTCCATATGCCAGTTTAGGCCCACCCCCCAGGGGATCAGGCCTAAGCTGACAGTCAGACATCCCTCTGGCAGCCCACGAGCCCTCGGGAGATGTCCGACTAATGGCTTAGGCCCGTTCTCCACGAGGAGTGAGTCTAAACCATTAATCCGACATCCTTACCACTGCTGTGGAGGCGGGAGAGGCTCCTGCCACCACCACTGCACTGGCCAGCCATGAGCCGGCTTCTGGCTGAGCGGTGCTCCCCCTGTAGAAGCACACTGACCACCAGAGGGCAGCCTCCTGCGTTAAATGTCTGCCCCCTGTTGGTCAATGCGCATCATAGCAACCAGGCATTCCACCATTAGGGTCAATATCCTTTTATTATATAGGATGATATAGATTTTCTCCACTCTGATTCCCACATTTTTCTGAGTCTTCACTGGATGAGTCTGTAACATCCATAATTCTTCCAATAGTTTGCTCAAAACAATCTAGCCTCTTTTGCGCATTTAAAAAAAAAAACACAACTTCCAGCCTCTACCCATTATCCAATTTCAAAGTCACTTCTGCATTTTTTTGCTATTTGTTACAGCAACTCCCCACTTCTAGATATGAAAATCTGTATCCATGTCCTATTGCTGCTAAAACAAATTACTACAAACTTTGTAGCTTAGAAAACCCAAAATTTGTTGTCTTAAGAGTTGTTGGGGTTAGTCATCTAAAATCAAGGAGTTGGCAGGGCTGTGTTCCTTTGGGAGGTTTCATGGGAGAATCCCTTTCCTTGGCTTTTTTAGCTTTTAGAAGCCTCTTGCATTTACTGCTTTGTTCTCTAGCCAAGAAAAGGGATTTGGAAGAGGATCCAATATCATATAAAGGTAAAAATGTATAACATTAAGCACTATCTTTTTAGTTTATGCTTTCAATTTCTGGAATTTTATAAAAGTGAGAGTCAGCACTAAGAAGTGATAAGACAATCTTCTCAATGGGATAACTTTTGAGGTAATCAGCTTTTGGGATCTATTATAAAAATTTGACTTACGTTACAGTATAGATTTTTTTTCATATAGGTTTGTAGTAGTCAGTTTTTTAATAGTAGCAAACAACCCCATAGACAGAGTGGCTTATGACAATAAAACTTATTTTTTGCTCATGTTGCATGTCAGCTTTTGTCATGTTTTGCTCTGCTTAGTTTCCCTAAGCATTGCTTGGCTCTGTTACCCATCTCTTGTTATTCTGGGATCTTGCTTGAAGGGTTAGCACCTACGTAAAATATACCCAATTCTCATAGCCACAAGAGGGAACAAAAGAGTTAGCCCAAAATGAACCATCTATCAAAATTCTGTTTATAACTAGTTCACATAACTGGTTGGGAGCTTTAGTCCTTACATTTAAGTCTTTGGTTCAGTTGAAGTTCATTTCTGTATATGGTGTAAGGTAAGGGTCCATCTTCATTCGTTTGCATGAGGGTATTTAGTTTTCTCAGTGCCACCTTTTGCTATGAGAAGTTTTAAGTATTGGGAGGAAATAATCAAACTTGCATTTTCTAAAAAGTTAAATTTAGACATTCTGAGTTTAATTAAAAGTGAATGTAAAAGGTAGCAGTTAGGAACCTTTTTCAGTAATTACACCTTGGGCTGATGGTGGTAGATTGGAATAGGATTATAGAAACAAAAGATGGAGAAGATAAACAGATTTCAGATATATTTTGGAAGTTAAAATAAACATGATTTAAGGAGGAATTTTCTCTAGACAATGGAGAGAAAGGTGTAAAATAAAACACATATTTCTAGCAACAGAGGGTATATGTATAATGGAACAGATGGTAAGAGGGAAAGAAAAAATTCAAAAATGTTAGGATTGTAGGTAGATTAAAAACTTAGTTTTACGTGTTAAATATGAAGTGTCTGTGATACATCCAAATAGAGATGACAATAGACTATGGATATATAAACTAAAGATAGACTAAACATAGAAATGAGGTGACATCAGACTATAGGTAACTTTTAAATTCCTGAAAGAAGCCAAGATTTTCTAGTGTTTAAAGTCATTCAGAACACATTCTGAAAAGTACTATTGATTAGTCAGGGTTCTCCAGAGGAACAGACCTAATATAATATCTATTTAGATATAAATATATAGATACTAGAGGCCCAGTGAATGGATTTGTGCACAGGTGGGGTCCCTTAGCCTGGCTGTGCCCTCTCACAATCCGGGACCCCTCGGGGGATCTTGGACTGCCAGTTTCGGGGATTGGGCCAAAACCGGCAGTTCAACATCCCCTGAGGGATGTAGTAGTGCATGAAGTGGCAGGTGACCGGGGAGGAGCCCAAGACTGGACCGGGCCCCAGGCAGCTCCCACTCATCCTGGCCCCACTCTGCCTGCCGCCGCACCACTCGGTCATCTGAGCGGCACTCCCACTGTGGGAGCACACTGACCACCAGGGGGCAGCTCCTGCATTGAGTGTCTGCCCCCTGGTGGTCAGTGTGCATCATAGTGACCAGTCAAATGGTCAACTGGTTGCTTGGTCAACTGGGTTTAAAATATATAGATATATTTGTTGGTAGCAGCTATTTGGGCATCCATTAACCATCACAACTGTATGCAAGATATAATGCTGCATATCTACAAATAAAGGGTGTAAGAGATCATTTCTGCCATCATGGAATCATTAATTTATTCCACTAGGGAAAAACGGGATTTAATAAAAATTTAGAATAATATGAAAAGAAAGTAGTATTCAAGGAACTCAGAAAAAGGACTCATAAGTAGGCCTCAGTGGGGTGGGCTACAAAAACTTTCCTGGAGCTATTGTGTTGGTGAGGGAAGCAACTGCCAGTATTTCTTTTCCTTAATAAATGGGAATGAGGGTGGGGACAAAGCCATGTGGTGAAGTACAGACCTTGGCTTAATCACAGAGCATGGAGATCAGTTATATATCTCTAAATGTTTAGATCAACAGAAAATCCAACATATGTATTTTACCTTAAGTTAGAAATAATAATACGGTAACAATAATTCCACCCATGTTCATATTGTATCCTTATATTATTTACTTATTATACATTTTTATGGGACAGAAATAAAAGTTATAATTTAATTTTATCATATAAACTAATATAGGCTTGAACAAAAAAATTATATGTATTGAATTTGATAATACTATACTTTTGGCAAAACAAAGTGATGTCTTTTTCATCATACCTTAGCCTATTGATGATGAGTTCAAATTATTTTTGTATTCACTTATCAAATGAGAATCCGATAGTAATTTAATATTTGTTCCCCATCCAAGAAAATAAAAGCATTTTATTTAGCCAAGCATTTTCTTAGTGATATTCAGATGGTTTCTTTATATTAAACACAATCCAATGAATTATGCGTTTTCACAAAGAATTGGAAGAGAAGGGTCTTGTCTATTTATAGGACATAACAGAGAAAGGCAGGTCACCCATTTGTGTTGTGGTGATTTATGGAAATAATTTAAAGGGAAAAAAATGCCTGCTGGATTAAGAAGGAATATGGTCATTGAAAAGCTTTATTAATACATAATTCATACATCTATGCCAATAAAGGAAGAATAAAATCCACAGAGAAAAGAAAATGATGAAAATTATGACAAAATAGAAAATTCAAAGAAAGAAATAAAAAATGGAAAAGTTTAAGTAAAATGATGTGACTTCCTTTGATATTAAGTGGAAACAACAACAACAATGGCTTGACTTGAGCAAATAGGCATTTGTGTTGAGCATTTCCCAGGGTGAACTCCACAAACCATTGGATAATCATTGTAGAACCCTCTCCCCTTGAGTGTTGTAGAAATTGAAATTTGATTTTAGCCAATAGAGGGTGGTGAATGTGTTGGGAAGGTCACCTCACTATTAGTTTTATTACACATTGCAATTAGAAGACTTTGTCTTAGAAGGCCGGAGAGAGAACTCTCTGGCCAGCCTTGCAGAAGTAAGCTGCAAAGATATTGCTGAGACATATGTCTGCTATTTTGCTGCCTATGGAGTCTTGTAGGATTTTTATGGTTTCCTGTCTTACATTCAAGTCCTTTAGCCATTTTGAGTTTATTTTTGTGTATGGTGTAAGTTGGTGATCTAGTTTCATTTTTTTGCATGTATCTGTCCAAATTTCCCAGCACCATTTATTAAAGAGACTGTTTTGACTCCATTGTATGCTCTTTCCTCCTTTGTCAAATATTAATTGAGCATAATGTCTTGGGTCAATTTCTGGGTTCTCTGTTCTGTTCCATTGATCTATATGTCTGTTCTTGTGCCAATACCAGGCAGTTTTGAGAACCGTGGGTTGGTAATATAGCTTGATACCTGGTAATGTGATCCCTCCAACTTTGTTCTTCTTTCTCAGGATTGCTGTGGCTATTTGGGGTCTTTTTTTATTCCAGATGAATTTTTGGAGAGTTTGTTCTAGATCTTTGAAATGTTCCATTGGTATTTTAATGGGGATTGCTATGGAGACTAAGGAGAAAATAAATAAATGGGACTACATCAAAATAAAAAGCTTATGCACAGCAAAAGAAACCATCAACAAAACAACAAGAAAGCCCACTGCATAGGAGAACATATTTGCCAATGATATTTCCAATAAGGGATTAATCTCCAAAATTTACAGAGAACTCATACAACTTACCAAAAGGAAGATAAATGATCTAATCAAAAAATGGTCAAAGGATGTAAATAGATACTTTTCAAAAGAGGACATACAGAAGGCCGAGAGACATATGAAAACATGTTCAAAGTCACTAATCATCCAAGAGATGCAAATCAAAACAACAATGAGATACCATCTCACACCTGTTAGAACAACAAATCGACAAATGACAAGTTCTGGCGAGGGTATGGAGAAAATGGAACCCTTCTGCACTACTGGTGGGAATGCAGACTGGTGCAGCCACTGTGGAAGACAGTATGGAGTTTCCTCAAAAAGTTAAAAATGAAACTCCCATTTGACCCAGTAATATCACTTCTAGGGCTATATCCCAAGAAACCAGAAACACCAATCAGAAAGGATATATGTTCATAGCAGCACAATTTACAATAGCTAAGAATTGGAAACAGCCTAAGTGCTCATCAACAGATGAGTGGATTAAAAAACTGTGGTACATCTAAACAATGGAATACTATGCTGCTATAAAAAAGAAGGAGCTTTTACCATTTGCAGCAACATGGATGGAACTGGAGAGCATTATGCTAAGCGAAATAAGCCAGTCAGAGAAAGATAAATATCACATGATCTCACTCATATGTGGGATATAATGATCAACATAATTTGATGAACAAGAATAGATCGATCTAGAGACAAATTGTAGGAGAGGGAGGTTAGAGAGCAACCAAAGAACTTGTATGCATGCATATTAGCATAACCAATGGACACAGACACTGGGGCGGTGGGGGCTGGCCCAGGGTGAGAATGGCTGGGGGTGGGAGGGTCAATTGGGGAAAAAAGAGACATATGTAAAACTTTAAACAATTAAAAAAAAAAGAAGTAAGGCTGCAGTGTTTGGGAGGCTCTGTGGGTAGCTTTAGGACCTGAGGGTGGCTTCCTACAAAAGCCAAAAAGAAGCTAGGCCTTCAGCCATAAAACAAGGAATGCAATTTGATAGCAAACTGAGTTTAGAGACCTATTGTTCCCAGTCAACCTCCAAAGGAAACTGAAGCTTGGCTGACACCTTAATTTCTGCTTGTGAGACCCTGAGCGGCAGGACTAGCAAAACCAGGCTGGGACTTCTAAACCATGGAAAATGAGATAATTGTACAATGCTAAATGGTTAAGTTTGTGGTAACTTGTTACACAGCAATAGAAAAACAATATGGCATTTATGTGAAGGTGGCTAGTACGTGAGGAGAGTGAGTCATTTGTCCATGCAGCCTATTTTCCTCTGATGGCATTTACTGTTCAACGTAAAAAGTTCAAAGTGATATTCTTCTTTCTGTTTAGAAGACAGCAACCTCAGTGAAGCTTGTCCTGGTGAGTGAAACTTAAGTACAGCAATAGGATATTAAATATATTTGAAGTTTATACGCAGCTTGAAATTGTACTTGTTTCATTTTTAGTGCAGTATAGCATGTTTAACTGCCTGATGCCAATTAGCCATAATGAGAATTATGGAGCTAAAGCTCAGTGCACTACATTGGAAATGGACTCGGTGTGGTTCTTACTGACTTTCTGCTTTTTCTTGAAGGACATACAAACTCTTAGAAGCTTCGTTTTTTGTTTTTTTTTCTACCTAATATTAGTTACCTTTATTTGAATTTCTTACTTAAAACTCAAAATAATGCTTACCATATTTTATTAATACAAATAGTTTTTACATCTCTTCATCAGGCAGAAGCTAAAGTTAGCATAAATTTTTAAAATATGTTCATTTTGTTAATTTTAGAGAGAGAGGAAAAAAGAGAGAAGGAGAGAGAAAAAATTGAGTTGCCTCCCATACAGGCCTCAACCAGGGGTTGAACCCACAACCTGTACACGTGCCCTGACTGGAAATATAACTAGTGACCATTCAGTGCACGGGATGATGTTCAACCAATTGAGCCACACTTGCCAGGGCAAGTTAGCTTAAATGTTGATGTCTGCCTTAAATTAACCCAAAATATATAAAACATTCTAAACAGATTTCTTTAGTTTCTTCAGAATTGTTAGTATGCATACAGCCTATTTTCATTTTAAAATAATTAGGGATATAAATCTCTCAAATATGTGCAATAGGGTCAGGGTGTTGATATAGAATTCTAGGTAATATAAATGATAGTGTATAAAACTTCATCAGAGTTATTCTGATGAAGTTTTATACACTATCATTTATATTTATACACTATCATTTATATTACCTAGAATTTATATTACCTATAAAGTTTTATACACTAACATTTGAATTCAGGTAGGAGTTTCAAATATGAGTATATTCTCTGATATATTATTTTGAAACTAGAGGCCCAGAGCACGATATTCGTGCACTGGGGTGTGTGTGGGGGGGCATCCCTCAGCTCAGCCTGTGCCCTCTCACAGTCTTGGACCCTTGGCTTTGTCCTGGGGGGATAGGGCCTAAGCTGGCAATCAGACATCCCTCTCGCAGTCCGGGGCTCTCGCAGTCTGGGACCTTACCTCCAGCCTGCAGTGGAGGCCGGGGAGACGCCTGCCAACGCAACGTGGCTGCACTCGCCAGCCCTGAGAGGCTTCTGGCTGAGCAGAGCTCCCCCTGTGGGAGCACACTGACCACCAGGGGGCAGCTCCTGTGTTGAGCATCTGCTCCCTGGTGGTCAGTGTGTGTCACAGAGACCAGTCCTTCCCCTGTTCAGTCGATTTGCATATTAGCCTTTTATTATATAGGATATGAAATAAGATAAGACTGGTATCAAACTAAAAATCTAGAAAATTTTACTTGGAAAAATTAAATATAAAGGGACAAATAACAGCCACTCTCACCCCTCCCAACTCCTAAACACACACACACACACACACACACACACACACACACACACACACACACAGAGTTATTCTCATAGAAAACTCAGAATTCTGAACAGAAACCTCAGGAATACTTACCTTCCAAACCACAGGATGTGAACTAAATAGCTGGTTCTTTGAGCTTTTGTATAAAAGAATAAAAGGTTTCTCACTTGTATTATTTCAATAAACACTTATATAGCAATAACATTGGATAAGCAAAACAAATTAGATAACTAATCCTAAAATGTAGTTCTTTGTTTATTTTTAAAGAACTCACCATGTTGCTCAATGATCAGAATGCAGAAGAAACTGAGATTAAGGACACAGCTTTTTTTTTTAACTCTCTCTGATTTAAGAT
Organism: Ia io; assembly: GCA_025583905.1. NCBI lineage: Eukaryota > Metazoa > Chordata > Mammalia > Chiroptera > Vespertilionidae > Ia > Ia io. The sequence continues at coordinate 35,160,404 of JAJQQW010000003.1, forward strand.
TACTTTATTGGCAGAATAGGGATATTCTGGCTAAGTGAAATAGAGATGAAGAAATATTACTTTTTAGAAAGATAATTTTCTGAAAATAACACATGAGTTATGACTCCGAAATTCTTTCCAGGGAATGTGATAAAAATGTGTGCTATAAGTTATGTGCATAGTACAGCAGGACATGCCTTTCTCTGTCTGGAATACTTGTCCACCTCTCACTGTGGCAAAAACCTGGTCATTCAGACTTGACCATGAACTCATTTTCTCAGAGTGCAATAGGATTTGGCTAAGATTTCCTCAGGAGGACAGCCAAATGAGGGCAAGACCAATTGTCACTTGTTCTGCCCTAGAAATTGGTACTTGTTTCATGACAAAATCAGGATTCAGAGAGTCTAAACCTGTTGTACAGCTGTCTGAGACATACTCAGGGGCACGTAATTTCTCAATAAATGTGTTAGCTGTGATTGATTACTTCATAGAAACTTGATGTATTGGTTCCTGTTGAAAATTTGAATACAGTTTATTTGATGACATCTTGTATCTGAGGCACTTTAAGTAACCATCTATATTTAAAGACCTCCAAACTCACTTATTCCACCTTAGATTCTCACACCCATATTATATTGTGTTTCCTCTATCCTCATTTATTTTCCCAGCCAGTCCAGAACAGTTCACGCTAGTCTTCACAGTCCCTATTCTATAGCTAAATTCTTTTATATCTTTTACTTCTCCAATCTCAAAATAAAATATGGAATTCCTCTATTATATTTCTGTTAGGTTTTTAATATCTACTTCATTGATATTATCCTGAATTTATACATAAGGTTTCTGTATTAGATGAATTATTAACACTTACATGGTAATTGTACTATCTCCCATTTACCTTAGTTCTTATTCTTGGAGCAATATGCCAAGAACCATATGTTATCCTACACATATCAGGGTCTATACTATAGGTGAGGAACACAGAAATATGAATTTTGTCTGACTATATACATGCCTTCTTCTTCCTCTCCTAAAAGAAGAAAGAAAATTCTTTGCTCCAAAGGAAGAATCCTGAGCTAGTACTCTAATTTAGAATGTAAATAAATTTCTCCAGAGAAAAGGTAAGTCCTGGGTGTCAGCCCCACCCCCTTGATATAGAAAATATATTTCCATGAGGTAAATCTCTATACAGTTCTCTTTCTGGTGAATCTCTATGCAGTTCTCTTTCTGTTTAAGCAGTCACAAATTAAATTTCATTGATTGTTCTTTTAGTTCTGGTACCAAGTTTTAGTAAATATTTTTCAGAAACCTCAAGTAATCTAGAAACAAAGACATATAATCCATGATTTTTCATCTGCTTTATTTACAGGCTTTGGAAATGGAAATTCTTTATTAGGTCACAACTCTCAGACTTTCCACTATAATTTCTAGATAATCACTCCACCATCTGAAGATAAACAGTTTATTCTTTTGAGATTCATGTTAAGCATCTCTTTTTTCATTGCCATTTCATTTCATTAACAACATCTACTTTTATCCTCACCTTTTTCTTCCTCTATCGAAATTTGACACTCTGTGTAACACAACTCCCTACCCAACTCTCAGAACAATCTGAATTATTTCAAATATGTTTAGGTAGGATCTATATAAAAACTTAGAGATTTATAACTTTTTCATATAAATATAATATTTCCCTGCATTCCACTTAAGCCCAATTCACTCACCTGTTGATATGGATACTTGAAGACCTTGTTATCATTTGTAGTTTTATGACCTCTGAAAGAATTAATTCTGCTGCCTCAAATACTTATCTCCTTTAATTTTCATTTCATTAATCCCATTGGACATGATGTTTTTACCTCACGGAATGTTTTATAACTGTGTTACTCTGTGTTAACTGATCTGTGTCCCATTGTCTTGGTTATTTTTTCTATGACAGTCACGTCATGATGAACAAGATCTGCCAACTCTCTAGGCGATGTGATTTTTCTCGCTTGTTCCTTCAGTACCCCACATCTTTTTCCAAAAATTCAACTGTAGCTCAATGTGTAATCTTATTTTTCTTAAATTGCTCATGCCTTAAGCAGAATATTTATTGAGAGAACTGTTCATATTGCTGTCATTACAAAATTATGATCTACAATCTTTATTCACAACTGAATTTCATAAAAGCCTCCAATTTAGTTCCAATTCATTCTACCACATTATATTAACAATTATTCCCCAAGTTTCTTACTTTAATATCTATACATCACATTGCAAATACTCTGTCTTATTAAATTATGAAAATAATGTAGTGTATTGGTTGTGTTTCTTATCATGGAAAGTGCTGTTTTTGTTTTTTGTGGGGTTTTGCTTTTTTTTTTTTTTTTTTTTTTTTTTTTTTCCCCCCTCCGGTGTACTGCTATACCAAATTTCTGGCTTCCTAGTAATTGCATGTGGCCTTATTAATTAAAATCTGGTCAATGGAATATGGGCAAAAGAGATATGCTACATTCAGGTGTGGTTTCTAAAATATCGCTTTTATGATTCCCATTTGTCCATTCCTTTATCTTCTATCTGGATATAGAGAATTTATGAAAGGACACGGTGTTTCTAGAAGATAACCAAGCAACAAATTGGAAGGAGGCCTGAGTCTCTGAAATATCATTATTGTCATATATTACTGCATAATAACATATTCATCTCCAAAGTGGCTTAAAACAGCAATAATTTATTATATGTCATATTTCTCTGGGTTGACTTGGCAGTCCTTTTGCTTTATGTGATGTTAATTGAAGGTCTGGGATGGCAGAACACTCCAAAATATCTTCATTCACTGGTTGAGAGTTGATACTGGCTGCCAGCTAGAACTTCAAGTGGGCCTGCATGCTCCAAACCTCAGATTTCCTCCACATGAGCCTTTACATATAGGTGTTTAGACTTCCTTGCAATATCTGTTTGTGTTTAAAAAGGGAGCATTTCAAATTGCACGTCAGAAGCTGGAGAACTCTTGATGCCCTGTCTAATAATTTAAATATTGTTATTTCTGCTTCTTTTATTAGGCAAGGCCTGATTCGGGGGGGGGGGGGGGCGTAAAATAGGCTCCACCTTTCAATGAAAAAAGGGCAAAGAATTTCTAGTCATCATTAACGGAACATAGTCCACTTCCAGGTTGTAAATTCTTTATGTATATCCCTTACGTAAAATACATTCAATTCTTCCCCAAACCCTAATCGTCTCTTTCCATGATAGTATGAAGTTTAGTCTCATAGTACAGGTTCTTGTCATTTAAATGTGATGAGATGTGGATTAAAGCTCTCTTGGGACTATCATGCTTGCAGTGACCTAAAAACTAGTGATATCTGTATCCCAAACACCACATTTCCTAGCAGACAACACATGATAATTAATATAGAATTTGGAGCATCACAACTCCTTCTTTGCTGGCAAATATGCAAGTGATATCTCATTATCTGCTTATCAAAGCTAATTAGTGCAACAGGGAACTATTAATGCACATAAACTGGGTAGAAAGTGATATATATGTGATTGTGTGTGTTTGTGTGTGTGTGTGTGTGTGTATGTGCCTAATATGGAGTACCTTGATGAAATTCTAAATAAAGTTACCAGAAAAGGTATCACCATAGGACAAATTTAGAGTAAAGAACTGAAGAAAGTAATATAGTAAACCATGCAGTAATTTAGCAGTAACAGAGTAGGATAACTTTTTAAAGCTCTTACAATAATTTCATTGTGGGATGTTGGTGGTTTGGACCAGATGATAACATTGGAGGGGGTAAGAAGTGATAAAATTCTAGATAACTTATAAAAAATAGTACCAGTAGAATTTCTTGATGAATGACTGGGGCAGGAGAAAGAAAAAGGCCAAGTAAGACTGACCCTAAGAATTTTTGCATGAGAAGAATTAGAGGAATAATGTTGCCATTATCTAATTGGGCAGAATATATGCAAGATAAAAAGGTTCAGGGTGAGGGGAATTCAAAATTTAAGTTTTAGATAGGTTCAATTTACAATTATTATCAGAATCCCAATGGAAATTGTTAATAAGAGTAAGCGTTTGGACTTTTGAGCCTAGAATTCTGGTTCTCCTGTGAGTGCCCATTCAATTGAGTTAAAGATAAAGATATGACTGATGGCTAATTGCAATGTGACAGTCACTTGCATCCTTGACAGAGCGGTTTTACTGGAGTGATGGAGATAAAAGTCCGGTTTGGGTTTATTCAGTGAGAATGGGAGGAAAACAATTGGAAGCACTGTATTTTGACAACTCTATACCTATAGCATTAAGGAGTCTTGCAGTTCCCAACGATGCCTTGAAGCTGACTTACACATTTTTAATAGCATACTATCACTAAGAAATTTTGTCCATTGTCTTGTTCATCACAGGACATTTAGATTTGAGAATCTAAAGGTCCTACCCACATATGGGGACACTATACAAGTTCAAAAAGGAGTTAGAATTATACCCTAATATAGGAACTGTTGATACATTACAAAATATTCAATCAAAATTCTTGTTCAGAGCAATTCTGATATTTTCAGGACAGTTATCTGAAAATAAAGCAGCCTGATTAAAGGTCAAAAGGCCAAATCCATTACAGGACTTTTCTTTTTAAAACTCACTAGCCAGGAATAGTTCACAAATCAGGAAGTAGGAAGAACATTTTGAATTAAAATATTAAGAAAGGAAAAGTTGATTTCTGTTCATTTCCTTTGACAGAAATAGAATTATATTTCAACTAATTAGTCCATTGTGTAAATGGACAGACTAAATACTAGTTATATGCTACTTAAGCCAGACTAGATGATTCAACATTATTGGAGTTATTTGAGTTTATGTCCAGAAGAAGCTTTTTACACTGGGACCTATGAATTTGGTAAATGAATGCTCTACTTTTTAGTGGCTTTCATTTTTCAGTGGCTTTCATATAGTAGAAACTGAGGATTATCAGGCAGGACTGACCTTAGATAACCTTCTGAAATACATGAGGCAAGTACTGGGAGCATGACAACACTTGGTCCTCCTCTAGCTTCTCACTTTGCACTTGGAGGTTCAGAAAGTTATCTTCTTACTACAATATATCTTCCTTAAAATGTTCTTTGGTTACTTTCCTCCTTCTCATGCTTACTCATGCTCATTATAATTGCACTGTGGCTGATTTCAATGAATTGTTACAAACTTGGTGGCAATTATTTTTTTCATGAATGTTATTTTAGGATAAATAAATATGTTTTAGGTTTGGTCAATTTTTGCAAAGGTAATTTTTGTTGCGGGGGGGAGCTTTATTTTGTGCTAAGAAAAAAACACACAACTCTATCTGTATTTTATTAAGTAGCAAAATATGACAACAAGAAAGTTGATATACTTCTTTTATACTAAATATTTAATGTCTTTAAATGTTTGAATCCCATCAGCAGGAGAGTTTTCTAATACTTCCTCTTGAAATTACTATATATTTCAGTATTTATCACAATACTGAACAGTTTTAGGCTTGCTAATTAGGAGTAGGGCAATTGGAAATAGGCATTGAATGATACTCAGCTTAATCATTCTATGGGGATCTGAATGTTAAAGGAGTGTGGGAAAGAAGAGACACTGGTTAGAAATAACTATTTTCCCAAAATATACATTTTTTTAACCAATATATCTGGAATGGACCACTAAATTTATTCTCCTCTGCTCTGCACATGTATTTAGTTCAAAGGATGTTGAGCTCAATACATTTTCATTAAGCCATTTAATATTTATTTTTCTCATTGTTATATATGATGAGATTCAAGGGTACACCAAATGGAGTTTTGTCCCTCAAAATATAATGGACATGAAAATATTTTGAAGTGAATGGTAGATTTAAAATACAGCACAATAAATGTTGTAATGGGGATATGCATAAATGTTCTGTACCCAATTCAGGTTAGGAGTAAGGAGTCATAGGGAGGTATGTTGAAAGAAGTCTTCCTGCCCTGGCCAGGTGGCTCAGTTGGTTGGAGTGTCGTCAAAAAGTTTCAGGTTTGATTCCCAGTCAGGGCTCATACATAGGTTGTGGGTTCCATCTCTGTGGGGGTGCATCCAGGAAGCAACTGATATGTTTCTCCCTCCCAGTGATGTCTCTCTCTCTCATTCCCTCCCCCTCTCCCTAAAATCAATAAACATATCCTCAGATGAGTATAAAATAAAAGTCTTCCTGTATAAAAAGATGACTTGGCTGAGATCCTAAGGGTAAAAAATTAGTAGTCCAACCAAGTACGTATTTTAGTAGTCCAATTCAGTATATAGTCTGTCTTGAGAATATCCCTCTCACAATCTGGGACTGCTGGCTCCTAACTGCTCACCTGCCTGCCTGCCTGATCGCCACCCACTGCCCCCCGCTGCAAGCCTGATTGCCCCTAACTGCCCCCCCTGCTGGCCTGGTCACCCCCAACTGCCCCCCTGCCAGCCTGGTTGCCTCACGCTACCTGCTTTTGAGTCGTTTGGTCATCCCTCACTAACACCCCTGCTGGCCTTGTCACCCCAGGCAGCCTGCTGGTCGTTACTGTTACTGTGACAGGGTTCTAGACAATTTGCATATTCCTCTATTATTAGATAGATGATTCCCTGATTTATAAGTTTTTTCACAATTATGGGGGAAATAATATTACATACAGTTGTTACAAATGAGTTGTAAATTAACTTTTGATTTTTCTGGTTGTCAAAATGAAAAAAAAGCCTTTTTAGATACTGCTCATTGCTAATAAAGAAGTTTGTATCAGCTCTCATAAATAAAAAAAGTTCTTTCTTGGCAGTGTGGCTCAGTTGGTTGGTGTGTGATCCTGTACACCAAAAGGTGTGGTCTGATTCCCATTCAAGACAATTACCTAGGTTGTGGGTTTGATCCCAGTCTGGGCACATATAGGAGGCAACTGATAGATGGTTCTCTCTCATATCAATGTATCTCTCTCCCTTTCTCTCTTCCTTTCTCTCTGTTTAAAAACAAACAAACAAACAAACAAAACATCTCCTCCTTGGGTGAGGATAAACACACACACACAGGTTCTTTCTGACATGTAGCTCCAAAAGTAAATATTGTTTTTTAGTATTCCTTCCAGAAAGGATTTAGTATAATCCTTTTTCTTTTTAGAATAAATCTTCTTGAGTTAACTAAGAACAATACTTTCTCAGATCCCTTTCTCCCTTCCCAATTGGGATTCCATTCTCACCATTTTTCCAAGAGTATTTTTGCCAAAGTGGTAGGTAAAGTCATAAGTCTCCTTTGGTTTTAGATTTTGACAATGTCAAAAGGATCCTTATTTTTATTCAATATTTTCAATTTCTGCAAAAATTGATATAGTTAATTACAGTAATCATGGGATAAAATAAAACCAGCTTTATATTTTATAGCACTTTTGAGAAAAAAAAAAGGAAGGGAAAAAGATATTAGTAATGGCATTAATAACTTAAATGAAAAATTATATTTTTTGTGAACACAAAATATTTGCTGGTAGTAGGCAAAACACAAATAATCCTATAGAATTTTCTCAAATAGTTGTTATTTAATAAATAAGTACCAGTAATCATGGTTCTTGGTATTTACCCAAATGAACTGAAAACACGTCCACACATAACCTACATGTGATGTTTATATCAGCTTTATTCATAATTGCCAAACTTGAAAGCAACCAGGATGCCTTTAATAAGGAAATGAATAAATAAACTGTAGTACATCCAGACAGTGGTATATGATTCAGCATTAAAGAAAATAAGCTGTCAAGCAACGAAGAGACATGGAAGAAATTTAAATGCATAGCACGAAGTGAAAGGGCCAATCTGAAAAGGCTGCACACTGTACAATTCCAATTATATGACATTCCGGGGAAGAAAAAATTATGGAGACAATGAAAAGATCAGTGGTTGCCAGTGTTTATGGGGTAATGGATAAATGGATAGTCAGAACACAGGAGATTTTTAGAGCAGTAAAACTATTTTAATGATACTACAATAATGGATACATGTCATTATATATTTGTGAATACTCATAGAATGTAGAACAACAAGTGAATACTAACGAACTATGGATTTAGGGTGATGATTGTGTATCATTGATGCTGACATATATACCACTGTAGTGGGGGATGTTGATAGTGGATGGGAGGTTGTGCATCTGCTGGGGAGAGAGTATATAAGGAAACTTTTTGTATCTACTACTCAATTTTGCTGTGAACCTAAAACTGCTCTAAAAATAATGTCTATTAGTTTTAAAATAAACATAAGCTTAGAAGTTAAAAATATGCAATGCTTATATATAGTCCCAATTATAAAACATTAAAGTTAATTTTACAATGAATGAGGATGACCAAACAGGGAATATATCCTTTATGGTAGAGGGCAAGCTTTTTATTCTGATTAATATATTTAGCAAGTTGTATCCTTGGTTCACTAGCACTAACTTCATTATTTTTTTTGGAGCTCTAAGTAAGTAATTTTACAACATACCATCAATATACTAGAACAGTTTTAGTTACAAGGGAATTGCTTCCTCTCCAGCACAAGAGTACTTTTCTAATTTTTTCCTCAGATCTGAGAAAAAAATATCACATTTAAAAAATATTTATCTTAAAGAGATGGAGACACAGGGCCCTATGTTTCTAACTTTTATAGTGGCTTATTTTTATTGGTCTTACACAGGTGATCACTTTCTCATTCTTGAAATATTGCTTCCTCTGTTTCTTTTCTTGTTGTGGTTGTTGTTTGTGACACCACACTCCTCTACCTCCCTAGATGCTTCATCCCAGTGTCTTGGTAAGTTCCTTCTCTTTTTACTTGACCTTGGAGTAATTAATAACTCTTGCATCCATCCATTTTCTTCTCTATGTATGTGTTTTTCTAACTAATAGGATCAGGTTTTTCTGGTGTTTTTTTTTTTATGTCATTTAACATCTCTACCAAATTCAAGGCAAATGGCTGCTTTACATTTTTACTTGGATGCCTACATGTCAATTAGACTTACTCCTTGCCTAATCTTTCACATCTTATTACATGGCACCATCAGCCTCCCATCCACATACCCAGGCAAAACCTAGGAGTCTTCCTGGATTCCTTTCTTCTCCTCGTATCACATACCCTACTCATCTGCAAGTTCAATCAGTGCTACTTATAAGATATTTCTTGAATCAAAGCACTTATATTTCAACTTCTGTCAGTCTATCTTAAATCACTATCACCTCTAACCTAATGTGCTTTAATAGCTTCCCCCATGCTCTTGTCTACACTTGCCTGTATAAAATATGTATTCACAGAAAAGCCAGTAAGTTCTATTAAAGATGAAAATCCGGTCCTGTCATACCCCCTGCTGAAAATCTGTTGTTGGTTTATCATCTCAGTTAGAATAAACTCTAAACTCTTTACCAAGGTCTGTAATATCCAGCGTGATCCTCTCTCAGTCAACCTCCAAGATTTTGTTTTCTGCCCTTCTTCCCTCTTTTTACTGAGTTCCAGACATGCTGGTCTTCTGTCAGGTTCTGGCATATGTCAAACTCCTTTCCATTTTAGTGACTTTTTACTTGTGCACACATTCACCTACAATGATTTTTCTAACCTTTCTATGTGTACCTCCTTCAGGCTGTTCAGGCCTCAGTTTAAATGTCATCTACCTAGAGATACTGTCTTTGATAATCTATGGAAAGTATTGTCTACTCACTGTCTCTTCTTTTAACATCTCTATATTATCCTCTTAGATGTTACTTTTCACATCTCTTTTCTCGAGAATTTTTATTCAAAAGAGAAAGAACTTTGTATTATTTACCAACATATTTCTAGTATAAAGCAAAGTGCCTGGTTTCTAGAAAATTGTGTTTGCTGAATAGTGCTTTGTGTGCAAGGCATTTTTCAGATGGGAAGCATCACAAGAGCACTGATGTAATGACTAGTATTCTCACTAAAACTTCCTCACAAAAAATGCTTTCAAAAGGATTGTGCTATTGTGGTTTTGTGGTGTTTGTTTTCTTTGAAGACAATAATCCTTAGTGAAAGGGAAGGACTAAAACTCAAAGTATTCCAGGAAGATTCATGATAATGTGGTTTATATTATTAGTTACCATTGGCCTGGCTTCATGTAAATATAGACCTATACACATAAAATTTACAGTTTATAAAATTTTGGGGCCAAGAAATCTGAAGACTGTATGAAATCTATGAACCTTCTTCTCACTAAAAGCACATATTCAAGTGCCTTGCATGCTAAACTTTTCACATAATGTCAGAGACTTCACACAACATGCACCATACATCCATGATCTTCTTTTACTTGGTAAACTCAAGATATAAAAGAAAGATTAAACTGTCCTTTGAAACAATTATCCATAATGGACATGTGGTCTCAAAGTAAAATTTAATGGGAGTTTTTAAGCAGTCATCACGGGGTTACATTATCTGTCAGGGGTCAGAGATTCAAGTGATCTGTGTAATTATTTATTGAACATAGACCCATACAGGTGAGTACAACATTTCTTTAAAAATATCAAGTAATTTTACTATAAATAATACATTAGGCCTGGGAACTACAAAGTGGAATAAGAAATAGTTGATCCATTAAAATGTTACAATTTTTAAGTCAAGAGAGACATGTAAATATATCATTTTAATATAATTAAATACGTATAACAATTTTAGTACAATGGTGAATATATTGACTTAACTAGGATCATTATAGAGTGATTAGAGGTGTTCTATTAAGTTTCCTGAGATGAATCTTAAGTTAGTTTAAATTTTATAAAAGAACAGAGAGGGATAGGTATGCATAGAGGGTTTAGAATAAATTGAGTGAAGGAAAGAAAAAATGCTTGGCATATAGAAATAGAAATATTTTGGGACAAGAAATTAAATTTTGAAGTCAAGATAGCAATATGTGGAGTGGGTGATAGGTCACTTAAGAATTCTAAGCAGGAATGGGATAAAGTTGTACGTTAGGTAAGTCACTCTGACTTCATTTTGAAGAATGGATTGGAAGCATGTGTGCTACTAGTTTAATTAGGAGGTGAATGCAATAGTCCCGCTTGATATTATTAAGGCCTGAATTAGGTCAATAGTATTTGAGGTGTGTGATATATTAATTGCTAGGACTTCCTTAACAAAGCACTGCAGATCGGGTGACTTGAACAATGAATATTTATTTTCTCAGAGTTCTGGAGGGTAGAAGTCTAAGATCAAATGTTGGAGGGGGGTTTACTGTGAGGTCTCTCTCCTTGGCTTGCAGATGGCCTTCTGGTGTCATCATATGGTTCTCCCTGTGCATGTCCATGTCTTAATTCCCTCTTCTCACAAGGATACCTAATTCACCAGATTGTATTAAGGCCCATACAAGGTCCTCACTGAACCTTAACTTCCTCTTTAAAGACATTCTCTCCAAATACATATTCTGAGGACTTGGCATTAGCAGTTCAACATAAGAATCAGGGTGTGTGTGAGGAGGGAGGGACAACACAATTCAGCTCAGGAATTTATTTTAAAAATACTTAAATGAAAGGAAAATGGGGGGAAGATGGAGCAATGGTTTGAATCTAGATACTTTTCAAAATTGTTATTATTGTAAACACAAAATTGTCTCTCTCAAAAGGTAGATTGAATGATAGACTTATAATATTCCTACTTATCTGAAATTTTTGAGATACACCAAAGTAGGTGCTGCTTACTATGAAGCAGAAAAGCAAAAGCTAAGTGAGAATAAAACCAAGAACCAGGGGGACTGACCAAAGCCCCCATCTTACCTTGGATGCACGTTGAAATCACATAGAGCTTCTACAAATATCTTTATGCCTAGGGCCCACTTTAGCACAGTGAATTATAATCTATGGAGTAAAGAGATCCTGAGCCACAGTAGTTTTAACAATGTCTCAGGCAATTCTTATGTGTAGTGAACATTAAGAACTACTGACTAGATTCAAGGAGAGGAGGGGGTGGAATAACAAAGCAACTGGAAAAAAAATGGAGTTTGCAGTCCTTATAAGAGTTGAGGGTGCAACTAGGAATTGAACACAGATTGAACAAGTTAAATGTAAGGGGCAGGATTTAACAGTGGTCTATGCAACATAGAGCCTAGTCAGGCAGAATTTCACAAATATGAAATTACTAGAGGTCTGATGCACAAAATTTGTGCAAGAGCAGGCCTTCGCAGCGCCAGCTGCCTCAGCCCTAGCAGCCCTGGCTTTGTCTGGAAAGTCATCGGGACAGTTGTTCTGCTGTTTGGCCATTCAGTCGATTTGCATATTATGCTTTTACTAGAGGCCTGGTGCATGAGATTCGTGCACTGGGGGGGGGGGGTGGTCCTTCAGCCTGACCTGCACCCTCTCTCAGTCCCGGAGCCCTCAGGAGATGCCCGACTGCCATAGGGGCAGGAGAGGCTCCTACCACCACAGATGTGCTCGCCAGCCTGGCTTCTGGCTGAGCGATGCTCCCCCTGTGGTATTATACTGACCACCAGGGGGCAGCTCCAGCATTGAGCATCTGCCCCCTGGTGGTCAGTGTGTGTCATAGTGATTTGCATATTAGCCTTTTATTATATAGGATTATTATAGATTTCTGTAACTAGAAGCATTGATATCCTGTATTCTCAGAACAGATCCTACATTATGGGAATTACTCATTTTATTAATCATCCTTTTTATTAATGATGCATCCATGTGTGTGTAAGAACGTGTTAGTGTTATGTGATTTTTACCAGTGAAACTTCTGCAAATATTAAGATATAATTGCTCCTGCACAATGCACCACAGCAGAAATGCCTGTGTGGAGATAAACACTGGAAAACCTGGGACTCAGGGGCAGCAGTGCTCTGAAGCAGAGGCAGAACCTTCAACAAGAATGTACAATCAGAGGATCACAGAGAGGATGTCTCAGAGAACCCACAAAATCACCTAGGAGAAAGAGTCAGTCTTAGGCATTTGGCTAGCCCAGAGAGCGAGTCTGGTACACATTTCCCCAGTACCCTACCTCTGCTCTTCCTCTCCTCTCCATCGCACCCAGAAGCATCAGAGGCAACACTTAGCAAATGGAGGAAGAAGTGAGTGCTAATGTAGAATCAGCTTCACACTTCTGCTGGGGCTTACAATAATCCTGCTGGGGCCAGGAAGGAAACTGCTTATTGACTGAAGAGTGAAGTGCTGATTAAGTATATTGGACCAGAGTTTTAATGACTAAATTGATTATGTGCATTGTGATTTACAGTGACTACAGGAATTTTGGCAAACTAAAACAGACCAGAAAAGTTATGGGACCTGACCCAGATTCATACAGAGGAAGGGGAAGGATTATTAGTTAAAAGAGACATTCTATGACCAAAACTTAAACTGATTTTATGATTATACCTGATTTATCCTGATGTTTGATGCTCCATTCCATTCATTGGTAATGAGCAAGAGGAGAGGAGTACAAGAACAGATATGGCCTGAAAGAAAACCTCTCCTCTAAAACCCTCGCAGATCAGAGCAGTTTCTAAGGAGCATGCTGATCTGTTCCTTCCCACTTGGACCCAACTGCTTTACTGGGGCACACGTGCTCCTGGGATCACTCTGCAGTCTCACATCCATCAAGCTTTCTGTTTCTCACATTCTCACCTAGCTGAGTAAATTCTTTGTGTGCTGACTTAAAACCAAAACACCACCCTCTAGCTCTGTGGGGCTGTAGGCATTCCTAGGTAAACCTTGATCTGTGGCCTCAGTGGATGCATCACCTAAATATTTTTGTCCTTTCATACCTCTTTTCCCATTTCTTTCAGTAAATCATATCCTTCAGAATTGTAAGCGATCTTGAACTTAACAAAAATGTAAATATTCTATTGTGTTTCCCATGGGGATCTTACACTATACATTTTATTGTCACTTTATAAAGAAAATTGACATTGAAAAGAAAATACGTATTTATTAGGTTCTAAAAGGTTAATAGATTTAGTCTAGTGCCATGGTCACATGTGCAAAGTAAGTATGTTCCACAGCATGACTGATCTGCTCATTGAAGCTGTCAACGATTGACATAGATTGCCTCAAGACTGATTCAGTCCCAGCAACAGTTATCAATAAGGAACAATAGTCAAAGGAATTCATGCTTTTGCTACAATCTACTTCACATGCAGATGTAACTTGTGTTCCTAAAGGGATGGGATTTAGATAGTGTGGCAGGCAGCATATGCTTTTTATAAGTTTATTTTGTGAGAGAATATGATTTTGTTGGTGGAAGTGTACTGGAGTTAAATAAAACATCTGGGAGAAAATAAGAAATATGTTTTACTAATATTACTAGACCAAGCATAACCTGAAAGAGAAAATAAGATAGTTGGTCAGAGTAAATTCCACACATGCAATCTAATTCTAGTTCTGGCATATTAATGAAGTAATGTTAGGGTCCTTAAATAAAATAAAGTCCTAAAGTTTCTTGTTTGACTTTATTAATCATTCATACTATGATTGCTGAAAATAACTTAACCATTCTAGCTCGTAGTTTTCTTGTTTGAAATATGTGTGTGTGTGTGTGTGTGTTTAGTCTACCTCTGAGGCTCTTTGCTCCTTTAATATTCTCTATATTGTTTACTGAGTGTACTTTTACTAAACTTTACTGCCATCTTCCTTCTCCATGTCCTCTTGAAATTACTTGATGTGTCTGAGTTATGAGTTCATTATGATGTCTTAATTACTTAAGAAATATGTTAAACTTGGGTATAAGAGTAACAAACATGTAGAAGTTTTTTTCTCAAAAATTAAGGGGTAAGTATATTATTTTTACTTCTGGACTTGGAAGACATAAAATGTTTCCAGAAAATAAAACATGAAATCAGAGTTGAAAAATATTCAGTGTTTACTGTTTCTCATGCCTCCTATTTTTTCTGTGCCTATTTTTTCTATACATATGACTGCTATGTAGTTAAGTTTACATAGTATACACCCTAGTGAATTAGTGTCCTTTTCAACTGAACTTAAGTGCTTTCTCATGTCATTCAATATTTTATAAACAATATTAACAGCAACATAATATTTTATCAAATTTGATTCAGGCTCAATTATTTTTCAATTTTAAACAATTTTTTCTAATTTTATATTAGTACTAATGTTGTGATAAACATAGTTGTAGATAATATTTATAGAGTATCACCCTAAAATGTAAAATATCTGTAGTATTGTCCAAGATGCCTTAAATAATAGAATTTACCCACTCAGGATGCATCAGCCAGCTAAAGTATCTTATATTTTTTATTCCAAAGAGTTAAGCTCCATTTCCCCAACTGTTCTAGTAACATGCTCAATCATCACTGTGCCACATAAGATAAAACCTCCAAGGCAAAATTCTTTGCTTGGTAATTGCTATCTATGGTCTGAATATCCCATATGTTTAAATCTAATGCCCAGTGTGATGGTATGAGGAGGTGGCCTTTGGGAGGTGATTAGGTCATGAGAACAGAGCCCTCATGATGGGTTTGGTGCCCTTGACTGCTTCTTTGCCCTTCAACTGTGTGGTTACAATAAGGACAGCTGTCTGCCAGGAAGCCAATTCTCAATATATACCAAAACTGCTAGAACTTTGATCTTTTATTCCTGGACTCCAGAATATGAGGAACCAATTTCTGATGTTTATAAGCCACCCAAGTAGCCAGAACAATTTTCATTCAGTTTTCTGGCATTAATTTAAATACCTCTTCATAAGCAGAGCCTTTATTTGTCCTCTTTATCAATTTGCCTAACGCCTTGCACTTTTCCTTTATAGAATTTAGTAGTGTCTCTCTATTGTATAATTACGTATTTCATATATGTCTATTTCATTAGAGTATGCTTCATAGGAAGAATGATTGTGTATGTTTCACTCACTATTGCAGCACCAGTGTTTAACAATTAGTTTGTTACATAGCAGCCTGCTTATCATATTTCAGTGGTTTTCAACCTTTTTCATTTCCTGCACACATAACCTAATTGCTAAAATTCTGCAGCACACTAAACAATACATATTTTTTGCCGATCTGACAAATAATTTAGGTATAATTTTGATTCATTCACACTGGATGGCTACTGCTGTGTTGGTTCTAGACATCATTTTATTTGACAATGTAAGGGAAAATAGGTCAGGGCCCCTGACTAAATAGTCAGGTATTGCATGTTTTAAAATATCTTGCAGCACAGCAATGTGCCCTGGCATAATGGTTGAAAATTGCTGCCATATTGAAATAAATTACATTTATAAAATGTCTCTCTAAACCTATTATCATTATCTTTTTTATAAGTACTCTACAGATTCTCCAAAAGAATCTCGTCAAACAAAAAATAAAACATCAACAGATACAGTGAGCTCCTTCTCAGTAAAGAGTTGATAGTGTGGTTTGCAGGGATATGGAGAATGGAATGTTGAAAGGTAAGCTTTGATAAGGGTATAAAGAATGCTGGATTTTGTTCATTTACTTATCCAGTATACACTTCTTGAGCATCTCTCATGTTAGGTATTGTGAGAAAATCTAGGGTCATTATAAACTTTAAGGCAATTACATTTTCATTAAATATTTTTTTCATAAATGAACACAACTTATTATCTCCTCAAAGGCTGAGGAAAGTTTACACACACTTTGTAACAATATGTCAATCACCTGGTTTCTTGCCCACTAATATCTGTAATATTTAATAGGGAGACCTAACCTCCCAAACTCCTTTCTGAATAACAGTAATAAAAACAACTGAAAACTGTGAATAAATGAAGGAGATGGATTAGCAGTGCTCAGAGAGTTTTAAGACAAATATTTTGAGATTTAAAAAAGGCTACCCAACAACCCTCCATCCCATTATCCCTTATGCACAGGAGAGGAAACCCACAAACACATTCAACAGTGCAAATTGTATCATAAAAACCTTTTTGTGAAATGAGACAAATATTTCATAAAGGTCAAAGTTATTCACCTGTCAACGCAATTTCTTCATGACTTTTGTCCCATATTCAAATGGGTCTAAGAAAGGCTTTGTAGCAAAGGCCTTATAGTGCTCTCAACACATCTTCAACTCTGATTGTAGCTACACCTGTAGGAAACAGAACTACTAAAGGTAGATTTACCTTAAAGTTAGCAGGTTTTCACCTGAGTTAAATACCTGACGTGTCATTCCACATTCCGCCCCAGGTCCTCTCCAAGCCCACAGAAATTTTCCCTGCCCAATCAGTTCTTAGTTTCTAGGTCTCCACCAATTTTTAAACCCAGAACTCATTGATTTAGAGGGAGACTAAGATCTCTTGAGAAAAGACTAAAATCATTGCAAGTATACGTTACATTCTGGCTTCCGGAAGGCTATGGAATTGTGGCCCATGAATGTGCATCTTACTCCCCAGGTCTGGCCTCAGGTAGCCCCTCCCTGCAACCTTTGTTCCAGAGTTGGTTCCCTTGCACCCTGCTGGGTCCTGTGGGTAGGCACCTCCCTAAACGGGGCAGGAGGGCAGGGCAGGGTGGAAGTGGGGCAAGGTGTCCATGAACATTGTGTTTGCCTGACAGATGATGTGAATCAGATTCCTAAAGAAGCTTGGGAGGAGGGATCTGCTGCACCAAAGCACCCAGGTGTTTCTCATTCTGGGACACCTGAGCTTGTTCTTTAAATTTCCCAGTATCCCTTGCTACCTTGCAATTGGGCTTTCTCTGAAAGAAAAAGATGAAAAGTTTTAAGGCCCTAGCTAGAGACTCAGTTCCCTTTCTTCAACTGGTAAGTTCATACCCATCTCTTTTCCTTATAGGGTCCTCAAACCCCAGGGTCACTTTGCATCAGCCCTAATTGTCCCAGAGCTAAGTGGAAACTAAAGACAACCACAGAGCTGGGAAAACTTAGCTCACACTCCCTGACTTGTCATGCAAAGCTATATCCTCCCCACTGCAACTTGTTGATACTCTGTTTGATGGCGGAAACTCCTGTGTGGCCCTGTCTGCTGGCCTTCTTCTAGAGTTGTAACAGAGTTCTGCCTTCCTTTATCCAGGGTGCCAGTGTTTTGAAGCCCATCATCAAAATAAAGTTTAAGTACTATAAAACAACTAGTGGCCCGGTGCACGAAATTCATGCATGGGGGGATGTGTCCCTCAGCCCGGCCTGCACCCTCTTCAATCTGGGACCACTTGAAGAATGTCCTACTGCCGGTTTACAGGGATCAGGCCTAAACCGGCAATCGGACATCCCTCTCGCAATCCGGGACTGCTGGCTCCTAACCGATCACCTGCCTGCCTGCCTGCCTGATTGCCCCTAACCACTCTGCCTGCCAGCCTGATCACCCCCAACTGCCCCCTGTACAGTGTGCTCACCCTCAACTGTGCCCCCTGCGGCCTGCTCACCCCCAACTGACCCCCCTGATGGCCTGCTCACCCCCACCTCCCCTCCCCACTGGCCTGCTCACCCCCAACTGCTCCCCTGATGGCCTGCTCACTCCAAACTGGACCCCTGCTGTCCTAATCACCTCCAACTGTCCCCCACTGATGTCCTGCTCGCCCCCCAACTGGCCCCCCTGCTGGTCTGCTTACCTCCAACGGCCCCACCCCCCACCAGCCTGATCATTCACAACTGCCATCCCATCCTGGCCTGATCACCCACAACTGCCCTCCCCTCTTGGCCTCTAACCGCCTCTACCTCGGCCCCACCACCATGACTTTGTCCAGAAGAACATCTGGAAGGTCTCCTGAAAGGTTTCCCAGTCTAATTAGCATATTACCCTTTTATTAATATAGCTAGAGGCCTGGTGCATGGGTGGAGGCTGGCTGGTTTGCCCTGAAGGGTTTCCTGGATCAGGGTGGGGGTTCCCTTGGGGCGTGGGGCGTGGGGCGTGGAGTGACCTGGGCAAGGGGCCTGTGGTGGTTTGCAGGCCAGGCATGCCCCCATGGGGTGAGGGTTCCCACTGTGGGGGCATGGCCAGCCTGGGTGAGGGGCTGAGGGCTGTTTTCAAGCTGGCCACACTCCCTTCAGGGTGGGGGTCCCCGCTGGGGTACCTGGCCAGCCTGGGTGAGGGGCTGAGGGCTATTTGCAGGGTGGCCAAGCTCCCCAGTGGGGACTCTCACCCCATGGGGGTGTAGCCAGCCTAGGTGAGGGACTGAGGGCTGTCTTCAGGCTGGCCACTCCGCCTCAGGGTGGGGGTCCCTGCTGGGTTGCCTGGCCAGCCTGGCTGATGGTTGTTTGCAGGCTGGCCATGCCCCCTGGTGACCCAAGCTCCCAGCCCTTCCTGTTTTTCTTTTTTTTTTTTTTTCAGCACCTCCTTGAGCGGAGGCCAGGGCAGGCTGGAAGCAGGTATCTGGGATTTATTTATATTCTATAATTGAAACTCTGTAGCCTTGAGCAGAGGCCAGGGCAGGCAGGAAGCTTGGCTTCCTCCATCGCCGGGGCAACCCAAGCCTCCTGATCACTCCAGTTCTGTGGCCACCACCATATTTGTTGGGTTAATTTGCAGACTCGCTCCTGTTTGGCTGGTGGGCGTGGCTGGTGGGTGTAGGGGAGGTACAATCAATTTGCATGTTTCTCTTTTATTAGTGTAGATTGCCTCTGTGAGCAGGATGCAGTAGCAACAATGGATGCCTCTTGGATAACTTCTTGGGGGGGAGAGGGTCTCTTCTTGGCTTACTTATTGGTTCCAGGCTATGGAAAGAGGGGCTTAGGGTGGATCTGGGGCTTTGGAGAGCTTGTTATTTAGAATTGCTCTTTGTCTTTTGGTGATTGCCACATCTCTCCTTAGAAATTGCCACAAATTCCTCAGTGCCAGGATTTTTTAAAGGAACTTAAAGGAACGGTACTAATTGGATAAATACTAGCACAGGTGGGAGCTTCTTCGGGGCAATATGAGTGATAGGCCATTTGAACCACACTTTCTAAGGTCACAGAATGTGTTAGGTAGAGGCCTCTTCCAGAGCAATTTTCACTTCTTTGGTGTCAGTATTGCTTTATTATTATTTGGGACAGAACCCTTGTTTTTTCATTTGTTTCTGACAAACCCAGAAGAGGAAGGTGTTGGTTGGCTCTGCACTGTAGAGAAATGCCCTCCCCACACCCCCAGTCTCATTGTCCATATTTTTCATGTGGAGGTAGCTTCCTAACCATACTGCATTGCAACAGGGATTTATGAGAAAGATAGAAGGAGGTATATTGTCAGATACTGGGGTGGGTTATTAGCCTCTAGTGAGCAGATCCAGAATGGGGGTGAGAATGAGAACCATATATACTATGTGAAAGAGCAGGTATTTCTGAAAGCCATGCTTTCATCTCTTTTTACATGTTATAAAAATATCTTAATTGTGTATCGTTCTTTTAAGACCTATTTAAAAGCTATTTTGTAAAAGAACTGTGTGAGCTTCTCCAGAGCAATGGTATCATAACCATATTTGAGAGTAGATAAAACAACAGTAAGATTCATATATTGAGAAAAAGATAATATAGATCTGTGGCATTTGTGGAATTTCCTTAAAATATTTCATAGAATGGAAAATATAGGGAAATAGATGGAATTCCTATCTCATCAGGCACGTAAAGCTAACTCACAGATACCAGTACAACTTTCCAATATACTTAGGGGATAGGTCCACATTGAATTCATCAATATCATTTTGCATGTATGTTGTTTGACTAATGCACTCACAAAATTTGTTTGGAATTGCTTTGCACCCTATTTATCTGGTAACTTTTTATTCAGATCACCATGGGAGTAAAATTTAACCTGCCAAAATATTATTGCAGTCCTGTGAATTTGCACTTTTCAATTACTTTGTCTTCTGAATTCATTTTTCATTGAATTGGGCCACTGTAAAAACAACAAAAAGTAACTTTAAGCTAAACTGAAATATCACTATATAATTGTGTAAAAATAATTCTGTGATTAACCTTCAGACAACCATCTTTTAGTATTCCCTGAAAGGCCAGGTGACTGGATCCTTTTTCTGTGATCTACCAACTATTCTATTCTCTGTTTCCCCAGAAGAGAGTAATTTCCACAACTTAAAACCCCATATAAGTAGAAATAAATAGTATTTTTGTAAATAGGCTGCTCATTTTCTTATGTATTCTATTTTAAAGACATCTATTAATGTGTTTTTTGTTTTATTGGTTATTGTTTAGTTTTTGTTGCTTGCTTTACAGTATATTTTCTGCTGACTGATCTCACTAGGGAAATTTAAAATACTGCATATTTCTTCAAGTTCCTTGTAATTTGCTGAATATTAGAGCAACTATAGTCTTAGCTTAATATTGTAATACTATGAAAAAATTTAGGACAGAATCTCCATCATAATGGCAGCATGAGGAACTAAACTTATTTGAAGTTTGGTGGGTTCTACTTATTCTATAGTGTTTCTAGTAAAATATTACATGATGCTACTTATATAAAATTTTCTACCCCACATTAAATTATTTTATGATATTACTAGAGTCCCAATGCACGAAAATTTGTGCAAGAGTAGGCCTTCCTTCCCCTGGCTGCTGGCACTGGCTTCCCTCAGGCACCTGGGACCCGGGCTTCCCTCCTCTGGCTTCCAGCAGGAACCCGGGACCCAGGCGGCTTCGCTCCAGCCCCAGCTTCGTCAGGAAGAACATCCAGTCTAATTAGCATATTACCCTTTCATTATTATAGATTTACCTTAAAGAACATAAATTAATAGTCATAGTGAAAATAATAAAATTGGATATTTATGTGGGATCTGTTTCTTAATTCTGTGAATATTTGAATGTATCCATGTCCTACTGGTAGGTATTGGATTTTTTATAGCTACTACTAGCGGCCCGATGCATGAAATTCATGCAAGGGGCTCAGCCATTGCAGCTGTGGTGGCTGCCTCAGCCCTCGAAGCTCTGGCTTCAGCCGGAAGGACATCAGAAGGTCATTCAGCTGTCCGGTCTAATTAGCATATTATGCTTTTATTATTATAGATGCTTTCTTTCATTTAATAGTATGATTTCTCCATGTCAAATACATTTTTCAAAGCAGATTAAGATCTTCTTAAGAAATTTTTATTTAAATTAATATTTTGAGTAGTTTTTAATTTGTTAGGAAATTAGCCATACACACCTTATTTGTGAGTCTATTCTCAACTTTTAACAGAATACTATCTTCAAATAAGAAACACTTTAAAAATTACTTAACAAAATGTTAGTGAATTAGTGAGGCAGAGAGTTTGGGGTATTTTTTAAGGCACCAAATGATTAGGATATGATCACAGTCTTAGCCTAATTACAATAAATTTTGAGATAATTTCCAAGAAACATTCATGTGGATAAGTGTGTCATTTTAAAAATTACTTGAAAGGAAAAGTCTTTTCTAAGATGTCATCTTTGAAATGTCGGTAAACTCATATAAAAATGTATTTCAATTATTTTTACTCAAGGCATAAATCAAGTGTTTCCATGTATTTATTAGAAAGTGATTATAAAGCAAGAAACCATACATGTCACTTCAGAGGCTTCAGAAACCAAAATAATACACAGAGAAAATGTAGCATTGTAACTAGTTTTGACTTAAACACAGAACTTCTGAACAGTTGTATAGTTGAATATTTCAAATGATGGTAAATCAAAATGTTAGACTCTTTCTTGAAAAAAAGAAACACAGCACTCTGCTAATTGTTCAAAGGACTATAATAAACTTTTGATGTATGAGTTATATACCTGTTGCAATAAGAATACTATGACATTATAGCATTTAATAAGAATTGTGATTAATATGTAATTAAATAATTTATAGACATAGAAAAGGAAAATATTGTCCATAACCAATTTTTTTATCCTTTATAAATGCTTGACTCAATATGGCTTTATATTTATTTATGTTTATTGCTATAGTCAGTACCCTCACCATTGCACTATTCTTTCAATAGGAGACTAATTGTACACAAATAAAGGTATATTATATTTTCTATGTATTATTTTTTATCAGGATTTTATGTATGTAATATTTTAATGCATATGCTAAAATATAATTCTGAGTTTGTACCTGTCAATCCCTTAAATGTATTCTGTTCTTTTTCAGGTGTGTGTGTGTGTGTGTGTGTGTGTGTGTGTGTGTTTAACTGTATTTACTGCTATTTTTTGTCGTTAATATTTTGAGAGATTTAGATGTCTTTAATTTTTACTTTCTTCACTCTCTAGACACATGAGTATCATTAGAAAGCTTTAGCAAATGAAACTCTAGATGGTTATAGTACTATTGCATCTTACATACATATATCAAACATTATAGGCAGCCAGTGTTAAATAATAACTCATGAAAATGTATTGGAAAACATCCTGTAAGTGAATTACAAGCAGATTTGAAAGTAACACTAAATTCAATATAAATTTTGACTTCGTGTTTTAAGAAAATCAAAGCATTATTTTTATAAAGCATACTTTGGGACAAAAGTGCTTTAGGAATCCAGAGGATGGGTGAGTTAATTAGGGGTAGAATATTCATAGTCTGGGGAGAAAGGAAAAATAAATTTTACAAATTTTGATTGAGTACTAATAGGTAACATGCTGTGCTGCCTTTACATCTGGTAATATTGGGAGGACCTTGAATGCCATGACCACAACTCCTCCCCGCAACCCCCACTCTGCTCCATGGCTAAGGTCCCTGAGTCAAACAGCACTCCTTATAACATGGGCCGCGTGCAGTTTCTACTTATTCCTCAGAAGCAGGTTTCAGTTTGCTGACAGCCTGCAGAGTTATTCAAACAAGACAATCACATTTTCCCATGAAAATTAAGGGTCACCTTCACCTCTTGATACTATAAGCCATCTTCACACAGCCCCTGGTTGTTTATTCTTGAGCGCAGCCCTTGTGTGGCTCTCCACTGTGTTCAGTGTCCTCTACCCCTGAGCTGTGAGAACATGTAATCAATGAACTTCAACTTCTGTCCACCTCATCTGCCCAGTGTTGGATGTTGTGTGTTCAAACATCCACATAACCCTATGGTGGGAATCCCCCTCTCATTAATGGGGTCTAGAGGAGGTGATTAAAACATACACAAGGAAAAGTATGTATGATTTCATTACAGGGAAGATATAAATGGAAATGGAATAAAGAGGAATTCTAGACTCAGGGTGAGTCCCAACAGGGTATGGAGACAATTTTTAATGGCAAGGGGAATACTATATGAGTGAATATAGAATAGAGAGAACATGATACATTCTAGAAACTAAAATAAGTCAGTACTGATTATAAGATATTCCAATGTAGAAAATTGATTTGAAGCAGTCCAGAAATATTCTAGGTTTTGAAGTAGCTTGTAAGACATAAGCAATTTATGTACCAAAGACCACCAAAGGAATGTGATACTGTCAAATAATTGTTTCAATAATCATGCTCACTGCAGTTTGGATAATTGGAAGAATCAAGGGAATTAAAGAAAGCATACAATATCCATGTAACCCTCATTGGTGAAGTTTATTTTGATCACGTATTATCTCATTGTTGTACATTGGATAGCATTTTCCCTTACAACTAGCATACTCTCTGTGTAAAAACACTTTCAGATTAGACAAATATCCTGCAGCTCCTTTCACTATCTGGACTTGGCAACTACTAACAATTCTTGCCTGTACCACTATATACTTTGATATTATAAAAACATAATTTTCCAATTGAAGTATTTTCACTACTTTTATTAGTCATCAATCACCCTCCTATAAGCTCACACTTTTCCTTAGTTATTTATTTATCTATAACCCATATGCGTGTCTATCATTAATTTTGAGTCATGAATTCTTATTTTGAATAATTTCTAGTTATTACTGTACAAAATCATTGTGGTATTTAAATGTTTCCTGGATTTGGCTCATGGAAGACTCCTCTAGCTAGGTCCAGTGTCCTTTAGATATTTGCCAAATTTGTTTTTATTTTTAGGAACTCCCTTAATTTTTGGCATGAAGTGATGAAAAAAAAAAGCTAGAATCAGAGAAATGTCATTCATCTCTGTGTCCCATCCACTCTGTTTATCCATCCTTTGTTAGTAAGTAATTTCATTGCATCCTGTGTTATCATTCCTGGGTTTCGTACTGTAAAGATGAGAGGGCTCCGTTGTGTTTTCTTATTTCTCCTTCTTTCTTAACAAAAGTTTGTGTAATTATACTAACTACAATTTGCTGTTTTCACTAAACAGTGTACCATAAAAGTAGCCTCTATTTCAACAAAACATTTCATCAAAAGATTTTTAAAAATATATTTAGGTTTTACTGTTCATATTTTCAGGTAAATTCAGAGTATGATTTGAAAAAATATCCTTTACAAAATTACTTCGTATTCATTACACACATTTTTAAATTTTGTGTTTTCCTGACCTATTGATATCTGCAGATGAGAAACATTCAGGATTACAAAGGGTAAATTAAAGATGGAACAAACATTTCATTCTCAAGAGAGAATAGAATGATCTATTATTTTGGTTGAAAATACTGGCCACATTAATAGCTGCTATTACAAATATCATTTACTATATATTTAATCACAGTTCATTCAAGATTTATTGAACATATATATAATCTATATTGCTCAATTTGCAGGTAATGAAAATGATTATTTTATTGTATGTTCAAGCTATAGAAAGCAAATTATATGTAAGAAAAATGCCTATACTTAAATATAAATATTAATTTCATTTAAACCAATCATACAAAATAAATTCTATTTATTCTTTGCTTTATTTGAGCTATTAGAATTTGCCTGAAGTACTAGTATATTATATCCCATCTTCTTCTGTAGGATCTTTTATATTTATTTTGCCAAACTGCTTTCTTTCTTTTTTTTTTTTTTTTTTTAGCCTACCTGAGGTCATAATCTAAGAAACTTCAAAAATTATTGCAGCAATTGTAGAGTCACATGCAGTTGCAAGGAATAATACAAAGAGATCCATTGTACACATTTTCCAGTTTCCCCACTGGTAACATTTTGCAAAACTATAGTTATAATATTACAAGAGGATATTGAGATTGACACAATCCAATAATCTTATTCACTTATTTTCAATTCTACTTCTTCTCATGTGTTTTACATACATGGTGTATGTGTATTCAGTTCCATATGTATTTGTCACCTTTGTAGATTTCTGTCTCAACCTTAAAAGTCAAACTCCTGCAGTTACCACAGGATTCCTTCTGTTAAGCTTGTATAACCACACCTGTATCACTCCCACCCCTTGCCACCCTCTGTCCTCTGTCCCTAACCCCTGGTAATTATTAATATGTTTGCCAGTTTTATAATTCTGTCAGTTCAAGAAGCAGAGATTCGTTTTTCAGTCAACCTCATTCCCTGGAGTTAGAATAATTGTGTATACAGGGTTGTTCTTCTTTATTGCTAAACAGTATTCTAACATGGATGTATTCGACTAGTTCCTTTAACCATTCAACTGTTGAAGAACCTAACTCCCCCTCACATTTAGGCTATTACAAATAAAGCTACTATAAACTTTTGTTGTAGGTTTTTATTTGTTTCTGTGTTTGCTTGTTTTTGTTAATCCTCACCTGAGGATATTTTTTCTATTGATTTTAGAGGGAATGGAAAGGAGGGAGGGAGAGGGGAGAGAGAAAGAAACATCAAATGTGAAAAACATTGAATGGTTGCCTCCCATGCATGACCCAACCAGGGCAGGGATCAACCTACAACTCAGGTACATGCCTTTGACTGGGAATCGAACCAGTGACCCTTAGGTGGGCTGGGCAATGCTTTAACCACTGAGCAACACTGGCCAGGGCTGTGTGTAAGTCTTTTGATAAACATAAGTTTTCATATCTTTGGGGTGAATTTTGAGGAGTTCAGTTGCTGGGTTATATGGTAATTACATTTATAGTTTTATAAGAATCTGATAAACTGTTTTCCAGAGAGACAGTTTACAACTCCACTACCAATGTACCAATAATCCAGTTTCTTCTCATCCTCACAATCATTGGTGTTGTCACTTTATTTATTTACTTTTTACTTTAGCCATCTTAATAGGTGCATGGTGATATTTCATTTTGTTTTTGGTTTGTGTTTCTTGAAGGTTAATAAATCTGAACATCTTTTCATTGGCTTATTTGCCATTTGTATTTTGTCTTTTTTTAATTTTTTTTTTTTTTTTTTTTACTTTTTTATTTCAGAGAGAGGGAGGGAGAGGGAGAGAGATAGAAACATCAACGATGAGAGAGAATCATTGATCAGCTGCCTTCTGCATGCCCTACACTGGGGATCCAGCCCAAAACCAGGACATGTGCCCTGACTGGGAATCAAACCATTACCTCCTGGTTCATGGATCCACACTCAACCCCTAAGGCATGTTGGCTGGCTTTACGTCACCTTAAATGACTGTTTAGTCATTTGAACATTTTCTAGTGGATTTTTTTGTATTGTTGAGTTTGGAGACTTTCTAAATATATATTCTTGAACTAGTCCTTAGTTATGTGATTTGCAAATAATTTCTCTACCTCTATAGCTTACCTTTTTCATTCTCTTCACACTGGTTTTCATAGAACAAAAGTTTTTTATTTTTGATGAGCTTCACTTTATCAAATTTCTTTTCCTCTTATGGATCACACTTTTGGTGTCTAGTATAAGAACACTTTTCCTAGCCATAAATCCTTAAGGTGTTCCCCAATATTTTTTTGTAATATTTATGTAGTTGTACATAGAAGTCTGTGATCCATTTTGAATTGTGTGTGTGTGTGTGTGTGTGTGCGCGCACGCGTGTGTGTGTGTGTATAAGATAGGAAGTTTAGGTCAAGTTCAGTCTTTCCCCCCTATGAATATCCATTTGCTCTAGCATGATTTATTGAAAAGACTGTCCTTTCTCTATTGAATTTCTACTGCAACTTTGTCAAAAAATCAGTTGAGCATATTTGTGTAGACCTATTTTTAGGTACTCTGTCCCATCGATCTATATGTCTCTCCTTTTGCTAATACCACACTGTTTTGATTAGTGTAATCATATAACAAACCCTATTATCAGGTAGAGTGATTCTTTCCACTTTGTTCTTCTCTGTTAAAATCTTTTAGGCTATTCTAGGACTTATCCCTTTCCATATTGATTTTTTTCAGAATCTTGTCACTGACTACAAAATTTCCTTGCCTGCATTTTTATAAAAAATACATTAATGTATAGATCAATTTGTAGAAAAATAACATTTTTACTATGTTGATTCTTTCAATCCATGAGCACAGTATGTCTTTTCATTTATTTAGGTACTTTTTTTTCTTTAACCCATATGTTATACTTTTCAGGGTATCAAACCTGTACATGTTTTGTTAAATGTAAATCTAAAAATTAAAAATTATTTTGGAAAGAGTATAGATAGTATCATGTTTTTATTTTCAAATTTGGTATGGTCGTTGTCATATATAGTATTGCAATAATTACATATAACTATATGTTTACACACACAAATATATATAAGTTAGTATATAGTAATGTTATTGGTTCTTGTGACATCTTATGCCCTGGGAACTTCCTAAAGGCACTTATTAGTTCTCTAACTTTCTTTTTGTACATTTGTTATGCGATTACAGCTCTGTCATTTACAAATAAATATAGTTCAATGCATTTCATTTTAAATCTGTATGCCTTCTCCCCATTTGCCATATTAAAGTGGTTAGAATGCCTGGCACTAACTTGAAAAAAATTGTGGTGAGGTTGGTATCCTTGCCTTGTCTCAATCTTAGAGGACAAACATTTTTGTCTTTCACCATGAAGTATGATTTTACTTGAAGGTTTTTATAGATGCTCTTTATCAGGTAGACATAATCTCCCTCTATTTCTCATTTTCTGAGAGTTTGTTCATGAATGGGTATTTGCCCTTGTCAGATAATTTCCTAAATTAATTAATGTAATTGAATACATTTTCTTACTAAGATGTTAATATGATGGATTACATTGATTAGTTTTCATATTTTGAAGCATACCCAAATACCAATATGTATATATATTGGTATTTGGGTACTTTTATAAATTAAGTTATTGATATGAGAACTCTTCTCAATATATATATATATTACAATTTGTCATGGTGTATACTACCTTTTATACATTGTTGGGTTATTCTGCTGATATTTTGTTAAGGATTTTTGTGTCTAATTTATGAGAAACATTAGTTCTCAATTTTGTATTTTGTACTTTTCATCTAGTTTTGGCATGATGATTATATTGGCCTAATAAAAGAATTATGGTCCCTCCTATTATATCTTCTCAAATAAATTGTGTAAAATCATTCTCCAGTGGAACCATCTCAGCCTAGAATTTTTTTTTAATGGAAAGCTTTTAAGTTACTAATGTATTTTCAGACTGGTTATAATATAGTCATATTATCTCTTGTATCTTGATTAAGTTTTATTACCATACTAGAGGCCCAGTGCACAAAATTCGTGCACAGGGGGGTGGTGGTCCCCTCAGCCCAGCCTGCACCCTCTCCAATCTGAGACCCCTCAGGGGATCTCCCGGGAATCGGGCCTAAACTGGCAGTTGGATGTCCCTCTCACAATCTGAGACCGCTGGCTCCTAACTGCTCACCTGCCTGCCTGCCTGATCTCCCCCAACTGCCCCCCTCTGCCAGACTGGTTGCCCCTCACTTCAACCTGCCAGCCTGGTTGCCCTTAACTGCCCCCCTGCCAGCCTGGTCACCACAAATGCCCCCCCCCACCAGCCTGGTTGCCCCTAACTGCTCCCCCTGCCGGCCTGGTTACCCCACACAGCCTGCTGTTTGGTTGTCCGTCTGGTTGTTTTGGTCATGATGGCCCCTGGCTTTTTATATATTAGGATGGTCTTAGAGGAATTGGTCCATTTCTTCAAAATTTCAAATTTATGTGTACAAAGCCACTTAAAATATCTCCTTATCTTTCTTAATAGCTACAGACTTTATAGTGTTAGGTTTGATTCATGTCTAATATTGGTGATTTGTGCTTTTTTTCTTTGTATGTTTTTTTTAAATTTCCTTCAATCTGTCATTTATCTTTTGCCTAGTTTGGGTTTATTATGTTATTTTTCTGTTGTTGATTTGTGTGTGTGTGTGTGTGTGTGTGTGTGTGTGTGTGTGTGTGTGTGTGTTTTTAGAGTAGGAAATTAAGTTATTGATATGAGAACTCTTCTCAATCCTGTTGTTAGCATTTAGTGATATAAATTTCTGTCAGCACTGCTTTATATGAATTTCTCATGTGCTCATATTTGTTTTCATTTTTATTTTTAATTTTCTTTAAGATATGCATGGCTTATTATTACTTTTTAATATTTATTTTTGAAAGTATTACAGATGTCCCCCTTTTTTCCCCTTTGATCCCTTCAACCCCACATGCCCCCACCCCTAGGCCTTCACTGCATTATTGTCCGTGTCTGATAACAATGGATTATTAAAAAGTGTGTTTTTAATTCCTGTGTTTAAATTTTTTTAATTCCTGTTGTCTTTCTCTTAATTCCTGGTTTGGTTTCATTATGGTCAGAAAACACACTAAGTATGATTTAAAAGTCATTTACCTTTGTTTTATGGCTGAGGATATGGTATATCTGGTTGAATTCTCCATGGTGGTTTAGCTTCCTAGGGCTGCCATGACAAAGGCCCGTGAACTGAGTGGATTAAAACAGCAGAAATGTTTTATCTCACAGTTCTAGAGTCTGGAATTCCAAATCATTTTTGCAGGGCCATGTTCCATCTGAAACCCATGGAAGTATCCTTCCTTCCCTCTCCCTAGCCTCTTGTTTGTTGGCAATCTTTGGTTTTCCTTGGCTGTAGATACATTCCCCTAATACTTCACCTTCCCCCAGTGTTCTCTGTTTTCCTGTCTGTGTTTTGTTTCCTGTTATAAGGACATAAGTCATATTGATTTAGGGGCCCATCCTACTCCATTATGATCTCATTTTAATTAATTAATGAGATCTAATTGGGTAATATGAGCAATTACCATATTGCCCAATTAGATTACATTCTGAGGTATAGGGAGTTAAGATTTCAACAACTTTTTTTTTTTTTTGAAGGACACAATTTAATTTATAAGTAACACATCAGCAATTAAAAAAATGTATTATGATGCTATTGAGTGGGGTGTTCTAATATGTCAATTAGAACCTGTTTGTTGATTATGTTATTCAACTCTTCTATATGCTTACTGATTTTCTGTCTAGTAGTTCTATTAGTTATTAACAATGTGTTGTTGAAGTCCCCAGTGGTAATTATGGATTTCAATTATATCAACTTTTGCTTCATGTGTTTGGGGGACCTGTTTCTTGATATATACACATTTAGTGTTGCTTTGACTTTCTGATGGATTGATTCTTTTATATTATGTAATATCCATCTTTGTAGTAATTTTCTCTGTTCTGAGTCTATTTTATTAGATATTGATATAGTCACTCTTGCTATTTATGACTAATATTTGTGTGCTATATTTTTTTACATCCTTTTAAGTTGCCTATGACATTTAATTCAAAGTGAGATACTTATAAACAACATATAGTTGGCTGGTATTTTTTTAATCTACTCTATTCTCTGTCTCTTGATTGGTGTATTTAGATGATTTACATTTAAAATATCTGTTGATATGTTACACTTAAGTCTGCCATTTTAAAATTTGTTTTCTATTAATTTCCTCTGGCTCTCATAACTATTTATATTGTTTTCATGAGAGTTGCTTGAGCATTTTTCTTTAGGATTCTGTCTTCATTTATTTATTGTGATTTTGAGTATGAAGTATTTCTGTATAGTTTTCTTAGTAGTTGTTTTGGGTATTACAAATACATTGTAAATTTTATCACTTTGATAATGTGTGGAAACCTCAGTTCCATTTAGATTTTATATATTTCTCATATTTAAATAATATCATCTTGAGTATCACATGATGCTATAATGTTGTTTCAATTATCTAATATAATTTATAAACTCATGAGGAAAAATATACTATATTCTATGTACTCACATATTTGTTTTTATTGTTCCTTCTTCCTGATGTGTCAAGATTCTTTTTAATTTTTCCCCCACTTTGGTTCAAGTCATCTAATTATATTGATCCACTCTGATCTTAATTACTATTTCAATAAGATAAATCTCATAGTACCTTTCATAAAATATCTTACAAATTCAAAAATAACTTAAAATTACTTTAAAATATATAGTTTCCCCAAAAAAAATGTATACACACACTTTGAATAATGTAAAGGTAATATTTACTAAAATGCATTTTGTTTTCAAAACTGAGCTATCAGTTGTTAAAGTGTGTATACATTTTTGGACATACTGTATATTGTTCTGAATTCATAAATTTTATATATAAATATTTTCATCAAGGAAATTGTGCCATATTATTCCCGTTTTCAGCAGACATATGACATTCTTGTGTATTGTGGAATGCACACATTCTTCTATTCATGTATCAATGTGAAAATACTCAGATTCTGCAGCTAGTTCATCAGTTAAACAAGAGACAAATAGCTTCATAGAATAAAGTCAAACAGAACAAGAAAGAGTGGAGGAAAAAGACAGAGTGGAAGACCTAAAAAATCAAGTAACCTTGTGTGTTGAAAAGATAAAAGAATGTCACTGAAATCAGAAAATCAATACTGTAATTTTAAAGCATATTGATTTAGCTTGTGAAGCTATGGCAACAGTCTAAAGAATGAGGGTAAGAAATAAAACAAACCAAAAAAAAAAAAAACAAAAAATAAAAACTGCCTTATTTTCTTTGGACTGAAGTTGTGTGTGTATACTAGTATGCATATGTGTACTGAATTAACTAAAGTTAAATATTTACCCCCAAATTTTGCATTTAATTCAATATATGTTTTCAATGACCCTCATATAATCAGTTGATCATATTGCAGTATCCTAAAGCTACAGAAAAATAATTTTCAATAATTGAAATAAGATAATTTTGTAGAAATAAAATTAGGCACATCTAATTTTTCTAGTTTCTAATTTCTTTTATAACTAAACCAGAATAGCTATATTTTAAAATGTTTACTTTATATGAATTAAAGTAAAGCCAAAAGATGAGTATCTGTAGAACATAGTTTTAGATTCAATGTCATTTGAAAAACAGGTTCCAATATAAAAGCTCTTGTATAACTACAGTAGTTGACACAGTTACCAACATCATTTATAATGCAAACAAAGTAATATATTTCACATTAGGAGGTTTTGTTAAATTTTATAATTTTATGTACATTTATAGTATAAATAAATAAATGCAAAATATAAATGTTGGAAAGTATATCAATTGTTCGTGTTTTCTATTTAATTACTTAATATAATAGTCATATATATATGTATTCCTTATATACATAGAATTATTGAAAGGAAAACTTGAAATATTCTGGATGTATTTTTTTTTAACTTCTTTATTGATTAAGGTGTCACATATTTGTCCTCATCCCCCCATTCCCACGGATGCCCCCACCCTCCTGTTGTCCTTAACCATTGGTTAGGCTCGTATGGATGCACACAAGTCCTTTGGTTGATCTCTCCCCCCTACCCCCACCTTCCCCTACCCTCCCTCTGAGGCCCGACAGTCCAATCAATGCCTCCTTATTTCTGGGTCTGTTCTTGTTCATCAGTCCATGTTGTTCATCATTTCCCCTAGATGAGTGAGATCATGTGTTACTAGGAATATACTTATAAGAACTGAATGTGAGATGAGCAATAATAGTTATGCTGACAGGCAAATGAATCAGTTTGTAGTGAGTTTCTTTCTGGACCAATAGTTCTTTTGAGACCCAATTTCAATGTCCACCAGTTCCTTATGTGTACATGTCAGCATTGACTTTTCAGCTCTGGATGGTGGACAAATGGTGATAATGCAGGTCCGACTCCCTCTGGTTTGGTCTCACCCGACCCAGGGGCACGGCTTCACCTGGACTCAGGGGGGCACAGCCTCACCCGGACCCAGGTGCGCGCGGCCTCACCTGGACCTGGGATCCAGCTTCACCCGGACCCAGGGGCTCGTGGCCTCTCCCGGACACGGGACCCAGCCTCGCCCAGACCCAGGGGCATGAGGCCTCACCCAGACCCAGGGGCGTGTGGCCTCACCCAGGCCCAGGGGCGTGCAGCATTGCCCGGACACGGGACCAACCCTCACCTGGACCCAGGGGCGCGTGGCCTCGCCCGTACCCAGGGGTGCGCAGCTTCACCCAGACCCGGGACTCAGCCTCACCCTGACCCGGGTCCCAGCCTCGCCCGGACCCAGGGGTGTGCGGCCTCACCCAGACCCAGAACCCAGCGGGGCTTTGTCTTCTTGATCCCAATTCCTATCGGTCAATTCCCTCTCAGCAATTCCTTCGGCCATTTTCTCAAAGCTCCGGGGCAGCTGCCACAGAACTCGCTGGGCGGCGGGCTCGGCGAAGCTCCGGTGCGCCCGGTGAGTGGCGGAGGGCTGGTCCGAGGTCGTTGCGGTGGCACTTGGGTCTGCAGCGGCGACCAGTCGCCAGGCGAGCGCTCCTGGATCCAGGACCCAGCGGGGCCCCGTCTTCCCGATCCCAACTCACATCAGTCAATTCCTTCTCAGCAATTCCTCCGGCCATTTTCTTAAAGCTCTGGGGCGGCTGCCGCGGACCTCACTGGGCAGAGGGCTCGGTGAAGCTCCAGTGTGCCTGGTGCATGGTGGCGGGCTGGTCCGGGGTCGCTGCGTCGGCGCTCGGGTCTACAGTGGTGGCCGGTTGCCAGGCGTGCGCACCTGGCCGCTTCTGGGGTGCTCAGATTCTCGAAGGACTCGGAGGTCAGCAGGAGCAGGGTCTCCCACCCCATGTCTCCCAGGGGCTCCTCTGTTCGTGCTCGGCAGCGAGTGGAGCCGTCCCCTTAGCCGGAGACCGCCGGGGGAACTGCGCCAAGCATGTTCCAGGCCGCCATTGTGTCGCCAGAGCCGTAGTTCTTAAAGTGTGATCTTTGGCTCACTGGCATCAGCATCATCCTGCGTACCCCACTCTTTTATTCTAGTTGTAGATCATCTGCTGGGCCAGCCCTCCGGTGGTTCTGGGTGGTGTCTGCTCTGTTTTCCCGTTGTAGTTTCAAAATTGTTGTGGTAGGCAACAATCAGGCATCTGCCCTATGCCTCCATCTTGGTCCTCCTTTGTGTAGTTAAGTCTTGATTGTTGTTGGTGTCACAGGGAGGAGTTTTCCTCCAGGCCAATTGGCTGTGAGGACCCACTGTATCAATAAAGGAAGGGTTCCTGTGCAGGAGACACGTTTATGGGCCGGGACTTGTTCCAGTAAGGCTTTGGCACTCACTGAGTCTGCCTCTTGAATGTGTCCCTTATGCGAGTGGTTGAAATCTGGTGTCGTCTCACACCGACCACTAGATGTCCTCGTTTCTGGGTCTCCAATGGGTTGCAGGTCAGCTACTGTCTGAGGCCACTTAGCAGGAGTTACAGCAAAAACTGCAGTTTTCTCCTCCTGCTTGAGTGGTTTTGGAGCAGTCTGACTGGAACTGCCGTTTATTTGGTTAAGCTGCCACAGGGCAGGCCATTTATATGCAAAAGCTGCTGTTTGGAGCCTGGACAGGTTTGTAGAATGTGCGGGGCGAGTCTCAGGGTGGGGCGGGGTCTCAGGGTGGGGCGGGGTCTCAGGGCGTCACTAGGCTAGGGCGTGGCAAACCGCAATGGCTGCAAGTCTGCTTTTTCTGCCTTTTCTACCTTTCTGCATTTCCAAGTCCCCGCGTCCCGTGCTCTAGCGCATTAAACACTGATTGGTGGGTGCACCTCTGCAAGAAAGTCACTCTCACTTTCCAACACGATGGCCGAGAGTCCAGCTTCTCCCTGTAGGCGTCTGGGTCTCCCGCGCATCCCCAGAAACTGGATTTCAGAGTGATGGGGAGCTTATCTCCCTTAGGGTTGGAAAAAAAGTCGCGCGTCCCTTTCCCCGCCACCAGCCCGACCCACGTGCCTCCGCACCTCAGCCCCTCCGCATTTGCTCTTTCCTCTTCCCTCTTAGTTGTAAATCCACCATTCAGCCAGCTCTCCTGTGGTTCTGGGTGGCAGAAGCTCTGTCCTCTAGTTGTATTTTTGAAATTGCTGTGCGCGGCGCAGTTCATTTGTTTAACTTTGCCACCATCTTGGTTCTAGTCTCAGAAATATACTTGTTCTGGATGTATTTTTTTATATGGGGAAAATACCATAGGCACCAGGTTGTGAATCATGACTACTATATTTAATCAAATGCCATGAGCCATTCTTTATATAGTTAACTAAGAAGCATTCCAAACTGGGGATATCTATAAATGTTTTCATTAGAGTAGATCCAGCATCTTGTTTATAAAATTTGGATAAATGAATGCTAAAATAGAAAGTAATTGGCATAGTTCAGAGAGAAATGGGCATAGTTGAGAACTGTGGTTTTTTTTATTCTTTTTTCAAGTTTACTGAGATGTAATTGACATATAACATTGTGTAAGTTTAAGGTGTACAGCATGATGATTTTATACATGTATATATTGCAAAACAATTATTATAAGTTTATTTAACATACCTATCACTTCATGTAATTAACTTTTTTGGTATATGTGGCAAGAACATTTAAATTTTACTCTCTCAGCAACTTATTTCCAGAACCTATCATTTGTTTGTCCCTAATTTGTACTATTAGCAACGTATGTTATATTTTTTACATTCTAAGTTTTTTCAAGAATCAATGACCTGGGCCACAGTGTTCCTAGCTCCATAATAACTTCCTTCTTTGTCCTTTCAACCACAGCTCATATACCACAGTCCCCAAAGAAAGGATTTTTGATGCCCATTGTCTAAAATATGTGTCCTTTCATATGTGGTTATGGTTGTTTTTACCTTTCTCACTCCAATCATAGCGTTAAGAGAATAGGCTCAGAATTCTTTACCTGGAGTTCAATACCTCATTCTATTATGTTCTTTCTGTGTGATCTTGGGCAAGTTATTTAATCTTTCTGCCTCTTAGTTTTTGTCTGTAAAATAATAATATGAGTACTCATCGAAATTTTGGAGGAATAATTATATAAATATTTGTCAAGTTTTTCCATTGTCTATCACTTCCTATGTAAACAGTTAAGATTTTAACTTTTTTACTTAAATATATAATAATTGTCAATTTCCTTTTCATAAATCTTTGACACAAGATCAAATTTTTCAAAGGCAAGTTCTGTCTTTTATAGCTGTCTATGCCAGATAAAGCAATATACAGAAGCACTTAAGCAAAATTCTTAATGAATATATATCAAATTTTCTTAAAGTGATCTAAATTGCAGCACTTTAAAATGCACAAGACACAGTTTTTGAAATGGAAAACTTGTATGCATCCATATTGGATAATGGGATTTTGGAGGGAAAGATTTCAGGATTTATCATTTCTTCAATATGTAAATATTTTAATGACTATTGATCATTGTTATGCATAAAAATTTATATTCTCATCTTTTTTATACCTAAAACATTAAGTACTCACAAACTGTTAAAGAAATTGATAAATGAGTATATTTTTAAAGGATTCTGAATTTCCACTTCACAGTACGTTTTTATGATTAATCCGGACTTTTATCAACTTGAGGTGATAATCACTTTTGACTAGTAGCCATGTTTACAATGGTCTCATGAATATGGAATAATTTTGGCATTGGAATTCATCCTCAAATGAGCTATGTTCAATATGGGTTTGTCATTTTGCATATATATCATGTTTTATTCATATTTTGAGATTTTAATTTTAAATTAGAATAAAATTGCTAACAAGTTATATACATTAATACATCAATTGCCTTCTGAGATAGGCATTAGTGTTGTTTTCAAATAAAGAGATTATGGAAGCAGGAATTTATTTCCAAGGTCACAGTAGAAAGGACACAACTAATATATGGAAATAGTTATCTGACTCTCAAGGACGAGTTCTTATACACTATTACAAATTGAATCAGATACCAAAATCTTACATGAACAAATTTGGACTCATGGATATAATTAGTGTATCTTTTTCAGTGCAGTCTCCTCTTTTAAAATTGATTTTTTTCTTTTCCTGACTTGCATGGATTAAGGGGAAATATTTCATGTCTCTATAAGCCATAATTTTAGAAGATTTAATTTTTAAAAAGATACATTTTGGGAAAACTAGAGAGAAAAACATTTTCTCTGCACAAGGATTGTTTTCTAATTATTAGGAATATCTCATAATTTAAAAAAAAATCCTTTTATGATAGTCTTCACCCTGGCTAGAGCTGTTGAGGCACTAGGAGAATATAGTTAAGGAATTTTATGAATAAGCCATCTACACTGAAATGGGATCCCACTATTGTATTATATGAATTCTATGTTTCCGCTAATGCTAGTGATATCAGTGAGGTGTTCTCTGTGTCTGTCCCCACTGGTTATTAATGGAAATGGGCTCTTACTAGTAGGTGCCACAGGGAAAATAATTTCCTGAGGCCCCCAGGGGAGATATCACGGAAAGTTTCATTTCTGTGATATTAAACCCCTGAGTTTCCAAGGTTCCATCTTCTGTCCCGCCAAGGAAAAAGTTCCATCTTGTCTTCAGCGGGCCAAAGATCAAAGCTAGTTCCCAGAATTTCTGCTCCATATTTGCTCAGTCCAGTCCGGTCCAGCATTTGGCTAGGTTAGCTTGTGTTCCCAGCTGCAGTCCATTGGGTGTAGAGTCCACATGGCCATGAAGGGAGCATGAATGAGTGAGTGTCAGGAAGCAGGAGCCAAGTGAGAGGAACACAAGAGACAGAATTCCTTTGTCTGTGGATTTTAACCTTCTATGATTTTGTGCACTTGCAATGGCTCCACCCTTCTAGTCAACTATCTTTTTCCCAGGTTAGACTGACAGGCAAATATTTTCTCTGTGTCACCCTTTACTGCGCATGTGTGCATGCTTCCATCTTTCCCCTGTCTGGGCCCCTTCCCCACTGATCTGCAGGGAATGGACGGGATGCTCCCTGGGGAGTGTGAAGTTGCAGCTTCCTGGTGAAGCTGCCCAGATGACCATGCTTATAATGTCTGTCCTCCTCTTTGCTTTCTTCCTATTATTAATATTAACAACTTGCTAATTATAACAGTAACACTACGACTGTGCAAAACTGTGATTTGGTTGCAAGATACATAGATACACCAACAATTAGTTTTAGAAATACCACATAAACTGGGAAGCCAGTAGGGGAAGTGTTTTTGGTACAATGGCCTAAAATTTTGCCATGTTAGAGTCTGCATACTAACTTCATATTTGTTCAACAACAGCCCTCACCAGATCTAATGGCTATGTATCTACTCTAGAACCCAAACTTAAATCTCAAGAAATTTCTTTTCTAGGAAAATTATGCAGTTTGAGGGGGTAAAGGAAATTGGCCAGTGGGAGAGGTAGTATGCTAAAATCTTTAATTATCTTAACTACAAATAGTATCAAATAGAAAGAAAGAGTGGAAAAATTTTAAGTACCATCCAAGAGTGGTTTCCTGGATTTAGGATTATGAAACCTTATATTATCAAGACAGTGATTCGCCTTTTGTTATTGTTTCTTTCCACTTGCTTCCTTTTTAACATTCTACTACACTAACAGGACAAGAGCCAAAATTGAAGTTACCTGCTGCTGGGTAAGTAAAATTTTGAATTACTGCTAATGGTCCTAGTCATTAGTATAATCAACCTGGATGATCAAAATGATACTAATAAGGAAAGCACCTATTGTCTCAGTTTTGTTTGTTTTTTAACTTCCCTATGCCTGAACACTGATAATAAATCTCCCAGCTCCCTGACACAAGCACCAAGGCTAGGAGTTAGTTTCAGCATGTGTGACATTGCTGCTGTGTCTGTCTACACCAGGAAAGCAAGAGGGAGGCTTCACTTGCATAGGTACCTTGACTACCACATCCAGCGCCTATTGAATTAAAGAATGAATGTTAAGTAAAGTATTGATCATTTTACAGAAGCACAAAAGAAAGCTGTCTTGTAATTCCCTTTCTGGCAATTCTAAATCATAATTGACGGATTTTGGTTACATATTTAAAAATTAAAGGTATAGCACCCAACCAGTACCTGGATAGAGTTATAACAATGTTGGTTTACTGTAATTAATTTAAAATATTAGAAACCATATGCTGCTATCTGACGTACCACAGATATTTTTGTCTTATGTGTTTTAGAAGTTCCCATGCAGATTTCTCACTTAATGAAAAAATCTTTGACGTGTTATACTGTGAAAGATATTGATAAACATGAAAATTAATGTTCTCCCAAATCAAGTGTAAATGTAACCTATATAATCTGCATTTCTTTATTATATCTTATCACGGATCTTATAGTGTGTTCAAGAAAAGAAAGAACTTGTATTTTGGTAACTAGAACATTTTTTAAAACACAAAGGATTTAGAAGTAGTTTCTCCTCTGCCACTTGCTAAATATACAGATTTAGACAAGATTCTGCTCTCCTTTAATGGAACAATAATTATTAAAACATAGAATTTTTAAGAGAATTAAATGGAAAAAAAATGTACATGAAAGGCTAAATGCCTGACACTAGGTAGGTATCCAAATTGACAGGTTTAAAACAAAACAAACCAAAATGACATTTTAAACTAGTATTTAGGGGCAAAGGTACTGCAGAGTCCTATCTGAAAAATCACATTTTATAATAGCAATTAGAACACTCCAGACTGCTCAGTTATCTTTCATTCTCTCACACTTCTACTTTTCAGTCTGCTTTCTAGTCTATTATTTTCAATCATCTTTAACTTCTGAGAAAAAAAAAAGCTTCAGGTATTGCTTCCTCTTTAGTTTATAAATCCACTCACAAATCTTTATTTTGACATTTATTCAATTTAGGTGACCACAACCTACAATCAGAATTGATGTAACAGTCTATGAACTAGTGCCCCTACCCCTAGTCTATTTTCTTCCAATTCTGCCCCATCTAAAATCCAAAGTTTGTACTGTGACCAGAGTGCTATTTAAAAATATAAATGTGACCCTATTATTTTCCCTTTTAACATTTTTTAATAATCCTCCATTGCCCTATAAAACAATCCAATCTTAGCATAATGTACAAAGCCTTTTACTAATTGTTCTTGACCCTTCATCTATCACCATCTTTCCTTGGCCTAGGTCATATATTCATTTAAATAGTGTGCACTTGCTAGAATGTGTTAAGACCTTTCTGTTTCCTCACTCCAGTGTCTATTCATCTCTTTCACTTTTTTTTTAATCCACCTAACTTCTACTTCTAGTCTCTATTTCCCACCTGGATTTGGTGTCACTCTTATGTGTTCCCAAAGCATCATCTATCCTGCTAGGAAATACGCAATGGCTTATTTTCTTTTCTTCCAAGAGACAATAGAGGTTTTGAAAAGAGATATAGTATTTGATCCACTACTGGAGCTCAGTAAATATTTGTAGAATCAATAAAGAGTTTGGGTTAGAATTATATTTTCTCACACAGAAATTTGACTTTGGAAGCTGTTGTGATTTCAGTCCTTAAGAAAAACACTAGCACAGAATTATGTTTTGAATAACCTTATTAATAAGGTTTCTGTTTGCTTCTACACAAACAGGAAAACATGACTTCATACTTGTATTTTTTAAGATATGTTTATTGTAGAAATACCAAATGCCTTACCATTCATATGACAACAACTCAAATTAGCACTACGAATCGCTGCTGAGCAGAGCCAAAATTTAAAGCCAACTAAAATGCTGACATATCAATTTCTCATAAATTCATACATAGAATATGGGAAATGTACTACTTTTAAAATAACAATTGCCTAAGAGTCCAGTGGATTACATTTTAATGAGTTAATGTCTAGAAGGACACTACAGAAAACCCAGCTGATATAACTGCTCCATATAATTGGGATAATGTAATGAAAACCCTAACTAGCAATTGCAAAGCAATTTCCATTAGATTCTTGACCTCTGTTAACATACAAACAATTTTGTTTTGTACTCTTACTTTTGATTAAGTATCTTAATTTTATCTTTGACATTTTGGTTTTAGTTACATTTCAGAATTAAAATTATACATATTTCATCATGTATATTTGTGTGTGTTTATATATTTTAAACTATGTATATGTAGTGTATATACATTTCATCATGTTGGAGGATCTTACTTTCAATTTGTAAAAAATGCAATATCTGTGCAGTACAATAAAGTGAGGTGTACCTGTAAAAACATAGAATTGAACTTTAAATATTTTAAAGGACATCCTAATAATTCAACAGTAAGTTATGTGGCACAAAAGAACCTGTCAAAAACAAATACTAACCCTTTCATCAAGTTGAAAGATAAATTAAAAAAGTGCAAAATTTAATGCTTATTGTGTCAATTGAGGCACAATTTAGCAACAAAAGATGGAAAACACAACCAACAGTGACTTAAAAATATGGGAGTAATATCCACCCTCCTGCAAGATAATCAAGAAAATGTGAATGTTGAGTTAGCTCTCTAGTTCAAAGAAATCAGAATCAATGCCTTATTTTATCTTTCTTTCATAACATGATCATTTCAAGCTGCAGAACACACATTCATCTTAAGAATCAGAATAAAGTGGTAAACATGGAGACCTTGTATGTGGTCCTTTAACGGAGAAAGTGAAATTTTACAGAGGGTCATCATATTTCTGAAGTATCTCATTGACCATAATTGTTTCTCAGGTCACAATTAGCTATTTTTTTTAATGGTGTTTAAAAAAAGGAGAAAGAAAAAGAAAAAAAGAAAACATTTGGATTTCCAAGCCTCAAAAGAAAAGGTAGGCAAGGAAGAGAGAGGAGCAAATGGATTGTGTTTTATTCATCATTGTATGATTGAATGCTTTCAAATCATATTTTCTGTTTTATACCTCACTTAAAGAATAGGGGAATTATCTGGTTTGTACAAGCAGGATGGGGACAAGAACACCATTTAAGCATCTTAGACATTGTGTATTGTGTACTTTTTTAATAGGACCATATGTCCTTTTACTGAAACCATCTATATAATAAAAGGCTAAGTGACCCTTACAGTGGAACGACCAGAACGACCGGTCGCTATGATGCACACTAACCACCAGGGGGCACACACAACACAGGAGCTGCCCCCTGTTGGTCAGTGCACTCCCTCAGAGGGAGTGCTGCTCAGCCAGAAGTGGG
This sequence comes from Ia io, assembly GCA_025583905.1. Taxonomy (NCBI): domain Eukaryota; kingdom Metazoa; phylum Chordata; class Mammalia; order Chiroptera; family Vespertilionidae; genus Ia; species Ia io. The sequence continues at coordinate 35,203,363 of JAJQQW010000003.1, forward strand.
CTTACGGCTGGCAAGCGCAGCAACGGTGGCGGCAGCCTCTCCCACCTCTGCGGCAGTGCTAAGGAGCAGTAAGACAAGTGGTAAGGAGCAGCTAGCAGGTGGGCGGTAAGGAGCAAGGGGTCCCGGACTGGGAGAGGGTGCAGGCCGGGCTGAGGGACGCCCCCCTCCAGTGCATGAATTTCATGCACCGGGTCTTAAGTGTATATATATACATATATATTCTTGATAAAAATTGTAGGTCTCTACTAAAGCCATACTTCTCCCTATCAATATGATGGTGGTTTTCTTCCACTCAGAAAACTTCCTTTTTTAATAGGAGGTGTCTTTCACCTTTCAGCATAATTGCACTATTTTAGCCCTCTTTTTCTTCTCAACCAGATTTTGCATGATCGAGCATATTAAATATCGTGATGAATTAAGAGGTGACTGATGGGGACTATTGATCATATGAGGCATATGGAGTGGAAGCACATATAGAAGACCTGCTCGAGCACCACTCAGTGGGGAAAACAGAATGAGTAGCACTTATATATCCCACTACCACCAGCTATTCCACTCTGGGTGGCTCAACGGAAATGTGGAATGGCTGGACATCAGACCCCAGGAGCGGAGGAGGCTTTAGACTACATTTCTAGTGAAGACCTTGCCCCTACCTTGTTATAATGGCAAGTTGGTGTGCCACACTGTAACCCACTGCCAGCTGAGTTTCTGTGATTCGAAGTAGCCTCTGCCTCTCTTCAGCATGATGGAAGACCTGAAGCACAAACACTTTGGGGCAGCTATATGATATAGTAAGCCAGCCAAAGTTCAAATCAGCAATCATTGTGGGGGAGCAGCAGCCCCTCCATGATATGATCGAGGACCTGGGATCCCAGTCTTGCAGTTGACTAGAATCAATTGGCTAAGTATTAGGCAAGCACTTGTTTCAGTAGAGTATTACAGGAGTGCAATCTTTTGATAGGCCAGACTGCAAGAGATCAGTTAATTTGGGAGGGAATGGCAAAACAATGTAATGTAATATGATATTTTAAAATGTCAGCTTAAATACAATATTTTAACTGGATTAACTACATATCCCAATTACAAATCATGGTAATAATTAGGGTCTTTATTTTAAAATGGCATAAAATTTGATTTTCCTTACAAAGTTTTAAAAATATAAAAGTGTATTAATATTACATTTCTAGCATCTGTAAAAAAAGCTGGCAGGTTGTGTTGCTCATATAATAGAGAAATTAAATAACTCCTGTGTATATTGACAAAGTTTGAAATAGAAAATAACATTTTTATATGTTTTTATTGATTTCAGAGAGAGCAAGGGAGAGGGAGAGAGAGATAGAATGATGAGAGAGAATCATTGATTGGCTGCCTCCTGCACACTATCTACTAAGGGTTGACCCTTCAACCTGGGCATGTGCCCTGAACAGGAATCAAACCTGGACTTCCTAGTTAATGGGGTAATGCTCAACCACTGAGCCACACCAGCCAGATGGAAAATAACATTTTTATATAACATTAATTTAGAATTAAAATATTTTTACTTTACTGAGAAACACATTTTGAATTTTATTTCGAATTTTGTCATTATATTAAAGAATAAGTTTCAGAAGGATTGATATTGTAAATATCTGCAATTACTAAAACATTGCAAATGTTATTAAAACAGTTGCTGTCCTAGTAACTTAAGCTGTTCCTATTAATGTTCGTCACTCTTAATTCTAATCTCCAATTACACCTTAACTTTTAAGCAAAATTATATACAATTATATCTATTTTTACATATACACTTCAAACAGTGCTATATTTCAATGACATTCCCTTAAGGAACATAATTTTTAGTACCTTAACATAAATCAAAACTGCCACAGAAGCAGCACTGGTCATTACCTCAGATATTTAATAATTTCTGGTAGAAAGAAAAGATATGACTAAAAATTTTAATTCAAGTGGGAATAGTCTTTTGTTACAAATACATACTTTCTTTTTGAATACTGAGGGTCTTATTGTAGCATCTTATAAATTCTTAACCCCTTGGAAATGTCACTTCATAAAATGCCAGACATAATTAGTAATTGGAGAGTGTTATCATTTATGGGGATGAAAGCATTTATCTCTATACAAAATATCCAAACAAAGTCATAAAACAGAAATCTTGTTTACCAACCCCCAGCCCAACTGAGTGGAAATTTCACAGGCTAAACTAATACCACCTCAGGACTAGTTAGCCAGGACCTCAAGGCATTAGGCTTGGTGCCCACTGTCATGAAAGACTGTAGAAATGAATCCACCAGGCTCCCTCCCATTCCTGCTGCTGTGAGAAAGGACTCTACCCTGTCCCTGTCTAAAGTCATGCCCTCAGCTGCTCTTTGGATTCTGTTCTTGACCTTCTTCCTGAAAATTTTACCTTTACCAATCAAATTTTTTTCTTATATATTCCATCAATCTCTCTACACAATTGTCCCAATTGACTTTTTGTTTTTATTAAATTTTATTGTGGTGACATTGGTGAACATGAACATATAAGTTTCATGTGTGGATTTCTAAGTTACAAAATCAGTATATAGCACCATATGCCCACCACCCAAAGTCAAATCTTCTCCTGTCTCCTCATTTTAACCCTTTGCACTCGCTTGCTTTTTTCTCGATTCCTTTATTCTACTCGGGATTTAATTTTTTAAATACCCCAGATTTTACAAAGCGTGGCAGTAGAATAAAAAACTGGAGTTTCTTTTCATACAAACTTATTTATTTGGATTTTTTTATATTTCAAATTTTTGATACATTCAAAGAGTGATTTTAATCTCAACAGCCAAGTGCAAAAGGTTAAAACCCCCTTCTCCCCCACTCCCTCTGGCAACCACCACACTGCTGTTCGTGTTTATAACTTTTAGTTTTATATCCCCCATATGAGTGAAGTCACATGGTTCTTAGCTTTATCTGACTTTTTCCACTTAGCATAATGTTCTCAAGGTCCATCCATGCTGTTGCAAATGGCACTATTTCATCCTTTTTTATGTATTCCATTGTGTATATGCGCCACATCTTATTTATCCAGTCCTCTATTGCAGGGCACTTGGGTTGTTTCCATGTCTGGACCGCCGTGTGGGCTGTGTACACCCTCCTGCTGTAGCTGAGTGTTTATTGCTGTTGGCACTTCTATGGGAGGGATTTACCCCAATGCTGATCAGCTGCAAGGACAGGTCGTAACCACCAGCCCTCAGGGAGGACCGGCTGTGCAGGGCCCCATCCCACAGAGCAGTATTTACGTCAGCGGCGTTCTGTTGCCCACTGCGTTCACCCCTTAAGTATGTAGCTTGTGGAGGTGGGTAGGGTTCACTTGTGATCTGAAGCTGTCCACCAAGTACGTGGCTCTGCAGCTTCCTGGTATTTGCAGGCTAAGGTAAGCTGCACCTGTATTCTTCCCAGTGCCACCCAGCATGGGGCTACAAAGTGATCTGCAGAATGGGTTTAGTTAGCCAGCTGCTAACCAAGACTGGCTGCCACTAGTTCTAGGCCTGGGGTCACTTGGAAGTACAAGGCACACTGAGGACAGATGCTGCTCATTTGAGAGATTTGAGGAAAATCTGAAGACAGGCCATTTGTATGGAAACAGCTTGGGCAGGCTCACGGGGGCAGGGTCTTAGGGATCACCAGGGAAGGGCGAACAGTGTTAGCCAGGATGTTGGAGGCACAGTGAACATCCTGGTAAATCTGATACCCATTAGACACCATTAACAGTCATCAGAATATTATTGCCTTGGACTCCAGCAGCCCTGAGTCTCACTCAGTTATAATTCCTGCTAGTTTTACAGCCAGAAGTTATGGAGATTTCTCTTCCTGGAATTGGAACCCTGGGCTGGAAGGCCTGGTGTGGAACTGGGACTCTCGTTTTTTAGGGGGTACCTCTATAGTCAAGATATCCCTCCTGATTTTTATCCACCACATGTGTGTGGGGGACCAACCCATTCCTCATCTCTGCTCCTCCTGCCAGTCTCAATGAGGCTTCTTTAAATCAGTAGTTTTAGACTTCAGTCAGATTTCAGGCAGTTCTGAATGATGGTGGTTCTGTAGCTTATTTGGACTTTTGATGTGGTTGTGGGAGGATGCAAGTACCGCATTTACCTATGCCACCTTCTTGACCCAAAGCCCAAATTAATAGGTTTTATATTTCTCTTACGTATTTAAGGAATTTCTCCCAAGTTCCTTCTTCCTTTTGTTGATAATTACAATATCTTTCAGTAAAATATACTTTCTTTCAGCGCTAATCAAAAGCCCAGGTGCCAAATACTGATAAGGACATGATGCTGAGCTCCAGTGCTACCCTTGCAGAAAAACAATATATAGGAGGCAAATGAAGGCAATCATACTGAACCTTAAATGAGCTATATCAAGCTATTGTTTTACAACAGACTCTTCAAAGCTCATCTTGTTATAATATTCCTGATGAGATATTCCAGCTTATTAGACAGAAAAACTGTTATAGCAGTAATGTGGCCTCATTTAACAATATTAAACCCAAATGACTATCAATGTTCAGAGATCCTCTTTGTCACAGTAATAACCTTTATTTCACATTTTAATATTTTTTTCAATGTCAAAGGGCCTAAAAATTAATTTGAGTTTTCTCTCATAACATACAAAGTTGAATATTTCACTTGTACCCAGTGAGTTACAGAAAAGGACTAGTAAAGTTTTTTTGTTTTGTTTTTTGATAGAGAATGAGTCAAATCTCATATTTGATTCCAACCTGATTTATAATTCCCTAAATAATAATTATTTTTTTCTAATTGTGGAATATTGTGATCAAATCAGTTCTAATATTAATCATGAGTTTTAAGATATTTCTTGGAAATAACATACAAAATAGATTTTAGTTAGATTTATTTAACAAATATTTGGACCATATTAAGTTAAAATCTAAAATAAACGTGTCACAATCAAATGTCAAAATACACAGCAATCTGGCTTTTTCAAAGAAGGAAAAATCTTAAACTCTAAATATCTCTTTTTGAATGTAATATAATTTAAAAGACCTTTATTTAAAACCATCTTTGCATAAGATGAAAAGTAAAATGTTACATATTGCCACCAGTATTAAATATTAACTATTCATTAAACAAATATTTCTGCTTGGCAATACTTAATAAAGATATGGAAATATAAAACTATATTCTCCCTGATGAGATAACAATAGTCACAAAATGTTAAAGCATATTCTAATAAAAATATTGACATTGATGATGTGCAGCAAACAAACACATAATACAACAAATAGTAATATTGAGCCCTTCTTGGGTAGCTTTGTAGTTTTTGTCATCTATACAGATGAAACAGAAGCTTGCTTCTATGATGTGATGATTATGATGGTGAAATGCTGGGACCCATTCAGGATTTGTTTACTCATGTATTTATCACTTAATTCCTTAATGTAGTTATTAAATTCTATATTCCACATCAAAAGGTTATAGAAGACTAGACTACAAAAGATTAAATAATTTTCCCAAGTTCACAAAAGCGGATTGCTTGTTTCTAAACCCCCATCCCCATTTTCCTCATTGAACTATATGGCCAAAATAACTATAACAATGATGTCTGTTTCCCTCTAACCCCCATTTATCCTGAAACATTCACTTATCTAAAATGTTTTATTAATCAATAATTTAACTTCTTAATTAATTTTCTTTAAAAGTCAGGTAAGATGATGACATTAAGACAACATATTTACCTGAATCCAGCAGCACGGCCCCCCATCTCTTTAACAATTCTTTTTATTTTCCCAGATAGAAAACACATTTAGACCCAGTTGTGTATATGTAAAAATAGGTGTATGCATCAGTAATATCTTTATTTGTTTAAAATTTGTTAAACAGTGATTCTTTTTTTAACATAAAATAAAATATTTTCTTTTATTTAAATTAATAAATCTTTATTGTTCAGATTATGATTGTTCCTCTTTTTTCCCCCCATAGCTCCCTTCCACCCGGTTCCCACCCCACCCTCTGCCCTTACCTTCCCCCCACTGTCCCCATCCATAGGTGTACGATTTTTGTCCAGTCTCTTCCGGCACCCCCCACACCCCTTTCCCCCTGAGAATTATCAATCCACTCCCATTCTATGCCCTGAATCTATTATATTCACCAGTTTAGTCTGTTCATCAGACTTTTTATTCACTTGATTTTTAGATTCAGTTGTTGACAGACATGTATTTGTTGTTCATAATTTTTTAAATATATTTTATTGATTTTTTACAGAGAGGAAGAGAGGGACAGAGAGCTAGAAACATCGATGAGAGAGAAACATTGATCAGCCGCCTCCTGCACACCCCCCACTGGGGATGTGCCCGCAACCAAGGTACATGCCCTTGACCGGAATCGAACCTGGGACTCCCCAGTCCGCAGGCCAACGCTCCATCCACTGAGCCAAACCGGCCCTGGCTGTTGTTCATAATTTTTATCTTTACCTTTTTCTTCTTCTTCCTCTTCTTAAAGAATACCTTTCAGCGTTTCATGTAATACTGGTTTGGTGGTGATGAACTCCTTTACCTTTTTCTTGTCTGTGAAGCTCTTTATCTGACCTTCAATTCTGAATGATAACTTTGCTAGGTAGAGTAATCTTGGTTGTAGGTTCTTGCTATTCATCACTTTGGATATTTCTTGCCACTTCCATCTGGCCTGCATAGTTTCTGTTGAGAAATCAGCTGACAATCGTATGGGTGCTCCCTTGTAGGTAATTGACTGTTTTTCTCTTGCTGCTTTTAATATTCTCTCTTTGTCTTTTGCTCTTGGCATTTTAATTATGATGTGACTTGGTGTGGTCCTCTTTGGATTCCTTTTGTTTGGGGTTCTGTGTGATTCCTGGACTTGTAAGTCTATTTCTCACCAGGTGGGGGAAGTTTTCGGTCATTATTTCTTCAAATAGGTTTTCAGTATCTTGCTCTCTCTCTTCTTCTGGCACCCCCATAATTCAGATGTTGATACGATTGAGGTTGAACCAGAGGCTCCTTACACTATCTTCAAATTTTGGGGTTCTTTTTTCTTTTTGCTTTTCCGGTTGAGTGTTTTTTGCTTCTTGACTTGATTCTTGCAGTCCTCTAGTCTGCTGTTAGGTCTCTGTATAATATTTTTTATTTCAGTCAGTGTATGTTTGATTTCTAGTTGGTCCTTTTTCATATCCTCGAGGGGCTCGCTAAATTTATCGGCGTTTTCTAAGAAATTCTTGAAAAACCTTATAACCGTGGTTTTGAACTCTATATCCAGTCGTTTGCTTTCCTCAATTTCTTTCATTTGTGATCTGTTTCTTTGTCTCCGCATTTTCACTGCTTCCCTGAGTTGGTAGAGTAGCTTTGTGTGGTAGGTGTCCTATAGGGCCCAGTGGCTCGGCCTCCCGAGTTACCTGAGGTAGGCACTTTTGGTGCACCCCTTTGTGAACTGTGTGCACAGCCTTGTTGTAGTTAATTAAGTCTTAATTGTTGTTGGTATCACTGGGAGGAATTGACCTCCAGGCTAATTGGCTGTGAGGATCACCTTTGTCTACACTGGGAGAACTTCTGTGCTGGAGACACCCTTATGAGACAAGACTTGCAAAATTGCAAAAGCCTCTGTGCTCAGCTTGGATGGGGCAGAGTCTCAGGGAGGAGCAGACAGCCTTGGCTTCCCGTCAGCCCTGCCCTATGAGGCCCCTGGGTCTCAGTGTCCCTCGGTAATTGCTGCAAGCACCTCTGAGAGAAAGCCGCCCTTGAGTTTCACCTGCTGCCAGACAGTCCAGTTTCTCCCCGAATGAATCTGGGTTCCCAGAAACTCACCTGGAACTGGAGTTCAGTGCAGTTGGGAGCTTCCGTCTCCCTCCCACTTGAGAAAGCCAGCTGTACACTCAGCCGCTCGTGCACTCAGCAGTCAATCCTCTCTGTGTGCTCACGTGCCTCCGGACCTCTGCCTTCAGCAGCTCCCCTGAGTCTCAGTGTGCTTTCTCTTTTCCTGATAGTCCAGATTCCCCCCAAATGAGTCTGGCTTCCCAGAGTCTTGCCCGGGACTGGAGTTCAGCACAGTGGGGAGCTTCTGTCTCCCTCCCGCTTGAGAAAGCCAGCCAAGCACTCAGCCACCCATGCACTCAGCCGCCCGTCCTACCCGCGCGAGCGCATCTCCGTACCTCAGCCTTTTGCAGCTCCTCTGAGTCTCAATGTATTTTCCTCTTTCCTTCTAGTTGTAGAATTTCCACTAAGCCAGCTTTCCCATGGTTCTAGATGGTGTCCGTTTTGTCTTTTAGTTGTGGTTTTGAAATTGTTGTGTGAAGCAGAAGTCTAGGTGTTTACCTATACCACCATCTTGGTTTCTCCCCAGAGTGATTCTTAGCACTGAAAGATTTTTCACAGGTGGTGAGTAGGATCTCATACGAGTCATCCAGTGTATACTATTTCAGAAGAGAGGCATTATTATTCCCACATACATGAGAGTGAGGACCTCACACTTTACAGGAATATTTGTTCAAATCTGTGCTGATTAAAAAAAAATATGTTACAACCACATGCATGTCTTTGATCAAAATAAGATTATCAATGACAGTAACAAAACCATATTTGAAGAAATTTAACAAAATATAGAATTTTGGTTTTAAAGAAATAATGAAAATAAATAGTACAATAATTAGTAAAGCTGATTTGGAATCAGAACAATTAAGTATCCTTAAAACTTTAAAAAATTCTGATCTATTTCAGTATACTAAATCAGAAGTATAAACTAGAAATTACATTTTTTTAAAAATTTCCCAAATTATTCTGATATAGCTAATTCCAGCATTTGGAAACCAGCTGAAGTTTTAATTTTTTTTTTTATTTGACATGTAGGGAAACCATATTAATTTCTTATACAAAGTGTCACTTGCTTTTGAATATATTCAAAATTTTTTTAATTATACAAAATTTTCTAGTCTTTTCATTGATCATATAGAATTACTTTAATCTGGTACTATGAATATACTTTTTCCTACAATCATCTATTGCAATATATATCACAGTCTCCCTATGTAAATCTTGGAGATAAAGATGAAAGGGAAATCCATGAATTAAATTGGTGGGAAATAACTCTACTACTATAATTACAAACTTTTGGAAGGATGAAAGGAAGCAAATACTTTTGTGTGTGAAAGGGTAGAGCTATATTTAACTTAGAAAGATGGTTCATCTCTGTTTGTGTTAGATACCTAAAACAGTAATAGGGATCAAAATAAATAATTGAAAATGCTGTCATACTTATGTATCTTAAAGTTTACATTCATATAAATTTCATTAACACATTAGTAAGACAAAAAGTGAATGAAGTTCCCAAAAGTCATGGATTAGTTTGAAGTCAATGAAAATGTTCTTTACTTTTTTTTTAAGCACTCTAAGAATTGTAATTAGAAGATTTGTTAATGACTTGTTTTTGCCAATTACACATATTTTGTGTTATTCTCATTTAGGATTGAGTAAAGTTATGAATGATGAGAATACTTATTGAAATGATAGGTTATCCCATGTAATTAAGTATATTTTAGCATTTTATTTACTTTAATATTCCCATGGTGGCTTCTGGTGAATAAATATTTAATTTTCTTCCATATTATATATATACTAGTAGCCTGATGAATGAATGAAGATTCGTGAAAGAATGGGCCTTCGTTCTCCTGGCTATCAGCATTGCCTTTGCTGTGGCTGGAGCAGCCTTTCTGCTCTGGCCCAGAGCTGCCTTTCTGCCTTCCCATGCTGCCTAGAGGTCTGGAGTGGCTGGGGTGTTGTGGAATGCCTGCATCCCGCAATGTCCCTGGCTGCTCAGAGCCTGTGTATGCAAATCAACCTGCCATCTTTGTTGGGTTAATTTTCATACTCACTCCTGATTGGCTGTGGGTGTCACGAAGGTATGGTCAATTAGCATGTTACTCTTTTATTAGGTAGATGTGCGTGTGTGTGTGTGTGTGTGTGTGTGTGTGTGTGTGTGTGTGTATCAGGCATTAATATTGTGAACTATACAATCACTTTTTAAAATTGCAGATCTTTGAAGTTTGTGTTTAACTTCCTATTGATCTATTGTCTAACAATCTAATTGAACAAATGGACATTAAGCATATGTTGTGTGCTTCTTACTGTGATAGATAGTGGGGAAACTGTGGTGAATAATGCAATTCTTTTAGAAACTCACAAGTCCAGTGCTTTGGTTCTTAATACATACATTACACTGAACCCCAAGTTAAGAAATAGTTTTTAATATATTACCGGTTCTTACTATTCAGCACTGATTTTAATGCTAAGAATTATAAAGAATTATACTAACCTCTCTCCTCGCCAAGACAGACTGCTATTAATCCCTTAAATAGTGGCAATGCCTTAATATGATTGTTGTCTAATTATTAGTTTGGAGACAAGCCACCTTCACCTTTGCAATGTATTTCTTTTATTCTTTATCTGTTTGCTAAGACTCTCTCAATTTTCCACTACTATGGGCATCACAGAATGCATTGGCTGTCTTAAATAAAATAACTGTGAAATAAATATTTGAACCAGAAAGTTTTCTATTGACCCAGAGATATAAAATTAATCCCTGCACCAAATAATGTTCTTAGAGCTGACCAGAATGCAATAGTGTCAGAAAGAAGAGAGGAGCTCTAGCTGGTTTTGCTCAGTGGACAGAGCATTGGACCTTGGACTGGAAGGTCCCAGGTTCGATTCCAGTGATTCTCTCTCATCATTGATGTTTCTGTCTCTCTCTCCCTCTCCCTTCCTCTCTGAAATCAATAAAAATATATTTAATAAAAGAAAGAAAATAAAGGAGAGAGGAAAGGATATCAACACAAAAGAAACCTTATTTTCCTTTAGTTTATGGATTCACAGATAGGAAAAACAGACAATTTTTTGTCATGGAATATGTTCAACTTTTTATTTTATTATGTACCATATAAAATGTTAAAAGCAAACAGTGCTGTTTTACAGTGCCCCTGGCTAATTATGTATCTCATACCAACACTATTATTTTATTATATGGCTTAAATTGAACATCAATAATTTAACCTTCACAAATATTTGCACAAGATAAAAACTATTAAAAAAACTTTGGTAACTTTCAGCTTTAAGAAAAAAGAAATTTCTGTTTCCTCTACTATGTTAAGTCCTTCAGTGCTTAATTTGTTACACATAATATTCACTCTTATTTTCATTAAGACATGCATGAGAAAGATATACATTATCGCTCCAATAACTCAGGATTGAGACCCGAGTAACAATTTTAACTATGAAGGATTGTGAAAGCACATGGCTTTCTTTTATTCTCATATAAAGCAGATAATAACATCTCACTGATAGGTTTAATTGTTCATGTTCATCAATTTTTTGATTCAATGTTCTTTTAATTTTGAATCTGAAGGACTTAATGTTCCAAAAGAAAGTTGGACGGTGAAAATATACAACAAAAGTTGTCTATCTCTACAGGAATTAAATGAACCTTTTTCTTTCTGAAACGAATATAACTACATGTATTTCTTCATGCAGCTGCCAAACTGAACCATGACATGACATAGCCAATTCATTCTTTTCAGCTGTCTTCATGGTGGATCCACAAGCTCTGTCCTGTCTAAGCTGGAATTGTTTTACGTACTAAAGTTAGATGATTCACGTAACACGCATAAAAGCTGCCTGTTTACTGACCTAGTTAAATGACATGCTTACCTTTGTAGAAACAAATGATAATCCCTCTCCCACATACTGAAACACACACCTTAACAAATCCATCCATCACGAGAGCTGAAGGATTCTATATTGTCTTTTATATTTAACTAGACAAAAGCAATAACACAAATAAGGAAATCTCTTTTTTCAGACATTGGACATCTCATCTATTCTAGTACTGTCTAGAGTTAAGAAGACAAATTACTTTTTGTACTTTTGAAAAGTACAAAAACAAAAGTTAAAAAATATAAGAGCCCCCCCCAAAAAAAAAAAAAAAAAAAGATGTAACGTAGATTTTTAAATATGTGTAGACAGTCTAGGTAGTTTTCTGTGCGTTCTGAGCAAATGTTTTACTCTTTTATTTTTGAAGGGCAACCATATTATCAACAACTAAATTCCACAACTTAGCCGTCTTTTTAAAAGCTAAGAATGGTGTTCTCATTCTGGTGTGAATGCTCTGAAGGGCAGGCCCCATCAGTTCTGAGGGGTGCTCTGCTCTCACCCTGCACGCTGTGAGCAGAACATCATTGCACTGAATATCACTTACATCAAAATGACCTGCTTCTCTTCCTTTATCTCTGAAGTAAAAATTTTATTCTTTATTTTTCTACAGTAATTTCATTGTCACAAAATAGTTCAGATTTATTTCATCCTAATATATAAAAACCCAGGGTCCGTAACATCCAAAACGACTGAAGGCTCAACCAACCGGAAGTCAGTGCTGGGTTGCTGTGGCAACCCAGTACTGACTGCCACTGCTGCGGGTGTCCCAACCCAGCACTGACTGTGGAGGGGGCTACAGATCAGGCCCAGAGAGAGGCCTGGGGAGAGAGAGGACAGGGTCTGATCTGTAGCCTTCATGGCAGCTGTTGATCAGCACTTGCCTCTCTTTTTTGCTTTGGGCCTGGACAGCAGCTGTGCCTCTTTCTCTCTGGCCTCCGCCTCTCTGATCAGGCCCGTTGATAGGCCCGGAGACACTACTGACATAGAAACCGACCAATCAGAACCAAATCTGGGTGAAGTGTGAGGAGCCCATGGCTGCCTAGGAGGCAGAGCTTTTGACGCTGACTGACATAGAAACTGACCAATCAGAACCAAATCTGAGTGAAGTGTGAGGAGCCAATGGCCACCTGGGAGGCAGAGCTTTTGATGCTGACTGGTATAGAAACCAACCAATCAGAACCTAATCTGGGTGAACTGCAAAGGCAGAACATAAGGAGGGGGCTGAAGAAGGCTTTTAAGGGCAACAGCTGTTTGGTGTAAGATATAAGAAAGCAGTTCAATTTTTTAATGACCGGTTTGGTAGTATAGTGCATATGGCTGGCTATCAGTCCAGATATAGGGATTATGTATTTTTGTCTTCCAAGAGCATCTCCTCCTAATGAAAAAGTCTTCCCCCCTCCCCCATTTAAGCAATCCTATCCTATATAATCAAACTATACTACTAAAAGGCTAATATGCTAATTAGACAAGGTCGACCAGCCATCTTCCGGATGTCCAACTTCTTTCCAGACAAAGCCATGGTGGTGGGGACCAAGGCAGAGGCCGTTAGGGTCAATCAGGCTGGCAGGGGAGGGCAGTTGGGGGTGATCAGGTAGGCAGAGGCAGTTAGGGGCAATCAGGCCAGCAGGGGAGAGCAGTTGGGGGTGAGATCAGTCTGGCAGGGGAGGGCTGTTGGGGGCAAGATCAGGCAAGCAGGGGAGGGCTGTTGGGGGCAAGATCAGGCAAGCAGGGGAGGGCAGTTAGGGGCAACCAGGCTGGTAGGGGAGGGCAGTTGGGGGAAGATCAGGCTGGCAGGGAAGGGTAGTTAGGGGCGATCAGGCAGGCAGGCATAGGCAGTTAGGGGCAATCAGGCAGGCAGGCAGGTGAGCGTTTAGGAGCCAGCAGTCCCAGATTATGAGAGGGATGTCCTGGATTGCGAGAGGGCACAGGACGGGCTATGGGACCCCCTCACCCCCCCATGCACAAATTTCGTATACCGGGCCACTAGTTTTTCTATACTTTAGCTGTTTTTTTCAAGAATTTAAAATATTCAGAACTATAATTATAAAATTCTATAAAATATTTTTTAGAATATTCTTTATATTATGGTAAAAAATAAGCACCATGAGCAATGCTATAGGTGTCTAAGTTTTACAGTGTACTATTCACTACTATGTAAGTAAATATTATAGTGATGAGAGATATTACATTTTTATTGAATAAATGGATACTCTATTTCATCTTTAAAATCTAAATTTTTATTGACTGTCTTGATCATTAAAACAACTCCCACTAGCCTTAGATTATATAGTAATACATGATTTCTAATGATGAGTTCCTAGTGCATGTGGACAGTAGCAATGACTAGTATTTGGGGTTATATAACACAATAGAATGTAAATAAACTACAAAGGGCAGAAAATTTTATATGCAGTTAAACAGACACAAGCAGAGCAATGATGATGGGCTACATACAGAAACTGACCAGGGCAAAAGCCCCAGATGCCTAGCAAGGGACAAAACTGGGGAAACAAGAACCTCACCCCTAGGGTAACCTTTCCTCTCCTAGAATATCACTGGTCATGTGGTTTGGACCCCTGACTTTTCAATTGTTAGGAAACTTTCAGAAATATACTACATGGCTTGGGAATCCTCTAGGAATATTTTTACCTGCCTCATGAATATTTTATTTCATTTTTACTCTTTTGTTTTAGTCATCATAAGAGATTACCAGTTCCTTGATGGTAGTATTGTATTCTGATTGTGTGTCTTCTATGCTGTTACTATTTTAAGTACATGTATCTTGGGTACATAGTCAAAAGATTATAGATATGCACCCAACATGAAAATTCCAGAACCATGATAGACGTTAAGTAAAGTTAAGTATGGTAGAATTAAATTTCAGGCACCCTTGTCTTGTTTCTGATCTTAGAGGAAAAGCTTTCAGCTTTTCACCATTGAGTGTATTAGCATTGGGCTTGTGATATATGGCCTTTATTATGTTGAGGAGCATTCCCTCTATACACACTTTATTGAGAGTTATTATCATAAACACATATTGAATTTTGTCAAATGCTTTCTTGCAAATATTAAGATAGTTATGTGATTTTAATCATTTGCTTTATTAATATAGGTATATATTGGGGTGTTGAAACAGTCTTGTATCCCTGGAAAAAAATTTCATGTGATTATGACATGTGTACTTTAAGGTATTATTGAATCCAATTTGTGAATATGTTGTTGAAGATTTTTGATAATCGGGGATTTTGGCCTATATTTTCTTTTCTTGGGCTTCCTTGTCTGGTTTTGGTATCAGGCTAATGCCAGCCTTGTAAAATGAATTTGGAAGAATTTAAGAAAGATTGAAATTAATTTTACTTTAAATGTTTGGTAGAATTCATCAGTGAAATTGTCTGTTCCTAACCTTTTTTGGGGGAGGTGGAGAGGTGGGGTTAATTACTGAGTCAATCTCTTTACTAGTGATTGGTATATTCAGGTTTTTTATTTCTTTGAATCAAGCCAGGTAGGTTATATGTTTCTAGGAATTTACTTGTTTCTTCTATGGTGTCCAATTTGTTTGCATATAATTTGTGCATTGTAGTCTCCTTTATCTTTTATATTTGTGTGGTATTGATTGTAATGTCTTTTCTTAACTTTTGATTTCTTTTATGAGCTCTCTCTTTTTCTTGATATGTCTTGCTAAAGGACTGTCAATTTTGTTTGTTTTCAAAGAACCAGCCTTTAGTTTCATTGATTTCTCCTTTTTTATATTTTTTAGTTTCTATTTCATTTATTTCCACTCTGACCTTCGTGATTTCTTCTAATTTTGGACTTTGTTTTTCTTTTTCTAGTTCCTTAAGGTATAAAGTTAGCATGTTTGAATTTTTCTTGTTTCTTGATGTAGGCAGTTATTTCTATGAACTTACCTATTAGAGTTGCTTTTGTTGCATCCTATAAGTTTTGGTATGTTGTATTTACATTTTAATTTGTCTCAAGGTATTTTTGATATCTTTGATTTCTTCTTTGACCCATTGATTATTCAGTAGCATGTTATTTAATCTTCACATATTTGTGAATTTTCCAGTTTTCTACTTTTATACCATTGTGGTCAGAAGAGATACTTGATATAATTTTAGTATTCTTAAATTTAAGGTTTATTTTGTGGCCTAACATATAATTTATCCTAGAGAATGTTCTATGTGCTCTTGAGTAGAATGTGTATTCTGTTGCTTTTGAATGGAATGTTTTATATATATGAATTTAACATGTTGTATTTAAATCCATGTATGTAACCTGTTGATATGTTAAATCCAACCTATATAATAAAGGGCTAATATGCAAATTGTCCCCTTGACCAGGAGTATGACCAGGAGTGGGGTCAGCCAGCCAACCAGCCATGGCCCCTCCCATGCACAAATTCGTGCACCTGGCCTCTAGTATTATATAAGAGCTTGACAATATAGACGTGCCCCTTGGGCAGCAGCTAGAGCAGGGTATAAGCTGCTTTGGGGAGTTACCAGGGACTGATATGTGGCAAAGTGCAAGGATGATGACCACCAGCCTCCATTGCCAGAGAGAGCCCAGCAGGCCCCTAGATGTGTGATAAGTTAGAGGCCTGTCTCTCTGGCCTACTTTAAGATGACCTAATGAGCTTTCACAGAAAGTTTGTATACCTCTGAATTAGCTGATTCTGTGCTGGGCCTGGGGTGAGTGAGTTCATGTGCTCAAAGCCTTTAAAAGCTGTTTCTCATTTTACTATACTTTTGTGGGTCTTGTGGACCCTAGTCCAGTTGGTTTTTAAAACTAGATGTCTTGGGGGCTTGTCTTTCAAATGTAGCATTAAAAGTTGGGGTGTCCAATATGGGGTCAAAACCTTTACTCCTCAGGGAGAAGCTCCAGGTTTAAAGTTGCCTCCCAATTATGGGTCCCCATTCTGGGGTGTCTCAGCCTCTCTTGCCCACTTCAATGTGGATTTTTCTCATTTACCTAATGTATAGGAACTACTCAGCTAGTTTTAGTGGTTTTTCCAGAGGAAATTGTTCTATATTGTCTGTGGATTCAGTGTGTCCATGGGAGGTGGTGCATTCAGGACCCCCTCTATGTTGCCATTTTGAACAGGAAACTCTTGTTTTTCATTGAAGAGAAATGTCCTCACTAGAGGAGTTTTACAGGAGTAATTTTGCATACTCTCCTTTGCTACCATACATTTCTACATCTTTTTTATGAAATTGTTTTGTTATAGATCAACAGGTACTTCCTGTGATAAAATTCAGTAGCCATACCCATGTGGCCATACCCATGAACTCCATTAGAGCAAATGCTAATTCCATTTACTTCCTCTTGATGTTTTCTACTCTCTTTTATAAATCATGGTGTTTGGTTTCATTTATAACTCTATAAACATTCTTTCTTTAGCTTTCCCTTCACTCTTCCTTATTGGGGCTGAAGAGTATAGTGGTTAAGAACAAATATTCTCAAATAAAACTGTTTGGGTATATGGCCCATGATTTCCATTTACTTATTTCATCTGTTAAAATGTTGATTTTAATATTGTACTTACATTATAAGTCTGTTGTATATAATTATTGGATAGAATAATATTTGGTACTTTGTTAGTACTAGTCAGAGTTGTTACCTCTAAATATTTTCTGTCATAAGAATTATTATAAAATATATTCTTTATTCACATCCTCTGAACTCTGGGTGTGCATCTAAATATGGCATTCCAAGTTACCTATTGGAATTTCCATATTCTTTAACTTATTAAACTACCACCTTTCCTTAGTCTACTCTCTCCTCATGCCAGTTTTATACCTGTTTTCAAAAATAAAGATAAATTTAAACACACACACACACAAAAAATAAAAGTAAAACAACAACAACAACAACAAAATGATGGTCTCTCCAGAGTGGCTGTGGATCATATTTACATGACTTGTCCTCTACTTATTTCCCCTAAGTTATCTCTCTCTCTCTCTTTCTCAATAGGATCATTCCCATTGAGAGTGAATTACCATTTAAAAATAGTTCATTTTAAAGGAGAATCTTTTCTTGACTCTTCAACCCACTGAAGTTCTGCTTTCTTTCTCTTTTCTTTATAGAAAACATTTTGAAAAATATTAGGTGCTTGTCGTGTGCCTACTTCCCCAGCATTAATTTCTTTTTCAACCCATACCACTCTTGTGTTCTTTTCCTCCTAATCTGTTTGCACATTCAATTGACACATCTCTGTCCTCATCTCATTTTTTTCAAAATGTCATATATTGACATCTTTCTCTTAAAAATATTCATTTAGTCTGTATTTCACCTCATCTATGCTCTGCTTTTTCTTTCTGACTCTACATTTTTTTATCAAAAATTTCTGAAAATGTGGGTTTGATTTTTCAGAAATCAATCCCTTTGTTCTTTTTTGTTATTCTTTCCTGATATGATTCAATGTACATTAATCATTTAATGCCATATATATGCCAAGCACTCCCAACATTATATGTATACTAGAAAAATCTAAGTATCCAAATAATATATTTAATGATCTACTTTGCCTTTGACCATGAATGTTTAATAGGCTTCTGAATAATAATGTATCTAAAACTTAACTGTTGTTGTTGCCCTATTTTACTTCACTGACTTTTCCTTTCAAATAGATATAAGTAAGGTCAAAATTTGCCTTGGATTTTCAAACCCAGAACTGTGAGACTCTTAATTTATTTCCATCATCCTCTTCATTCATCAATCAAGTCTATAGATCCAACCTCTAGATGTTGTAAAAAAAAAAAGTCAATCTACTTTTCTCCATCTGCACTTACACTACTCTAGCGAGGCCATCATATCATGTCTAGACATCTTGAGATGTCTTTCCTTAATGGTACATTTCTGTCAATCTGGTCCCTGTCAAATGCATTCTTTAACTATAAAAGTGCTCTTTTAAAAACATTAAGTGACTCATTCCGGTCTTATTCTCCATATTCACCGATGTATTCTCATTAAACTTTATATAAGCAGGACCCTCTTGTATGTGGTCTATAAGCCCCTATGCAATCTGTGTCTGGCCTATCTCTAGAAACATTATTAGAAATGACTCTCCCCTTTACTCATTATGCTTAGTGAAGATTTTGAAAATTAGAGGCCTATGGACGTTGGAGACAATACTCTGTATGTTTCTAATGATTTCACACATCTTACAAGCAGAGGCACTGACTGTTCATTGTTCTAGACAATATTTTCATACCATGTTCATATCATGAACAGCCTTAGAATATATATATATATATATATATATATATATATATATATATATATATATATAGAGAGAGAGAGAGAGAGAGAGAGAGAGAGAGAGAGAGAGAGAGCCTCCCTCCAGAGCAAAGCGTTTGCTTAAAGCAGTGGACCGTCTTAGACCATCGGAAAACACAGATATGTACACTACAATTCATTAACAGTAGCAAAATTACAGTTATGAAGTAGCAACGAAAATAATTTTATGGTTGGGGGTCACCACAACATGAGGAACTGTATTCAAGGGTCACGCATTAAAAAGGTTGAGAACCACTGGCTTAAAGCCTTGGAAGAGAAAGATGACATCCTACTCCCATAACAAAATGACAGCTATATGCTGGTATCAGCTGGCCCCCTTACACTGATCAACACAGATAATAATAATCCGACTACTGTTATGTGAGCAATAAGCTGTCCTTTGTACTGACACAGGAGCCTCACATCTTGCAGCATTGCTGAAACTGTCAAAGGCTAATTGTTAGATTGCAAGTACGGTAAAATCCTAGGCTCTCCTCCAGTCTTTTTTATTTTTATTATTTAAAGCATTACACATGTCTCCTTTCTCCCCGATTGACACCCCCCCGCCACTCCCACCCCGCAGGACAAGCCCCCACCGCCCCAATGTCTGTGTCCATTGGTTATGCTAATATGCATGCATACAAGTCCTTTGGTTGATCTCTTACCACCCCCTCCCCTGCCTTCTCTCTGAGGTTGGACGGTTTGATCAGTGTTTCTTAGTCTCTGGATCTATTTTTGTTCATCAGTTTATGTTGTTCATTATATCCCATATATGAGTGAGATCATGTGATATTTATTTTTCTCTGACTGGCTTATTTCGCTTAGCATAATGCTCTCCAGTCATGCTCACCCTGCTATAAAAAAGAAGGAACTTTTACCATTTGCAACAGCATGGATGGTCCTCCAGTCTTTTTTAGTTTTTATTTAGTCTTGATAGTAATTACTATGCTGTTTTTTACTAACTTGACTTATTTGCCAATATTGCAAAATGTGAACATTTCATGTAAAAATCTTGATCAAGCTCCTCTTTGAAAATCAGAACCTCTGGTGAATCTGGCCCCTCCTTCACTCATGACAAAACCGGTCAAGTTGTATGTAACTCTCATCTTTATGAGTGGCATGCACTTTCAATTCACCAGAGATCACCCCCTCTTATTGTTACATTGGTACTAAGATCCACTGTCACTTGCCATTTATCATTGAGCTAGTGCTGTTACTCTCAGTATAGAAAAGTTGAGGGAGAAAACAAAAGATGGACCCAGAAGACTAGTGTATCACAAAATTAGGACACAGCATATATTTTTGCATTAATGAAAAATATTCCTATGTTTAATATGCAATCAAAAAGTGTCCTTTTGGGGAGACCATAATTAAGACTACATTAATATGCAAATAAATTGTATCTGGATAAAAAGAATGCAACTAAGACAGGCTTCTATTCCACTCATTTACCTAACTGGCCCAAATAGGCATTGAGTTACAACCTTTGCTCTCGCCAAAGTGTCCTGCTTTCAGTTCATAAAACAAACCAAGAACCGTCCTACTTAGTGCCCTTTCGTGTTATTATATCGGCCAGGAGTGCATTTTCTGTGGATCTTCACAAAGCCTGCTTCTTTTCATGCTCCAAATCTCGGTTTAAGTATCATCATCTCAAAGATGTCTTCTCCAAACATCTGTTCTAGTTAGATCTGCCATGGTCATTTTCTACTATGGCACATTTTGACCTTAATAGCACTTTTCTACATTTTTAGATTCATATTGATTTATTTGCTTATATAATGTCTGTTTTAGCACTAGACTCTAAGTACCTTAAGGAAAGAGACCCTTTCAGGTTTTTTATATAGAATATATATAGCAAAGAATGTGACCTTATTTGATTCAATTTTGGATAAATAAATAGTCTTATAATGCATTCTGATTAGCAGTTTGACATGCTAACCTTCTATGGGTTGAGCTTGGCATTTAACAATTTTATTGCTAAGGTTGGAGTGCTGGGGTGTTAACCTCTTAAGAATGTCATCTATTGTGAAGTTTGTCCTAACATAAAGAACTCACTTCAGTAAAAAGCATAAATCTCTAGTTACTTCCATTAGATCAACAGACTGTCATTCTCTTTTTTATAGAATAAACATTGTTTACCATATTGGTTAGTACCCTTTTCTTCAAAAATGCCTGTTCTTAAACTTTTTAATTTCATATTCTCCAACCAGGGCTATGCCAGGAGAGCCTTTCTTTGTGGCTTTTTCTAAATTTCTGTGTCATTTAAACTACTTGGCTGGCTTAAGGCTTTCAACCTGAACTCTCTAAAACAGACTTGGAAAAAGACGCACACTCTACTCCCATGAGATGGGCAAACTGGCTGGATCAAACTACCCTTTATAATGTCCCTGATTACATGCTCATGAATATCAAGTTAACAAATAAATAGGCTAATTAATTCAATTTGGATTTAAAAGCTGTGCCTCCATTTTTTATTATCCTATATAATAAAAGGCTAATATGCAAATTGATCAAATGGTGGAACGACCAGTCACTATGATGCACACTGACCAACAGGGGGCAGACGCTCAACGCAGGAGCTGCCCCCTGGTGGTCAGTGCGCTCCCACAGCCAACCTCAGGCAGCTGGCCAACTTCCCTCAGTCCCTCCCCCCAGCCAGCCAGCCCTGATCTGCCCTGATCGGGGCTGGCCGGCCAACCTCCCGTGACCCCTCCCACCCCCTGGCTGGCCGGCCAACCTACTGCAGTCCCTCTCCACATCCTTCCCCCTGTCCAGCAGGCCCTGATTGGCGAGGCCCTGATCAAGACTGGGCAAGATGGCCACGATCGGCCCTGATCGCTGGCCAGGCCTAGGGACCTAACCAATGCATGAATTCGTGCACCAGGCCTCTAGTGTATTTAATAAATAACTTGATGTTTCATACTTCAATTTTGAAAGCTGGCTTGTTCTCTTACCTTTTAAAGCTTCTTTAAAGCTTTAGGTGATTTCTGTTAGTTACAGACTTATTTTGTATCCCCCACATTCATATGTTGAAACCATAACTTTAACTGAAAATCACCACCAATTCTAATGTCAAGGAGTTACCCCCTTTGTTTTCTTCTAGCAGTTTTATGATTTGGGGTCTTAAAGTTTTTAGTTAATTTTTGTGTGTGGTCTGAGAGACTAGCCCAGTTTAATTATTCTACATTACCATTTACTGAAGGGACTGCCCTTCCCCCATTGTATATTCTTAGCTGGTTTGTTGTAAATTAATTGAACATATATGTGTAGGTTTATTTCTGGGCTATTCTGTTCCATTGATCTAAGCCAATACCATACTGTTTTGATTACTATAGCTTTTTAATACCATTTAAAATTAGACTTTTTCTGAGGTTTTTATCTTACTCTTTTGTTTGAACACATTCATTTGTTTCTTCATCTTCCTGTCTCTCTGTATTTTTTTTTTAATTACTTTATTGATTAAGGTATCACATATTTGTCATCAACCCCCACCCCCGTTCCCTTCCCAAACCCCCCCACATGCATGCCCCCCGCTCCCTGTTGTCCGTGATCACTGGTTAGGCTCATATGCAAGCACACAAGTCCTTTGGTTGATCTATCTCCCTTATCCCCACCCTCCCCTACCTTCCCTCTGAGGTCTGACAGTCTGATCAATGCTGTTCTTGTTCTTCAGTCTATGATGTTCATCGTTTCCCCTAGATGAGTGAGCTCATGTGATACTAGGAATACACTTATAGGAACCGAAAATGAGACAAGCAATAATAGTTATGCTGAGAGGCAAATGAATCAGTCTATAGTGAGTTTCTTTCTGGGCCAACAGTTCTTTTGAGTCCCGGTTTCTATGTCCAACAGTTGTTTATGTGTTCATAACAGCAATGATATTTCAGTTCTGGATGGTGGACAAATGGTGGTAATGCAGGTCCGACCCTCTCTGGTTTGGTCCTGGGCAATCTGCAGTGATGCATATCTGCTGACTGCTAGTATGGCAAGGCATCGTCAGTGTCTTCCATCTCTGGACTGTTTCTCTTCTGACTTCATGGCTGGAGCACTCCTGTCAATTCCTCTCTGTTGCAGGAATCCACATGTCTCAGAGTTGTTTTCTGAAAATATACAAACATATTCTCGACCAAAAGTTAATAAAGGAATATTTTCTATAAATTTGACTTGCGATCCTTTTTCATTTTTTCGCCCAAACGATTTTCCTTTGGCTTGTTTTGACACCATGTATGTTTTACCTGGGTGACTTGCTGTTAGCATTACAAATGAAAGTTAATTTCCTAAAGTAAAAATTTTCTAGATGTAATTTATTTGCAGGATATTTTTCCTTAATGATATTCTTCTACTATCCCCCCTTTTTTGGTTTAAATATTGGGAGGCTTTTGGAAATTTTATGCTGTAATCTTGATAGCTTTTAAATTTTACTTTTTTGCACTAAAATGTGACTGCTTTAGGTTCATTATATGTTACGCACTTTTACCATGAGATGAACTACCAATAAAAATTATAGTTAACACTTAGTAACAGCTTTTTTGTCCAGTACAATTGATTTTTCTAGAGTATTTGCTTATTTTGATTGGCCCATTTAAATTAGTCTGAAAACTTGACTACTATTTTACTGTCAAATTTAATACTCTAACAACCATCTTGTTTTACCCTGCAATTATTAGTGGAGAGGATTATTTGCCTTCTTGAGTAGGCCCTGAGCATCCTTGGTGCTAGGCTGGATTTAGATATCATAGACCCCAGTTCCCCGGATCATGGGTGCAAGACATCTCCATCAAGTCTTGTTGCAGTGAGAGGGCATCTGCTGTCGGCCAAGTCTCTGTTTCCTGGGTCCCGATGTGAGCTGGGCATGTGAAGCTGAGCAGCCATGGGGGCAGGAGATCTCCTTCAGCAGGAGTGAGGGTTCAGGTCCCTTCAAACTTGGGGGGGTGAAGGTCTGTGCCCCATCTCTGTTGACCCCCAAGTTCTCTCCTGATGGCCCCTATGTGACTGTGCCTGTCTTAGGTTGTTCCTTCCCTGAGGAATCTTACCCGTCTCTGGCTAACCAGCCATCCTCCGGGGCCAAGCAGGGTGATGTGAGGTTTAGTTCTGTCTCCTTGGTCGCCTATGCCCCCATGGCCTCCACGCCCAGCACCTGCCTTGGGATCCCCTCGCTTGCTGGCAGGGTCCCAGCACTAATATAATATCTTGTGGAACCCAGGTTTCTTCTCCAAGGAGGCCCAACTTACCCCACTGGGCGAGAGACAGATCCATGGTACCAGCCATCACGAGGTTTCAACCTTGGCATGAACAGAAGCTCAGGCAACAGCTGTGGACAATTGGATTGTGAGACGAGGGTCCCTCTTGGCCAAAAGGGCAAGAGGGGCCAATTTAGAATGCTCAGGTGCCTTCCTAGGGGGCCCTCTACACAGTGGAAGGGATTAAACCCTTTCATGTCCTTTTTAAATTGCTGCCAGACATTCAAAGAATTAGTTTGTAAGTTTGTTTGGGGTAATTGTATAATATGCTGTTGTAATTCTAAAATATCTAGAGATGTGTTAAGTTTGTCTCCAAGCACCAAACAGATGATATCCCTCCCTCCCCCCACGGGCGTGAGGAACTATTATAAGTAATGGGGGTGATCCAAATCTGGGAAAAATTTTAATGACTGTAGAATAATATCATGTAAGGATATTGTTTGTTCTAGTCCATGGCAATTCCCTTTCAAACTGGCTGTCTATTTCTTTTTGTATAGACAAGGTCTTAGTTACATTTTCTGCACTTCTACCGCAGGCAAGTATTGGTTTTTATGCATTGATAAAACAACCACCTCTCCCCATGTTGAGGATGGCCTATTATAGAAATGAGCCTCATTGTTCAACCCTTTACTAGCTCGCTCTTGGTTCTCTCTCAAATCTTTAAGGATTGTCTAAGCATTCTATTTCTTAAAAATATGTTTTTATTGATTTCTTGAGGAAGGGAGAGAGAGGAGCATCATCATTGATTGGCTGCCTCCTAAATGCCCCCTGACCAGGAATCAAACCAGTGACCTCTTGGTTCATGGGTTGATACTCAACTGCTGAGCCACATAGGCCAGGCTCTATTTTATTTTTGTGGCTCCCAGTAGTTAAGTGTGGGCCTAGACCTGCCAGTGTCCCATAGGGGAGGATTCCAGTCAGCATCTAGATTCAGGCAAATTGGAAGCCAGACCCTCTGTCAGCAGCTTTAAAGTATGTAAATGCATGCAGTCCTGTGGGACCAAAAGCCTAGGTTCCACTTTCACAGAAAGACTGGGTGTGCTTTAGTCTGCTGTCTGTGCTATGCCCTGGGGTTGTAGCCCGCCAAGAACTGTCTCTTTGTTTGGTACAGTCCCATCGGATACAGAAACTCAATCCCCACTGGTCACTAGAGCCAAGTGAATGGGGGACATTTCCTAGCAGCAGACACATAAACTAGGGCACCAGAGACATGTCCAGGAGATAGAGGGGCTCTGGGTTGCAGTAGAAGGAAGACACAAATATTATACAGGAATTCTGTGGTCGCTAGAGAGGATTAAATTGGGCCCTTTTATGTGTGTTTAAATAGAAGCTGCCCTAGGCCTCTTTCAGAAAAATACTGGGCACCTCAGTCTCTGTGGCCCCTTTGTTGTGCCCTGGGAATGGTAGCCAGCTAAGAACCATCTCCTGTGCTCCAGTCCCATGGGACCCAGGAATGCAGGCTCTGCTGGCCACCAGAGCAAGGCAATCTAGTGGGGTCCCTAGTGGCAGCTCTACAAATTGAGGCACAAGATGAGGGTATAAGCTCTTTTCTGGGAGATACCAGCCAACTGGAATGAGGTCAAGGGAGAGCACCAAAGTGTTGTCCACCAGCTTCCGTTCCTGTTCCCTGAGAGCAGCTTAGTGGGCGCCTAGCTGTGAACCCAACCAGAAGTGCGCTTCTCAGGAAGAAACTCCAGGACACAGTAATGGGCCTATTTCAGAGAAAGATGGGGTTGAGCTTCAGTCTGTGGTCTGCACAGTGCCCTAGGGGTGGGAGCCTGACCAAAACTGTCTCTCAGATTATTATTATCCTTGGGATCCAGGAAGGCAAGGCTCCACATGTCAACAGAACTAGGGGAAGAAGAGGTGCCCTTGGGTGGTAGCTGTAAAGAAGGGAACCAGGCACAGGCCAAAGCCCCCCTCTGGGCGATACTGTTGCTCTACAGTGCAGCCAGAGTGAAAACATGGCACCTGCCCACAGGAGCAAGGCAGCGGGGAGGGCACGTAGATGGTGTCTGCCAGCCTCCATCCAGGACAGTGTTTCAGTAGGTCCCTAGATATATCTTACATTAGTTATCTGCTCCAAAGTTTTAAGGTGAGCCTCTTTCACAGAACCTTTGGGCAGTTTTCAATCCACTTACTTTGCACTAGGCCTTTCAGTGGGTAAGAATGCATGTGAGAACCTTTTAAGAACAGTTTCGCAGTTCACTATAGACTTTTTTGGGGGTTTTGTAGATGTGAGCTCTGTTGGATTTCAAAGCTATGTTTTAGGGCTTTGCCTCTCAGATGTAGGACTTAAAAATTGGTGTGCCTGATAAAAAGTTTAAACCTGTTACTACTTAGGAAGAATCTGTGGGTTTTTAGGTCCCTCCTTATTTTGTGGGCCACTGTGTCAGGCGTGGGGTTTATGGTGAGAGTGTGAGTCAGCCTCTCTTACCTGTATCGATGTAGGTTTTGTCTTCATTTGCCTGATGCATAGGAGTAACTCAACTGTGTTGGGTTTTCTTCAGGGGACACTGTTCCACATGTATCTGTAGATTTGTTGTGTCTGTGGGAACAGATAAGTTCAGGATCTTTGTACAGCACCATCTTGAACTGGAACCTGTAGAGACTTTAGATATTATGCTTTACATGCTTCATTCTCACAACATTATTCAAATAGGTATGGGTTTGGAAAACAGAAAGTGAGATAAGTATATGTATGTACTAGAGGCCCGGTGCATGAAATTCATGCACGGGGGTGGGAAGGTGTGTGTCCCTCAGCCCAGCTTGCATCCTCTCCAATGTCGGACAACCCTATCACAATCCAGGACTGCTGGCTACCAACCGCTCACCTGCCTGCCTTCCAGATTGCCTCTAACCGCTTCTGCCTGACAGCCTGATCACCCCCTAACCACTCCTCTGCCAGCCTGATCGACACCTAACTGCTGCACTGCTGGCCGGATTTCCCCTAACTGCCCTGCCCTGCAGGCCTGGTCACCCCTAACTGCCATCCCCTGCAGGCCTGGTAGCCCCCAACAGCCCTCCCCTGCTGGCCTGGTCGCCCCCTACTGCCCTCCCCCCACAACTTCCCTCCCCTTCAGGCCTGGTCACCCCTAACTGCCTCCCCTGCAGGCCTGGTCACCCACAACTGCCCTCCCCTGTAGGCCTTGTCCCTCCCAACTGCCCTCCCCTGCAGGCCTGGTTGCCCCCAACTGCCCTCCCCTGCAGGCCTGGTCACCCCCAATTGCCCTCCTCTGCCAGCCCGGTCACCCCTAACTGCCCTCCCCTGCTGGCCATCTTGTGGCGGCCAGCTTGTGTCCACATGGGGGTGGCCATCTTTGACCACATGGGGGCGGCCATCTTGTTTGTTGGAGTGATGGTCAATTTGCATATTACTCTTTTTATTATATAGGATAAGTTAATGTAGAATGTGTTCAGAAAGAACCCAATATGAGGGAGTAGAAAAGCTGGAGTGGGCAAAGGGAGAAGTTGAGCTCCAAAATTATTTCTAATAGTTGTTCTCCCAGAGAGCTCTTTATATATAAGTGAAAGCAAGGGACCAGTACCTCTCTACAGAGACCCATCATTGACCCACACTGCCTTCTGAAGGGACTATGACCTTGACTAAAGCAGCTCCTTCGGTTGAGAGCAGTTCTTGGAGAGGGACTCAACTGTGAGCCATCAGCAAGCCATGCTCTTGGCACTGGAGAAACAGTGTCCTGGTCTTGAAAGAGGCAAGATCTGGATGGTGCACCCACAGAATGTCTCATAGTCAATCCTTTACAGCATGCATATAAGCCTAACCAATGGACACAGACAACAGGGGAGTGAGGGCATGAGTGAGGGGATAATAGGAGGATAAGGACACATATGTAATACCTTAATCAATAAAGAAATTAAAAATGAATAAATAAAAATAAAAACATAGTTTCTTCCCATCTGAAAATGGCTTCTCTAGGATTTTTGGTGCCTTTGCTTCTGCATTCTTCTTACAAGGAGGAGGCTAATGGGAAAAACTGTAATTACTGTCACTACAGCTGATGTCAGTGTTCTTTATTATCTCAAGTCTCTACTGCCCATGTTTTATTTCTCTCACCAATAGCACTTCAATTAGCTTAGGTGGCTTACCTGGTAGGATGACAAAAACACCCATCCCTATTACTTCTAGGCCTCTGTTCATCATGCCTTCTCAGGTTGTGGCTGCTGCATTTGTTTTCACAATTGAGCAGGGAAGTACCAAGATATGTCCGAGTAGATTACTTGAGTGCCAGATGCATTCTTCCTTGTTTACATTATAAAACAGTCCCATCTTGATTACTCCTGCCAGGATTATGACGCATTTTCTTGCTTGTTGGTCTCTTAATATGGGGAGCCTAAGGTGAGTGGCAGTCATCACTTGCAGTTATAGGGGAGGCACATTTTTACCTCTATCCTCTTTAGGTTTTCAGCTGGGCCTGAGAATTAAATTTATGTAAGACAGATTAACTGGAGAAAAACATACACCTTTATATATGTTTTATGTAATATGGAAACCCTCATAGGGAAATAAAACCCAAAAAATTAGCCAAACCTAAATGCTTTTACAGTAGGTTGAATGGAGAGGTAGTACTAAAGGAAGATAGGAATTATTTTAACAAGCATCATTTGTCACAATATTGTGCAATTATTTTGTATAGAATTCTCTCATCTATGCATCCCATCTGAAGAGTTATTTTTCCTGGTACAGGGAGGGCATCTTTCACATTGGAGTTTTTATCTCCTGTTTTCAAGAAGAAGGGGTAGATTAGAATACCCTGCTTACATCTGCTGTTTTTCAAATACTTTTAACTAAAAAAAAATATCTTTATGCCAAGATGGCATATTTTGGAAAGGCATATTCTGCCAGCCTTCACAGTTTAATGGACACTTCACAGGATCTCAGAGACGCAGACTAAAGCACTCACTATAACTATCTGGCTGGCATTGATTGTGCCAGAAGTGGGACCATGTCTCACAGTGGACATACCAGTTTCTTCCCCAAGAATTTAGAATCGGCTAAGTTCTTTTGGGGGATTAGCTATGAACTTGAGCGCTATCAGAAACTATCTTGCACTACGTGGAACTAGGAGGCTCCAGCCAATTTTCAAAATAGGAAAAAAGATGCACAAAAGGAAGCAGAGAAAACAGGCAGTGAGAAAAGGATCTCTAAATTGCCCCTGAGGCCAGCCCTGAGTGACCATGGGGTTTGTTGCCCCCTCCCCTTATATTAAATTTACCTGACTGGCGGTTTTCTGAGAACATTTAATGACTTTCCCAGAGCAACTGCCCTTTCACCTTTAAGTAATTGTGAACTGAGATTTAACATCCAAGATACTTTGAAAAATTCAAAAGAATATTAGAGTTGGCATTTGATATGACTGGTGAGCTATTTTTAAAGTGTACATTAATAATAAGTCACCTGTTACTAATGTGGTGCCCTAATGGGAAAGAATCAGCACTTGGAGCCAGAACAAAAAAAAATAAGTTCAACTTACTGTCAGTATAAGCATTAACTCAGGAAAAAAGAGCATGATTTTGTTTATTTTATTTCCCTTTTTTACTCATGATTCTATATGGCCATTTAAAAAGAGCAGAAAAATAATTGTATTAAAAATTTTCAAAATGTAGGCTTTGGGAACAAGAGTGCTAAGCAAAACAGTCTGTTCTATGGTCTGTATTTTTTATTTCCTTTTTTGAAAAATATTGTATATGTTAAAGAACTATAATTTGGATAAAGTCTTATCATTACCTAGTATTTTGCAAGGCATTCTACTATATTTATATCAACTTGATACCCTCAGAATACCAGGTCAGAGTGTAGGTGGTAAGATTGCTGTGAAGCATAAAACCATTATTATACTCTTAGTTTTGTACTTGCCTTTAAATATATGATTTCATTACTATTTCTTTGAATAATGTTTTAAGTAGAAAAGCCTCAGTAATAATATCATAGTTTTACCCAGGAGCCAGCACTGAAACAAACTGGCACATATTTGTTCCTGCATTATTCGGCAGTATGATGGATGGTGGCAATTACTGGAAAGAACAATATTAGTTTTACAGTTATTGTTATTAACTTAAAGTGCTAAGAATAAAATCCCATATTTCACTAGCTACTCCAATCACCACCAAAATATATGACAGAAGAACATTTTATAATCCCCATATTTTACACTGGCTGCACAACTAGAAATTGGCAGAGTCAAATCATTTGTATCTCCTTATTACCAGCTTGCAGAAGCTATTGAGAATATAGAACGAGTGATGGATAGTTTTGTGGCAGATGTTGTTTCATTCTCTCCCACTGTATTAAATTTACCATACATTGGTTCCACTGCAGTTTATTAAAGTTTCACAAAGAGATTAGAATAGAATAGCAAGACATACAATTTGCTTACCCTTGTTTCCTGTTGAAAAAGTTATATTTACTTATTTATAAATTATGAATATCATAAATATGGGATTTACATGTAACCAGTAAATATTTAAGGAGACAGTCTGAGTAAGCATTTTCCTAAATTCCAGACAGATTGTTATAGTATTTTCTTCTACAAATAAGATATCTAAATAAAAGTATTATCTATTCAGTTCAGATAAAAGCAATTAATAAGACACTAGTAAAATATTTTCTGTTTTCTAAAATATATTGTATTTTATGTTAGAGATAGGCAGACTTATAGAGTAGCTATCAGCATCAATTGTGGAGCAGACTTCCTCAAATCCTGGCCTGCCAATTACTATGTGGCTTTGGAAAATCTACTTGACTTCCTTTTGCCTTATTTCCTTACTTATAAAATGAGGAAAATAATGATTACTACTTCACAGAATTGTTATGAGGATTAAATGAGTTTATAGAAGTAATGTATATGGAACAATGCCTGGTGCACACTTGTACAATTTAAATGTTAGCTATACCTTTAGTAATCAAGAAGCCTAGAACCAAAGATGATGGGGACTGTAAATTAACAAGAACATTGTGAACTAAATTTTTAAAAATATATTAAGGCTGATTTCAATTTATGGTATTTTAAATAAACTAACCCAGGATAAAATAATTTTCTCTAAGCTTAAATGGCCCCAAAGTCATTATTAAAGAACATTTTAAACTGCTATCTAATCTTTCAGTATATTTATTTGGAGTTTTCATTCTTAGCTGGACAAGTTAGATTGTAAGTACTCAGAATATTTTGGTTCATTTTCATGCTGAAGCCCTCTCTATCTTAAAGCCATTTTGAACATCCATTTTCACTAACCATCACATATCTATTAGTCCATTATAAAATAATATTTGTAACAGAAAACTCCTCAAACAATTTGAAAGCTATTATGACTTGCATAGAGATTTCTCTCTGAAAATGTGCAGGGTAAAGCATTGAAAGGGTACACACAAAAGTAGTGGTCATTATAAAATAGAGCATGGGAAAAGAGGCTACTTATATTAGCACACCACCTTTTTATAAAATAGCTTTTCAGATGAGATACTGAAGAGCTTTATAAATGCTTTTGGGAAAGAGTGAGACCCATACATCCCTCTTCAATACACTTGGAGAACATTCATTGTAAAGTACACTCAAATTTGGCTCATTTATCACTGAAACCAAAGTATGCTCTACCTTGCCTTTCTCTACTGTAGTGTGTGAAAAGGTGAACACTTTTCTTCTAGCCATTTTCCAGCTAGATGCAGCTTGCAAAATAATTTTGGCCATTTGAATTGTAAGTATTCACCTGCTGAGACTATCTTCTTTCTTTCTAGATAAAAAGGCAAATACTTGCAATGAAAGGCATTGTGGCCCTTTTTCCTTCTTCCTGGCTAGACGTGCAGTAAGCAGCCGGCAACCATGCTGATATGAGCATGAAGATGAAAATTTGAACGATGGATTTGTGGGCCAGGAGGTGATTTTTGAGTGGTGCACCAGACCTAAAAATGCCTAGCTCCAGATTTCCTGTTAAATTTTAAAAGATCAATGCCTTCTTTATTTAAGCTGTTATTTGTGAGGGTCCATATGGTATCTTTAATTTTTAGACCTAGGTTTATCAATTTCTTTCCATAGCATTTCTATATTCTTACACTTCCCAAAACACCAGATAAGAGAGTCAAAACACTCAGTTCTCTTTTAAAAATTGAACAAGAGGTATCTGAATGTTTTTTTTTTAATTTTCATCAGTTTTAAATATTTATTGTGTATTCATAGACTGGAAAGAACAACATTGTGAAATACACCTAAATTTGGCTCATTTCTCACTGGAACCAAACTATCCTCTACCTTGCTTTGAGGTTTTCTGAATATTTAGCACACAACTTACTTCCATGGAGGTTCATGTCTGCTTCTTGAGAAAATAGAAAAAAAAATTATTATCTTTAATTAAATCACTCATGTTTTATCCTTCCCACACCTAGTAAACTGCAGGCCACTTAGAAGCTGATAATTTTGTGGATTTTCCCACACACACATTCTAGTGTAGAATTATGAACAAAGTACATACTCAATAAATTATTAGTAAATAAATACATTGAATATAGGTAAACTTAATTGATCAGTATTTTAGCTCTATGAAAAAGAGTTAATAAAATACAGTGTATGTGTATAATAAACACATTTTAAAAACATTAATTCTACATTTAATCCTACTGCCTACACAGGATATTAAGCCACCAAATAAATCATGATATTTTCAACATTTTCTTGTAAACATGAAACTGATGTATTTCTCAGGTTATTAAAATGGCAGAAATAACTGGAGTGATCTTTTCACATAATTTTGTTAATTATTCAGTAATCAGCTTGTAGCTGGTTATCCAGTCAGCTATAAAAGAATAAAGCCTGTGTCTATAACTATATAATCAATTTTTTTCCCACAGAGGTTCATGAACAGTGAGACTATACTCATTGAGATATTTTTTAAGGGATTTAGTCATAAAGTATGGCTTACATATTTGATTCTTTCAACTTCTTTGAAATCCAGGAGTCTGTTACTTTATCTGAAAAGAAAAAAAAAAAAAAGTAGTTCAATAAGATTTTTGTCTACATTTCCCCCAAAAGCAGGTTCTATTTATGTGAGGCTTAAAGCTAATATAATTATACAGAAATTATACAAATTTTGTTTATATATTTTAAACCAAAGAATCTAAAATAGTATATGAACATTTTATAAAAACACATGACCCCATTTCTTCTGAGTGAGGGGCCCTGAAGTTTAAATTTCATTCGTTTTCCCTTAAACCTATAAAGAATATTAATATTATTAATGATAATGGTTTGTGTTGTTTGTGTAGCCATATCCATTTTTCTCTGAGATACCTGAGTTGCCTGCATACTTTTATATTGAATGAGGAAAATCTAATTAATTGCTAGAAGTTAACCCTTGAAGCTGAAAGAAAAGCTGTTTTATTGAATGGAAATACATGCATTGAGCATCATACTATATGTATCACATATATTACCTCAGTAATCATCCTTACAGCCAATTTTGACTTTTGCTGTAATTAATACCAAATATGCACAAAAATTAATGCCGGGGTGTTATCCAGCATCTAGAAGGGTTCAGGAACCTGGAGAAGGCGCTGAATGTAAATTAATAAAGAAACTAGAAATATAATATAAATTTGTAATCCATGGGGGAGCCAGAGGAAGCTTAGCTGTAGTAGCTAAGTTCTCTCTATCTCTGGACCCAGGACTCTTTTTATTTCCACATTTTGCCCTATAGCAAAGTAGATATACTATATCAAAGGTAAGTTTGATATACAGTAGGCATTGTCAGGTTATAGGAAATGCCTTCGGCTGTTCAGCTGTTTGGCCAGCAGGAGGCAATAACATGTAGATTAAAATGCCTTCAGCTGTCAGGCAGCAAGCAATCATTCATGCATCTTTTTCAGGTTTGGGGAAATGCTTTCAGCCATTCCGGCAGGCAATAATATGTATCTTCAGCCCTTGCTGAAGGCTCAAGGTCCACCAACCTTTTGAGGAACTTCTTGCATTTATGACCTGCTGGAATTAGCTTCCAACACAAAATGCTTTCCTATACGTGCTAAAAACGTATACATATTGAAAATAGCTATGACTGTTGTCTTATTCCAAGAAGGCATCTATTTCCTACTCTCCAAAGTAACTTTGAAAACAGTGAAGAATATATTACTTCTAGTTTTGTTCAATTCAACAGACTTTAAAAAACACTGTCTTTTGTAAGTAATAGAACACATACATTGCAAAAATAAAGTATTCCTCATCTCTTGACCTGAGCTTACTTGATATGAAATTTAAACTCATCAAATTGCTATGGCATTGAACCTTATTCAGTGTCACCTTTTATTGTAATTTGATTTAAAA
Organism: Ia io; assembly: GCA_025583905.1. NCBI lineage: Eukaryota > Metazoa > Chordata > Mammalia > Chiroptera > Vespertilionidae > Ia > Ia io. The sequence continues at coordinate 35,237,892 of JAJQQW010000003.1, forward strand.
TAAAACGAATGTATTCTTAACTTCTACCTGCTTTCACAGCAAATGTATTTCTTGTATTTTTCCTTGGTGTAATCAGTTAAACTTGTCAGTTTACCCACTGCTGCTCCTTATCTGTATCTTATAACCAATTGCACTATAAATCCATGTCACAGGGCATTTAGTGAACTCAGAGTATTAGGTCCTAGTTTCCTTAGGTATTTTCCTATGTTAACAGCCTATATAATAAAGAGGTAATATGCAAATTAACCCTTAAGCCCTCACAAGGTGGCTGCCTACGACCAGGCCAGCAGGGGGGTTAGTGAGGGACAACCAAACAACTGAACAAGCAGGCTGCTGGGTGACCAGGCCGGCAGGGGGTTAGTGAGGGACGACCAAATGACTGAAGAGCAGGGTGCATGGGGCAACCAGGCTGGTGGAGGGGGCCGTGAGGGGTGACCAGGCCAGCAGGGGTGGGGGTTGGGGGTGACCAGGCCAGTGGGTGGGGGCCAGTTGCGGGTGATCAGGCTGGCGGGGGAGGGGGGCAGTTGGGGGCAACCAGGTCAGCAATGGGGGGCAGTTAGGGGCGATCAGGCTGGCACGCAGAGGCAGTGAGAGGCGATCAGGCCAGCGGGTGGGGGCAGTTAGGGGCAACCAGGCAGGCAGGCAGGTGAGCGATTAGGAGCCAGTGGTCCAGGATTGTGAGAGGGATGTCCGACTGCCTGTTTATGCCGTCTTAGGCCTGATCCCGGGGACATCCCCTAAGGGGTCCAAGATTGAAGAGGGTGCAGGCTGGGCTGAGGGGACCCCCTCATGCATGAATTTCATGTACCGGGCCTCTATATTATCATTAAGAATTTCAAATTAAAAGCTAAAAAAATAATTCAGATAGCTGTTTTCAGTGAAATCTTTTAAATTATATTTCATATTAGTCACTTAAAGAATACTCTTCAGAATCATAGTGGCAAGTGTGCATTTATTGCTTCCCCAAACCAATTGCTAATTAATTCTGCAAGGTACAAATGGATTTCTCTTTAGCATTAAGTTTACTACAGAAGTTATACAAGTAATAGGCTGCCATAGTGTTTGTGGCAATATATACTTCTTCACATTATTCTGTCTCCTTCTTGTTCTCCTAAGGCCTGGCCTTGCTTTCTATGTAAAGTCAAAGAATGGCAAAGTTATTTTAATAAGGACTTAATAATATCAGTAAGAACAAAAATTATCTTTCTGATTTTTCCTGTTTAAGTGTTCGTCATTTATTGTATTTTTTGTTATTTTGGATTTAGTTGCATAATTTTGAAGTATTGGATTTATTACTTACTTGCAAGACTAATTATGAAATTTGTCTGTTTACATGAAATTGAATATACAGTGATACTATCTTTTATATATATATAAAAGGCTAATATGCAAAGTGTCCCCTCAGGAGTTCGACCAGGAGACTGGGAGTTCGATCACTCACTATGACGTGCGCTGACCACCAGGGGGTAGTGCGGAATGAAGGAAGGCCCTGGCCAGCAGCTGTAAGGCCCTGATCGCAGGCCAGGCCTAGGAACCCTACCCATGCATGAATTTCATGCACCGGGCCTCTAGTATAGAATACATGTAAGATGAAATTGTCTTTTCTAACATACATACTGTACTTATATTTCTTATAAATTTAGGGCCCTGACACCTAATTAATAAGTCTTGTAATTCATAAAATTTCCCATTTTAAATCATCACTCATTTACATTCAACATTAAAAAAGACAATAAAAGTGAAAACTCTTAATGTTAGTCTATTTTTGCATATAAAAGAGTATCTTGAAGTATTATACTTTTAAAGAAAAATTTGTTCTGTTCTACTTGATCTTAGCATTCATATGCATTTCTAATGAAATATTATCATCTCAAAGATTGTCATTTAAAAAACAAACTAAGATAACAACTAAAAATCTGAATGATAATTATGTCTATAACTGCTTCTCATAATTACATTTAGAATTAAGATACTGGATGAAAATAATAAATATCTAAAATCTGCAATAAATTAAAATTAACATAACAAAAAGTGAATTAATGTATAATATGGTTGGTCATTTTTTTAAGTGTATTTTTTTATTACTAAATCGTGCCTTAATATAAAAATGTTTCTCCCTTTTTCACATCCTAATGGTTGCCACCATCAGAAATTTGTGTATGTTTCACAACATGATTTTCTGTGCATATTTAAATACATAGATAAGTGGATATTGACATAGATATGAATTATATGTTTTTAATTATATAAAATATTGCAACGTTCTTTTAAGAAACAGAATCACATCTTGCACAAGGTTATGTTGTTTTCCAATAAACTTCATTCCCATTCTTTTTAAAAGGAAAGATAGTCATTAAGTAATATGTATTTTGTCCAATATGTATCATTTTGTTGCCCAGTATTTTTTTGTAATGGAGTAAGCATTGGCTTTATATACATTTAAGATTTTATAATCTTTTAAAGTTTTCTTATTGCAGATTATCATATAAGAAATTCTAAATTATGTATTCTTATTTGGGATCACATTTTTTTTTTAGGGATGATTTGCTGTTGTATTAATGATTATAAAAAATGATTACTATAGAATTTAGACATGCTACTCAAATGACCTTCAAATTACCTTTTACTGGGCTACTAATTTACCTACTTAGGCTTTGAAGCTAAGATATTCTTATCATTATGAACCAAAAACTGGTCAAAATATAATATTACTTTATCCCACTTAAAACTGAAATAGTGAGTACAAAATGATTCATTAATTTCTTGTTGTTGGGGAGCTTTCTGTTCCTATGCAGTCAGTAGATGGCAGTCGTGTATTACATATGATCTGAAATTTAGTGCGAGGCTTGTTTCTTGTAAAAAGAACACCCACCTATATGCTTTTTTGTTGTTTCTGTGTAAAAAGAAATGCATGAAATAGTTTGTAAATTTTTCTATCACCAAATATAATTATTTGTTGAATGAACCACCTAACTGGAAGTCATGTTTATTGTTGTTTTTATAACATGTTGGTCTATATTTTAAAAATTACTACCACAGAAACACCAACATTGACAATTACAAAAAAAGAGGGTAAGGTTTACAGTAATTCTAAAAGTTCAAAGAAATGAATGTCAAAGAATTGTAGAAAATATATTATAAGAGCTAATTCCTACACAGCATGTAAGCTCTTAGAATTTAATATACATGCCTACAAAACAGCTTATTTGAAAAAAACACATTAAGTGCTCAGACTTTTTGAGAGGTCCACATGAAATTGTATGTTGCTACTATTCACTCATTGAACCTGACCTTTCATACCCACTGGAGTGGTTTGAGAGTAGGTGTTATTTGATATTTGTGTCAAATAACATCACTTAATATGCTATAGCTCACATGGTGTGTCCCTGACCACATGGCAAAAGTAATCTCTCTGCCTACTGCAGCATGTGTGGAAGATAGCAAATCACATATGCCAGGATTAATGCTTCTCCATAAAAAGCTTATCTAAAATCAAATCCTCAAAAACATCTTCTGATTTCATAGGTTATGTTACTATTCAGAGATAAATTCGGTAACACCATGCACTAGATGTAACACAGAAAGCAGCATTATCATGCATTTTTCCATTTCCAAAAAGTGTAAGTTAGAAAGTTAGATGGATGCCTATGGACCTGGGCACAGCCAGACAGATTTACTGGGGACACATTACTGTGCTCTAATACATTCTTGATAGTGCTTAGTCTGGGTCAAGGTTGTGGCCAAAGAGGAAGCTGTAAAGGATACTAGGAAATTCTCCTATGTTTATCTCCAACAGTGTCAGCCAGAGGCCATTACACCCGGAAACCTCTTCACGTTCAGTAACACCTGGTAAATATTTTACATTTTCCTTTCTATTCTCCCTGTGGTGTCTCAAATGAACTACAGGGGAAAACCTGTTGTATTGCAAACCGCAATTTCACTTATTAGGAGAGAGAAAGGCAGAACGAGTTTCTGCAACGCTGTTGGGTCCTATTTGTTTCCTTTACTTGTTTGTTTGCTTGGTTGTGTGGTCTTCCGAACTGGAAACTGCTAGCTGAGAAAGGCTACATCCACACTCAGCAGACAGGGCTCTGAACGCAACAATCCTGGTTTACTAATCATCTTAACGCTTAGTCACACAGTGCATCTTATTATCACTGTTGTTTTACTGCTGATCTTTAGCTTTTAATTTCATGAAAGTGAAATTCATGTTCACCTTTGTGTAAGCTAGAAAATTTAGTATGCCTCTTTTCCATCGATGGTCTCTAACAGATTGTTTTTCACCAAGGGTCTGAAAAAGTTACACATTTTGCCTAGACTGTTTACTCCATTTCTATCACACCTCTCTCTCTCTCTCTCTCTCTCTCTCTCTCTCTCTCTCTCTCTCTCTCTCTCTCTACCTGGATAAATGGGAATGAAGCAGGAAGAAATGATCCCAGTACTCTTCTGCTTCTAAGCCCTTCCTCCAACATGTGGGCCACAGGTCAGCAGCTTTGGTGCCACCTGGAGATTTGATAGAAATGCAGAAGCCTGGGTTGGGAAAGTAATGGAGGGATGAGGACACATATCTATGTAATACCTTAATCAATAAAATAATTTTAAAAAGAAAAGAAAAGCAGTCAACCACACTAAAAAAAGAAAAGAAAAAAAGAAAAGAAAAGAAATGCAGAAGCCTGAGCCCCAGCCCAGATCTACTGAGTTATCTGTACTTGAACAGGATATACAGGTAAGGCCATATGGACTTTAAAGTTACAATAGCACCACACTATTTTAATCTGCAAAATGAAGACAAAAAGGAACAAAAAATTGCCCATTTTTACATTTTAAAGTCCATTAAATGTCAGGCTAAGGAAAAGGCAGTGAAGAGGGGATTTCTCTTCCTTCTTGTACTATATCACCTCCATTTTAGGGTAACAGCAGACACATTTCTCAAATGGCTACTTCCTGGGGAAATAAAGTCTCTTGCATCATTCAATAAATGTACGTGAATAATAAACCTCAGTTTGGGATAAAAATATTTCCCAGCATAGAAGGCAATAGTAGGGTTAGAAGTTCTTATAATGTGCCTCCCATTTTCTGTAAGCTGAAATTATTTCAAATAGAAAAACTGACCCTTAAGAATTATAGAAATCCTATATAATAAAAGGGTAATATGAAAATTGATCCTAACGGCGGAATGACCAGAACGACTGTTCGACCAGTCACCATGAGGCACACTGACCACCTCTAGGTCCCTTTCACCAGCTGGCAGGCTCTGATCGCCCAATGGCTAATGGTGGCAGCTCGCCCAGGGCCAGCTGCCAGCAGCCGGGGAAGATGGCCCTGATTGCAGGCCAGGCCTAGGGACTGTACCTGCGCACTAATTTCATGTGCTGGGCCTCTAATGATACAATAAGAAAAAATAAAGGAAGACAATAGTAAGGTGTTCCTGTGTTAAAATCATCAGTGAAACAGAAAACTTCTAGACACATTTTAAAATAAATTCTAATGCTAAGTAGAAGACACTATCATTCTTCATTTTCAGATCCCAGTGTCTTCCCTTTACCTACCAAAATCTAAGGTGTTCTCACATTGAAAATTTCCCCTTCACTGCAGTGAAAATTCTGCAGTGATCTTAGATTTTGCTACAGAATATATGTATAATTAAAGGTATTAAATGATTTGCAAGGGAACATTTTATCAGAAAGTATAAGGGTGTAAATTAACTCATATAATTTAATTCTATTCTTCAATTTCAAATATAATATGCAAATCTCTGTTCTCCAAAACCTATGAAATGACTTTCTGAACTCTATTATCCTAGGTTTAATAAAGTAATGAGACTGGGTGATCTCAGATATAGTGTCAGAAATGGTGCTATTTTACAGTTAACTAATTGTTGTTTTATTTCCATTTTTATGATTTTGTTCTCTGTGTTATTATTTCAGCTTTGGCTTTAGAAACATTCTTTCATTTGAAAATTGTATTTCATTAGCTTTCAACTTTCTCAGACACACATTATGATGGGGTTTAAACCAATGTATCCTTCCATGTTATGGCCTATTTGTTCTAATGCAAGTAACAAAATTGCTGTTTGTCTGATGAATGTTATTATCAAATATTTCAGCATGTGACTTGCTGTTACTCAAGTGAATTTAAGTCAACAAACATGTACTTAACAAGTACTATTAAAAAAACAATTCATGGCTGAAACCAGTTTGGCTCAGTAGATGGAGCGTCGGTCTGCGGACTGAAGGGTCCCAGGTTCGATTCCGGTCAAGGGCATGTACATTGGTTGCGGGCACATCCACAGTAGGGGGTGTGCATGAGGCAGCTGGTCGATGTTTCTCTCTCATCGATGTTTCTAGCTCTCTATCCCTCTCCCTTCCTCTCTGTAAAAAAATCAATAAAATATATTTTTAAAAATAAATAAATAAATAAAATAAATAAAAAACAATTCATGAAGTCAATTTTGGTCTGGAAGAGTTGTGACAGATGTTACAGACTTATAAAAATACTGGAGGCCCGGTGCACCAATTTGTGCACCAGTGGGGTCCCTCATCCTGGCCTGCAGTATCAGGCTGAAACCAGCTCTCCAACATCCCAAAAGGGGTCCCAGATTGTGAGAGGGTTCAGGCCAGGCCAAGGGACCCTATCGGTGCATGATTGGGGCCGAGGAGGGACATGGGAGGTTGGCCAGCCGGGCATGTCCGGCCTGTCTCGCTCAGTCCCGATCAGCTGGATCCCAGCAGCAAGCTAACCTACCAGTTGGAGCATCTGCCCCCTGGTGGTCAGTGCACATTATAGCAAGTGGTTGAGTGGCCGTAGCATATCATTAGCATATTACACTTTGATTGGTTGAATGAATGACTGGATGACCAGACACTTAGCATATTAAGCTTTTATTATATAGAATATTGTTAATGGAATAGGAATTTAATTCCAGATAGGTGATTTGTCATTCTCAAGGTCTCACAAAGATTTTAGATAAGTTAAAGCTGAAACCATTGGTCAATTTCTTCACCTAAAAAAATACACTGAAATTGACCAAGCTATTTCTAGCCCCCATTTCTTTAACTTGGATAATCAAAATGAGTTTAATAATACCCTGTCAACCAAATATCACATTATACATAATAACTTGTATCTCAAAGGTTATATAAAATGGGAAGATGAATCTGGAAAGCTAAGAGAATTAGAGGTCATGGCTTGATATAAAATCACCATGGAAACAGTTTTCATGGCCAATTTTGGGGAAGATGTCAAAAGGTAATAACCTGTGACTTCTTATTTCCAAAGCCCTGTCTATGAAGGTTACAGGTTCTATATCTGCCTTCATGATGACATTGTCTGTTTTGTAGGTTTCTATTCTGACAAGCACAAAACTCTGCCCCAAGTTGAACCTGTCCTTTGTGATGAGGCTGTTGAACAGAAGAGCAGCTAGCAGTCTGTCTATTCTTGCTCCACATTCAGCTAAATGCCAACTCCTATCTCTTTGTGATTCTGAACAGGCGGAACTCAGGGCGAGAGTCACCCCACAGTATCCAAACTTCTCCAGAGAAGCATGAGGTGAAAATTCTTGATTGAGGTCATGTTCTCTAGTCAGACCACAGCATCAATTTATCTATAAGCTAAAGGATATACGTTTATCTATCTAAAAATCTTATATAATAAAAAGCTAATATGCTGATTAGACCAAACAGCCACATGACCATCTGGATGACATTACAGACAACTGTCCGGACAACCTTCTGGATGAAGCCAGGGCTGCAAGGGCCGGCCAAGGCTGTGAGGGGTTGTGAGGGGCTATGAGGCCTGGCTGAGGCAGCCGGGGCTGCAAGGGCCAAGCCCCTTGCATGAATTTCGTGCATTGGGCCTCTACTCTATATAAAAATAGATGGAAATAGGTGAAAAATTACTTCAAGCTTATGTTTCCAAGTAAAAATGCACAAAGAAGTAATACAATGCATATATTACTTTTGCTTCATTATCTTATATCATTCTAATTGCAGTCTTTGTGAAAGATTGTATATTGTTTTACTTTAACTGAATCAAAAATATATCAATAGACTCCTTACATTTCATTAGTGTGAGACTATGTTTTCCTGTAAAATAACTTTTTATCTGTTTTACCTCTTGAATAAAACAACTAATTAACTATATTTAATAGTATATTAAAAACTAATGTTTAGTCAGTGGAAGCCAAAAGTTTTGGATGTCTTATGAGCTTATAAGTACATAAATAGGGGTTTTATTTCTACCAATTGTTTATTTGTATACATATGAATATACTTATATGGAAATTAATTTATATGTAGTTTCCAAAATACTGATATTTTGCTTTAAAGTCTTTGGTAGACAAATGTATCATTGGGTAAAGACTCATTTATGAAGGACAGAATTAGTTTTTGTAAGCATACTAATAAATTTAATAATGTATTGTAAAGCATTATTGTAATATATTCTGGTGTTATATCTTACAATATTCTTTATGAAATATAACTTATCTTAAGTATTACTACCTAACTTTTTGGTTTTAAGAATAATATAGCTGTACAGTCCAAATTTGCTAATAGATTGCTTCAGTCTGGGTAAGTTATAAATCATGTTGATTAGATAACGTACACATTTTCTAGATTTTTGGATTTTCAAGGTTTTCTGCCCCTCTGTGAGAGTTAATTTCTATTACATCTAGTAAATAAGCTGTCTGGTGATATGTTGAATTAATTCTTTTCTTATTTTCAATGTAGTATTGCCAAAATGGGAGGTGATAAAAGTATTCCATTCTCCTTATCTATAATCTATAGCTTAAAATATTTTGAGTCCTCAGGGCTGCTTACATTTTAACTTAAAGTTATGGCTAAGTAGTGCAGTCAGTATACAGATACATGACTGGAAAAAAAAATAAAGAACCTCTCTTCTAGTACTGCACACTCTTTTTTAATATCACTAGTTTTATCTTCAACTGGTTCTCCTTTAAAAAAAGAATTGAAACCACTAAGATCTTGAAAACATTGATTCTTTTAAAATTGTTAACAAAAGAAAGTACAGATCATTAATTAATCGCAATTCCAAATATTCCACATTTAAATTAATAGTAAGGATATCATGAAAAATTCATATTTTTCCACAGCATATAAATTTCCCAAGAAAACCAATATAGCACTGATGTATGAACCAAGAGGTCACAAGTTCAATTCCCAGTCAGAGTACATGCCTGGGTTGTGGACTCGATTTCCAGTAGGGGCCTTGTAAAGAGGCAGCCAATCAATGATGTTTCTCTTTCATCAATGTTTCTATCTCTCTGCCCCTCTCCCTTCCTCTGTCTTTAAAAATCAATAAAAAACATTTTAAAAAAATCAAATATCCTATTTTTATTGTTTGTTTGTTTGTTTATTTATTTATTTATTTTGGGGTAATCTCTTTCCACCACCCCCCTTCCCTCTGAAATTCATAAGTCTGTTGCATGCTTCAATATCTTATTTTTAAATGGAAAACTTTTTTTATAAAAAATAAGTATATTTTGGCTTAAAATACTTTAGTATTCATGCAAGAGAAATAGCTAACCTAAAGTTCTTCTGCACAGCACAATAAACAATCAACCAAGTGAAAAAGACAACCTATGGAATGGGAAAATATATTTTCAATCCATATATATGATAAAGGGTTAATATCCAAATTATATAAATAATTTACACAGGTCAATAGCAAAAAATCCCCCAAAATCCAATTTTTTAAATGGGCAAACTCTCTGAATAGATATTTCTCCAGACAAGATATATGAATGGCAACAGGTACATGAAATATATTCAACATCTCTAGACATTAGGGAAATACAAACCAAATCCACAATGATGGTTATCAAAATGGCAATAATCAACAAGACAAGAGATGACAAATGTTGACAAGTATGTGGAGAAAAGGGAGCCCTGTGCACTGTTGGTGGGAATGCAGACTGGTACAGCTACTATGGAAAACATGGTGGTTCCTAAAAAATTTAAAAATAGAACTACCATATAATTCAGCAATTCCACTTCTGGGTAGTTAGTGGAAGAAAATGAAAACAATAACTTGAAAAATATCTGTACCCTTTTTTAATAGCAGTATTACTTACAATAGCCAGACATTGAAATAACCTGTGTCCAAGGGATAAATGGAAAAAGTTGTGGTACATAAATATACATAATAGAATATTATTCAGCCATACAAACAAACAAGGGAAGCCTGCCATTTTTGACAAAATAGATGGATCTTGAAATCACAATCTATTTATATATATAAAAGGCTAACATGCTAAGTGTCTAACTGGTAGCTATGACTCACACTGACCACCAGGGGGCAGACGTTCAACGCAGGAGCTGCTGAGCTGCAGCGACTTGGCAGCAGCAGTTCTTGGGTGACACACCCTGAAACCAGAGAGGAGGGAGCCCGATTGCTCCTGGGGCCTCACGATTCCACCTTCGGCCTTGGGTTATGTTGTTGCTGAGGCACTGTTGGCCCCAAATATGGTTTACTGGATACTTGCATTCCACACACAGTACGACAGCAACTTTGCAGAGTGCCCTCTTGCACTCCGGGACCCCTCTGGGGATGTCGGAGAGCCAGTTTCGGCCTGATCCCCGCAGGCCAGGCCAAGGGACCTCACCTGCTGGAGAGACCCAGCTCTCTGCACAGAAGCCCTTCAAGTCGGAGCCGCGTAGCCATGGAGGGACCACGGGAGGCTGGCTCCAGGGTGTGTTCAGCCCGTCTTGCCCAGTTCCAACCCACTGGCCACCTTCTAATTTCCTTTCAATGTGCACAAATCTGTGCACTGGGTCACTAGTATATATATAAAAGCCTAAGTGACCATTACGACTGGTAGACCAAATGACCGGTTGCTATGACACACACTGACCACCAGGGGGAAGATGCTCAATGCAGGAGCTGCCCCCTGGTGGTCAGTGCGCTACAACAGCCAACTTCTCATGGCCGGCCAACCTCCCACAATCCCTCCCCCTGGCCAGCCCCGATCGCCGGCCAGGCCGAAGGACCCCACCAGTGCACAAATTCATGCCCTGGGCCTCTAGTGTTAAATAAAATAAGTCAGAAAAAGTCAGATACTACATGATCTTAATTATATGTGGAACTAAAAACAAAACAAAAAACTCATGAGAAAGGGATTTGATTTGTGGTTATCAGAGGTTGGGGGAAGGGTAGTAGGAGGAAGAATAGTAGGAGACATGGTCCAAAATTACAAGCTTCCAGTTGCAAGATAAATAATTATTAGAGATGTAATGTACAACATGAAGACTATAGTTAACACTGCTGTATGATACACTATATGAAACTTAAGACAGTAAATCTTAAGAGTTGTCATCACAAGAAAAAATGTTTTCTGTTTTTTTCTTTTTTATATATATGAAAAGGTGCTTTAAAAAAGATGTCAGAATGGGTACTGAAGTATTTATGAGTAAAATGCAAAGATATCTACTAATTTAAAATAATCCACCCCAATTTTTAAAAACAGGGAAAAAAATAAAGGGAAATAATATAGAGGAAAGAAGACATTGCAGAGGATATAAACAAAACAAGATAGGCAAAATGTCAATTGCTTTTGAACTTGAGTGAAGAGTGCAAGGGGATTTTTGTTGTTTCACCATTCTTTGTACCTTATATTTTAAATTACTCATGAAAGAAAAAAAATCAACCAACCAAGTAACAAGCGAACAGTCAATGAAGCTTCGCTTCAGAAATTATGATTTAACTGGTGTGAAATCAAATCCAAATATCTTCTTTTTTTTTTTAATACTTTCTCAGGGCCACTAATTTTTATCCAAGGTTGAGAATAACAGTTTTGGTGAAAAGGGGATATTTTGAGAAGGAAAATGCATCACATTAAATAAAATACATGTAAGTAAGTTTTCACTATATATTTTAAATTAAACCTTTATATTTTGAGGTAGTTTTAGATTCACATGTAGTTATAAGGAATAGTATAGTGAGATCCCAGGTACCCTTTACTCAGTTTCCCCCAATGGTACTATATTGCAAAACTATAGTATAATATCACAACCAGGACATTAAACTGGATACAGTTAACATGCAGAAGTTTTTCACCACCAAAATTAGGGCTGGGGAATGTCTCGCCTACTGGCCATATAAGGCCCACAAAGTCATTTGGTCTGGCCCTGCTAAGGTTTAGGTGTGAGTTAGTTAAATGTTTGACCAAATATAGCAAGCTGATGTGTAAGTTGCTAAAATTGTATGACCCACAAATGATGTTATAAATATCCAAATGGCCCTTGGCAGAACAAAGATTCTCTACCCCTGACCTAAAGGATCCTTCCTGTTACTTTTATAGCTAAACTGTTGTCCATTTCTACAATGTCATTTCAAGAATTATATAAATGAAATAATACAGCATGGAAGCTTTGGTGGTTGACATTTTTTCACTTAGAATAATACTCTGGACATTCATCCAGGTATTTGTGTGTACATTCAAGTTGTTTTTCTCCTGTATGTAAGGTGCTATTACTCTTTATCACATTTTTTTCTTCGTCTTTAGTTCTTGGTAGTTTATTACCTACTGGAGATCCAGCGCGCATGAAATCGTGCACGAGTAGCTCGCTTCCACTTGCCTCAGCTGGCCGCCCTGCCCATCACCCCTCGTAGCTTGCGCCCCGGCCCCGCTGCTCATAGCTCTCCACCGCTAGTCACTCCTCATCATGAGTAGTTTGCGCCCTGCCCTGCCCGCCATGAGAGCCGCTGCTTGTTTGGTCATGACGCCGTTACAGCATGAGGACCACAGGCTTTTTATGATATAGATGATTTATCTTGACATAGATTTCTTTGGGTTTGTCCTCTTTGGGAATCACCAAGTCCTTGAATAAATAAGGGCTATTCAATTGTGTTCTATTAAATTTAAGAACTTTTTAGCTATTATTTCTTTGAGTATTTAATTATTTAAAAATATTTTTATTGATTTCAGAGAGGAAGGAAGTGGGAGAGAGAGATAGAAGCATCAATGATGAGAGAGAATGATTGATCAACTGCATCCTGCACCCTCCACACTGGGGATTAACTGGCAACCTGGGTATGTGCCAGGGCCAGGAATCGAACCATGACTTCCTGGTTCATAGGTCGAGGCTCAAACACTGAGCCACACTGGCCAGGCTTGAGTATTTATTTATTTGTTTATTTTTGTTAATCCTCACCTGAGGATATTTTTTCCATTGATTTTTAAAGAAAGCAGAAGGGCGGGAGCAGGGAGGAGGGAGAGAGAAAAACATCAGTGTGAGAGAGGCACATGGACTGGTTGCCTCCTACACCAACCGGGCTGGAGATCAAACCTGCAACCCAGGTACGTGCCCTTGACTGGGAATTGAACCAGTAACACATCTTTGCAGCCAATGCTCTAACCACTGAACTCACCATCCACGGCCCTTTGTGATTTTTTTTGTTTGTTTTTTTTAACTCTATCCTCTTTCTCCTCTCTTAATACTCCAGTGACATGAATGGTCATTGTTTTTTCTGTTATATTTGTACACGTCCTTGAGGTTGTGTTCTTACTTGCATATGCGTACACACCCATAAAAAACAAGAAAATATAGTTTACTTTTTAAAATTCAGAAAAAATATAAAGCAAGTTGCAAAGTTAATGTCAAACATATTGGTTAATATTAAAAAATATATCCCCTATTTCATCCCTAGCCGGTTTGATTCAGTGGCTAGAATGTCAGCCCTCGGACTGAAGGGTCCCAGGTTTAATTCAGGCCTTGTACCTCGGTTGCAGGCTCCATCCATCTCTGGTCGGGGTGCATGCAGGAGGCAAACAATTGACATGTCTCTCTTACATTGATGTTTCTCTCTTCTCCTCCCTCCCTTCTACTCTCTCCAAAAGTCAATGGAAAAATATCTTTAGGTGAGGATTAACAAAAATAAAATAAAGAAAAGAAAAGAAACCCCCTAATTCAAAATAGACATGGTTTAATTTGATATCTAAGAGTATATTCACTTTTAAAAATAAACTCTAGTTAAAGAATAATTTCAAAGAAATTAAAATCAATGTACTCATACAGATGTAAAATGAACATGTATTAAAATTTTTATTTAAGCCATTATTAATGAGAGACCAGAAAGATATTAAAACCATTTCCAACAAAAATCCAAAGAACATATACAGTTATAGATCAGAAATATTTCAATGAACTTTTAAAATAAAATTTAAAAAAATCTAGCTTCTTCCACAGTGGGTAAGGGAAGTAATCTGAACCTCCAACTGACAGAATTTATTTGAATATTTATAGACAATAATTATTGCCATGCTATCGGTCATCTACAATTTACTGACTTCTAAGATGTCTCAAAGGTAATGACAGAGCAGAGCCCCAGAGGATCAGAATTAGGTAACTGCTGGAGGCCTACGGTCTGAAAAATATGGTTTTCCCAGAAGCACATTTTCTCCCTCCACTGCTGCGAAATCCATGAAAAAAATAACAAAAATATATTTATTCGGCATTACTTTGTGCAACTACTCAAGCTGATTCTTATGTATTAGCCACTGGATTCTTACACTAACTCTTTCTGGTGGCTGATGCTACATTGGCATATTTTCTAAGTATATTGAATCCAATAGATAAAAAGTGAAATTTCATGGCAAGAAATGTTAGAGATTCACAGTCAAATGTGATCTGAAGATTAAAAATAATATATTTAGAGTAAATTACTTTGTAGTGATTATTTTGGAAAATTTCCTTAGAACATCTTTCTGTGGTTTAACTCTCTAACCTCTTTGGATGACTGGTCTGTGCCTCAGGCATTGTCAAGCCTCCCACTGGAACTCATGTTTCTGAGGTTTGCTACTATATATCTAAGTGAGAATTTTCACACCTTCCTTTATGTACTTGGAGTAGGACGAGCGCTTAGGCAGAGAGCTGCTAAAAATTCTATCTTCCATTCTCACAATCAAACATGCATTTTTTGTTATTCTTACTTCCCAATTTCAAAGATACCTTTTGTCAAATATAATCAAGAGTGATTAAACTTATTTGTCCTATGACGTTCTTAAATTTCTTTCATCTTCTTTGTCTAAAAACAATTTGCCCTTAATAACGATAAACTCTACCTGAATCCTGTGCCCCCAGTAAACAGTGGTGGTTAACTACCCCCTACACCCCCCCGCGACACACACACACACAAACACACATGTTTTGTGTGAGATCTCCTAACTTTCTGTGTTCTGGGAAATAGCTTACTGCAGAGAAACATCTTTCCCCATATGACTTAGATGAGACTCATGGATTACCCACTTGTTTGCTTATGAAAAGACTAAACACAGATGCTACAAATCCCCATTCTTTGTCTCATAAATGATTAGCTGAACTGCTTGTTTCCCCTTGCCTAAACTAGCTAGACACTGAGTGAATACATGGAACAGGCAATGGTCAGACCACTTATAAAATGGATCTCTGACCAACAATCTGCAGCAATGAGCCCAGGAAACCAATCTGCTACCCACAGTAACTAGCTAGGAGGCCAACCTACTGGCTACAAGCCAAACAATAACCCAGGGGTCCTCAAGCTTTTTAAACAGGGGGCCAGTTCACTGTCCCTCAGACCATTGGAGGGCCGACTACAATTTAAAAAAAACTATGAACAAATTCCTATGCACACTGCACATATCTTATTTTGAAGTAAAAAAAAACCAAAACGGCAAAAACACCTGCATGTGGCCTGTGGGCCGTAGTTTGAGGACGCCTGCAATAACACCTGTAACCATCGTTCACTCATAGCCTAATTTCTGCTCCTACTTCCAACTTAGGACCAACCAGTGAAGGCCAAGTGTGCACCTCTACCAATCACATGGGAGGCCTCACTTCTAGACAGACTGATCACAGCATTCCCAGGACAACAGCCTCCATCAGGACACACTGAAGCCTTTCCTTTTATCCACAGCAGAGCTTTAGCATCACTATATCTACCTTTGTGAATCTTCCAAATGCAAATCATAGTGGCCAAATGGCAAGGGCAAGACCTTTCCTTGTTCTTATTTGGGTAGTCTTCCTTAATTTCCATAACATAAGCATTTCCTGATGCAAATCCTCCGTTTATAAAAACAACTATCAATTGTAAAATCCATATCTTACTACTTCTTCTTATAAAAAGTCTAAAGCAAGCCAACATACTGATACACTGACCTTCTAGACACCTGAGCATCTGGGTACTCTCCCTATTGTCACAGCCTAAATAATTTTCCACTTTCTCATAAATCATAAAACCTTTGTACAACCTAAATACTACAAACATATATGCATAATTATTTAGAAAAGACCTCTGTCTTTAAAAATAAATCATGCCAACTTTATGTAAATACATGAAAACACAAAAAAGGGGATGAATGCATAAGAGTATGGAAAAGGAATGGTGAGGGAGGGAAAAATTGGGGGACATAGCAGGAAAATTAGGTTTAATTTTTTAAAACAAAGATTTATTCTGTTTAAATCAAAGATACAAAAGAAGATTGAATTTATAAATATTAATGATATACTCTGTGGGGATTCTGTCTTCCTCTGAGTCAAATTTTCTCTATAATTTAAAGAATGTATAGTCAATAACTTCTATTTTCATTTTATCTTTGTGCCACTAATGAAAGTTGAATGTCTCCTTCAATAAACGATAAATTTAGGTTAATAAATGAATTCAGAATAGTTAGGTAGTTAACTGTCTGCTCTTTGTGCCTGGGTATTGCTCATTTCTCAAGTATAAACGAGAAAATTGAGGCTATCAATGTCCACATTTACTGCTGATATATCCAACTTACCCAATAAAACTTCTTTTAAGCAACCACTATGCTTCAGGCAGTGGTTAGAGCTAGAAAATCAAAGATGAGTAAGATTTAGTTGTGCCCCCAAGGAGCTCAAACTTCAATTCCAGAGACAATCTTGGGAAAAGATAAATAAAAATTCCATGTACATATCATTGTTTCTCATTTTAGAGTATTTTACCCAATTTTGATGTTAATTTAATTTTACTACTGATAATTCTTTATTTGTATCATTTATATAAATTTGAAGTCAGCACATATTTCTATATGTATAACCACTACACTCACATTTCATAAAGATCACCAAAAGAGAAATATTTTACACTAAAGAGAAAACTAACATTTTACAAAGTTGAAAGAATAAGATTCAAGAATTTATAAATTCATCATGTTTTTCATCCAGATACAACATTGTCTTTTCAAAATAGCTAACATTCTTGGGACAATGCTGGTACATAAGCCTCAAATACATGGATATTTCCAATGTTTGAAACACTACCCTGCTAATAGTCATGACCTTCAAAAATTCAGTTTAGGTTTGATGAACTTACTATAAAGAAAAAGGAACCCTCGTGCACTGCTGGTGGGAATGCAGACTGGTGAAGCCACTGTGGAGAACAGTATGGCATTTCCTCAAAAACCTAAAAATGGAACTCCCATTTGACCCAGTATTCCCACTTCTAGGAATATATCCCAAGAAACTTAAACACCAATCAGAAAGGATATATGGTATGTTCCTTCCTATGTTCATAGCAGCACAATTTACCATAGCTAAGATTTTGAAACAGCCTAAGTGCCCATCAGCAGATGGGTGGATTAAAAAAAGGTGGTACATCTACACATTGGAATACTACACTGCTGTATAAAGGAAGGAACTCTTACCATTTGCAATAGCATGGATGGACATGGAGAGCATTATGCTAAGCGAAATATGGCCGTCAGAGAAAGATAAATATTACATGATCTCACTCATTTGTGGAATATAATGAACAACATAAACTGATGAATAAAAAAAGATCCAGAGACAGAGAAGCATCAATCAGACCGTCAAACCTCAGAGGGAAGGTAGGGGAAGGTGGGGGTAGGGGAAGAGATCAACCAAAGGACTTGTATGCATGCATATAAGCCTAACCAATGGACACAGAAACCAGGGTGGGTGATTGCATGAGTGGGGTGTGGGGGGTAATGGGGGGATAAAGACACATATGTAATACCTTAATCAATACAGAGAGAAAAAAAGGAAAAGAAGAGATGCTCTCCTTTTCTGACTGTGGGTTCATATTAAATTCTCAACTATATTTCTTTCAAGGCTATAACATCACCCATAGTTGATTCTTTCACTGCTGAATGATTATAATCAGCAGATAACTGAAACTGTTGTTTGCTCTTGAAGGATTCATTTCTTAAGCAAGAATGCATCGTTTGAGGCAAGTTTTATAAATGAATAATGTGCTAGTTATCAATAACAATGAAATCCTTAAGTAGCATGCCTGATAAATAGAGTCTTGATTATGAGAAACATAATATCCTAATTTTTTACAGCCTACTGAGAAAATGATTATTAGATGTGGTGAAAATCCCTACCAAGTACACAGCCAGAGCCATGAAAATCTATATTCCAGCAGTGAATACGTTCCATTTAATATTTCCCTCCCCTCCATTTCCCTTAATCAAAAGGAGAAACACTTTTAAAAGCCATCCACAATCTGTGTGAAACTTTCCAAGGAAAGTTCATTGAATTGTTTTCTGTTCAGCTGCTCTCAGAAAACCGTGGGCACCTACTCCCAGTTGTAGTAACATCATAATGACGTTTCGTGCCCTTCTTGATGTCTTGGTTTGTATGTCTCCAACCTTTTTGTGAAAAAAAGAAAACTCTAATAATTGGCAAATGGCAAAAGGGAGACTCAATTAACTCAGATTATTAGCAGAGACATGCTACATCTGGTCATGGCTGAGTCTGTTTGTCCGGAAATATCTATCAAATAAAGGATTAAAATCAAGACCCGACAGATGTGCATCTCTCCACATATGACCCTGTTTCTCTAATGTATAAAAATGCATTTAGTTTCATCCGAGAATTTTTCCCATTAATTATACAACTTAAAGTCAAATTTTGGAAAAGGGAAAATAACCTGTAAAAAGACAGCTGTACATGTTTATTTAAGTTTTCCCTCTTGCCTCTTGCCTCTGTGGCATTAGAATGAAGCAGAATGAGAAACAATCTGTGTTCTTGCCTTTTGCTCACGGCCCTGAAGGAAAGCCTGCTGGGATTGGCTGCAGATGGTTTCATTGCTAGAGAAGAATGTTCCTGCTCTTGGCCGCCTGCTCGGTATGCATGATCAAGCCCCAGTCAATGCTTCATGTGCCTCATTAACTGTGGGACAGGAAGAAGTATGATGCTCCCAAAATACATGCCCTTTTTCTAGCTAAGGCCACAATTACGAAAAGCAAACACTTAAAAATTAGAAGTATGTTAAAAAAATATTTTTTACTACCAAACTCAGTTCCCTTTATAAACTTGACAGTGAATAGCTGACAAACTGTAATTAAAGAGGCACATTCACTCACGACTGACTTGTTTACTTCAAAGTGGATAATACTGGAAGGAAAAGTGAATCATAATTTCTTAGGATCCTGAGCATGAAATACATAAGATACTGGGAGTGCATGATGATAAGTCAGAAAGAACAATTATACGAGGGAACCAGGGAGTTCAATTTTCTTAAAGCTTCTATTTGCCCATGGCAATTGTGGCATTCAAATGTTTACTAAGTATGATTTCTGCCACTGCCAGAGACAGACACAATTTTAAATCTGCTTAGAGTCTCTCAATGTGATTAAAACCTTTCTAAATGATTTCAATGAAAATAATTAACATTAAACTCTTAGTACAACTAGGTACTTTACATTTATATATAATTTTGTGTTTCTAACAATATTGCAAAGTAGTTGTAATCATCTCATTTGATAGGCAAAGATAAAAGATGTTAAGTGCCTTGCTTAAGATTCTTTGAAAAAAAAAATGGGGTTGGGTAAACCAAGGCCAATGAAAAGCATGAGCCTCCTCTGCTTCAGCACAGGCTACCTGAGGATGGTGATGAAAGCAAACAAGAGAAACCAGATGATTCCTAAACAATGCACTCTCCCACTTTGTAGTAAAATTTTAATTAGAGTATTTTGAATAACAATTTGCCCAAGTAGTAAGCCAAGAGTGGAGAAAAAGTGGTTCTTAGCATTAGAGATTAGATGTTTTGTTGTTTGATGAAGTAATGTGCATGTGTTTTTATTATTTTTATTGATTTTTAATCAAAAGAATGTGATGATTATAATACAAAATAAAACAGATGAGCTAAATGGAATGAAGTAGTCTACAACCCAGCCCAATCCCCAGAGGCAACTACCCTTAACTCATTCTCATAGTGTAGTTCCCTTCATCTATTTAATTATGTTTGTTAATGTTCCCTACTGATTTATTACTTGAGATAATCTCTATTGACTTCCTACTAAGAGGCATGATACTTTATATAACATAAATCTCTTTTCTGCTTCCTCCCAAATGTCAATAGCTATATTATAATCTGTTCTGCTATAACCTATGTTTCTAAAACATTAATTGTTTCATCTGATATTGGTGCATAGGTGAATAATGTTAGTATT
This sequence comes from Ia io, assembly GCA_025583905.1. Classification (NCBI taxonomy): domain Eukaryota; kingdom Metazoa; phylum Chordata; class Mammalia; order Chiroptera; family Vespertilionidae; genus Ia; species Ia io. Next base: position 35,258,329 of record JAJQQW010000003.1, read on the forward strand.
AATATAGAATTTGTTCACACTTACTTTCCCCGCAGGAAAGGGGAAGCAGAATAGCAGGACTAGAAATATAACTTCAGAGACAAAAAACAACAACAACAAAAACCCACTTTGTTTTCCACTACACAAGGAATAAACTCTTTGGGCTCTATTTTACAAAAAAAAAATGATTTTGAACACCTGCAGGTAGAACTCTCCCAACTTCCTCAAATCTTGGCAGGTTGTTCTTGTCTTGTCTGAAATTCCACCACCATCTTCAAGTGCCCTCACCATGAACTAGGTATTACCTAAATCTATTGTTTTTGTATATTTTTAATATCCCCCGAGGAAGCCTGGGTTATTTCCCAAGGTATGAAAATTGTTTTTGGTCAGTATTCAGTTTAGAAATTTTCATGACTTTGATTTCCCTTTTACTATTTCCCCCCGTACACCTTGTCATTTTTAAAGAATGACATCTTGCAGAACAAAAGTTTTTCTTCTTTTTAGGAACACATATGGTAAGGCATAAGCCCTGCCTTTTTTTAGTTATGTTTTGTTTGACTTTGTAAATCTGATATTATATACAAGTCTCTCTTTTTCATTCCAACAAATGCCCCCAATGTTATCTAATTCCTTCTTTCCTTGGTCATTTGAGTATTTAGCTCCCTTTCCCATACTTTTTTCAAACTTTTCTACTTCTTTTATTTTATTTTGCTTAAGTTTTACCTTTCTCTATATATAACTTAATTGTATATACTTCTCCATTTCTGCCTATAAGGAGGTCCTAACTTTTGGAAATATTAATAGATTTGCATTATTATTGAACCACCGTTTGCTGCAACCCATGTTGAGGCTGTGATTATATGTCCTTCTTTCTGTTCTAAAATCATGACTACCACCAAAATGAGAATATTTTCTGGTGTAAAGGTCAAATGTATTCTCCTTTTTATATTCTACATATTCCTCAAGTCATGACTGTTTATGGATTTTTTCATATTTTGAACATGGATTGTTTTAGTTTTGTTTTCCTTATGTTTTTTGAAAGTATATATTTTCTCTAATATCCAAACATTTTTCTCCTTTGGATAGGAGGGTTATTCAAATATTTTATTAGCCATATTTTTGAATCCTTTTTGTTGTTGTTGTTATTGAAGACATTCATCTGGCATCCCATTTGCCACCTCTCCTCATGTGGGCTAATTTCTTGACTTATGATCTCTCTCTCTCTCTCTCTCTTTCTCTCTCTCACTCCCTCTCTCTCTCTCTGTCAGGCTCTATTATCAACCATAGAATCTTGTCTATTATACATATTGCTATTTTTTATACAGCATATTCTGTGAGAAGGCAATCTTGTGAGTCTTTATATGTTTTTCCATTGCTTTTATATTTTTTTAAAATTTTACTTGATATATTGTTCTCTCATTTTACAAGTATTTGCTCTTAAAATTGTGATACCTTGTTCCACCAATACAGCTTTCCCCTTATACAGCTCTGTGGATATGTTTCAGTCATCAAATTACTTGTCTCCCTATCAGAATCTGACACTGATTAAAAAACTTTCCTTATCGAAACACTACCTTCTGTCAGTGTCCACAAGACAACATTTTCCTAGATTTCCTCATAGTCATCTGCCAATTTCATCTATATCTGCTTTGTGACTCTGGTACTTGGTTACCTGCTATACTTCAATGTCTGCTCCATTGATAACTAGCCCACATTTTGGTCCTTCCTAATGGCCAAGATAATCTCTCCACACCCATAGACATAATTATCATCTGTCTATATAATAATTACAGTCAAATTTTTAGCTTCAACACAGGTCTGAACTCTAGACTCACATTTCTTTGCTTATGCTATATCTCTTCTTGGACATATCAAAATAATCTCATCCTCTACATGCCTAAAAGTTGAAATACATTTGTATACACACACACACACACACACACACACACACTCAGGCACTCTCTATATCACCCACAGTCTCCTGTATTCGGGATATTTTGTCTTAGAGAATGATACTAGTAAACATAGAATTTCTCAGTCCAGAAATTTAGAAAACATTCTTGACTCCTTCCACTTCCTCACCTTCAATAGCTAACAAGGTCCTGTTAATTTTACTTCAAAAATCTCACTCAAGTAATCCACATTTTTTCTCACTTACACCACTCTGGTTTAAGCTATTATTATGTTTCCTTTGAACCATTATAATAGCCACTGACCAATTTCCCTCTCTCTATTTTTTTCTTCATTTGATACCCAGAATTTACTTTTGAAAAATAATAAATATAATCATGTCAAATGATCAACTTACTATCTATAAATGGCTTCCTACCATTGTTAGGAATAAAACAACTCCACTGTCCTGGTCCTCCAACATTCCCAGCCCATACCTCAATTTCCCCAATTTCTCCAGTTTACAATATCTTGGCTTTCTTTCTGTTCCTTGTTTATACCTAATTTCTTCCTAATAAGAAACCTTTTATACTTGCTTATCCATTTGTAAGAAATAAACTTTTCTCACATTTTATCTTTTATGAGAGTTCATGGTTCATTTCCTAGAGAGAAATTATCTTCTCTATTCCTACTTCCCAGGCAAGGTTAGATTATTTTTTTAATACAAACTAATAAAATATTTTATATTTTTAGGTCAGTTAATTTATTTTTAATTATGAATTATTTCATTTTTAATTGTGAATGTACTGGTATGAATATATTAATTGTCTGTCTCCTGTAGTAGAATCTAATATCTACAAGAGCAGGAATTCATCTATTTTTGCTCATTGCATACATTTATCACATAACCTGAAAAACAAGAAACACTTAAAGTCTGTAAAGTTAGTCAATTAATGAATAAATAGTGAACTAGAGACTGAGTCCAGGAATTCTGAAAGATGAGACTTTTAAGCCATTTTTACATTAATGTAAAGTTCAAAAACTATAGAGTATCTGAATAGTACTTTTTGTTCTTAAATAAACCTTGTTTTCTTTATTCTTCTGTGTTATTACTGAAACACTGAAGAACAAAACTGTCCAATTTCTCCTTTGTTGTTTTTTCTTTCTTAAAAGATTTTCCTATAGTGGACATTTATTATCTTTAACTTTCTCTTGCAACATTCCTCCAGATTGTTGTCAGACAATTTCTCTTTCAAACATTATTAAAGTTACTACTAACTATCTATAAAATATAGTTCAGTCATTTTTTTTTTTACTATTTGGACAAAAAATAAAATATGTAGCTTTTTTTGCCTACAATAATATTTCCCATGTGAGACTGGTATACCCAAGGGAGTTAGATGGTGATCCACTGGGTTCAAGAAATAAATTGTTAGAGTTTTTATTTACATCAATTATGAATCTGACATACAAAATAAGCTGTAATAACATATATATATATATATACATATATATACATATATAATTTAATAAATTGATTGGGATGACATTGGTCAACATGAATATCTAGGTTTCATGTGTGGGTTTTTATGTTACAAGATCTATATATTGCACTATGTGTCCACCACCCAAAGTTAAATCTCCTGTCACCTTATATTAAACCCCTTTCTTCCCCTACCCCCTTCCCTCTGTTTGTATTCATACTACTGTTTGTATTCATGAGTTTCAGTTTTATATCCCACATATGAGTGAAATCATACAGTTCTTAGTTTTTTCTGACTGACTTATTTCACTTAGCATAATGTTTTCAAGTTTTATCTACGTTGTTGCAAATGGCACCATTTCATCCTTTCTTATGGCTGAGTAGTATTCCATTGTGTACCACTGGATCTTCTTTATCCAGTCCTCTATCATAGTACACTTTGGTTGTTTCCATGTCTTGGCCACTGTGAATAATGCTGCAATGAATATAGGGGTGCATATGTCTTCATGAATACATGATTTTGAGTTTTTCAGGTATATACCCAGGAGTGGAATTGCAGGGTCATCTGGTAACTCTATTCTTACATTTTTGAGGAATCATCAGTGGTTTTACCAGTCTACATTCCCACCAGCAGAAAATGAGGGTTCCATTTTTTCCATTATCTCTCCAACACTTGTTATTGCTTGTCTTGTTGATAATGGCCACTTTAACAGATATAAGGTGGTATCTCATTGTAGTTTTGATTTGCATTTCACTAAATGCCTGTAAGGTTGAACATCATTTCATATATCTATTAGCTGTTCATATGTATTCTTGGGAGAGGTATATTTTCAAGTCCTCTGCCCACTTTTTATTGGATTGTTAGTTTGGTGTTGAGTTTTACAAGTTCATTATATATTTTAGAAATTAGACCTGTGTTGGAGCTACTGTTACAAATATCATATCCCATCTGGTTGGCTGCTTCTTTGTTGTGTTGTCAGTTTCTTTTGCTGTGCAGAAGCATTTTTAGTTTGATATTGTCCCATTCTTCTTTTTTTTTTTTTTTTGTCTTTACCTCCCTTGCCTTTGGGGTCAAGTTCATAAAATGTTGTCTACCACTCAAGTCCATAAGTTTGGTATCTATATTTCTTCTATGTAACTTATTGTTTCTGCTCTTATATTTAGGTCTTTGATCCATTTTGAATTAATTTTGTACATGGGGACAAACTAATTCATTTTCATTCTTTTGCATGTAGGCTTTCCAGTTTTCCCAGCACCATTTATTGAAGAGACCATGTGCATTCCTTTGTCAAAAATTATCTGTCCATATACATATGGTTTTATAGCTGTGCTCTCTATTCTGTTCCATTGATCTGTGTGTCTATTTCTCTGCAAATACCATGCTATTTTGATTATCACAGCTCTGTAGTATAATTTGAAGTCAGGTAGTATGATATCTCCAGATTCTTTCTTTTTTACTGACTTTAGAGAAAGAGGAAGGGAGAGGGAAAGAAAGAGAGAAACATCAGTGTGAGAGAGTAACATCAATCAGTTGCCTCCGGTACATTCCAACGTAGATTGAACTGGCAACATGGGTATGTGCCCTGACTGGGAATCAAACCCCCAATCCTTTGGGATGATGCTCCAACAAACTCAGCCACATCAGCGAGGAATTATGGGCATCCACTTTTAATATTCTGATGCCTATCATAAATACATCTTTTTTCCAAATAGAGTCATGATATGAATAAAATTACTTGTCTAAGGTATCATAAACATTCTCTCATAACATTCAATATTTTTTAAAGCTATAATTCATACTGTTATGTGAATAGTCTATTTATACTTATGAAACTACATGTAAATATTTAACTGCACCATATTTTATGATTGGCTCATTTTAAAAATGTTTATTATTAAAGACTACTGCTAGCTATTAAATATTACACAAGTATAGTCACTGCCATTTTAGAGATAAGGTAGTTAAGACACACAATTTAAACAACTCAATAAATACCCTGTTGTTTTCCGAACTTGTACCCTTGTTTTAATACTTAAATAATGCTATTTTCTTATTACAATCCTCCTACATGCTATTGATAGACTTTAGCAAATTTATGAACATATTTTAATACATATAAAAATGTGATCCTTTACTTTCTCTTTGAGTCAAATCATTGTGAGATTTTAGTATTTTCTTTGTGCATGCATATATTTGTATTAATGATTTTCTTAGGATATATTAATAGAGATAGAATGAGTAGTATAAATAATATGAGCTTTTCTAACTTTCTAAATGTTTTCATATTGCCATTTATTGACTTTGTATCATCTTTAACTTATATCTAAAATGTAGGAAAATATTGCCTTTACAAAGAGCTGATATAACACTGCCATTTTAAAATTTAGATTTCTTACAACTAACAAATAAACACTTAATAGATAAAAATAATATGTTACTAATTTTTAATCTTCATATTCTTTATTACTAACTAATGAAGTTGGGCCATTGTTCCTTATAATTAGTAATTTTTGCCTCTTATAAAGACTTTGTCTTTAGCCCATTTATTAGCAGGTTTGTTTTTGTGAACATTGTGAATGAGCTTTTTATACCTCTGTCAAAATTAATACAGTTTCTCCAGTTTGCAAGATGTTTAATTTTGCTTTAATAATTAAACACTAATTGACATTTTCAACAAATGTCATGTAATACATATAATAAATAGGTTTTTATAATGATGTTTATCTCCCCTGTTCTGCATTTTTATAATAAATCTTGTAGTTTTTGTTTTTATTCATCCTTGGTGATAAGTTGTATAATCCATTGTTTTCTTATAAAGTATACAGAGGTTGTCCTTGAAACTGTCTTTTTTCCACTTGCATGCTGGCCTCATCTTTTTTTTTTTTTTTTTTTAATCAGAGCAGGATGAGAAGCTATGAGGAAAGGCCCCTTTCTCTTCCCCAAATGTCATCATTAGACACATGGAACTACTGTATCAACTTAACAAAATTCAAACTCCCATGTTTGGCCCACTAGTGTTCATTTTTTACAGAGTAGTAACAAGGAACTGTTAATCTCACCTCTGCTTTTGCTAGGAATTCAGAATGCAGTCCACACTTTTACAGGTCCCTATACAAACTTGCCCATGCCACCTCTCTGACTTCATTTTCTACCTTTACACTCAACCTAATTATCCATGCCCTTGATAAACTGTGCTAAGTGAAATATGTCAGAGATTAAAAAAAAGAAAACTTTGATAATTTTACTTATATGTGCAATCTAAAACACAAACCAGAAACAAACTTATAAATATAGAGAAGAAATTTATGGCTGCCTGGTAGAAGGAAACCAATTTTAGAAGGAGGTTTGGCTTGAAACTGTCAAGATAATAGAAGTAGCATCTATCAACTAAGAGTGGACAAGTTCCCAGACACCATTAAGAAAATCATTCAGGAGGAAGGTGGTGAGGGAATGGGTGAGAAAAGGTTTAAATAGATTAGGAAGTACAAACTTCTAGCTATGAAACAAGTCATGGGGATATAACGGACAACATATGGAATATAGTCAATGATCCTATATAATAAAAGGCTAATATGCAAATCAACCAAACAGCAGAACGACTGGTTGCTATGACGTGCACTAACCACCAGGGGGCAGACACTCAACACAGGAGTTGCCCCTTGGTGGTTAGTGCACTCCCACAGGGGGAGCACCGCTCAGCCAAAAGCCGGGCTCATGGCTGGCAAGCACAGTGGTGGTGGAGAGTGCCTCTCCCGCCTCCGCAGGAGGGCTAAGGATGTCCAACTGCGGACTTAGGCCCGCTCCCCATTCATACATTCCCTGAGGGCTCCCAGGCTGCGAGAGGGCACAGGCCGGGCTGAGGGACCCCCCTCCCAATGCACGAATTTCATGCACCGGGCCTCTAGTACTGTAATAACTATGTATAATGACAGATTGTATGAGACTTAACATAGTGATCACTCTATAAATTATATAAATGTCTAATAAGTTATTGTACTCTATTGTACACCTGAAACTAATACATAATATTATATACAACTATACTTCAAAAATAAAAATAAATAAATAAAAGACAGGTTAGCCAGATTCTGTGTGTTTGTGTGTATGTGTGTTCCATTTTTTAATATGGAACCATATAGTGTTTAGGAAGAAAAATTAGTTTATTCCAATTAACCAGAGTGCTTAGTTTTGCTCCAGTTAGACTAGCACAATTAAGTTACCAAATAGATTAATAAAATTTGTATTACTTGAAATTTTTTTTCTGAGATTATGGCTACTTATTATAACCATATATAATAGGGGTGGAGAGACTCTGAATATTTTAATGCTTTCATGTTTTTATATGTATGTCAATGGGGGACTGAAAATCATGGCTGCTATCAGAGCATCTCTTAAATAAAGCAAACCTAGTCTTTTATTCATACTTCATATTTCATATACTTAATATTTCTTCATATTGCCATCATAAGTCATATCATTGTTGAAGATAAATGTACATTATAGTATCCATAAATGTAGACTCTAAGTCTGGTGGGTGTTCTTGCCCATTGCAACCAACTACCAACTAAGAACTTAAGAATGGAGACATACGCCCTGGCCAGTGTGGCTCATTTGGTTGGGTATAGTCCCTTGCAGTGAGAGGATGCTGGTTCAATTCCAGGTCAGGGCACATGCCCTGGTTGTGGGCTTGATCCCCAATAGGGGACATGCAGGAGGCAGCTGATCAATGTTTTGCTGCACATTGATGTTTCTCTCTCGCTCTCTCCCTCTCCTTTCTCTAAAAATGAATTAAAATATTTTTAAAATATTTTAGAATTTGTTACATTTACTCCTGATAATGTATGAATGAAGCTGGGGGGTGGGGGTGGCTAGGGAGAGTCAATGGGGGAAAAAGGAGACATAATGTAATACTATATCTAATAGTTTAAACAATGAAGAATTTTTTAAAAAAGAGCATTTACAAAGATTATGTAGGAAGCCATAAAAGACACTTCAATAAATTCCTAAGCAGTAACACATGAAGGAATGTGATCTCTGACTAAAATGCAATGTAATCAATAACAATATAAAACTATTATAAATTACTAGATATTAACATGAATTATTCTACATTATTATACAGTAATGTGCTTGGAAACTATTAACACTATATATTAAATGACTTTTTAAAGAAAAAGTAAAGAAAAACTTGCTACTACATAACAAAGCACTAAGTTTCAAACAATTTGAGATACAACTAAAGCAGTTTTTTGTAATAAAAAACCATTGAGCTAGGTATTCTATTCAAGACCAAAAAGGAATAACAGAACATTCAAAGAATAACATAAAAACACAAAGCTGGTACTTTGAAAAATCTTTGAGAAGCTAGACACACCTTGGGAGAAAGTCTTTATGGAAAAAAAATTAGGTCACATATAAAAAACCTCAAAATGAAGAAATGTTAGAAATAGTAGCAGATATATTAGATTAAAAACAATAAAAGAAAAATTTGAGCAACTTTCTCTTCCAGTCATATCCACTGATCTAGAATAAGGAAAAATCCTCAGGCAAAAGCTTATTTAATTAAGAGCATGAGAAGAAATCTCATTGAGATAGCTAAATTCATCATAAAGTAATGAAATATTCAAAGAGCTGAGACAGTAATAGGGAAAACAAGAGACATTTGAAAGACGTTTTCAATGATTTACATAAGAATTAAGCATAAAGATGAGGCTCCCTTGCCCTAGCTCAGCTGGTTAGAGCATCATCCCCATACACCAAGTCTGTGGGTTCAATTCTCCGTGAGGGCACATGTAACAGTTGACCAATGAATGCATAAGTAAGTGGAACAACAAATTCATGTTTCTCTCTCTCTCTCTCTCTCTTTCTTTCTCTCCTTTCCGCTCTCTCAAATCAATTGAAAATTTAAAAGAATGGAGACATGCTAATAATAAACTGAAAACCACTCATATTATTTAAATATTTGGAACCTTGAAAAAAGTAATGCAAGCTAACATAAACCCTTATTCAAGAGTCTAATTTTATTATCCTAAGTTTCCATCATATCAGGGATAAGTTCATAACTAGTGTTCTATCACCCAAACTTTAAAGTTAATTGTCTTGGCAGAGAGCCATACTTCTTAAAAAAAAATTGTCACAACTGAATATGCACAAGACATGCACTTCAATGGAATGAATAACATAAAAGAAGATTTTGTTCAATACACACTCTCAACAGGCAAGGCTATTAGAAGACAAAGAAGAAAGTCACTCATATGATCGTATACTTACGGGCAAAGAATGTAGATATTGCTCCTGAAAGAAGTGTTTGTTCGCACTTTATTTTTTATTTTCTATAGACATTGATGAAAGAAGAAGGCTCACAGATGTGAGAAGTCTTCTTGAGAAAAGTGTGTTCTATATATATTTGAGACACATAACTGCAAACATCCAATAGCACAACCACAATTAACTAAATAAATATATTTTGGAAAGAAAAAAGACATTGAGTATATTCAATAAAGAATTAGTTATGAACTTCCTCTGCTTCATTCATACATTATCAGGAGTAAATGCAACAAATTGGAAAGGCGTCAGAATGAGTAACAATAATACTTGTATAAATCATAGCCAACATCAGCTGCTAATTATGTGAGAGCAGTTGTCTCTCCAGTAAATTGCACATCACAGCAAAAGGTTATCTCTTGCAGTTTTCATCGTGTGCAGGGTAATACTGCAGACGTTGAATAACACCATGTAACCCATACACAGTGCCACGAGTGATGCTCGAGGTGCTCCCAAGAAGCAAAGAAAAGCTGTGACATTACAAGAAAGAGCTGAATTGCTTGGTATGTGCCATCGGTTGAGGTAGGCAGCTGCAGGCGCCCACCATTGTGCGATAAATGAACCCAGCATAGTGACTATTGCATGAAAAAGAAAGGGAATTCATGAAGCTCTCCCTGCAGCTTCATCGGCAGGAAAATCTTGCACTTTGTGAGAAGTACCTTTTCATCTCATAGTGAAAATGAACCGTTTATGTGGGTGTCAGATTGCTGTGAGAAAGACATACCTATAGATTCTAATATAGGCTAAGTCATTATGTAAGAACTTACAGCAAAAGGAAGGTGGAAGATCTCCAGTGCAGATTTTAATGCCAACAAAGGACGGTTTGATAATTTTAGAAGGAGGTCTGGCTTGAAAATGTCGACATAACAAAAACAACCTCTATCAGCTGAGAGAAGATGACAAGTTTCCAGACATCATTAAGAAAATCGTTCAGGAGAAAGGAAATCTGCAGACAAAAGTGCCCAATTCTAGAAAAACAAAAAACAAACAAACAAACAAACAAACAAACAAAAAAAAAAAACAATGCCACAAAGGACATTTATTAGAAAGGAAGAGAAGCACACGGATCTAAGGCAGGGAGGGATAGGTTAACTCTGATATGTGCAAATATAGTTGGGTTCATGATCAGGACTGTCCTTATCTATATAGCTGCTAACCCTTGGGTCTTGAAGAGAAAATATAAACACCAACTGTCAGTCTTTTGCTTGTCCAACAAGAAGGCTTAGATGAGAACCTTTTTTTCTCTGGATTAGTCCAATTAATACTTTGTCCCTGATGTAGGAAGTACCTTGCCAATAAGAGGCTGCCTTTTGAAGCTCTTTTGATATTGGACAATGCCCCTGGCCACCAGGAACCCCATCACTTATGGCATCAAATTGCCCCAAACACACAGTATCTAACTCAGCCTCTAGATCAGGGGGTCATAAGGACCTAAAGGCTCATTACACATGGTACTCTATGGAAAGGATTGTCAACAGTATGGAAGAGAACCTGACAGAGGGAACATCATGAAAGTCTGCAAGGATCCAGGAATAGAAAATGGTGGCCGAATAGGACCTAGAGCCAGGCCTGAAAAGCAACTAAATCTGAGAGCATCTACCCTGAATTAACAAATTAGACACAGCTGAGGAGACAATTTTCAATAAGGGCAGAGGACACTTAGAGAATGCTGCTTGCCAGCCATAACCTGTGTGTGACCACAACCAAGTCTGGGCAGTGAGTGGCACAGGACCTCCCAGCAGGCTCCCAGATGTCTTCAGGGAGCACGTGCCACCAGAGGGAGACCCCACACCAGGCCTTCTCACAGGCCTGCTGGGATCCAGTGTCCTAGGATCCAGCTCTAAGACCTCACAGTGAGTGCAAGCCAGGGGGAACCCTGTGCCTCATCCCTGCCCCTGACCCCAGAACCATGCTGAAAGCCTGACCCAGAGCTCCCCAGCACCCACTCCACCACGAGCCCCAGGACATTCTGCCAGGGCAACCCTGAGCAACTCAGAGCATGCCCCACACTGGGCCACAGGGGCCTCTGTCTGTACGACCCAGAGCAATCTGCACCCGCTCCACCCCAGCCCCCAGGACAGTCCTGCCAGAGCCATCTGGAGCAACCTAATGTGCACCTCACTCCAGGTGACAAGAGAGCGCTGAGGACTGTGTGACCCAGGGCAACCCACCCCACTGCACACTGAGGAGGGGTAAACTGGAGCAACCCAGCACATGTCTTACTCTGGGCTACAAGAAATTGAGGACTGTGGGACTCAGAGCAACCCTCAACCACTCCACCCCAAGCCCAGGGTCTTGCTGCTGGGGCAACCTGGAGTAACCCAGGACACACTCTATTCAGGCCACAGGGGAGCTCTGACTTCAACCCAGAGCAATGCTCACCCACTTCCACTTGGCACCTGGAACAGTCCTGCAGGGGCTACCCAGAGCAACCCAGCACATGCTTCACTCTGGGCCACAGGAGAGTGCTGCCAGGACAACCCAGAGTAAGCTGGTGTGCCCAGCCAGGGGCCATAGGACTGAGCTGCAAGTGCACTACCAGAGGGACCTAGGGTTCCACCCTGCCACAGGTGCTGGGGCTGCACAGCAAATTGCATGCAAGAGAGCTCTGGGTCCACTCAGCCATGGGTGCTGGGGCTGCACAGTGAATTGCATGCAAGAGAGCTCTGGGTCCAGTCACACACCAGAGGAACCGTGCACGTGCTCCCACCTTGCCGAGCATCTGAAGAAGACAACTGAGGGACCAGATCCATGGAAAGGGATACAACTCAGAGGTGTGAGACTCAAGGCAGACCCAGCCTCTGGGCTAATGATTTTTGAACCATTGCCCTGATAGGGTCTTCAACCTCTCAAAGCCCAAGCAGTGTGGCCAGGGCCAGAAAGAGACAGCAAAAACGGGGAGACAAAGAAACAACCCCCCAAGGACTGAAAAAGAGGAATCATCAGAAAGGGAACTAAATGAAATGGAGGCATGCAATATGTCAGAAAAATTCAGAGTAAGAGTCACACAGTTTATAAGCAGATGGATAAGAAAATCAACAACTTATGTAAGAATCAAGAAGCAATTAAAAATTATATAGCTACAGTAAAAAAACACAATGGAAGGTTTCAACAGTAGATCAGAAGAAGTGGAAGAATGAATTAGTGAGTTAGAAGTTAGGGCTGCACAATTTCAATAGTTAAGATTTTGAAACAGCCTAAATGCCCATCAGCAGATGAGTGGATTAAAAAACGATGGAACATCTACACAATGGAATACTATGCTGCTGTAAAAAGGAAGGAATTTTTACCATTTGCAACAGTATGGATGGACACCGAGAAAATTATGCTAAATGAAATATGCCCATCAGAGAAAGATAAATATCACATGATCTCACTCATTTGTGGAATATAATGAACAACATAATCTGTTGAACAAAAATAAATCCAGAGACAGAGAAGCATCAAACTGACTGTCAAACTTCATAGGGAAGGCAAGGGAGGAGGGGGTGTTAGAGATCAGCCAAAGGACTTGTATACATGCATATAGGCATAACCAATGGTCATAGACACTGGGGTGGGGGTGGGGTAAGGCTATGTGCTAGGGCAGTGGTCGGCAAACTCATTAGTCAACAGAGCCAAATATCAACAGTACAACAATTGAAATTTCTTTTGAGAACCAAATTTTTTAAACTTAAACTTCTTCTAACGCCACTTCTTCAAAATAGACTCGCCCAGGCCGTGGTATTTTGTGGAAGAGCCACACTCAAGGGGCCAAAGTGCCACATGTGGCTCGCGAGCTGTGGTTTGCCGACCACTGTGCTAAGGGGTGGGGGGCTGGGGAGAGGTTAATGGAGGGAAAAGGATACATTATGTAATACTATATGTAATACTTTAAACAATTAAAAATTAAAAATGTTGGTAAGGATCTCACCAGTGAAGATGCCTCTTTGTAAGAGTAAAAGCTGTGAAAGCCATGAAGCTCAAAACAATAAATTTCTTCTGGAGAAAACCATGTCCAGATGTTGTTAATGACTTGATAGGATTTATGACATAGCCAGTCAAGAAAATCATGAAATAGATTGTGAATATAGGAAAAATATGTTGGGTGAAGGTTTTCCAGATATGGATGTTCAGGAAATTCAAAGCTAATAGAAACCACACCAGAGGAATTAACAAAAGATAGACTTGGAGATGTGTGCTTCCAAACCAGTGCCGGACAGTGAGGAAGAAGATGTTGATGTGGTGCCAGAAAACAAATTGACATTAGACAATCTGGCAGAAGGGTTCCAGTAAATCAAGTTTTCTTGACTTTTTTTTTTACTACACAGAAATTTCTATGATACAGGCTCTGAAACTAAAGCCAACAGTGGAAGAAGAACTGTCCCCATAGAAAAACGTTTTAAGAGAAAGAAAAAGCAAAGTCATATAGATGTATTTCAGGAAGGTAGTAAGGTTACACTGAGTGTGCCTGCCTCTTCTTCTGCCTCTTCCACCTCCTCCACACTTGCCACTTAGTGAATAATAATCAACATGCCTTACAGTTAATAAACTTATATGTTATATATGGGTGTGCCTTGATGTGAAAATCTAATAACTGTGCAGCCAGAATTGTATGAGATATTTTTGTGTCATTATCATCATCACCTAAGTATTCACTGTGTAGAACATTTTGTGGAAGAACTGTATTAAGTGAATAGCCATACATAGGCTTAAGATGAGCAATATTTAATATAAAAGTAATAATGTGTTAGTTTTCTTACTGTTTTATTACTAAACTAGAGGCCCAGTGCATGATTGAATCATGTATATGTAGGGTCCCTTACACGCTTTCGTTTTTGATCACGGTGGAGCTGGGTGCCTGTCCGCTGGTGCACCAGGCCTTTCAGAAGCCTCCGGCGCGGCGGAGGCTTCTGAAAGGCCTGGTGCCGGAGCAGACAGGCACCCAGATCCCCCACTTTTGATGGTCCATGGTGGGACATGAGCTCGCTGCCCCAGAGGCCCCTTCTGTTCCGCAGCACAGCCATGGCGCAGATGCTGAGCTCGCACTGCTGCTGGCGATGCAAGCTCAGCGTCCCGCCAGCCCAATCGGCTACCCCGGCCACCCCCAGTCCCGCCCCCTGCGCCTCCCGCTGGCCCAATCGTGGGCATAGCAGAGTGATGGTAATTTACATATTACCTTTTTATTAGGTAGGATGAATAGCTTAAAGATAAAGTGAAAAACATTAAACAGCATCAATTCAAAATTATAATAACGAAACCACAAATTCAAAGAATTACATTACCATAGAGTATGCCTCTCTCATAAATGGAGAAACTGCATATCTGCTTATCCTCATAGGTTAATGGGTTATTTTTAAAGTGTAAGGGATAAAGGGGTCAAATACATGGTGACAGAGGATGATTTGACTTTGGGTGATGGGCACACAATGAAATATACAGATCATATATCACAGAAATATATTCTTGAAACCTATTACCCAATGTCACCAAAATAAATTTAATTTAAAAAGTAACAATGTTTCTGATAATTTATTATTTATTTTTTTAAATATATTTTGTTGATTTTTTACAGAGAGGAAGGGAGAGGGATAGAGAGCTAGAAACATCATGAGAAACATCAATCAGCTGCCTCCTGCACACCCCCTACTGGGGATGTACCTGCAACCAAGGTACATGCCCTTGACTGGAATCGAACCCGGGACCCTTCAGTCTGCAGGCCGATGCTCCATCTACTGAGCCAAACCAGACAGGGATGATACTTTATTATTAATATGATTGTAATGTTGTACACATAAAAATGCTATAATGATTCATTCATTATTGTTTAGCCTAGGCTACTGTGAAGCATTTGTATTGATTACACTACACTACCATAAAGCAATCATATTGCTGCTTCTTCATTATCGAGACATGAATCATTGCACCTGTAAATAAATATACATTTATTTTTTACATTATATTTTTTATATCTAGTGTTACTAATACATATAACATTTACAGTGTTTGTATGAAATAAGACAATGTTAATGTAGGTACTGACAATGTATCTCATAAACCAAAAATAAACTTTATGGTATTAATAAACACAGTGCAGTATTATAAATATATTTTCTCTTCCTTAACCTTTCCTTAATAACTTTTTTTTCTCTAGCTTACTTTATTAAAAAAAAAACACAATATAAAAAACAGCATGTAATACAGGTAACATAGAAAGCATATGTTGATTGTTTATGTTATCTGTAAGTCAACAGTAGGCGATTAAGTAGTTTAGCTTTTGGGGAGTAAAAGTAGTATGTGGATTTTCAACTGTGTGTAGAGGGATCAGCACCCTTAACCTACACATTGTTGAAGGGTCAACTGTAGTCACTAACATACCGAGTTATTAATAATTTAAGTCAAAGCAATTCTGTTACTATCTCTGAATTGAATGCTGTCTCCCTTTTATAACTCTAACCCACAAAAAAATCCATTTATCATTTATATTTCAGGTCTATGTGACAGTATCCTGAACATTCTTTCTAATAACCACAGTTTACTTTTCTCTTTCTTCTAATATGTATGTCACTTATTATTGGTGGCATTCAACATAGCATCTAACATTTGATGCTTTGTTTAGTAACTTTTATATACCATCATTAGATTATAAACTCATGGAGGAAAACAGCACATTTTGTTTTGTGTGTAGTACCTTCTGAAGTGCTACAGACTTGATACGTAATTGTTAAGCAAATTATAACAGTTGCTTTTAATCAGCTTTCTAAGATGCCAGAAAAGGAGCCCATTTTGAAACTGAATTAGAAACATACACAAAAGATAGAGCGCCGGCTTCTACAGATAAGAGTCTCTAGTCGAAGCCCCCATAGGGACCAGGTTCTTTGAAGGCAGGAAAAGCCCATTATCAGAAAAACAGGGCAGGATCCAAAGTGTACTAATATGCACTTAGCTATGAGACAATTTTATACTGTTGCAATTTGTGGATTCATCATTAAAATTTTGAATTGATGCTGTTTTTCACTTCACCTTGAAGCTATTTATTTAGTTCATATTAATTTCTTAAGGCTAAGAGTTCATTTGAAAATACAAATGTGAAAAATTGATTTTTTTCCCTTAATGATTTAAAAATCTATAAAATGTAGACACAATAGAAAAGCAACATAAACAGTTAAAAATATACCCATTTGGTGCATATTAACTAGCAACCCCCCCAAAAAAATGGCCTCTAGAGTTAAAACCCCACCATAGAAAATATATGATGTACATAAAATAATTGTTTTAGACCACTAGTACTTAAATTCACAGGACAGTAGATAACTTCTTACTGAAAACCTTCAAATAAAGTTTCCTTTTGAGCAATACATTAAATAATTGGAAGAGAGGATGAATGCAACTTTTTGCCAAGTGCAATTCACAGTTTTTCAGTATTTACAATAATAATTTGTAAAAGAAAATTACTTCTTGGGACGAAGTTGGAATTATTTGTATACGGGGATTTTCATTTTAAGAAACATTAACAGACTGATGCATGATACATTTATTTATATAAGAGCTTTTCTTATTGATCAGAAACTGTATTATGTTCTTTTTTTGTTGTTAAACATGCTGCCAAGGCAGTCTATTGTAAAGGTTTCATGTTTTAGTGTCAGCATTTTTGTAAATTTCACCATGCTCATTTTCTAATGTGGTTAGATGGTTGTAAATAAAATGTATTGAAGCGGATACAATCAAATAATACCAATGCCGAGCAACTGTAAAGATTCTATAATAATAGCAGTATGATTCTTCGGAAAGGGAGAGATAGACATGCATTGCATTTGAATTATCAGTACCAAAGCAGTACCAAAAGCATCCAAAATATCATAATGAACAGCCTGTGTGCAGAGACTCATTTCCTAATTTCATGAATCGGCTTCCATTTACTCCTCTAAACAAGCAGAATGTACTTTTGGAAAAGCAATGCAATACTTAATCCATTTCGACAGAATCATTAATAGTGCATTCTGGTGACATGCATATTCAAATGGCTGTGGTGCCCAATGAAACAGAGCCTAATTATCGTATTAAAGGAGCATAGAAAGCTGTTTATTTACCAGTGTGAGGTGAGAAAGAGGGAAAAAAGGAAAGTTATTTGAAGAAAGGTTATGAAATGTGCAGTTTAAAATCACTATAAAAACAAAATGTGTGTGGGAGCCAGGTTTAGAAATAAATGTGTTGTCCTTTTTTACCTTTAAAAATATAACGGGAGTTGTACTAAATTTTAACCTTCTATTTTTTATTTATTTTTTACATTTTAATGATTTTTTTTTGTGCATGTAAAAAAGTAATCACTTCAATTCCTATTTAAATGTTATTTTAAATTATATTGTCAGCAATCTTTATGACGACATTTTTCAATGTGATAATGTAGTTCATCACCAACAAAGTGCCTTACTGAAATAAAAATCATACTAACATATATTTTCTATGGCTAGAATCTTTTGTAGCTTTATCTTTTATATACTATAGAATGTGTTTAAGGGTAGAATACTGGGAACTGCAAAAGTAATGCAAAGTGGCTCTATGTGTGGTCTAAAGATTTTCTAGAAAAAATCATAATTTTTAGGGGATAAAAATTGATAAGATATTAGTAAGTAGTGAGTGATAGTAAGTAAATGTTTTATATTACTCCTATGTATCAACCACTTATATACATTATCCCCCTCACTTACTTTTTAAATATTGATTCTACTTTCTTTTCTTTTTCTTTAAACTATTGTGTCAACATTTTCTTCTTTATTATAATTACTAGATGCCCGGTGCACGAAATTCATGCACTAGGTGGGGGGCCTCAACCCAGCCTGTGCCCTCTCACAGTCCAGAAGCCCCGCAATCAATTGCCCCAAAGAGGTAGGCCCTGCCCACCCAGCCGGGGCTCCGCAATTGATCGCCCCCACAGAGGGAGGCCCAGGCTACCAGCTGTGCCACCAGCTGGGTAGCCTGGGCCTCCCTCTTTGGGGCGATTGATCGCAGGGCTCCACCACTGATCACTCTCGCCGAGGAAGGCCCCGCCCACCCTCCACCGCCCGCTGGTTGGTCGCCTGGGCCTCCCACTGCAGGACGATCATGGGGCGATGGCTGGGCCCCCGACCAATCACATCACACCTGCCTTGGTTGGCCTGGCACCAATGGGTGTCATAGCATGGTCATCTGAAAGGTCATCTGGAAGGTCATCTGGATGGTTGTTCTGCTGTTTGGTCATTCGGTCGATTTGCATGTTACGCTTTTATTATTATAGCTTTGTAGGTGCCTCAGCATACTTGTTTCAAGCTTACAACTTTACTCAGCTCATTGAGTCCATGTTGGAAAGACTTTAATGAGAATTATAAAACTCTGGATGGGCTTCAGTGTTCCCTGATATCCTTACTTTTCTCCCCCCACAAATGACATGAACCCTACATTTACAGACACCCTCATTTGGAGTTAATGCTTCCTTCTTTCTAATGTGTTTATTTTCATTATGTTCCTCTAGTTTAACTAAACACAGTGGTTTCCAAATAATTGTGGGGTTTTTTGTTTCTTTTGCTTTGTTATTATTGTTTTTATTTGCTTTCCCTACTTAATTATGAGGTACTTGAGCTCAAGAAACACTTTACATTTATGTTTTACCCCAACTCAGTTAGTAATGAGCAGTTAGTACATATTCCCTACATATTTGTGAAATAAATTAATGCATAAGGAGGTGAAGGTATTACTGCATTTTTAGTATGTCACTTTAATTTTTAGACTTACCTCTTAGTTTTTGGTGACTTTTATTCTGTACCTCTATTTCCCATTCCTTTAGATACCCAAGAGAATATTTGCTAACCCAGAGTTACAAACTTCTTGAAATTTACTCTTCTTATAAAATATGTAGCTGCTTTCCATTTTTAAAAAATGGAGGGGTGGGCATCTGTAATAGTGTCAACAAAAATAAAGTTAAAATTGTAATTACAAAAGGCATGTTATATGTAAAATACAGTGAATATCTCCTAAAAGTCAGTATATTTCAGAAAGAAAAACATTTACTTTAGAAATGTAAAATATTAAATTTCAGAATGAGGTGAATATAATAAATCTATGTATATCCTCTTGAAAATAAAAGATTAGATGGAAAGGTAGTCAGGTCTTTAACAGTCTAAACTATTAAACTACTTTAAAAGTCTGAACTACTAAAATTTGATGTGCAGTTAGAAGCTGCTGAAATAATTTGGTTTTTCATATCTAGGTTATCTTTGCCTTTTGTTCATCAGATTTCAGTTAGTAAATACTTTTAGAAAATAAGTATAACAGTAATGGACTAAAAAATGGTGATGCATCTATACAATGGAATACTATGCAGCTGTAAAAAAAGGAAGAACTCTTACCATTTGCAACAGCATGGATGGACCTACAGAGCATTATGCTAGGTGAAATATGCCAGTAGAGAAAGATAAATATCACATGATCTCACTCATATGTGGAATCTAATGAACAACATAAACTGATGAACAAAAATAGATCCAAAGATATAGAAACCTCAGAGGGAAGGCAGGGGAGGTTAAAGGGGGAAAGAGATCAACCAATGAACTCATATGCATATATGCATAACCCATAGACACAGACAATAGGGTGGTGAAGGCTTGGGGGGTGGGAGAGAGGGAAATGGGGGAAAAGAAGGGACATATGTAGTACTTTCAACAATAAAGATTTATTTAAAAATAAATAAATTGCAAAAAAAATATAAAAATTTTAAAAATAATAAATAAAATATAAAAATTTTAAAAATAATGTAAAGATGGATATGAAGTAATTTAGCACAGTTTGGCTAGATCTTTAAGAAATAAGTGTTTTTGAATATTTAATTCATGGAAGCTTTTTGTACCTAACTTGATTTGCTATTTTTAGAAACATAAACTTTAGAAAAAAAATATATGGGGCCCTGCACTGGTAACTTAGTTGGTAAGACTGTCATCCTGATATGCCAAGGTTGTGGGCTCAATCTCTGCTCAGGGCACATGCAAGAAGCAACCAATTAATGCATAAATAAGAAGAACAACAAATCAATGTTTCTCTCTCTCTCTACCTTCCTCTCTCTAAAAAAAAAAAAAAAAAAAAAAAAAATCAATCAATAAAGAGTTTTTAAAGGAAAAAATATGAATAATTTAAGATACCATAATATTATCTGGAGTCAGGGTTAAAAACAAAGGGGGCTTTGTCCCTTTTATATTACTCATTAGTTAAATGACTCTGTCAAGTTACCAAACCCTTTTTTCTCCTCATATGTATTAAGGAGATTAAAAAATAGTAACTATTTCATAGGTTTCCTCTATATAAAAAAGGTAATGGATATAAAGAAAATATTTTACACAATGCCTGACAATCTAAACAGTCAATGACTGTCAAAACCGGTTTGGCTCAGTGGATAGAGCGTCGGTCTGCGGACTGAAAGGTCCCAGGTTCGCTTCTGGTCAAGGGCATGTACATTGGTTGCGGGCACATCCCCGGTGGGGGGTGTGCAGGAGGCAGCTGGTTGATGTTTCTCTCTCATAGATGTTTCTAGCTCTCTGTCCCTCTCCTTTCCTCTCTGTAAAAAATCAATAAAATATATTAAAAAAATAATAATAAAAAAATAAATAAATAAATAAAAAGAAAATAAACAGTCAATGACCAGAACCAACTATTTGATTCATGGAGATATATAGGAGATATATATGTATGTATGTATGTATGTCTGTGTATGTGTATATATATATATATATATATATATATATATATATATATATATATATATATATATATATATATATATATATGTGTGTGTGTATATATATATATATGTGTATATATATATATACACACACACACACACACACACATATATATATATATATATATATATATATATATATATATATATATATATACCTCACCATTAAATATCAATGAAAAAGACAGATGGAAACATAATATTGTTCACCACCTTTCAGTACAGCTGAATGTTATTTTATTTATATAAATATGGGCTTCTAAGCTGATTTCAGAAGATAAAATATTTAATTTTGTTTTCAATATAATGATAATTTATAAATTAGTTTTATGTTCACAAAAATATGTCAATCAAATTCCATTTCAATCTTTATGAAGTTACTAGAGGCCCAGTGCACAAGATTTGTGCACTGGGGGCTGGGAGAGGGTCCCTCAGCCTGGTGTCTCGCAGTCCGGGACCCCTTGGGGGATGTCCACCTGTGGGCCTAAGCTGGCAGTCAGACATCCCTCTCGGAGTCCTGGGCTCTTGCAGTCTGGGACCCCTCGCTCCTTATTGACTGCCAACAGTGGAGGTGGGAGAGGCTCGTGCCACCACTGCTGCACTCGCCAGCCATGAGCTTGGCTTCTGGCTAAGCAGGGCTCCCCTGTGGCTTGCTGTTGTTAGTACTGCCTCTGAGGCAGGAGAGGCTCCAGTCAACGCTGCTGAGCTCACCAGCCATGAGCCTGGCTTCTGGCTGAGTGGTGCTCCCCCTGTGGGAGCGCACTGACCACCAGGGGGCAGCTCCTGTGTTGAGCGTCTGCCCCCTGGTGGTCAGTGCGCATCATAGCAACCAGTCGTTCTGCAGGTCAGTAGATTTGCATATTACACTTTCATTATATAAGACTAGAGGCCCGGTGCACGAAATTCATGAATGGGGGGGTCCCCTTAGCCCAGCCTGCACCCTCTCCAATCCAGGACCCTTTGGGGGATGTCTGACTGCCAATTTAGGCCTGATCCCCCTGCCCGCTGGATCGCCCCTCACTGCCTCTGTGTGCCGGCCTGATCGCCCCTAACTGCCCCCCCCGCCAGCCTGCTTACCCCTAACTGCCCCCCGCTGCCAGCCAGGTTAATCCTACTGCCCACTCTGCTGGCCTGTTTGCCCCCAAATGCCCACCTCTGGCTGCCTGGTCACCCCTCTCGGACCCCCCCACCAGCCTGGCTGTCCCATGAAGCCTACTGTTCAGTCGCTTGGTCGTCCCTCACTAACCCCCCTGCTGGCCTGGTCACCCCATGCAGTGTGCTGTTCAGTCATTTGTTCATCACTCACTAACCCCCCAGCCATCCTGGTCGTAGGCAGCCATCTTGTGTTTGTCAATTTGCATATTATCTCTTTATTATATAGGACTAGAGGCCCGGTGCACAAAATTCGTGCACGGGGGTGTGTGTCCCTCAGCCCAGCCTGCACCCTCTCCAATCTGGGACCCCTCGAGGGCTGTCCGACATCCCATTCTGGCCCGATCCAGGTAGGATCGGGCCAAAATGGGCAGTCGGACATCCCTATCACAATCCAGGACTGCTAGCTCCCAACTGCTCGCCTGCCTGCCTTCCTGATTGCCCCTAACTGCTTCTGCCTGCCAGCCTGATCACCCCCTAACCACTCCCCTGACAGCCTGATTGATGCCTAACTGCTCCCATGCCAGCCTGTTTGCCCCTAACTGCCCTCCTCTGCCAGCCTGGTCACCCCCTCATTGTCCTCCCCTGCAGGTTTGATCACCCCCAACTGCCCTCCCTTGCAGGCCTGGTCCCTCCCAACTGTCCTCCCCTGCTGACCTGATCACCCACAACTGCCCTTCCTTGTAGGCCTGGTCCCTCCCAACTGCCCTCCCCTGCTGGCCATCTTGTGATGGCCATCTTGTGTCCACATGGGGGCAGTAATCTTTGACCACGTGGGGGCAGCCATCTTCTGTGTTAGAGTGATGGTCAATTTGCATATTATTCTTTTATTAGATAGGATTAGATAGGATAGAGGCCTGGTGCATGGGTGGGGGCCAGCTGGTTTGCCCTGAAGAGTGTCCCAGATCAGGGTGGGAGTTCCCTTGGGGCATGGGGTGGCCTGGGTGAGGGGCCTGTGGTGGTTTGCAGGCCAGCCATGCCCCCTGGTGACCCAAGCAGAGGCCCTGGTATCTGGGATTTATTTATCTTCTATAATTGACACTTTGTAGCCTTGAGTGGAGCCAAGCCTCCTGCTCGCTCTGTGGCCACAACCATTTTTGTTGGGATTTATTTATCTTCTATAATTGAAACTTTGTAGCCTTGAGTGGAGGCCTGGGCCTGCTAGGGTGTGAGGAAAACTTGGCTTCCTCCATTGCCAGGGAAACCCAAGCCTCCTGCTTGCTCTGTGGCTACAGCCATCTTGGTTGGGTTAATTTGCATACTCGCTCCTGATTGGCTGGTGTGTATGGCTTGTGGGTGTAGCTGGGGTATGGTCAATTTGCATATTACTCTTTTATTAGATAGGATAATTTATAACTGACTACATAACAAACCAATTACTATTTAAGAAATAGCAAAACTCAATTCAAGGATGCACATTCATGCTCATATGTGCTATTAATGTAGATTACTTTCTCACTTATTACAATGTAAAAGAATCATTCTCAAAATAAAAATGAAAAAATTTGCTCAGTTGGGTCTTTATTCTCATTTAATTTTATAATTTGTTGAATTTACATTTAAATTATAGGAATTACATTTCTCATAAAAAGTGGGAGAGTGAATTCATGTAATTACTTTCTAATATCTACAATATCTCAGTTTTGTTTGATTCCCATGTACATTAACATATTTTTGTTGAATGTGAGGCGCATAAAAGAGATTCATTATATTAGCCCTTTGCCCTTTTTCTTCCATAGAGAATGCAAAAACAAACACACACACATACACACACACACATTTCCTGAAGTGTTATACTTCTATGGTGTCATAATATATTGATATTCCTCATTTAATTTAATAATTAACTATGACAGGTCCGCTTGTTTGATAACTGAATGATATGATGTGAAACAGTTACTTAGGGCTGTGGTCGGCAAACTGAGCTCGCGAGCCACATACGGCTCTTTGGCCCCTTGAGTGTGGCTCTTCCACAAAATACCACGGCCTGGGAGAGTTTATTTTGAAGAAGTGGCATTATGCCAAAACCGGTTTGGCTCAGTGGATAGAGTGTCGGTCTGCGGACTGAAGAGTCCTGGGTTCGATTCCGGTCAAGGGCATGTACATTAGTTGTGGGCACATCCCCGGTGGGGGATGTGCAGGAGGCAGCTGGTCGATGTTTCTCTCCCATCGATGTTTCTAGCTCTCTGTCCCTCTCCTTTCCTCTCTGTAAAAAATCAATAAAATATATTAAAAAAAAAAAAAAGTGGCATTAGAAGAAGTTTAAGTTTAAAAAATTTGATTCTCAAAAGAAATTTCAATTGTTGTACTGTTGATATTTGGCTCTGTTGACTAATGAGTTTGCCGACCACTGACCTAGGGCAACATTATTTTCTAACTCTGAACTAGATTTCCATGTATTATAAAATTAAAAATGATGAACATGAGTGTATATGATACTACAGATTTGAATCAGTGACAACTGTAACTGGAATAAAACAGAACTTGTAGAAAGTGTCTGGATAACTGAGCAAAAATTGAAATTCTTCCAAGAGCAGATGGCTGGTGAGGAAATGGCAATGTTCACTTTAGACCCTAAGAGCAGAGAGAAATAAGATAGGTATTGTACATATGACTCATCAAAAAAAGGAAAGCAGCATGTTAACAATTCAATCTTATGTTATATACTATTCTAGGGGCCCAGTACACGAATTCGTGCATTTTTAAAGGAACTGTGGACCATGAGGCTGTGGTAGGTACAGGGGCGGGTCTTGGCCCATCCTCTGCATCCCTGCCTGGCCCCTCCCACTGTGGCCCTAAGTCTCCTGTCTGCCAGCAGCCCCGCTCCTGCTGCTACTGCTCTCACGCATTGATGACATTGGCCCCGTTCGAACCTGCTGATGGCGCAGAGCAATTGGGGCTGGCGCCAGCAGTGGGTGCGAGCAGTGGCTGCTGCCCCAATCGCCCCTCAGGAGCAGGGGGTGGTGGAGAAGCCTTCAGGGGTGATCAGGGCCAGCAGCCATCACTCGCACATGCTGATGGCGCTGAGTGATTGGGTCCAGTGCCAGGCACTGGCAGTGGGTGAGAGCAGTGGCTCCAGTGCCGGCTGCGGGTGCAAGTGGGGCCAGTGCTGGCAGCGGGTGTGAGTGCCGGGCGGGACCACAGTGCACAGGAGCAAAGAATTTTCAGTAACTACCAGAGGCTCACCCAGATGACAGCAACCTGTGCTCACCTTGGTCTGGAGCCCCCGCTCACCTGCTCTACCATCCTGTTGTGGCCAATGCCCGCCATGTTCCACACATGCCCCCTGGTGGTCAGAACACATCATAGGGACCGGTTGTTCAGTTGGTTGTTCAGTTGTTCCAGTTGTTCCACCGTTCAGTCTATTTGCATATTAGCCTTTTATTATATAGGATATTTTAAGAACTAATAAATAGAGTACTTTATATGGCAGATATTATTCTAAGCACTTTACATGGTAGATCTTTTTCTTTTTTTAATCCTTGCCTGAAGATATTTTTCCATTGATTTTAGAGAGAGTGGAAGAACGAGAGAAACATCAATGTGATAGAAACATAGATTGGTTGCCTTCTGCATGCCCTGACCAGGACCTGGGCCGGAAAGGAGCCTGCAACTGAGGTACATGCCCTTGACCGGAATCGAAACCAGGATCCACTGAGCCAAAGGGACTAGGGCTGGAAGATCTTTTTGAATCACCACAATCACCTAAGGAGATAAGTGCTTTTTAGAATCACTCAATATTTTATAAAAAGTAAGATGCGATATGTACTTGAAATTCTGTCTCTATTAATTGTTCATGTGCACACACATACACCAAACCCAGTTGCTCTGACCTCAGGCAAGAGAAAGTAATCACAAAGGTTAAAGGAATCATTCTTTTGTGACAATTATCAACAATGCCAATTGCATCAATCTGAGTACTAGTAAGAAATAAAGAGAATATTCTATAAATACCAGAATTATTACTCTAATTAATTTTACTTAAATGCCTAGTGCCTGATAAATAAAAAATGATCTAAGTTCAATGTTATGCACCATTTGGCAATTAATACACATTTGTCCAGTTAATTGACCAAATTTAATCAAACAGAATGAAGTTGACAATTCTCTGGGCACTAGTTGAATTTTTCACTCTAAAATTTAGGCTCTAATGAAAAGATGATGAAAACTTAATTTCTAACCTGGCCTAGAGTATAATCTATATTAAAAGGTTTGTTCATTTTTAGTTACAGCATGAACACAGCAACCTAACATGCTAATCTCCAAATATTTAACAGTATCCAAATTTATGTGGAGGTTTCAGTGAAGTATGAAGAAACACAAACTTGTGTAATTATGTCAAGATTTAGATATTAGAGTTTTATAATATTAATTCAAAATGTTGATCCTTAAATATTCTTTAGCTCAGAATTTTTACTTTGGCAGGGTTCTAAAATCACATCCTCTCTAATAAAATGGTAATATTCAAATTAACCATCACTCCGTTACATAAGCCACGCCCACCAGCCAACCCACGCCCACCAGCCAATCAGGGCGAGCATGCAAATTAACCCAATCCAAGATGGTTACAGCCACAGAGAGCAAGGTTTCCCAGGTAACAGAGGAAGCCAAGCTTTCCATAGCCGTTGCAGCCCTAAGCCTCCACTCAAGGTACAAAGTTTCAATTATAGAAGGTA
Organism: Ia io; assembly: GCA_025583905.1. Taxonomy (NCBI): domain Eukaryota; kingdom Metazoa; phylum Chordata; class Mammalia; order Chiroptera; family Vespertilionidae; genus Ia; species Ia io. The sequence continues at coordinate 35,285,577 of JAJQQW010000003.1, forward strand.
AACAAATTCAAACAAATGGCGGCAGAATGGAGCTTGAGAGAGCAGGCCAGGGTTGCCGGCGGCAACAGGGGAAGCAAAGCTTTCCGCACACCCTGGCCGGGCTCACCCGCTTAAGGCTACAAAGTTTCAATTGTAGAAGGTGAATTAATTGCCACAGAAATGGCTGCCGCCCCAGAGGGAGCAGCAGGCTTGGCTCAGCTCCAGGCTACAAAGTTTCAATTGTAGAAGGAAAATAAATTCCAGATACCAGGGCCTCCGCTTGGGTCGCCAGGGGGTGTGGCCGGCCTGCAAACCACCACAGGCCCCTCGCTCAGGCCACCCCACGCCCCAAGGGAACCCCACCCTGATCTGGGACACCCTTCAGGGCAAACCAGCTGGCCCCCACCCATGCACCAGGCCTCTATCCTATCTAATAAAAGAGTAATATGCAGATTGACCATCACTGCAACACACAATATAGCTGCCCCCATGTGGTCAAAGATCTTGCCCCCATGTGGACACAAGATGGCCACCACAAGATGGCCAGCAGGACAGGGCAATTGGGAGGCACCCGGCCTGCAAGGGAGGGCAGTTGTGAGGGACCAGGCCTGCAAGGGATGGAAGTTGGAGGTGATCAACCCTGCAGGAGAGGGCAGTTAGGGGTGACCAGGCTGGCAGAGGAGGGAAGTTGGGGGCAAACAGGCTGGCAGGGAGCAGTTAAGCATCAACCAGGCTGGCAGTGGACTGGTTAGGGGGTGATCAGGCTGGCAGGCAGAAGCAGTTAGTGGCAATCAGGAAGGCAGGCAGGCAAGCAGTTGGGAGCCAGCAGTCCTGGATTGTGAGAGGGATGTCCGACTGCCCGTTTAAACGGGCAGTCGGACATCCCTTGAGGGGTCCCATATTGGAGAGGGTACAGGCTGGGCTGAGGGACAACCCCCCGCCGTGCACAAATTTCGTGCACTGGGCTTCTAGTATAGTTTGTAATAAAATATGCATTTGAAAAGATCTAGTAGAAAACTGTTCACAATAACTTCACAGTAGTCTATTTCAAGCAGTATTTGTTTGGCAGTGCCATACAGGAAAACACTTCTTGACAAAAAAATCTTTTTTGAGTTTCTTATGGGGAAAGACAGTGCAGTCACAACATGCAAATTTCAGTATTGATAATAAACTCATTATATACATATCTGTAGAGTGTGTGGTTTTTGTAGGCATCCTAATACGTAATTTCCAGAATTTGCCCAAGAAGTTTGAGCAAGTTGTAAAATATTTAGTCTAAAGTAACAAATAATTCTTTGTGTGTGAACATTTATTAATGCAATCTGAAATTAAGCATTGATTGGCAGTGAGTGGAAGAAAGAAAATATTCATAGGAGGGAAAGTATTAATAAAAGTAGCAGCCAAGACAAATCAGAAATAGGACAGAGACTGACAACTTTGTGGGAATGTTGACATTTATTGAGAAGCTGCATCTCAAATGATTCAGACACATGGGACAATGCATGAAAATAGACTCTCCTGAAGGATTTTTCATTATTATTGTGTAAAGAAACTCTCAGAGTCCAACTCAGAATAAGGCCCAGACATTGCTGAGAAGATTAACTTAAGAAACTATTGAAAAATATAGGACAAAAACAATATAGTGGAGATAACTAGGCAAGAAAGAAAAAGAGGAAAGCCAATTTTCTGACTCAGTGCAAAGATGAATATGATAATTTTATTATGGAGATAAATGTAAACTCTAACCTAGAAAAATACATTTTACAATGAATGGCCAGCATGGCTTTAAGCTATAGGATTGAAAGATTATACAGTGTGCACTGGGGATCTGATTTCTTGATTTAACTCCCACCACTTATTCTTCTGAAAAAATTTAAAAGCTAAAACATAAAATAAGACTAATTAATTTTATATTATTCCCTAAACATATCCAATAAACAAAGATTTAGAAAATACACCGTGAAGCATTTCATATCTTTATTAATGCAGTAGTCATACTTAACATGATCAATTTAAAATTTAAACAAATTAATAATCTCAATAAGAAGATTTCAAATCATAAAAAAATGGATCTGAGCAATATTTATGGGTTTATGTCTCCATTTATAACTATTAAGTTATTTATATAACATTGAATAACAATTCAATACTTTCAGATTGTGGTAAAAGTATGTTGTTAAGTATACAAAAATTTATAAAGAATTTTTGTATTCATGTACATTATTTTTAATAGAAAATATATAAGTAGAGAATCTAACAAAAGGGAAAATAAAAGCTCATCTGTCTTGAGGGCCAGAAGGATATTCTACTGCCTGTTCCAAGGTATGGATGGAATTTAAAGTATCCCATTCCACCAAAATATCCCTATACCATCATATTCTATCCTCAAATAAATAATGCTATATGAATCATGCAAAATGTCTAGCATATAAAGTCACTGAAGGTATACTTCTTCATAATGTCAGGAGCACCTTTTTATAAAGCAACTGTACAATTGCATAGCTTTCAGATGAATCTTTTAACACTTTCAAATCAAATTTCTGTCACTAAGTCACTTCTGCCAGACCTTCAACATTTTTCACATCATAACATACCCAGAAAATAATAATGTTGAAATGAGCATCCATACCTTGGTTGAGTCCTATTGAGCTGCCCAAAATGGAGGGTTTCTCACTTTCTATATATCACCTAGCAAAGCCATACTAGTAAACTTAGAATTCTGGTTCACAGATTCTATAAAGCCAATACAGTTTGTATAACCCGACCCAAGAAGCTGCCTTCTTCCATTATCACCTCATATTAATTTCTGCTTTAACAGTTTCATATATTTACATAAACTCATATCTTTGTACAATTACAAAAATACAACAAAACTACCAGCACTTATTAAGATACTGTATGTCAGGCATTATGCTCAACATTTGAATGATTTTATAATTATGATCTTCACAATTACTCTATGTGGGATGAGTTAGTATCCTAGTTCTTAGCTGAGGATACTACAGCACAAGGATGGCCTCAGGGTATGGAGAAAGTAAGAATCAGCTCTAGAAATCAAACTCAGGTCTTCCTGATGCCAAAACAATTTTATTATTATTATTTTTTTTTTTTACTGTGTGAAGAATAGCCTAAAACTCCTACTCTCCCTTCATCTGTATCAGCACTCAGTGTAAGGTTTTATACACGGTAGAAATAAAAATAATACTTTTATATAAATAAAAGACCATGTGAAGAGTTTGTTTATGCTATACTGATATGTCAGAGAATAATAAATATAGCAGAACAGACCTAGGTAGTTCGATTATCAAAGTGATTTGACTGCGCCATTATTTTTATGAATATATGGTCTGGCTTTTAGAATTTTGTTTTAATTTTTGTTAAACTTCTTCACTCAATAGTTCATTGTGGTACAGTTTTGTAAGATCTCAAAGAACTAGCTAATTATGTTTAAACTCTCTAAGAGCAATGACTGTAGGCATAAAAAGCCCTAAGTAGAAACTGATCATAAACCATTAGACCAGAACTTTTTAATCACTACTATAATTATTCTTATTCTTATATAGACTGAGTTCATTAAGACCATCTTTTTTTATACTATAATATCTTTAAAGTATCTGTTTTTGAAATGGTCATTGCCAGTTTTAGTCCCAGGCAATATGTGCTAATTTTGTCACTAGAACTATTCTTGCTTTGATCTCTGTTCCAGTGAACATAATGCACAACTTAGGGAATCTTTAGCTCAAACTTAACTAGTTGCTTCACGACAAACTTAGCATGCAAAGAAAACTAGCAACATCAGAGAAAATACTGTTTCAGTGTTGAATTTCTAGCATGAAACAAATTCAGTATCTAAAAAGATTTTAGTAATATTATACTTAATTTTTACAAATATTTTTATTGATTTCAGAGAGGGAGAGAAACTTCCTATATAATAAAAGCCTAATATGCTAAGTGTCCGGTTGTCCAGTCAGCTGTTCAACCAATCAAAGCATAATATGCTAATGATATGCTAAGGCCGCTCAACTGCTCGCTATGACATGCACTGACCATCGGGGGCAGACAGTCGACTGGTCAACCAGTCACTATGATGTGTACTGACCACCATGGGGCAGACGCTCCAATTTGCAGATTAGCTTGCTGCTGGGGTCCGGCTGATGGAGACTGAGTGAGATGGGCCAGACATGCCCTGGAGCCCTCCTACAGTCCCTCCCTGGCTGGCCAACCTCCCGTATCCCTCGGCCTGGCCTGTGCCCTCTCACAATCCAGGATCCCACGGGGGATGTCAGAGAGTCAGTTTCAGCCTGATCCTGCAGGCCAAGTCGAGGGACCCCACTAGTGAACGAATTCATGCACCAGGCCTTTAGTCAATTATGAGAGAGAATCATGGATTGGCTGCCTCCTGCACATCCCCCATTGGGTTTCTAGCTTACAATTGCAATCTGGGCATGTGCCCGAACTATGACCTCCTGATTTATAGGTCAACACTCAACCACTGAGGCACACTTGCTGGGCAATATTATACTTAGTTTTAAAAAGGCATAGTAGTTACATAATCAGGCTTCAATATATATTACATTTGTTGCTGTTCTAATTTAATATTAAATAATTTTTGTATTATTTGCAATTTTTTCCTAGTTATCATTTTTAGGATTAACATAAGATTTCATCATGTGAAACAGTAATTTTTTAAAACCATATCATATCCTTAAGCATTCAGGGGTGGGGAACGTCTGGCCTTTGGGCCTTATAAAGCCTTGGAAATCATTGGTCTGGCCCTCCTAAGGCATTAGGGATGAGTTAATTGTTTGACCATATACAGCAGGCTAATTTTTAAGTTGATAATGTTTCAATGGCCTGCAAATCATGTTATAAATATCCAAATGGCCTTGGCAGAAAAAAAAGTTCCCCACCCCTGATATATAGTTCAATAATATAGTATCGTGATCATAGGTGTTTTACTTTTCAGTTATTTATTCTGTTACAGTAGTAAGAAATATAATTATTGCCCTAGCTGGTTTGGCTCAGTGGACAGAGTGTCGCCCTGCGGACTGACGGGTCCCAGGTTTGATTCTGGTCAAGCGCATGTGCCTTGGTTGTGGGCACATCCCCAGTGGGGGGTGTGCAGGAGGCAGCTGATCGATGTTTCTCTCTCATTGATGTTTCCGGCTCTCTATCCCTCTCCCTTCCTCTCTGTAAAAAAATCAATAAAATATATTTTTTAAAAAAAGAAAGAAAATTATCGAGTAAAACGTTTGGTTATTATTAAGCCTGTTGTGACTTGCAAGGAAGAAATTTACATATGTCATTTATTCATCTACTCATTAATTGTTTAGTGCTTACTATTCGATGGTGCTTTCCTTGGTGCTGATAAAATAAAATGAATAGTACAGTATCTCTGACTTCATGGAGTTCCTTCTAGTGAGGGTAAGCAAACCCATAAGCAAGTATGTAGGAAATGTCCTGAATTTTTTTCCTTGCAATTCAGGACTAATATTCCCATAAGGATAAATATAAACTAGGGAGGATACATTCATTGTGGACTGTGGCTGTTGACTTTCCAAACAGCTTTAAAGCACAGTTAATCCTTTGCACTCGCTTGCTTTTTTCTCGATTCCTTTATTCTACTCGGGATTTAATTTTTTAAATACCCCAGATTTTACAAAGTGTGGCAGTAGAATAAAAAACTGAAAACTGGAGTTTCTTTTCATACAAACTTATTTATTTGGATTTTTTTATATTTCAAATTATTGATACACTCAAAGAGTAATTTTAATCTCGACATCCGAGTGCAAAAAGGTTAACACCTGATGTAGAATGTTTCATTTTATTGTCACCTTCCATTAAATTATCAAATATCTTGTGCCTCAGTACACATGATGCCTTGGCTTAGTGACATATTATAGCAGCCTCCATAGAACTGAATGGCAAATATTATTTATTTTATTTTCCCATCCACATGATATTTGCAAGTTTATTTTGAAAGCATGTTCAAGTTACTTTTTATTTCTCTGTTTTCTACCAAAATATTTCAGAATCCTTGTTCATGAATTATTTAGCAAAACAGCATGGAATTTTTAAAGGCCTTTAAAAATAGATTTTAATTACATGTTCTATTTTGAAGTACCAACACTAAGACTCCTACTTATTAAAAATTGGAAGTCAGTTCAACACGGTATTATATTTAATTCTGATTTTAATGCATGTTAAACTACTATCACCATGTTCAATAACAGCTTTGTTCACACTTTGCTGCTGATTTTCTTTAATAGCTAAAGTGGATTGACATTTGCCAATAGTTTACATGAAGTTTATAAACAGTAAGATAGGGTGAGCATTTACCTTGTGAAACATTTTGGTTTTTCAGGACAAAGCTAAATTATAAAGTAGCAAAAATTTTATAGAAATTAGTTCATAGCTTTGAATGTGTGCATAATAATTGAAAACATATTGACTAGACTTGCATTATTTCAAATTCTGTCTATAATGTGAGATTTCCTTCTTATTTTGCATCAGCATATTTTCACACATGCACAATTAAAAATTACTTGGAATGTAACTGCATGCCACCAGCAATTAGCTTATTCAGAATAATACTAGAATTATAACAAATAAAGAAAGGATCAGAATTCAAGCTGATCAGTAAATAAAGGTGTACAAAAAAAGGTAAATTTTAAGTAAATTTTAAAGAGAGACTGAGGAATCCTATATAATAAAGAGGTAATATGCAAATTGACCCTTATGCCCTCACAAGATGGCTGCCTATGACAAGGTCTGCAGGGGGATTAGTGAGGGATGACCAAAAAACTGAACAGCAGGCTGCGTGGCTGGCAGTTGGGGTTGACCAGGCCGGCAGAGGGGGGCAGTAAGAGTCAACCAGGCTGGCGGGGGAGCGGGCAGTAAGGAGCTACCAGGCTGGTGGGGGGGGCAGTTCGGAGTGACCAGGCCAACAGGGAGGGAGCCCCTGGGGGTGACCTGGCTGGCAACAGGGGGCAGTTATGGGCAACCAAGCAGGCAGGCAGGTGAGCTATTAGGAGCCAGCAGTCCAGGATTGTGAACCGGATGTCCGACTGCGGGTTTAGGTCAGATCCCTGGGATTGGACATCCCCCAAGGGGTCCCGGATTAGAGAGGGTGCAGGCTGGGCTGAGAGGACCTCGCCCCCCATGCACAAATTTCATGCACCAGGCCTCTTGTCGACTAATGAAATAGAATCATGAGCAAGTATAAGTGTATGTTCTTATTAGAAACAATTACTTAGTATAGTGCAATTATAGTTTATTTTTATAAGCTTTACTTATGATAAAAATTAAAGTCACACCTTTGTGAAGGTGCAAGATATGATTATTTTAATAAAATTTTGGGCATTTTAAGTGGTAGTACAGCAAGCTTTTCTCCGAAGTTGGCACAGTGTTAGATACCAGGGGAAATGTGATTGTGTTTTTAAGTAGAATTCTATTGTTGACTGACGTGTGGTATTGAATGTCTGTGTCTCCTTTCGATGAGAAGGAAGGTTTGTGCATTTTCAAAAACTGACAATCATCACAAAGCCAAAGAATAGTTATTCTCTAAACCTTGAAAGTGACTTTTGTGTGGCATGCAGCAAAATAGGGTGAGCATTTACCTTGTGGAACATTTCAGTTTTTCAGGATAAAGCTATATTATAAAGTAGCAAAAATTTTATAGAAATTCAGGAAAGTTAAAATCCATATGTTCTCTAGGTAGAGACATTTTATTATAACAAGAAAAATGTGTTGATCTCAAGTGGAGAGATTAGGTCATTTATCACATAGTGTTACTGTTTCTGATAACACAGTTAACATATACTTTTCAAATCTCAATAGAAGTAAGCTTGCTCAAATGGAACTTACTCACCTGAATTGGTGAGATTGATTGTTATGAGTAAAGGTTAAAACATTCTGCGAAAATTTTAAACCATTCCATTTATGAAAGAAAAAGTGTAAAATTAAAAAAAGTTAAATAGAAGTAGTTCAATTATAAGCATAGAAATTTATTGAGTTTTATTGTGAGCCTGATAATGTGCCATTGGTTTATCCATGGCTTATGTTGTTATCAAAATAATCCTATGGCATGGGAACTAACATTATCTCTACCAGCTGATAGAAAAATCCTATCTAATAAAAGAATAATAGGCAAATTAACCATCACTCTGCTACACCCACCAGCCATACCCACCAGCCAATCAGGGACAAGTGTGCAAATTAACCCAACCGAGATGGCTGCGGCCACAGAGAGAGCAGGAGGGAGGCTTGGGTTTCCCCGGTGATGGAGGAAGCCAAGCTTTCCACACACCCAGGCCAACCCAGGCCCCCTCTCCAGGCTACAAAGTTTCAATTATAGAAGATAAATAAATCCCAACAAAAATGGCAGCAGCCACGGAGCTGGAGAGAGCAGGAGGCTAGGGTTGCCCCTGGCGATGGAGGAAGCCAAGCTTCTGTAGCCCTGGCCTGCCTTGGCCTCTACTTAAGGCTACCAAGTTTCAATTATAGAAGATAAATAAATCCCAACAGAAATGGCTGCCGCCACGAAGCAAGCAGAAGGCTTGGCTCTGCTCCAGGCTACAAAGTTTCAATTGTAGAAGATAAATAAATCCCAGATACCAGGGCCTCCGCTTGGGTCGCCGGGGGTCATGGCTGACCTGCTAACCACCACAGGTCCCTCGCCCAGACCTCCCCACGCCCCAAGGGAACCCCCACCCTGATCCGGGACACCCTTCAGGGCAAACCAGCTGGCCCCCACCCATGCACCAGGCCTCTATCCTATCTGAGAGTAATATGCAGATTGACCATCACTCCAACACACAAGATGGCTGCCCCCATGTGGTCAAAGATCCTGCCCCCATGTGGACACAAGATGGCCACCACAAGATGGCCAGCAGGGGAGGGCAGTTGGGAGGGACCAGGCCTGCAAGGGAGGCCAGTTGTGGGCAATCAGGCCAGCAGGGGAGGGCAGTTGGGAGGAACCAGGCCTGCAAGGGAGGGCAGTTGGGGGTGGTCAAGACTGCAGGGGAGGGCAGTTAGGGGTGACCAGGCTGGCAGAGGAGGGAAGTAGGGGGTGACCAGGCCTGCAGGGGAGAGCCGTTGGGGGGACCAGGTCTGCAGGGGAGGGCACTTAGGGGCAAACAGGCTGGCAGGGGAGCAGTTAGGCATCAATCAGGCTGTCAGGGGAGTGGCTAGGGGGTGATCAGGCTAGCAGGCAGAAGTGGTTAGGGGCAATCAGGAAGGCAGGCAGGCAAGCAGTTGGGAGCCAGCAGTCCTGGATTGTGAGAGGGATGTCCGACTGCCCGTTTAGGCCCGATCCCCTGGGATCAGGTCTAAATGGGCAGTCGGACATCCCTCGAGAGGTCCCAGATTGGAGAAGGTGCAGGCTGGGCTGAGGGACACCGCCCCCCCGCCATGCATGAATTTCATGCACCGGGCTTCTAGAGTATCAAATAAGTTGCCCAAATACTTGACACTACTTAAAACATGTGCATGTTAGATTTTCATAATTTTAAAGGAATAATTTATGTTCTATAAAAATTAATACATCTAAAATAAGCATAAATGACTCTATTTATTTTTTTTTAAAATCTCTAAGATAGAGTATTCTTTCAGATGTTATTAAAATGAGAAATATTAATAAAATTATTTATTGGGTGATTTATTTTTGTTTTCAACTAGCAATGATTTTTTAAGGTACTTGAATATCTCTTTTCTTTATCATATAGATGTCATTTTAAATAGAAAACATCTCTTTCCATACTTAATAATAATAATAAATAACCTTCTTGGAGAGATATTTTCCTATGACAAAAATGGAGAAGTATTAGAACTGTAAAAATAAAAATAATGATCATAGCAAATAAATCTACTTTTTATCTACTCATTGACAGATACTGTTATCAGATTTTCACATTGACTAATTAAATTCTCTAACAATCTTCAAATGTTTGCATTGTTATCATGTTATCAATTAAGAGAGTGAATGGCTTAATATTTTACCAAAACAACACTCCTAGTAAGTGGCCAGACTAATTCCACAACCCTAGTCTTTGTTATAACAACTATTAATTCTTAATCAATCTAAATTAATTTTCTAAGGAAATTGTTTTCAGTAAGGGTAACACTTTATTCCTGCATACATATTGTTATATGTATCCAGGAATATGGATATATGTTAGGACAGTAAACATCCACCGAAATAATCAATTTAAGAACCCATTTTGAGAGATGAAAATTGATTTGTTTCTTGTTAGGAAATTGGTTCCTAATGATCATTTTATTTCTTTTTGTTCTTTGGGTTTTTTTGTTTTGTTTGTTTGTTTGTTTGTAATCCTCACCCAAGGATGTTTTCCCATTGATTTTAGAGAATGGAAGAGAGAGGAAAAGACAGAGAAATATCGATGTGAGAGAAACACACTGATTGATGGCCTTTTGCATGAGCCCTGACTAGGGCCAGGGAGGAGCCTACAACTAGGTATGTGCCCTTGACTGGAATCAAACCCGGGATCCTTTGGTCAGCAGGCTGATGCTCTATCCACTGAGCAACACTGGCTAGGGCATTATTTCATTTCTTATGTGAATTTTGACTTCTAGTAAACAATATATCTGTAACATAAAAATAATAGTTCCAGTAAGTTTAGTTTTGATTAACAGCTTAATAGTAAAGCTTTGAAAATATTTTTATATTTATTAAGTTATAACTTATAATTTATATACCACTTATTTTCCAAATGGAAACAGTATGTTATATATAAATTTTAAATATATTAAAGTCAGTAATTAATTTTTGTGACACTTTTGTCACATAAAATCTACTTTTGTTATTCTTCTTGTATAAATATTTTAGATTTCTATTTAATATTGATAGAAAAAATTTATCTGGTGACACTAAATTCCAAAATGTGTTTTTATAGGTGGCTTTTTTAAAAAAAATAATAAACTGATTAATAACAACATAATTATAAGAAACAAATTCAAGTATTCAACTGACCATTTCTCTTTATAAAACAATAAGAAAAAAATCTTAATATTTTGAGGAAAGTATTTTTTTCAAGAAAAGGAGTATGAACTAAGTGCTTAGTGATTATTTAAATTAGCATGGGGATAGAGTTGGGAAAATTGAATAATTGTGTTAACATCTTTTTAAGTTATTCTTTTTAAAAAATATATGTTTTTATTGATTTTTTAGAGAGAGAGGAAGGGAAAGAGAGATAGAAAAATTAATGAGCGAGAACATTGTTTGGCTGTCTCTTGCACACTCCTCATGGGGGACTGTGCCCTGACCAAGAATTGAACCAGTGACCTCCTGGTGTACGGGTTGGCACTCAACCACTGAGCCACACCAGCTGGGCTGTTAATAATTTTTAATCTACAAATTATCAGTTATAAATGTGATCTTGAAAAGTATACCATTATTTTAATTATTTGTTTCTAAGTTAACAAATATATATATTTTTTTTATTTTTTATTAAATGTATTGGGGTGACATTGATCAACATGAACATATAAGTTTCAGGTGTGGATTTCTATGTTAAAAGATCTGTATATAGCACTATGTGCCCACCACCCAAAGTCAAATCTTCTCCCGTCACCATGTAATAGGATCCCCTTTTCCCTCTTGCAGTCACCATGAGTTTCAGTTTTATATCCCACATATGAGTGAAATCATATGGTTCTTAGACTTTACTGACTTATTTCACTTAACATAATGTTCTCAAGGACTGTCCATGTTGTTACAAATGGCACTGTTTTATCCTTTGTTAGGTGACTAGTATTCCACATCTTTACCCAATCACCTACGGAAGGACACTTCAGTTGTTTCTATATCTTGGCCACTGTGAATAATGCTGCAATGAGCATAGGTGTGCATATAAATAAACAGGGAATAAAAACTGCTGGCATGTGGGACTTTTATATTTTAGTTGCTTTATGACTGCATAGTCTTTCATGGGCATATAATTTTCAGTCCTAAAACACTATTTTCTAAATTCCTATTTAATAAATTTATTTTCTCAACTAAGATTATTCCAATTGCATAAAATTTCTGTAATATATAAAATTATTTTAAATATCTATCTCCTTTGTGATATTATGTTTTTAATTCAAATATATTTGATTGGAAGAAAATAATTCCTTACAGAAGCAGCATACATGTGTCAGCTCTGCTGAAATTTTTTTCTTCACATTTTTTAATATAGTCAACAAAAGGAGAAAAAAAGAAAATTAACTATAAAAGTTCTTCTGAATAGTGTTCATTTCCCTAGATTTACCTGTAGACTGTTACTGTAGTTGAATTTTTATAGGCTATATTTTTTTAATCAGGCTTTATAAATCCCCTCTATTTAAAAAATATATGTTCAATCATTTTTCTCATCCTTCTTATTAAATTTTAATAGTGACAGCTTACTTTAATAAGAAACAAAAATTCATAATGAATCATTAATACAAAGATGTTAAAATGATTACTTTTTTATTTTTGGTAATCTTCACCTGAGGCTGTTTTTTTGTTTTTGTTTTCTATTGCTTTTCAGAGAGTGGAAGGGAAGGAGGGAGGGGGAGGAAAAGAAGGAGAGAGAGATGAGAGGGATGAGAGAGAGAAAAAGATGGATGTGAGAGATACATGGACTGGTTGGGAACCCGCAACCCAGGTGTGTGTCCTTGACCTGGAATCACACTGAGATCCTTCGGTGTGTGGGTTGATGCTCTAACCACTGAGAACACCAGCCAGGGCTCAAATGCTTATTTTTTTATTGATGTTAACCGCCCCCCCCCCTTAAAGAAAGTACAGAATTTTAAGAACATTTCAGCTTGATTAAAAAATGCTGCCATACCTGATATTAGTAAATTATGGAAACTAATTCTGGGACCACACAATATTGATATACTGAATTATTTTTAAGGAGTAGCTGCTAAAACATAACATATTTATTCATTCTTAGTAAAGGCTGTTAAATAGGATGACTCAAGTGTAATACACATTTGTGCCAATTCACAATTCAGTACTTCTTATTTGAGTAAAAGAATACAATAGAAATAGTATTGTCATTATTTTCCATAATCTTCTTAACCACTTATACTAGGTGTATTGGTTAATAATGTGGATTTTGTAATCAAAGAAAACATGATAATTTCAAGAGAAACATCAAAAGTGCTTTATCCAAAGTAATGTCCATCGATGACTACACATTTCCCCGTCTTTCAGGTAATTTGTGGATACCGTCCCAATAGAACTTTTCTTGTTTTGAGGCAAACCATTCAGAGACACAATTTTCCACTTCTTCGTACGTTTTAAAGCGCTGCTCAGAAAGTACATGTGCCATCGATCAGAATAAGTGGTCATCTGAAGGAGCAAGGTCTGGTGAATACAGCAGGTGGGTTAATACTTCCCAGGCAAGATCTTTTAAAATATATTTTATTGATTTTTTACAGAGAGGAAGAGAGAGGGATAGAGAGTCAGAAACATTGATCAGCTGCCTCCTGCACACCTCCCACTGGGGATGTGCCTGCAACCAAGGTACATGCCCTTGACCGGAATCGAACCTGGGACCCCTGAGTCCGCAGGCCGGCGCTCTATCCACTGAGCCAAACCGGTTTCGGCCCAGGCAAGATCTTTTAATGTGTCTGTAACTGGTTTTGAAGTGTGTGATGGTGCATCATCATGAAGCAAAATTACTTTGCCGTGTCTTCTGGAACATTCTGGTTGTTTCACGATCAAATTGTGGTTCAAATTGATTCTTTGTTATCAGTAGCAATCAGTATTAATGGTTTCACCTGGTTTGAGAAGCTCATAATACACCACACCTTCCTGGTCCCACCAAACGCAGAACATTGGCTTCTTTCTGAAGAGATTTGACCTTGTAGTCAATGTTCATGGTTGACCTGGATGAACCCATGATTTTGTGCATTTGGGATTCTCAAAATAAATCCACTTTTCATCGCCAGTCACAATTTGATGCAAAAAAGACTTTCATGCCGTTGAAGCAACATTTTACTGATGACTTTTCGGTTTTCCATTTGTCTTTTGTTCAGTTGATGTGGCACCCATTTTCCTTCCTTTAAAATATTTCCCATTGCTTGTAAATTATCACAAATTGTTTGCTGAGCAATGTTTAATCTTTCTGCAAGTTGTTTTTGAGTTTGACATGCATCTTCATCCAATAATGCTTTTAATTGTTGGTCTTCAAACTTTTTCGGTTGACCTGGACGTTCTTTGTCTTTCACAAAGGAATCATCACTTTTATAGCATTTAAACCAGCGTTCACAAGTATCTTGAGATGGAACATGTTCACCATAAGCTTCCTGAAGTATTCAGCAGCACTTTTCTTCAAAATAAATGAATTAAAACTTCCCAAAAATGCTCTTTTTTTGGCACAAAATTGGACATTTTTAAGTGTAAAAATATCTATGATGTTAACACCTTCAGAAAATTTGACATATGAAGTTTTGAAGCTTGCTTTCAATACAACAAAATAGCATGCATATCAAATCACATATATCAACATATGTGTAACTCCATTTATTGAAAAAAATCTGCATTATTAACCGGTACACTTAGTAATTTCCCCTCTTTAACATTTCTAAATGTTTTCAAATGAATAACATTTGCAATTTATAAAATAGTAACTTGATAACACACATTTCTCAATAAATAGCAATAGAAAAGAGTAACTTCTACCTACAAATTAAAGGCCAAATGTGGAGGAAGGGAGAAGTGGAGAGAGAGAGAGAATGAGAAAAATTTGTATTCCTCTCCCTCACTCAAATTTTAGGGGAAAGGTTTTGATATGAGAGTTAAAGATGAAATTAGACTTAATTTTATTCTTTCAATAATGTTTTATTTTCAAAGCTCTACTTTCTGATAATCAACCTATCAAAATTTTGAACAAAATATTACTATCAAAATAAAGTCATACAAATGCATTAACCCATGACAAGTTTATAATAGTGAGTTTCCCATGTAAGAGATTTTAAATCAAGGTGGTAGATTAAATATACACAAAAATAATAATAAAACTGTTATTATGAAATCCTATCATTTAGAATGGAGGTGAAATAAAATTCTTGCCAGGTAACTGTGTTTTCCCAGAGGATAAATTCATACATCACAATGTCATGATATTTATATTGCAATTTTGCCCTGACTTTTTGCAATGCAAGGTTTTACATGATACCAATCCATCAAGATTCAATATCATTATGCTTTGTCACCTTAAGTCCCAGAACATGATTCTAAAACTATGCACTACCTCTAAGCAGTAATACAAAACAGAGAATAATCCCAAGTAGGACGAGTACTATTGATTGATATTAGGGAAAGTAAACAAGCCTCCTCTTGTTAGTATACAGAAATAAGAATGGATAGAATTTTGTAGATGACTTTTTTCAAGACAACAAGTAACTACATTTGGTAAAAGTAATATGTTTATAAAAGCAAAATATAATTTTTAAAACTGTCATCAATGCTACAGCAAGCATACAGGACAATATCTGTCTTATACTGTGACAGGAGAGTGAGGCCAATTACAGACCAGGGTCTTTTGTATTACAATTAAGAGGGAAATAAATATTAAAAGGAATGAACATATTTTTAAAAGAAGAATATATAAGAAGAAGGACAAGAAGATAACATTTGGCTCTTATATAGTAAATATATTTTCCCCAAATAACCCATTTGGGGACTACAGAGGTAATTATAGGGACTATAAAGGTAGAAATAATGACTGAATAGATTCAAGCAAATGTATCAAATAACTGGCTATATTTAATAATTTGTTAATATCTGGGAATTGATGTTAGCTGGTCAACCTAAGGATTTTAATATAATTACAAAAATATACAGAATTAAAATATTAGCTCATATTAAGGAAATCTATGCATGTTATTAAGAATAAACTGAGTACAGAAAAACTTGAGCATGTATTTTTGGCATAAAAGAATAATCTATTTGGCAGAAGGAATAAATTTAGGGAAGATGATATAATTAATAATAAAGTTATTTTATAATTTTGAGAAGAGTGTTAACTTGAAGTTCTTTTATTGGAGGC
This sequence comes from Ia io, assembly GCA_025583905.1. Taxonomy (NCBI): domain Eukaryota; kingdom Metazoa; phylum Chordata; class Mammalia; order Chiroptera; family Vespertilionidae; genus Ia; species Ia io. The sequence goes on from JAJQQW010000003.1 coordinate 35,301,599, forward strand.
TACCAGATGAACTAGGATATCTTCTCACATAGTACAACCATGACGCAAGTTCCTCTTTGAAATGAAATACTCTAGCCCTAGCTGGTTTCACTCAGTGGACAGAGTTATCAGCCTGAGGACTGAAGGGTCCCATGTTTGATTCTGGACAAGGGGACATGCCCAGGTTGCAGGCTTGATCCCAAGTAGGATCCCAAGTAGGGGGTGTGTTGGAGGCAGCCAATCAATGATTCTCTGTCATCATTGATGTTTCTATCTCTCTCTCCCTCTCCCTTCCTCTCTGCAATCAGTAAAAATACATTAAAAAAAAAAGAAATACTCTATCACTTAATTGTATCCAAAGAAGTTTTGGTGCATATTATTATTTTCAAAGAAAAACCACTTAAATTTCATTCTGGAAAAGCTAAGAGACCTGATTGCTTTGGATAGTAGTCCGCTGAAAGGCAGCTAGGTGGGCTGCTACTTTTAGCATTATATCCTTTTTATATTTATGTTTATTCCATTTAACATAATAAATTATACGATACACATTACTAATCTTTTAAAGTCCATGTGAAGGCTGGATTGACTATTTTCTTTTATATATATTTTTTATTGATTTCAGAAAGGAAGGGAGAGGGAGAGAGAGACAGAAACATCAATGATGAAGGAGAGTCGTCGATCAGCTGCCTCCTGCACGTGCCACACTGGGGACTGAGCCCACAACCAGGGCATGTGCCCTGACCAGGAATCGAACTATGACCTCCTGGTTCATAGGTAAATGCTCAATCACTGAGCCACGCTGGCCAGACTGGATTGACTATTTTCATTTGTGGATGTGTTTGATAGAAGTGTATACACTTTTTATTTGGAGTAATTAGCCTCAGAAGATGTAAATTTCAATCTGTTTTCTTTAATCTTTTGAGAAAGCAACAGTTCTATTGAAATGGGAAGGAACACTGCATTTGTTTTTATAATATGTTATAAGATATATAAGAAGAATAAAAGAGTTTCTAACACACTTAATTCTCTAGATATAGCTTCTGAATGTATCAATAATATTTCTGGCAGTAGGTACAGTATTTGTCCTTTCATTAGTGTTATTTCTTAATTTTTTTTTTCATAAATACTAATCTTCATTGTTTTACCCAAGGGGAAAAAAAAAGCAAGTCAGTTATGCAGTGACTCTTCCCAACATAAATATTCCATTATATCAAGCTCACGTGTGGAAATTTATGTGGTGACCTTAAAGGTATCAGAGACTGTGCAGTGCCAGCACAGCCAAGAGTTCGGCGAGCCTGAGGCAGGGCCGGCGAAGGATGAAGAAAAGACAGACAAAGAGAATAAGCTGGGTCTCGGTGGATCTTCTGTGCCTGACGGATACCACAGAACAGATCCAGACTGCAAGCTGATGCTTTATTTTATAGTAAGAGGTAAACAAGGTAATTTACAATGTTCTTGTAAGTTTCACTTGTTTTGGCAGCACTTGCTGCACCTCCCACAGCCCATTAGCTACCCAGGAAAGATCTAGGGAGCAGTCACAAGATCAAGCTTAATTATGCTAAGAGGGCTGTGCCCTCTAAGCTGGAACTTGTTTGCGGCTTTGCCAGCAGGTCAGTCGGAGGCTTAACCCTATAACCGCTCCCTACAAGAGACCAAGAGGTAGATCCAGTGACTAAAGTTGAATAAAGACCGCCCTCAGTAGGATTTCTCTTGCACAGTCAAGCTTAACATTTGCTTGCAAGACATGGTTTCAAATATTTGATAATAATCTCTACCTGAGATTCAAATCAATTAGCAATTTCTGAACTAACACCACCGGTTATCTTAGGTTTTCAATGTTTATTTGAGTGTCATATATGAGCTAACGTTGCATTTGATTGTTTCCGACAGTGTTGCCCTCAATGTAGGCAAGTGCATACAAAAGGAGGAGGCAGCAGCAGCGTAGGATGTGAGAGAAGAAATGCCTTTAGACAGGCTGAATTCAATTCTGAACTCAGAAACTCTGAATACACTAAAAATACTCCTATCTGGATCTAGATATGGCAGTCAGAGAGGTTTGGCAAGTAATGGTTAAGGATAGAAAAGATAATGAGAATTATGGCAATGCTATTTTCCCTATAAATTCTCATTAATTGACACAGTTATCAACATCTCACTTCCACGTCCTTTATATGTTTTAAAGAATGTTTTCCGATAGTTCTGACTCTAGAAAAGTCAAATGGATAGCAAAATGTTGCTTCTATGTTCCCATTTCCTGCTTCCCACACGCAAATATAATTTTGAATGATTTGGAACTGATCTTCATCTTGCAGGTGAGCCTGTTAGAATGATTATAAATTCCATTTATAATACTCTAGCTGCTAGAGGAGTTTTATGGATTATGGCTGTGGAGAGAATTTACTGTCCAGAAAACATTATCTTTAATTTAGTGACTAAACTAGCCTCTAATTTATTTCTTGAAGCCTCCACCAGAAATAAAATAATTTTTTTTTAAAACGTAAGACCTCATGGGTGTTTTTTCTTACCATATTTAAAATACTTGGTTCAAAGTTCAATGTTTTTATAGCTGTGGTGTTACAGTGGAGTTATTTAACTGGCATAAAATCCATTTAAAACAAAGGAAAAGAGCAATCATTATATACTTATAGGTCTTTGCTGATGTACCGTTAATTGTATGTGTACCTTAATTTATTCTTTCTGCTATTTTTCAAGCCTATCAATCAATATTAAACTTCAAGTATATGTTTATCCCGAGGAATATATTAGGAGGCATTAATTTTGTGGACTCTGCAGATCACTGTGAGCCATTTTACTACCTTCCAAGTCCCTCCACAAGGCAGGGGTTTTACTAACAACTAAGGGATCCTTCTCCCAAACTATGACAAGCCAACCATCATCATCAACAAAAACTCAGTCCCTACAAAAAACATACATTGGAATAATTTTGTCCGCAAACTGTAGGTATTCCTTGAAGAATGAACAAATAGAATATAAACATGATTGTTATTCTTTAAAGAGTTGCAAACAAAATAAGACCTATACTTTATGGAAAGTTCTGCTTTAAATGCCATACTTAAACCACAGGAAACTGAGATGTTTTCCACTGAAGAATAAATGAAATGATGCTGGGAAAATACTAGTATTGGTGAATGAGATAATCTTTGCTTTTGGTCCTACTAAGAATCTGAGAGATGTAAGAATTTGGCTTTCTCAATAACTCAGCATGACTGTCAGAGAATCATAGCGAATTTGAATCAACATTGAAGTATTGGTCATAAACTCTTACTTCTTAGAATCAGATTAATTTCTCTCTTAAGCACTTCATACCTCTAATATAGCATTAAACACCAAGTTTTAGTCAAGTAGAAAATTATTTCTGCCAATTTACAATCTTCAAAATTTGAGAGTAGTCTTCACATAGGAAGAATATCATCTCATGGCAATAATGAAGATTCATATCCTGATTGTATTTAGTCTCAGAGTGACAACAAAAATAAAAGTTGTTCTGACATCTAAAATTTAAAAAAAAAAATTTTAATACTTTGGTCAAAATGAAATTGACATTTTAAGTATTTTCTAGGTCATAACATTTAATAAATACAAACTCCAGACTAAAAGAAACTTCTTTATTCTTAAAAATGATAGTCTTTCTGATAAATTTATCAATGAATAAAAAATTTTAAATTCCTATTTAAAACTCACTGAGTCTGCATATTATTCTCAATGAGGTGCTTAAAAATATTCTCTCTCCCCTGATGATCCTAGGAAGTCTTAGATTCTGATTTATTAAATATTTCATTATTTACCAAGCCTCAGTTTCTATTTTTTAAGCTTATACATCTGAATAGGCTTATGAGTTACCTTAGTTCAATTAGAGGATACTAGAAAAAGAGTTGTTCTTTGTTTAACATATGTGATAGGAAAAAAACACTTTTTGAACTTTCACAGCTTCAAAAATTTTTAGTAGATGCTGTTTTCTTTACCTTTGGTATCAGACTTCAAAACAAAAATATATTTTCTGTATATGACATCTTTTGTAGGTACTAACAAATACATTTCTTCTACCATAAATGGGCCGTATAAAAATATGCACAGACCAAAACAAACACACACACCAACAAATACTACTTAGTAAATGCAGACATTTAGAAAGCATCTTATATACTGTAAGAATTCTAACTTCACATAAAAATAAGCATGACATCTCTGAAATCACTAAAAAATTATGATGCTCATTTTATTTACTCTGTTTCTAGAAGAGTCAATTGGTCTAGGAGAAGATTGCTAACTAATCAATTATTATTATCTAACAGGAGAGAAATTCCAAAATTTCTTGGTTGCCCTATGAAGCTACTCCATATACCATCTAAGTCTGCTTTCATAGGGTCACTGGGCAATTATAAAAGTTTTACACCTACATATATCCCAAACTAAATGCAACATCTACTTTCCCAGCTATAATTATCTTAAGAATCAATGCTGGCTTCTACTTGGTTGCTCAAACCAAAAGCCCAATAGTTATATGATGGGCTTTACTTTTTTATCCATCCAATCTTATGTTATAAAAACCTTATGTCATAAAAATGATCATTCTCATGCCTGGTCATTTTTCATTTAGGTCCTCATTACTTTTCATCACAATATTGAAATATTACCCAATATGTCTTTCTGTTTCTTGATTTACTCATATTTAAGCTAGTGCCAAAGAGTTTTTTGAGACTAGATATTTCATCGTGTCATTCTCAAATATTTATATTTTTGAGAACATTCAAAAACCCATAACTTTCATGGAAGAGTTTATTCAACAGATATGTATTGGTATCTACTATACATCTGACACAGTTCTTGGGGATTTGGTCTATAGCAGTGAGCAACAGCAAAAGAAAGAGAGAAAGAGGTACAAGAACAGGGAAAAGCAGATGCAGGAGGAGAAAGAGGAAGAGCAAGAGGATGTGAAGGAGGTGGAGGTGAAGAGAAGGGAAGGAAGATGTTCAAACACTTTTGCAAACAACTAATTGTCCCTATTTTAGATGGGAATAAACACATTCAAAATAGAACATATATTTAATATACTTCTGAATCAATTTTTCCACCTTTTACTTTAAGCTGTGAAGTTCCTAAATGCATTCTATTGCAATTAGGTTTATTTCTTTTTAAACTAACTTTGTTTATTTTAATTCTTTGAAAGAAATTATTTGGACACTTCTTATATACAAAGCATAGTACTAGATATGATTGAAATTTGAAAAATATACTTAGTAAAAGAGAAAATTCATGTACATCTATAGGTGTAATATAAAGATACAGGTAATAATAGAGAAATAATTCTATAAATTTAAAGAAGAGAAAAATGACTTTTTGAAGGAATATTAGTATGTAGGAAAATGTATTTTAGTTAAGCATTGAACATATGTGAGATACAGAGAAAAGCTTTTCAGGAAGAAAATAGCAAAAGTAAAGTTAAAAATTAGGAAGTTTGTGTTATGTATAAATAGTTGTTCATATTTTAAAGTTCTTGGCTGTTAAGTTTTTATAGTTAATTGCATAAATAACTGAAAGCCATGACAGAATTTTAATAGAAAATTGAGATTGACCAAATAATGCTTAAAAAAAAAATAAGTTATTTTATCAACAGTATCTGAAAAAGTGGTGAGAATTCTTTAAAAAGATCATTTATGCCCTGGCTGGTTTGGTTCAGTGGATAGAGCATCGGCCTGCGGACTGAAGGGTCCCAGGTTCGATTGCAGTCAAGGGCATGTACCTTGGTTGTGGGCACATCCCCAGTAGGGGGTGTGCAGGAGGCAGCTGATTGATGTTTCTCTCTCATCGATGTTTCTAACTCTCTATTCCTCTCCCTTCCTCTCTGTAAAAAAACAATAAAAAATATATTTAAAAAAAATAAATAAAAAGATCAGTTAGGATAGAGATGACATATATATGGGTTGATGAAGATCTAATGGAGAGGAAAAGACTTAGGAGTGGATCCATGAAGCATAAAGTTTTCTGAAGATGTTTGTGAAGATGAGAAATAGTGAAGATGTGTATTTTAAGGAGTAAGATAGAAAATAAGTCAATATTCTTTAATAATAACAGCATATTGTTTATTTAAATGAATATTTTTACTAATCATGTTTCTGATTATCACACTGTGCTGTAATTAAGAAAAAAATATTGCCTTTGGCCCTTACTTAAGGAAACAGAAGATTAAATACATTAAGTCATTTCCCTCAGGGTCACACAGACAATAACAAGGTAAAATTTAAGTTCCAATTCATTTTTTTGAAATCAGTGCTCTACCCCTGAAAATGTATAAGAGCTCCATATTAGAAAATGTAGAGTACAATGAAGAATAAGATTCATTACCTTCCTAACATATTCCATTGTACTATCTATTATCAACTATGAGATGATGTAATGGAGATTCAAAGTATAATAAGCAAATAGAGAAAAACTTTAACTGGTTTAACTACACAGAGGACTATATAGAGAAAATGGCAATTATGCTGAATTATGAAGGATTACCCATTGCTCTGCTATTAAAGAAAGAAGCAGTTATTCAAAGTATAGGAAATATTATTAAAAAGGAAGGAGGAAAAATGGAAACAGGTGAAGACATATTCAGGGAATAGTGAGAGTGCCTTATGAAAGCAGCATAGAATATTTATAGAGGAATGAGTAAAGATAGTAAAACTAAATGCTACATACTTATCAAGCTACTTAATGCCCTGACAGATAGCTCAGATTATGTTATTAGTAATGATGAAGCCTTTTAATGTTTTTCTAAAACATTCAGGGCTTGACACGATCAGAAATGTGAATTAGGGTAATTGTTATGTGTAGGTAATCAAGATTGATTCTGGGATAAATGGGCTATGTTTTGTTTAAGGGTGAAAGGCTTAGAACTTTATGGTATTTTCTATCCTAAGAACCATAGAAAACAAGAGTGGACCTGAGCACACAGAGTGTGCAGCTTAGCTTTAGAAAAGAAAGCACACATACAGGTTGTCCTCTGAGATCATTGGGAATTATGAGACAGCAAGTGGAAATTTAGACAGATATTGAGAAAATAAAGAATTTGGGGTGATTTCCCCAGATATTCTTAAAGTGTCAACTTTCAAATAAAAAGCTAAAAAGTTCTCTGAAAATAGTTATCAGCAAGAAGCACTATAAAAAAGCATTAATATTTAACTGAAGGTTGACTATAATAGCCATTGAATGCTTCTCAGTCTGCCTTTGGGAGTACCGCAAATATACACTCATCTTTCATACACAAGCATCTAATGTCTGACACTTTATTCTCTTATTAGGAGTGGATATGGGAGTAGCATTCTATCTTCTATTATACCAATAGCTTTCCTAAGCCATCATGTCTTACTCTTAATTATCCTTGCCATCCTGTTCTGGATTTCTCTACCATTTACAATTCCAGGCTTCAGAATATTATACTTGACTAGAGGCCCGATGCACGAAATTTGTGCAAGAGTAGGCCTTCCTTCCCCCAGTTGCCGGCACCAGCTTCCCTCTGGCACCTGGGACCTGGGCCTCCCTCATAGCCCCAGCTTTGTCTGGAAGGTCATCCAGTCTAATCAGCATATTATGCTTTTATTATTATAGATACTGTACATTATGTGAATGTATATGTACATTTTCAAATATCATTAGGGAAACTCCAGGGCTTAAAATCCCCTTAAATATTATACATATTCCATTCAAAATGCCATTTGCAATTTTGAAAGAAGGGCTGAAACTGAATCAAAGTATTCATGGTAGATAAAATTGAAATAATAATTTTAAGGGAATATAGGCAGGCTTAAGGAATTTTTAGAATTGGGGTCCATAGAAAAACACAGGGCTACAGATTGGGAGAAGGTACATATTCATAACACAAGGAGGCCAGGTGCAGGGAGCAGCAACAGTTGCATCTACATAAGACAAGGGAGCTGGAAGTAGCCGAAAGTCTATATTTACAAAATGAAGAAGGAGGAAGAAAGCCAGAAATAAAAGAACAATGAGGAAGGAGGGCATTACATGTCCCATGTGGTGTTTGACCTTTGCGTTCAGGAGTTACTATAGTAACCAGTCTAAGGGAACAGTGACCAACCAGAGGGAATATCAAGGCACCAGGATCTGCAGCCTTTATAAGCCATAGGGAAAGGGAACCCACTCCCTATGTGGGAGTCTGTACTTGTTCTTCAATAAATCTCCACCTTTGTTATACTTCTCTTTGTCCATGGATACATTCTTCGACTCTGGCAGACAAAGAATCTGGGTTCCAGTCCAAAAATTCCGTATCAAAATAAATACATGATTCTTTAATGTATGATATGAAATTCTTTATATTTTTCTTACAAAAGTTGCAAGGGTATTCAAACTTAAGCCTGTGTTGTATTATTTGTTTCAAATTAAATTGGATTAATAACCTAAAATATGTAACACAATTTTGTAGTATTTCTTAAACGTTACTAATTTTGCCTTAAGATGGCAGTGTTGTTCTTCTTAAGATTTTGAAAAGTTTTGAAAAAAGGCTACATGAGGAAAGTATAGGTTTTCTAAATACTCTCAAACATGAAAACCCGTGCTTATCAAAGAATTGGGTAAATGCAATATACATACAGATTAAACTAAATGTCTATACAAACAGTGATAATGGATAAAAACACAAATAGTGCAAATCTGATTGACATGTTAGTTAATTAAAAGCAACAAGGAGAAAACGTTTTGAATCACAGAGGGGATTACACACAGTGACAAGTCTTCCAAATTATTTTGTTTCAGTGAAGAAAGAAGAATCAATAAATGAAATTAAAAACAAACAAAGAAATCCTCTAGGAAGATATTCTTTGTGACTAAATGCGGTGAAAATACCAGCTTATATAGAAAACATCTAATCAGGCAGAAGCCCACTTATGATAGTAAAACAGGATGCAGAACTGTGTGAAAGGAGAAAAATTCCTGATGATCGGTTGCTGGGGAGCACTTTTTTCACAAGTTTCATTCACGTTCAATGTGGCTGACCCAGGTTTGGTCAAAAGCCTTACAAACCTTTACAGCCCGAGTAATTTAAAATATAAAATGCAGCAACCATACTTCTTCTGAGTTTCTGAGTTATTTAATAGAACCTATAAACATTTTAGACATGCAAGTCCGTCTTAAGTGCTCGAGCATAAAAATGATGATGAATTTAGAGTCTCATCATAGGTCACATGTATAAAAAATTAAAGAAGCGCGAGGTATGATGTTAAAAAGTTCATACAAAAAAAGTGTTTTTAGGGCCTACATGCCAAGTTAATAAAGTATACATTATATATAATGTATTGCATCACTGTAATTGTTTACTTTATCAGGCAATTGTCATTTAATATTTTTTTGCCTTGTGAATCAAATGCAATTTCCTGACCTTAATATTGACTGTTCTACAAATCTCAGGCCAACCTACTTCAATCTCACCTACCTTTATTCCAAAACAGCCATGAAAACTAAGATATAATTTTTTAAAAAACTTATAAACCCTAAAACAAATATATCTATTGAACTCATCTAAGAACACTTTTTTCTGCATGAGATTTACTTTCCAGAGTTTTTTTTTTTTTTTTTTTAAATTAGACTGCTTACTCTTTCTGAAATATCATTTATAATCCTATATGCTGTGGGACCAATTAACATGATTAAGAAACATACTTAAAAAAACAGCACAAGAACCAGTGTGCAGAGCAAATGAATGGAATCTTAGCAAGGAAAGAAAAGTATCCAAAGAATTATTATCATTATTTCAAATATAGAAAGAGTAATTTGGGATAGTTCAAATTATGTATAAAAGAGACAAATTTAAATCATTCAGTTCTTCTTTGTTATTAGACAAAATGGGGACAGAGTCACAGAATTTGAGATGTTCCCCAGAAATTAGAAAAATCATTTGGTCAAGCTCCCAAAATGCCTATCTTTTCAGCCTCCATTAATAGTGGTTTCACTATTTGGACAGGAACAGCTTGTCTCATCATAGGACAACTCACATGCTAAGAATGTTTACTTTAATTTCAAATTGCAAAATGATTCTCTGAGAATTATGTACATTGCT